>CM066035.1:806781611-807984379 GCA_033557465.1 Ichthyophis bannanicus
CACAGCAAGTGCCAGACGCTGTGGTTGGGCCCCTCGGAGGCCTCCCCGCCTTCCTGCGCCCCCTTTCCTCCTCCCGTGGGGGAGGTCCGCGTTTTGGGCCTCGTCTTCGGGTCGGAGGACTGTGCGGAGTCCAATTGGGACCGTTGTCTCGAGACTGCACGGTGTCGGGTGCTGCGGTGGAGGGGGTGGAGGTGTACGTACGAGGAGAAGATCAAACTCCTCGGGACGTTTCTGCTTCCTCTCTTTCTGCACGTGGCCACGGTCTTCGTCCTTCCGTTGTCCCGTCAGGCGTCTGTCTGTGCCGTCTTTTTCTGTTTTCTGTGGGGTAACCGCCTGAACCCTGTCCAGCGCAATATAGTCTGCCTGGATCGGGCAGAGGGTGGTTTGGGTATGTTGCACCCCCTTGTCTTCCTGTCAGTCTTGTCTATGGCGTTTCACTTAGGTAGGATGAGGGAAGGGGGAGGGGTCTGGTGGGTGGCCTCCTATCGGGAATGGTTCTCCCGCTTCTGGGAGCAGTGGGAGGGGGCGTCCTCGGTCCCACGTGTGCGCCGGAGAGGGGAACAGGCCCCATCGTACGTATTTGTGATGGTGGGGCTCATACGGCGGTGGGGGGTGACCGACCCGCTCGCCCAGTCCTTGGGGCGGAAAGGATTATACCGGATGGTACTCACCTCTCACTATCAACCACGGTGGGCCCTGCGGGACTGTCCGGCGGATGTGATGCAGCGGGGCCTTCGGCTGTTGAACTCCCCTCGGCTACCGAAGAAGGTTCGGGATGTAGCCTGGTTGTCTTTCCACGGGCGTTTGTACGTGAGGGACAACCTCAAGTACAGGTCACAGGCCGAGCGGGTCTGTCCGAGGGCCGGGTGTGAGGGGCAGGCGGAGACCATGGACCATTTACTCCGGCAGTGCCCCTTAACGTGGAGGCCTGCCGGTTGGTGTCCGCTGCTCTTCACCTGCGCGACCTTTCCCTCCTCACGTATGCGGAGTGGGTGTACGGGGCCTGGTCCTTTCCTCTAAGGCAGGACTCCGGGACCCTCTACCTTGTCACGGCCGTAGTACGCTACCACCTGTGGCATGCGCGCTGTCATGTCTCGACCCGGGGGTTGGTCCTGCCCCTCGACGAGGTGGTGCGGGACATTCTGGAGGAAGTGTCCAGCATGGCGCAACGCGAAAGGCGGGTGGTGGAGGTCCATCGTTGGGAGCGTCTGTGGCGTCACCTCACCCTCCGCCCCCCATGAGGGGGAGGGGTTCCTTGGGTTTATTGTCCCAGTAGGGCTCTGAGGTTTGTTTTGTTTCACTAGGGGAGGGGTGTGGCAGGAGGGTTGGGTTCCCTTCCCTGGGGTTTGGTTCTGAGTGTAGCTTTGGGGTTGTTTTTCTCCCGGGGGGGGGGGTGGGCTGGATAATCCCGCTTCAGGGGTGAGACCGTTTGTCCGCTCACCCTTTCCTTTTCGAGGGGGCTATCCCAATTGTTTTTGTTTTTGTTGGTAGTGATTTTTGTATGTCCTTTTTCTGTCCTGCGCATCCTGCTCCGCTGACTGACCGCAAGGCAACACAGGGGTTCTGTTACTTTTGCTTTTCCTTTTGTTCGCCTTTGAGTTGTATATTTATTTCTGCTTTGTTTTGGTGGGATTATGTTGGGGATGGGCCTGAGCTGCCCTTATGTTTTGTTGTTTGGGGGTGGGGGTGGGAAGGCTTATTTTTCTTTGCTATGTTGGTTTCTGTGGGACGGACGGGGAGGGGGCAGGGGTTGGGGTGGAGGGAGGGGGAGCTGCTGCTCCCGCTGTAGGGGGATGGATTGGGACAGGGGACTTTGAGGGGGTTGGGGGGGGAGTCTGGCAGTTCCCTGCACAATGAAGGACTGCAAGAACATTTGGACTGCACGAACATTTGGACTAGTGGGGACTGTTTGTGTGGGGGAGGGTCTCAGGGATTGTATGATGGACAAGGTATGGACTGGATTTCGGGTGTTCTTGCAGGGGGGGTTGGGTCGGGTAAGGACAATGGACTGAGGGAGGGAGGGGACATGGACATTGTCGGGGTCGTTCGTGGGTTGTTGTTGGGAGGAGGGGCACGTGTGTTGATTGTTGAATATGGTGGTGGGTTTGGGGAGGTGGGTCACGGGGGGGGTGTGATACTTGTTTTGTGCTATGTCGGGGGGTGGGGGTTTTGGGGGGGTGTGGGACTTGGTTGGGGTGAGTGTTTCTGCTTTTTGTATGTATTTTGTTGCTTGTTTAATAAACTCAAAATTTCCATCCCTTGGTGGTTCCACAGATCTTCCTGAAATGGGGTCTCCCTTGGATATATCTCTTTGCCAGTCCGCTGAACAAGCAACTGCCCAAGTTCTGCTCCAGAGAACCGCATCCTTTGAGGATAGCACCGGATGCTTTTCTGATATCCTGGTCTCAGGGCCTCCTTTATGCGTTTCCTCCCACGCCCTTGGTGGCCCGAACTCTGTTCAAGGTTCTACGGGACAAGGCCTCGGTCCTGCTGGTAGCTCCCAGGTGGCCGAGACAGCCTTGGTTTCCACTTCTGCTTCAGCTGGCGGTGGATCCCCCACTGCCCCTGGGGTTGCAACCCGACCTGCTCTCTCAGGATCAGGGTTCCCTTCTGCACCCCAATCTCAAAACTCTCAATTTGATGGCCTGGAGGCTGCAAGGGTAGTTTTGGCTCCCTGGGGCCTACATCAGGAAGTTGAGGAGGTTGTCCTAGCCTCTAGGAAACAGTCCACTAGGAAAACCTATGCTCTGAAGTGGAAGAGGTTTTCTTTGTGGTGTCAGCTACGTACAGAAGATCCTTTCTCCTGTACTGTACCAGTAGTGCTTCAGTATTTGCTGCACTTATCCAATCAGGGACTTAAGTCCAATTCTGTTCAGGTCCACCTCTCAGCTCTAGCAGCTCACCACTCACTAGTGGAAGGACATTCTCTGTCTGGGCACCCCTTGGTGTCCCGGTTTCTCAGAGGCTTGCTCTTGCTCAAGCCTCCCATCCATCCTCCTCCTGAGTGGGAGCTGAATGTGGTCTTGCAGCAACTGACTCGCCCACCTTTTGAGCCGATGGCTACTTGCCCTCTACGCTTCCTTTCCTGGAAGACTCTCTTCTTGATAGCCCTTACTTCGGCTTGGCGAGTGAGTGAGCTTCAGGCCCTGGTCTGTGATAGGCCTTACACCAGGATTTATAGGAACAGGGTAGTCCTCAGGACTCATCCAAAGTTCCTCCCAAAGGTTGTCTCCTCTTTCCACCTCAATCAGGAGGTGGTTCTTCCAACATTCTTCCCTAGGCCTCATGCAAGCCAGGCTGAAGCAGTCCTGCATACCCTGGACTGTAGGAGGGCCTTATCCTTCTACCTTGACCGTACGCAAGGGCATCAAACGGCTACTCAGCTCTTCATATCCTTTGACCCCAATAAGTTGGGGTTGGCTGTGTCCAAGCGTACCTTGTCCATCTGGGTAGCTGACTGTATCACCTGGGCTTACAAGGTGGCTGACCTTCCTTTGCAGGGTCGGGTCACGGCCCATCGTGTCAGGGCAATGGCTGCCTCAGTGGCTCATCTCCGCTCTGTGCCCTTGGTAGACATCTGCAAGGCTGCAGCTTGGTCTTCAAGCCGGACATTTGCGGCCCATTACGGTCTGGAGAGGGAGTCCTGTATGGACAGTGCTTTTGGCCAAGCAGTACTCCGGAATCTCTTTGAGGTTTAGGCAACTCCTGCCCTCCTGCCTTCTGTTGGGCTACCGGTGGAGGTTGTGTCCTTGAAAAGCCTTTCTTTGCTGCTGAGACTAGAGGGAGTTCTCTTGTTCAGCCTGGGTTCCTCGGTAGCCCAGAGCTGGGGAGTCACCCATATGTGAGGACTGACTTTCTGCTTGGTCCTGGAGAAAGAGTAGTTATTCACCTGTAACAGGTGTTCTCCAGGAGCAGCAGGAATCAGTCCTCACAACCCTCCCTCCTCCCCTTGGAGTTGCAGTTGTACATAGTTTGTTTTTCAATTTTTGTGTGCTGTTCTTAGCTATGTCATTTGACTGAGGTAAGATGGCACCTTTAGGCGGGAAGGGAACCGCGCATGCGTGCCAGCATTCCCAAAGACTTTCATGGAAAGCTGGGGAAATGCTCCGCTGGGGCTTCATCGGCGCCGATGACACCCATATGTGAGGACTGATTCCTGCTGCTCCTGGAGAACACCTCTTACAGGTGAGTAACTACTTTTTCTCAAGCAGTTCTAAAGTCTCATCTAACTGCTCGAGAAATGTTGCAATTGCTGAGCCACTTGGCATCCACCGTGCATGTGGTTCCATATGCTCGCCTCCACATGATGGCAGCACAGTGGACGTTATCCACCCAATGGACCCAGGCATCAGGGTGCCTGTCAGACAAAATAGCAAACACAAGTCGCCTCATTTTGTCCCTCAAATGTTGGAGGTCCACTCAAAATATGTTGCTGGGGTGCCCCTTCCAACAACCCTTACCCCAAGCAACTCTCACAACAGATGCTTCTCCAAAGGGTTGGGGAGCTCATCTGCAAGACTTCTCCACCCTGGGCACCTGGTCTCCACAAGAGAGTTGTCTACATATCAATCTCTTGGAACTCAGAGCAATTTTCCTGGCTCTGCGAGTGTTCCACTCCCTGCTCAGCTACAAGACAGTCCTCATTCACACGGACAATCAGGTAGCCATGTTCTATGTGAACAAGCAGGGGTGAACGGGCTCTCTGTCGCTTTGCAACGAAGCTTTGCGACTATGGGCCCTCGCCAGAGAGCATCAGATTCATCTGCTGGCAGTATATCTTCCAGGCATACAAAACTCTTGGGCGGACAGACTCAGTTGAGTTCTCCTTCCACACGAGTTGTCTCTGCATCCAGACAAGGTGACCAAGATATTTCAACTTTGGGGAACCCCGAACATAGACCTCTTTGCAAGTCCGTGGAATGCCAAACTTCCCCGGTTCTGTTCCAGAATTCCGGCTCAGGGAGCTCAGGCCAGGGATGCTTTCCTCCTTTAATGGGGTCAAGATTTCCTGTATGCCTTTTCACCCATTCCCCTAATTCCCAAAACCCTCTTCAAGCTTCAGAGAGACAGAGGCCACATGATCCTCATAGCACCACATTGGCCACGGCAAGTGTGGTACCCTCTGCTTCTACATCTCTCTCAAGCTCCCTCCCTGGAGTTAGGGTCTGCTCCAGATCTCCTATCTCAGGAGAACGGGATGTTCTCCAGGACCAAGCAGGAAGTCAGTCCTCACATATGGGTGACGTCGGCGCCGACGGAGCCCTCGCGGAGCAATTTTCCCCAGCTTTCAAAGAAAGCCTTTGGGAATTGCAGCGCGCATGCGCGGTCGCCTTCCCGCCCATGGGTGCCATCTTAGCCAGTCTTCTTTTTTCCGCGGAGCCCTACAGACGTACCCGTCGTGTCCCCGCTAAAAAAGTTGATTTTCGTGAGTTTTTCTCGTTTTTCAAGTCGATTCGACGCCGGTCGTTTTCCTGCCCGGACTCGTGACGCCGTTACGAGTCCTTCTCTTATTTTTCGGTTTTTCTGATTTTTGGTCAGTTTTGTTTTCGGTTTTTTCGCTGGCAGCCCGGTCCTTTGACCTTGCAGGGGCCCTTTTTCCCCCGATGGCTGCCAGTGGTTTCAAGCGGTGTGGTCAGTGTGACAGAAATATGTCACTCACTGACACACACGATAATTGCCTCCGCTGCCTGGGCCCGGATCATGAAGAAATGATCTGTGGAGCCTGTGGCAAAATGTCCTCCAAAGCGTTGAGGAGTCGGCGGCATCAGCGGGATAGAATCTTCGCTGACCCCAGCCGTACCCGGACCTCATCGGAGGCCTCGGCATCCAGAGGTTCCAGCTCGGACCATCGCCGAAGTTCCTCCGACAGAGGTTCTCCCTCCGGAGACCATCGACGGAAGACAAAACCCGCGAGGGCGGCGTCGGTGGACGCTCCTGGCTCCGCGAGGGCCAGGTCGCATAGCCCCGACAGCCGTCCCAGGTCTTTGGAGAAGGAGCACCTCCCGAAGCGACCTCGCCTGGAGTCGGAGTTGCCTGCTCGGGTAAGTCCTGTGGTCCTTCTGGACTCGCCTCCGAGAGTGCCGACGTCGGGCCCGACGTCGTCGGGGCCCGAGTCGGGGGCTGCTGGGTCACCTGAGGTCGGACTCAGGTTGACGGCCTTGGAGAGCAGACTATCTGCCTTCATGGACCAGCAGCGGGCACTGATCGCTAGCCTGGCTGGCGCCGCTGCCCCGACCGCCGGGACGTCGACGTCTAAGTCGACCCCGGAGACCGAGCCGATCCTCGAGTCCATGCGAACTCGAGTCGATCCTCGGTCGAGATCACCCTCGGCCTCCCTCGGCGTCGGGGCGGCCGACGCCTCCGCCTGCCCGAGCCGACCCCACTGATTCCTCCTTGGAGTCGGTCTGGGAGTCTGAAGAGGAGGAGTCACCTGATTCCTTTCGGACTTGATGTGTCCCCTCGGACTCACCTGAGTCCGAACCTCGGAAACAGTCCCCTCCGGAGGATGCCCGGTTCTCGGACTTCATCAGGGATATGGCCAAGGCTTTGGCCTTCCCTGCGGATCCCGAGGAGGAGCCTCGAGCCGAAGAGCTCGACGCCCTTCAGTACGACTCTCCCGCCCGGGAGCACTTTACTGTACCGGTGCCTCCCATGCTGGAACGACTACTCTTCCGCATGTGGGAGAGTCCGGCCTCGTCGCCGGTATTGAGCAAGCGGGTCGATTCCATCTATCGAGTCCGCAAGAGTCCTGGCTTCCAAAAAGCACAGCTACCACACCATTCCATGGTAGTGGAATCGGCCATACACAGGCTTAAGAGCCAAAAAATGCACTCCTCGGTGCCTCCTGGCAGGGAGGCCCGTAACCTGGATGGCCTTGGTAAGAAGTGTTTCCAGGGCTCTATGCTGGCTTGTCGTGTCCAGACCTACCAGCTATACATGGGCATGTATCTCCGAGACCTGGCTAAAGAGCTAGCCGGGTTCTCCGCTGGACTGTCCGAGGAACCTTTGCGGAGGTTTCTAGCCTTGACAACTGGTATTCGGGAATGCTCCAAATTCATGTCCCGAGCAGCCTATGATGGCTTTGAAGCCTCGGCTCGTGTGGCCGCAGCTGGCATCGGTGCCCGCCGACAGGCTTGGCTTCAGTCGTCTGACCTTGAACCTTGGGTCCAGGACAAGTTGGTCGATGTCCCCTGCAGAGGTGAGAACCTCTTTGGCAAGCCCATGGCTGAAAAGGCTGCACAAATCGAGACGGAGACTCTCACCAGGACCAGGCTTTCTAGGAAGACCTCCGCCCCTTCCCAGAAAAAGAAGGGCTCGGGAAAAAAGACCTTTTACCCGAGAAAGGCGGCTGCCTATAAACACTACCCCCAATATCAGGCCCCTCCAGCTCCCCAGCAGGGTCAGCAGGCCAAGGGACGGGGTAACGGGTCCCGTAGGCAGCAAGCCCCCAAGCCTGCACCACCAGCCCCTGCTCAGCAGGGTGGGGGTTTTTGACTTCCTCAGCATAGCCTCTCCCCCTCGGCTGGTTCCTCCCAGCACCGGAGGCCGGCTGGTTCACTTCGCCCACAGGTGGTCCAACATCACTTCAGATGCCTGGGTGCTTCAAGTCGTGCGAGAAGGATATCTTCTCCACTTCCACCAGGTCCCTCCCTCCTATTTCCCGGGAGAACCTCCACGACTCCCTCTGCACAGGGACTTACTCCTTCAGGAGTTAGCAAGTCTTCTTCAGGAACAGGCTGTGGAACCGGTGCCCCACCACCTGAGAGGTCAAGGCTTTTATTCCCGGTATTTCCTAATACCAAAAAGGACAGGAGGCCTCAGACCCATCCTGGACTTGCGCTACCTCAACAAGTTCCTTGTGCGGGAGAAGTTCAAGATGCTTACCCTTGGAATCCTTCTGCCCTACCTCCAGCAGGGAGATTGGCTATGCTCCTTGGATCTAAAGGATGCCTACACGCACATCCTCATCCACCCAAGCCACCGCCAATACCTAAGATTTGTGGTGGCCGGAAATCACTACCAGTACAGAGTACTGCCCTTTGGCCTATCCTCCGCACCGCGAGTCTTCACAAAATGTCTCGCGGTGGTGGCGGCCTATCTCAGGCTTCACGGTCTCTATGTCTTTCCGTACCTCGACGACTGGCTCATCAGAGCACCGTCCTCTCTGGCAGTCACCGCTGCCACACACCGCACGGTGACCCTTCTGCAGTACTTGGGCTTTGTCATAAACATCGCAAAGTCCACTTTGCTCCCCTCACAGGATCTAGAGTTCATCGGCGCAAGACTGCACACTCCTCAGGCTCGAGCTTTCCTGCCTGTCGACAGGGCTCAACGGCTCATGGACATAGCCGGCCGTTTTCGCAGCCAGTCCCTGGTCTCCGCCAGGCGCTTCCTGAGACTACTCGGCCATATGGCTTCCACCGTCCACGTGACCCCCAATGCTCGCCTGAATATGCGGCCGGCCCAATGGTGCCTTCGCAAGCAGTGGCAACAAGCCACCGGCGGACTGGCCGACTTAGTGCGCCTCTCCAGACCGCTGGCCGCTTCCCTACAGTGGTGGCTTCATCGGCCGAACTTGGTGCTCGGAATGCCTTTCCAATCGCCTCAACCGGCTCAAGTGCTGACGACCGATGCTTCCCTCCTGGGTTGGGGAGCACATTGCCAGGGGGCATGTACTCAAGGTCTCTGGACCGCGTGGGAGTCTGCTCAACAGATCAACTTCCTGGAGCTCAGAGCAATTCGTCTGGCGCTCAAGGCTTTCTCCCACCTGACCTCTCACCAATCCGTCCTTGTACAGACGGACAATCAAGTGGCCATGTTCTACGTGAACAAACAGGGGGGCACGGGCTCCCTTCTTCTCTGCCAGGAAGCTCAGAAGCTCTGCTCCTGGGCCGTCAGTCACGGCATCCTCCTCAAGGCAGTTTATCTCCCAGGCCATGAAAATTGCCTGGCGGACAAACTCAGCAGGATCCTCCAGCCGCACGAGTGGCGCCTGGATCCCTTGGTAGTTCAGAAGCTCTTTCTAAAGTGGGGCCTCCCCACGATGGATCTCTTTGCCAGTCCTCTCAACCGGCAACTTCCGCGCTTCTGCTCTCGTCAGCCACATCCCCTTCGAGTGGCGGCGGCGGATGCTTTTCTGCTCTCATGGTCGGAAAGCCTTCTCTATGCTTTTCCTCCCATCCCGCTAGTCTCCCAATCTCTGTTCAAGGTTCTACGGGACAAAGCGTCCATGATCCTCGTGGCTCCTCGCTGGCCCAGACAGCCGTGGTTCCCACTCCTGTTACAATTGGCGGTAGAGGATCCGTTCCCTCTGAGGTTTCAACCGGATCTCCTAACACAGGATCAGGGGTCTCTGCTACACCCCAACCTCAGATCTCTCAACCTAATGGCCTGGCGGCTGAAAGGGTAGTCCTTGCTCCCCTTCTCCTGCCGGCAGAGGTGGAAGAGGTCGTCCTAGCTTCTCGGCGACCTTCTACCCGCAAATGCTACGCCCTAAAATGGCGTCGCTTTTCCGTTTGGTGTGTGCAGCAGTCTCAGGATCCCTTCTCCTGCTCGGTGTCGGTGATCTTGCAGTACCTGCTCCACCTCTCTAATAAGGGACTTAAGTCCAACTCCGTCAAAGTCCACCTCAGTGCTCTTTCCGCACACCATGTGCCGGTGGACGGCAGACCTCTCTCCAGCGACCCTCTCGTGGCACGGTTTCTCCGAGGTCTCCTTCTGCTTAAACCACCTCTGCGCCCGCCAGCACCTGACTGGGATCTGAATGTGGTTTTACAGCGGATCACCTGTCCGCCTTTTGAACCGATGGCTACCTGTTCTCTGCGTTTTCTTTCGTGGAAAACCTTATTCCTGATAGCCCTCACTTCCGCTCGACGCGTAAGTGAATTGCAGGCCCTCGTGTCTGATCCTCCCTTCACTCGGTTCTACAAAAATAGGGTAGTCCTACGGACTCACCCAAAGTTTCTTTCAAAAGTGGTTTCCCCTTTTCACATCAATCAGGAGGTGGTACTTCCGACCTTCTTTCCCAGGCCTCACTCCAGCCGAGCTGAACGAGTCCTGCATACCCTGGACTGTAGAAGGGCATTGCACTTCTACCTTGACCGTACGCGGGAGCACCGTAAAGCTGCTCAGCTTTTTGTGTCTTTCGACCCCAATAAATTGGGGCTCCCGGTCTCCAAGCGTACTCTGTCCATCTGGGTTGCTGACTGTATCGCTTGGGCTTATGGGGCAGCCGGACTCTCATTAGAAAGTCGAGTCACGGCTCATTGTGTTCGGGCGAAGGCTGCGTCAGTGGCTTACCTCCGCTCTGTTCCGCTGGCAGACATCTGCCGGGCCGCTACTTGGTCTTCGAGCCAGACTTTTGCGGTCCATTACTGTCTCGAGAGGGAGTCCCGTAGGGACAGTGCTTTCGGACAGGCAGTCCTCCGTAATCTCTTCGAGGTTTGAGCAACTCCTACCCTCCATCCCGGATGGGGGCTACCGGTGGGTGATAATTCAGTGAAGATTCCTTCCTTCTGTGCCGTTGAGCTCGAGGGAGCTCATTTTTGTGCTTAGGGTCTCCGGTAGCCTTAAGCTTGGGAGTCCCATATGTGAGGACTGACTTCCTGCTTGGTCCTGGAGAAAGCGTAGTTACTCACCTGTAACAGGTGTTCTCCAGGAGCAGCAGGAATCAGTCCTCACAACCCTCCCTCCTCCCCGTGGAGTTGCACTCATCTGCTTAAGTTTTTTTGCACATTTTTATGCTGTCTTTTAGCTATGTCATCAGACTGGCTAAGATGGCACCCTTGGGCGGGAAGGCGACCGCGCATGCGCGCTGCAATTCCCAAAGGCTTTCTTTGAAAGCTGGGGAAAATTGCTCCGCGAGGGCTCCGTCGGCGCCGACGTCACCCATATGTGAGGACTGATTCCTGCTGCTCCTGGAGAACACCTGTTACAGGTGAGTAACTACGCTTTATGGTATCCCAGTCCCCAGTCCCTGCATCTCAGGGCTTGGTTGCTGAAGGCCTAGATCTCCAAGATCTTCATCTTTCTCAGCAAGTGAAAGATGTTCTTTATGCTTCCAGAAAACCTTCCACTAGACGTTCTTATGCTTTCAAGTGGAAAAGGTTTACTATTTGGTGTTCAGAAAAGGGTCTTAACCCCCTTGCTATACCTCTGGAATCTTTACTGGAGTATCTCCTCCATTTGTCTAATGCAGGCCTTAAGACAAATTCAGTAAGAGTCCATTTGAGTGCTATTGCAGCTTCTCTTAAACCTCTAAATGGACAACCTATTTCCTCTCATCCTCTTATAGCAAGATTCATGAGAGGCCTCCTTCTAACTAAGCCTCCCATTAGACCACCTCCGGTGGCATGGGACTTGAACCTGGTTCTTGGGCAGCTCATGAAGCCACCTTTCGAACCCTTAGCTATCACCTCCTTGAAATTCCTTTCTTGGAAGGTTATCTTTCTCACTGCAATCACATCAGCACACCTCATTAGTGAATTGCAAGCACTAGTAGCTAATCCATCTTATACAAGGTTTCATCATGACAAGGTAGTCCTTAGGACTCATCCACACTTTATGCCTAAAGTGGTCTCGCCTTTTCATCTCAACCAAGAGGTCTATCTACTTGTCTTTTTTCCAGGACCTCATGCATCAAATGCAAAGAGGAATCTTCATAACTTGGGCTGTAAAAGAGCTCTAGCTTTTTACTTACAAAGGACACAGCAACATAGAAAGTCCTCTCAACTCTTCGTTGCTTTTGATCCTTCTCATTTGGGACTTCCAGTCTCCAAGAGAACACTATCTAACTGGATTGCTCAGTGTATTTCTTTCGCCTATCAGAGTAAGAAACTTTCTCTGGAGGGCCATGTCACAGCTCACAATGTGAGAACCATGGCAGCCTCAATGGATCATCTGAACTCTGTGTCTATTGATGACATCTGTCGAGCAGCCACTTGGGCCTCGGTTCATACCTTCACAGCCCATTACTGCTTGGACAAGGACTCCCGCCAGGATGCCTTGTTTGGTCAGGCTGTTCTCAAACACCTGTTCCATACCTAATCAACTCCTACCCACCATCCCTGGTAGGATGCCAGAGATCCATGGGGGGAAGTGGAGCCCTTCTCAGGGACACACAACTTCTGGGGTCTCTTCCTGGCACCTAAAGCTAGGGAGTCCCCATATGTGATGACTACATTCCTGCTTGTTCCTGGAGATAGCATAGTTACTCACCTGTAACAGGTGATCTCCAGGAACAGCAGGAATTTAGTCCTCACAACCCACCCACCTCCCCTAGGAGTTGTATCTCTCTATCTCTCTCTTTTCCTTTCCCTCGCTCTTTCTCTTTGTCTCAGCTCTAAAACTCAACTGGAGAGAGGCAGTTGGGAAAGGCGGGAAGGCAGCACGCAGGCACTGTGGGATGCTCCTAAAAGCGTTCTTATTGGACGCTGGGGAGCGTTCCCGCGCAGGCTCCATCGGTACCGACGATACCCATATGTGAGGACTAAATTCCTGCTGTTCCCGGAGATCACCTGTTACAGGTGAGTAACTATGCTTTATTGTATGCCTAAATTTGTTGTTATGTGAGTTTGGGAATGTGCATGTTAAGTGTAAAATTAGGGTTTTCAGGAATTTATACCATCTCTTCTCCTAGATGTGGTCTAATTGCAATTTGTAATGTTTATAAGTTGCTTCTTGGTGATAGATGTATTTACATCTGATTCTGCTTGTTGCTTTTGTTTTTTGTGTTGTATATAAAATGGAAATTTTCAATTAAAAAAATATTCAAAACAGAGAAGAGGGTGAAATGGCCAGTTCCTTATCGTTCCTCCAGTTCAGTCCTCTACCTCTGGGTTGTCAACCTCCTCCTGCAGCTTGGAGACTGGTATGTCAGAATGATGACATCACTGGATATAGCGTGCTGAACTCTGTCTTCCCTTCCAGTGTTACCAGTCTCCATGCAGCAGGAGGACTTTGTGAGCCCAGGAGGGGACTCACTGGAGTGACAGATAAGGAGAGATTAGGTCTAGATTAGTTAGTTTGATTTGTCTTTGGTTCTTAAAAAAAGAATTAATAATAATATTAAAGAACAAAAGAGCTGACTAATTGAAGCAGCTTAAGGCTAATTTGCTTAGCACTCCTTGCTCCCTGCCTGTCACCAAAGTTCCCGTCAGAGGCAGCACGGGTAGAACTTGAGGCTTGGCAGCCGGAGGATCTCTCCCCCCGGACTCTTCGGGGGAGAGCCCTCTCTGATCGCCCTGTAATCCGCCGCACTGACGAGGCTGCTCGTCGCAGTCTTGCACGGTGCTATATCTGCCGGTGTGTTGATCTCCCCTTACCCAGAGTTCGGGGTTCCAGCGCGACTCCGGGACGCTAACTGGGGCAACGCAGACCTGCCCGGTAAGCTTTCCACCGGTGGCAGGCTGCGGTGGCAGCATCGTCGGCCTGGGGAGGTGAAGGTGCACCAGGCCAGCTGCTTTTTGGCGCCTTTTTGAGCTTTGGTCTGCTGGCGGCCATTTTAGTCAGCGCGGCAAGCCGCGTGGCTGCTTAGTGTCGCCACGATCCGAGCAGGTAAGCAGGCACCGATTTCATTTTGGAGATTAGTTTATTTCTTTTTTGAGAATTCTAATTTCACTCATTTTTATTTGGGGTGCATTTCTACTTTTGTTTTCGATGGGGCTGTGGGCAGTCCGCTGAGGGGGGAGGGGCTTCGCCTCAGGGCTGCTTCAGCCCGGCCTTTTGGCCCGGTGTAGGGACAGGGGATGCCATCCCAATAGTTGTTGCTCTGTCCTCACAGATAGTAGTGCTCACTCACTTAAAAAAAATAAAACAAAACATAATAGTAATAATAACAAAGATAAAACAAAAGAAAACTGCAGTGGAGATAAGGTTTCCGTTTTCTCAGGAGAACATCAGTTCAGATTTCCAACTTTATGGCGGGGCGTCCACAGTGTGTCATCTGTGGTACCTGGAGAGGCACGGTGGCAGAGTCAGGGGTCTGTCGCGGCTGTGCCTCCCTTTCGTTCACAGTGGAGCAGCAGATGGACCTTAAGGAAGCTGTGGAGGCGTTGGGGGGACAGGAGGGGGCGCTATCTGAGTCTCCTCAAACCCCAGTCCAGGAGTGTCTCGTGGAGGAACTGGCGGGTGCATCTACAGCGTTGCCAGGCGAGCAACCAGAGAATCCCGCGGAGTTTTGTCCGGCATTTATTTTAATGCTTCACAAGGCGTTCTGTTTGAGACGTTTAGGTAAGGTGGCTGACGTTTCACCTCTAACCGGGGCGGCTGCTCCTATGGCGGCCTCGGTCGTCGGTGAGGGTCCCTCGGCGCCTAAGAAGGCTAAGACCCGTGCCTCCTCGACGGTGAAGCTGGATTGGCCGGAGGTCGAGGAGTATGACTGCGAAAATGATGAGGAGCTGCAGGATCTGGAGGAAGGAGAGATTCTGGAGCCCGAGGAGCAGTCTAAAATCATAAGGGTCTTTCATAGGGAAGAGCTTCCGGCGTTGATTACGGAATCATTGCAGATGTTGAAGCTGGCGGCTCAGCCATCCCCGGAAGTCGAGGTAGAAGATCCCATCATTCAAGCGGTCCATCAGACCCAGGTTGTGTTCCCCGTCCATAAGGTGGTAGATAAGATGATTCAGGACGAATGGGATCATCCAGAAACAGGACTCAGAGGCGTGCGCACCATGAATAGGCTGTACCCGCTGGCCGACAAGGAAAGGTTCCGGATGCTGCGGGTGGACGCGGTGGTTTCGGCAGTCACCAAGAAGACTACCATTCCGGTTGAAGGCAGCGCAGCGCTAAAAGATGCCCAGGACCGTAGGGTTGACGGTTTCCTGAAACAGACCTTCGAGGCGGATTCACTTTCGTTGCAGATATCTATTTATGGGACCTGGGTGGCTCGGGTGTGTTTGCGCTGGGTACAATGGTTGCGTCACTCGCCTCATTTGGATCTCGAGGAGCTCAAGGAGCTGGGGCGCCTTGAGTCCGGCGCAGCTTATTTGGCGGATATGCACTATTATTTGATCAGGGCGCTCGCGAATAGTACAGCGTCCGTGGTGGCCGCCTGCAGATCAGTGTGGTTGCGTAATTGGGCGGCAGACGGTTCTTCTAAGTCTCACCTTAGTAAACCTCCGTTCAAAGAGAGGTTGCTGTTCGGAGAAGATCTGGATAAGTTGGTGAAAGACCTCGGAGAGACAAAGCAAGGTAGGCTCCCAGAGGACAAACCGAAACAGGGAAAGTCCGGTCAAAGTTTTCGAGGCCAGTTTCGGGACTTTCGCAGATTTCGGTCGCCGCGCTACGGGTCCTTTCAGAGGGGTAGGATTGCTTCCCGAGCGCAGGGTTTTCGGGGGTTTCGAGGAGCTAGTAGAGGTTTCTCCTCCGGCTCCCCCTCAACAGCTCGTAAGCCGCAATGAGATGAGGCGGGTTCCGGCAGAGGAAGCTTCCATAGGCGGGAGGCTCCGGGAGTTTCTGTCCGCCTGGACCCTTATCACGTCCGATCAATGGGTTCTAGAGATTATTCGTCATTGCTATGCTCTAGAGCTCGCGCGTCCCGTGCGCGATTCTTTTGTCATGTCCCCTTGCAGGGGCCAGAGGAAGACTCTGGCAGTTCGCAGCACTTTGGAGCGACTGCTGCGCTTAGGTGCGGTCGTGGAAGTCCCGAAAGAAGAGTACAGTTTGGGTCGGTACTCCATTTTTTTCGTGGTGCCAAAGAAAGATGGAGCGATGCGGCCTATCCTAGACCTCAAAGGCGTGAATCGCTGTCTGAGGGTGCCTCACTTCCGTATGGAGACATTGCGGTCGGTAATCGTAGCAGTGCGTCAGGGGGAGTACTTAACGTTGTTAGATCTCACGGAGGCCTACTTGCACATTCCCATCTGGGAGGCACATCAGCGGTAGTTAAGGTTCGCTTTGCCCTGGGGCCATTATCAGTTCCAGGCGTTGCCCTTCGGTCTAGCGACGGCGCCGCACACATTTACCAAGGTCATGGTGGTCGTGGCGGAGGCGTTGCGCAGAGAAGGTATCTTGGTGCACCCTTACCTGGACGATTGGTTGATTCGGGCGAAGTCCAAGTGGGAAAGCCATCAAGTGACCTTTTGCAGAGCCTCGGTTGAGTAGTCAATCCGACCAAAAGCCGTCTTTAGCCATCCCAGGTGCTAGAGTATCTGGGAGTGCAATTCGACACCCTCCAAGGACAGGTGTTTTTGCCGGTCAGGAGGGCGAGGGCTCTTCGCAGGCTGGTGCGCAGCTTCCGGTCTACTCCAGCGCCGTCGGCATGGATGTATCTCCACATACTTGGAACGATGGCAGCAACGCTGGAGGCGGTGCCTTTGGCCAAAGTGCATATGCGTCCCTTACAGAGAGCCTTGCTGCGCCGCTGGTCGCATCAGCGGGATCCCTTGAGCAAGCGGCTTCCGTGCCCGATCAAGGTGAGGCAGTCACTCTGGTGGTGGTTGCTTCCGGCATCGTTAGCGGCTGGGATGCCACTGGAACAGCCGGAGTGGCTTCTCTTGATGACGGATGCCAGTGTAGCGGGCTGGGGAGCTCACTGCGGGGGCCGGTTCTCGCAGGGACGTTGGTCCCCGCTGGAAACTGCGTGGTCAATCAATCGTCTGGAACTGCGGGCAGTAGTCAGAGCCCTGCAGGCCTTCGAGGACTTGGTGCTCGGGCGTCCTGTTCAGGTGCTATCCGATAATTCCGCCACGGTCGCCTACATCAATCGGCAAGGCGGCACGGGGAGTGCGGCAGTGGAGGAGGAGTCGGATTTGCTGTTCGCCTGGGTGGAAAGTCGGTTGACGGCGATCTCAGCGGCGCACATCGCAGAAAAAGACAATGTGATGGCGGACTTCCTCAGCAGAGTTCGAGTGGATGCCGGGGAGTGGGAATTACACCCCGAGGTGTTTGCGCAGTTGCTGGTATGCTGGGAGATGTCCGTCATGGACTTGATGGCGTCCTTTCAGTCGGCCAAGGTCCCGCACTTCTTCAGCAGGCGCCGAGAAAGAATGTTGGAGGGCATCGACGCGCACTTGCAACGGTGGCCGGCATCGGGTCTCCTGTACGTTTTCCCGCCCTGGGCGTTGATCAGTCGAGTGGTTCAAAGGATAGAGCAACATCAGGGAAGGGTGCTTCTGATTGCGGCCGAGTGGCCAAGGCGACCGTGGTACGCAGATCTGGTGCGTCTCCTAGACGGACAACCTTGGAGACTTCCAGTACGGCCGGATCTGTTGTTGCAGGGTCCTCTATTCATGCCCCAAGTGGATCGGTTCTCGCTTACAGCATGGCCATTGAAAGGGCGCGGTTGAAGAAAAAAGGCTATTCGGCGTCGGTCATTTCTACTCTCCTCAGAGCGGGCAAGTCATCCACGTCTTTAGCTTACGTGCGGATCTGGCGTATTTTTGAAGATTGGTGCTCGCACAAGCAACTTTGGGCGGCAACGGTTTCCGTCTCTTCTGTCCTCAGCTTTCTACAGGAGGGATTTGAGAAGGGTTTGGCAGCTAGCTCTTTGTGGGTGCAGTTAGCGGCGCTGTCATGTTATCGCGGCAAAGTTCAGGGCTTAGCTCTGGTTGCTCATATGACTGTGTTGCGTTTTCTTAGAGCGGTGGCTAGGTTACGACCTTCCCGTCGAATAATGGTTCCATCTTGGGATCTTAATTTGGTTTTGTCAGCTTTGGTCAAGCCGCCCTTTGAGCCCTTACATCGGTTGACGTTGAAGGATTTAACGTTGAAGGCGGTGTTTCTGATAGCGATTTGTTCAGCGAGGCGCATTTCGGAGTTGCAGGCGTTGTCTTCTAGGGAGCCGTTTCTGGTCTTTTCAAAGGAAAAGGTGGTGTTGCGACCAGTTCCGTAATTTTTGCCCAAGGTGGTTTCTCCCTTTCACTTAAATCAGTCGGTGTGTTTGCTAGTTCTGGGGTCCTTGGAAGGCAGTGCGGGGGAACGCAGCTTACGGCGGCTAGATGTCAAGAGAACGTTGCGTCAGTATTTGAGGGCTACGGAATCTTTTTGCAAGTCAGATCGTCTTTTTCTGTTGTTCGGTGGTAGGCGCAAGCTTCCATTGCGGATGGATTCGGGAGGCGATCTCTTCCGCCTATCTGCTTCGAGGTCACGCAGCACCGGTTGGCTTACGGGCTCATTCTACCAGAGCGCAGGCGGCTTCTTGGGCAGAACACGGCTTGGTTCCTCCAAGTGAGATTTGTAGAGCGGCCACTTGGCCGTCTCTGCATACGTTCAGTAGGCATTACTGTCTGGATGTTGCAGCAGCTCAAGATGCTTGTTTCGGGGCTGCGGTGTTGCGTGCCGGCTGGAAGGGCCCTCCCCATTGATTACTGCTCTGGTACATCCCAGAGGTAGAGGACTGAACTGGAGGAACGATAAGGAAATGATAATTACACTTACCTGGTAATTGTAGTTCCTTGAGTGACGACAATTCAGTCCTCCATCCCGCTCAGAAATTTTTTCAGAAAGGGGGCAGCCGGGCGACGTGTGGACTGTCGTTACAGGTAAGTCAGTGTGCATTTTTTGTGTTGCGCAACGACGTCTCTCTGCTAGATTTGGTGGCAGTGCATGGCGTAGGAACGCTTTGTTTGCAAGTTGTTCTACTACGATACTTATCTAGAGTTCATTGGTTATATGAGTTATAGCTACTTATTTGTTGCTCCTTTGAGTCTGCTTTGTTAATAGTTTACACTGGAAGAGAAGACAGAGTGCAGCAGGCTATATCCAGTGATGTCATCATTCTGACATACCAGTCTCCAAGCTGCAGGAGGAGGTTGACAACGCAAAGGGGCATTAGTACCTTTTAGTAAGGAGAAATTTGCAATTGGAATGGACCATCCACAAGGACAAGGAGTTCTCTCTGGAACTCCTTGTCCTTGTGGATGGTCCATTCCAATCTAGATAAAGTAATTCCTTTGCAAATTTCTCCTTACTAAAAGGTACTAATGACAGATGCATCCAAACTGGGCTGGGTAGCCAGGGCCAGCCAAGGGTTTCTGCTACCATAGGCAGAAACCTCGGCCTCTCTGCCCTCCCCCAGCTGCCGCCAATTCATTCTCAGGAAGGGAAGGCGTGCAGCGGCAGGAGCAATATTTCAAAAAGCGACGACTTTTTGCCGCCGCTTTCTTGTCTGCGGCAGGCCATGTCATTCAACATATGTGGCCTGTCACATCTGATCCCCTTCTGACGCAACTTACTGTTTGAGGGGGATCAGACGTGGCAGGCCATGTGTGCTGAAGGACATGGTCTGCTGTAGGCAAGAAAGCGGTGGCAAAAAGCTGCCACTTTTGGAAATGCTGCTGCTGTCTGCCTTCCTCCCCAAACGGAATTGGCAGGAGCTGGAGGGGGGGGGGGGGGGCACTGCTGGTTATGTGTGCTGCTGCTGCTGCCTAGCTTGCCTAGTGGATGGGCTGGTGCTGTAGGTGGGTTTCACACTCAAAGGATATGATCCTCCCAGGAAAATCTCCATCAGATCATCGCCTCAGAATAAGAGCAGTTGAAGTGTTTCTAAAGGCATTCAGAGATGTGTTAGCCAATCAAATTGTTCTTATTCAAACAGGGAATAAAGTAGATAAAGTAGCCATGTATTCTCCAGGACCAAGCAGGAAGTCAGTCCTCACATATGGGTGACATTGACGTCGATGGAGCCCTTGCGGAGCATTTCCCCAGCTTTCCAAGAAAGCCTCTGGGAATGCAGGCACGCATGCACGGTTCCCTTCCCGCCTAAACGTGCAATCTTGCTCAGTCTCTCTTTTTCCATGAAGCCCATCGGATGTGTGTCCTAGTCCTCCCGGAAAATAGTTAGATTTTTTCACTATTTTTTCTCCGGTTCGACGCCGGTTCCCCTCCCGCTGGGTTCGGTACACCGGTATTGAGCCCGATCTTATTTTTCGGTTTTTGCCCTTAGTGGCTGGCGTTCGCGCCCTTTTTTTCTTTCTCCCTGGAAGGCCGGTCCTTTGACCTCGCGGGACTCTGTTTTCCCCGATGGCTTCCAGTGGTTACAAAAAGTGTGATCGGTGCAAGAAACTAATGTCTCTCACCGACACACACGACTGCTGCCTTCAGTGCCTCGGTCCTGACCACGATCCTAAGATCTGCGGACCATGTGGAAAAATGTCTTCCAAGGCGCTTCGAAGTCGTCAACACCAAAAGGAAAGGCTTTTCTCCAACTCGGCCTCTGGCCGGGCCCGGACCTCGTCTTAGGCCTCGACATCTCGGGAATCGGATCCCGAGCACCGTCGGGGCTCCTTGGACAGGGGGTCCCCCGACCGGGAACGAAAGAGGAAGAAGCGGCTCGCGAGGGTGTCGTCGGAAGAGGTCCCTGGCTCCTCGAGAGCTAGGTCTCAGGCCCCTGACCGTCGCCCCGGGCCCGTGGAACAGGAGAAGTTTCCAAAAGTATCTCGAGTGGAGCCAGAGTCTGCTGGACACGTAAGTCCTGTAGTTCTCGTGGACTCTCCTCCCAGAGAGCCGACGTCAGGCCCGGCGCCGCCGGGGCCCGAATCGGTGGCTGCTTATTCTCCTGAGCTGGGTCTCAGGCTGACAGCCTTGGAGAGCAGACTCTGCCTTCATGGAACAGCAGCGGGCACTGATGGCCAGCCTGTCTGGCGCATCTGCCCTGACCACCGGGACATCGACATCGAAGTCGACCCCGGAGACCGAGCCGATACTCGAGACCATGAACGCTCGAGGTCAACCTCGGTCGCGGTTTCCCTCGACCTCCCGTTCGAGACTGAGGGTGTCGATGCCGGTGCCTTCAGCGTCGGGGCGGGTGCTCACAGACCCCGCGCGGTTAGACCCCGATTCCTCATCGGACAGGTCTGCCTGGGAGACGGAGGACGAGGAGTCCCCCGACACCTTCAGAACTCGGTGCATCCCGTCGGACTCACCGCAGTCTGAGCCCCGGAGTAGATCCCCCCCGGAGGATACCCGGTTCTCGGTGTTCGTCCGGGCTATGGCCACTGCGTTGGCTATCCCTGCGGACCCCGAGTAGGAGCCTCGAGCCGAGGAACTCGAGGCCCTACAGTATGACTCTTCTCCGAAGGAGGCCTTTACTGTTCCGGTTCCTCCGATGCTGGAATGGCTCCTCTGCCGGATGTGGGAGGCACCGGCCTCGGCGCCGGTTCTAAGCAAGCGGGTCGATTCTATCTATCGACTCCGGAAGAGCCCTGGCTTTCAGAAGGCGCAGCTACCACACCATTCCATGGTGGTGGAATCGACCATGCATCGCCTGAAAAGTCAGAAGATGCACTCCGCGGTGCCCCCTGGCAGGGAGGCCCGGAACCTCGATGGTTTTGGTAGAAAGTGCTTCCAGGGCTTGATGCTTGCTTGCCGTGTCCAGTCTTACCAGCTGTACATGGGCATGTACTTGCGAGACCTGGCCAAGGAGCTGGCCGGGTTCTCTGCTGGTCTCTCCGGGGAACCTTTGCAGAGGCTCAAGTCCTTGTCCTCGGGGATCCGGTAATGCTCCAAGTTTATGTCCCACGCTGCCTACGATGGCTTTGAGGCTTCGGCCCGTGTTGTGGCAGCTGGCATTGCGGCTCGACGCCAGGCATGGCTGCAGTCATCGGACCTCGAGCCATGGGTTCAGGACAAGTTGGTCGATGTCCCTTGCCGAGGTGAGAACCTTTTTGGCAAGCCCATGGCCGAGAAGGCCGCACAGCTCGAAACCGAGCACCTCACGAGGACAAGGCTGTCTAGAAATACTTCTGCCCCTTCTCACAAAAAGAAGGGCTCGGATAAAAAGCCCTTTTACCCGAGGAAGGGCACTGCCTACAAACAGTACCCACAGTACCAGGTCACCCAAGCTGCTCCTCAGGGTCAGCAGGCTAAGGGGCAGGGTAATGGGCCCCGTAGGCAGAGGACTCCCAAGCCTCCGGCCCCTGCTCCCACTCAGCAGGGTGGGGGTTTTTGACTCCTTAGGCATAGCCTCTCCGTCCCTGCTCTCCCAACCCTGCACAGGAGGTCGCCTTGCCCTGTTTGCCCACCAGTGGCCACTCATCACTGGAGACAGTTGGGTGTTAAGCATAGTCCACAAGGGCTATCTGTTACACTTCCAACAGCTGCCTCCTCCATTCTTTCCAGGTGAACCTCCAAGGCCTCCCCTGCACACAGATCTTATCCTTCAGGAGCTTCAAGGTCTGTTAGTGGACAGGGCAGTGGAGCCTGTGCCTCCCCACTTACAGGGTCAAGGGTTCTACTCCAGGTATTTCCTGGTACCCAAAAGAACCGGTGGTCTTCGGCCTATTCTAGACCTCAGAAATCTCAACAAATTCCTAGAGAAGGAAAAGTTCAAGATGCTTACTTTTGGAACACTTCTGCCCTACCTCCAGCAGGGAGATTGGCTATTCTCCAGGACCAAGCAGTAAGTCAGTCCTCACATATGGGTGACGTCGGCGCCGACGGAGCCCTCGTGCGGAGCATTTCCCCAGCTTTCAAAGAAAGCCTTTGGGAATTGCAGCGCGCATGCGCGGTCCCCTTCCCGCCCAAGGGTGCCATCTTGCTCAGTCTTCTTTTTTCGCGGAGCCCGACGGACATAGTTTGTTTTTCGCCGAGGAAAAAGTTGATTTCCCTATTTTTTTCTTTTTCTCCTTCGGTTCGACGCCGGATCCTTTTCCCGCCTTGACCCGATACGCCGGTATCGAGTCCACACTCTTTTTTCGGTTTTTGTCCTTTGTGACTAGCGTTCATGCTATTTTCTTTTTTCACTGGCAGCCCGGTCTTTTGACCTCGCAGGGGCCCTTTTTCCCCCCATGGCTACCAGCGGGTTTCATAAGTGTGATCGGTGTAAGAAACATATGTCTCTTACCGACACACATGACTGCTGCCTCCGCTGCCTCGGACCCGATCATGACCCGATGATCTGTGGTCCGTGTGGCAAGATGTCCTCGAAGGCGTTGAGGAGTCGGCAGCACCAGAAGGATAGGATCTTCTCTGACTCCGCGTCCGGATGGGCCCGGACCTCGTCAGAGGCCTCGACGTCTCGGGACTCCGGCCCCGAGCAGCGTCGGGGTTCCTCTGAGCGGGGGTTTCCTTCGCGGGAACATCGCAGGAAGAAGAAACCCGCGAGGGCGGCGTCGATGGATGCTCCTAGTTCCTCGAGGGCCAGGTCGCATAGCCCCGATAGCCGTCCCGGGTCTTGGAGTCGGAGAGGCCTGCCAAGCATCCTCGTATCAAGATGGAGTCTCCTGGACACGTGAGTGCTGTAGTCCTCGTGGACTCTCCTCCAGGGGAGCCGCCGTCGGGCCAGACGCCGTCGGGGCCCGAGTCGGGAGCTGCTGGGTCTCCTGAGCTCAGACTCAGGTTGACGGCCTTGGAGAGCAGCCTCTCTGCCTTCATGGAACAGCAGTGGGCATTGATCGCTGGTCTCACCGGTGCATCTGCCCCGACCACCGGGACCTCGACGTCCAAGTTGACCCCGGAGGCCGAGCCGATCCTCGAGTCCATGCGGGCTCGAGTCGATCCTCGGCCACGGTCTCCCTCGGCCTCCCGTTCGGGACCGAGGTCGTCGACACCGGTACCCTCGACATCGGGGCGGATGGCATTGGTGCCCGCCCAACCGGAGCCCCTCGATTCCTCCTCCGAGGAGTCGGGCTGGGAGACGGAGGACAAAGAGTCACCCGGCACTTATCGGACTCGGTGTGTCCCATCGGACTCGCCGGAGTACGAGCCTTGGAGACGATCCCCACCGGAGGATACCTGGTTCTCGGACTTCGTGCGGGATATGGCCAAGGCCTTGGCCTTCCCTGCGGATCCCGAGGAGGAGCCTCGAGCCGAGGAGCTCGAGGCCCTCCAGTATGACTTTCCCCCGAAGGAGGCCTTTACTGTACCGGTTCCTCCGATGCTGGAGCGGCTGCTCTTCCGCATGTGGAGACCCCGGCCTCGACGCCGGTGTTAAGCAAGCGGGTCGATTCCATCTATCGAGTCCGCAAGAGCCCCGGTTTCCAAAAGGCACAATTACCGCACCACTCCATGGTTGTGGAATCGGCCATGCATCGACTGAAAAGTCAGAAGATGCACTCCTCGGTGCCTCCCGGCCAGGAGGCCAGGAACCTGGATGCCCTCAGTAAGAAGTGCTTCCAGGGCTCTATGCTTGCTTGCCGTGTCCAGACTTACCAGCTCTACATGGGCATGTATCTCCGAGACCTGGCAAAGGAGATTCCCGGGGTCTCTCCGAGGAACCTTTGCAGAGGTTCCAGGCCTTGTCCACTGGTATTCGAGAGTGCTCGAAGTTTATCTCGAGCAGCCTACGATGGCTTCGAGGCTTCGGCCCGTGTAGCCGGGGCCGGCATCGGTGCCCGCCGACAGGCTTGGTTACAGTCATCTGACCTCGAGCCATGGGTGCAGGACAAGTTGGTCGATGTCCCCTGCTGAGGTGAGAACCTCTTTGGCAAGCCCATGGCTGAAAAGGCTGCAGAACTCGAGACCGAGACTCTGACCAGGACTAGGCTGTCCAGGAAAACCTTTGCCCCTTCTCAGAAGAAGAAGGGCGTGGGAAAAAAGACCTTTTACCCGAGGAAGTTATCTGCCTATAAAGAATACCCTCATTATCAGGCCTCTGCAGCTCCCCAACAGGGTCAGCAGGCCAAGGGGCAGGGTCATGGGCCCCGTAGGCAGAAGGCCCCCAAGCCACCACCACCGGCCCCTGCTTAGCAGTGTGGGGGTTTTTGACTCAGCAAGCATAGTCTCTTCTCCTCACCTGGCTCACATCAGCACAGGAGGCTGGCTGGCCCACTTTGCCCACAGGTGGTCAGCCGTCACATCAGATACCTGGGTGCTCCATATAGTCCACAAGGGCTATCTTCTCCATTTTCACCAGGTACCTCCCTCCTATTTTCCAGGGGAGCCTCCAAGACTCCCTCTGCACAGGGACCTACTCCTTCAGGAGTTAGCAAGTCTGCTAAAGGACCAGGCTGTGGAACCGGTGCCCCACCACCTGAGAGGTCACGGCTTTTATTCCAGGTACTTTCTGGTACCAAAAAGAACAGGAGGCCTCAGACCCATCCTAGACTTGCGCAACCTCAACAAGTTCCTGGAGAGGGAAAAGTTCAAGATGCTTACCCTTGGAATCCTGCTGCCCTACCTCCAGCAGGGAGATTGGCTATGCTCCTTAGATCTAAAGGATGCTTATACTCACATCCTTATTCATCCAGACCACCGACAATATCTCAGATTTGTGGTGGGGGGAAACCACTACCAGTACAGGGTACTGCCCTTTGGCCTATCCTCCGCCCCCAGGGTGTTCACCAAGTGCCTGGCGGTGGTGGCGGCCTACCTAAGGCTTCAAGGTCTTTTTGTGTTTCCGTACCTGGACGACTGTCTCATAAGGGGCCAGTCTTCCCAGGAGGCCAGTCAAGCCACCCTTCGCACTGTGGCTCTGCTTCAGCACTTGGGGTTTGTCATAAACTTCGCAAAGTCCACTTTGCTCCCATCCCAGAACTTAGAATTCATAGGAGCAAGGCTCGACACTCTTCAGGCGAAGGCTTTTCTACCAGTGGACAGGGCCCACAGGTTCATGGATGTAGCCAGGCAGTTTCACAGCAATTCCCTGGTCTCCGCCAGGCAATTCCTGAGACTTCTCGGCCATATGGCTTCCACGGTTCATGTAACCCCCAATGCCCGCCTGCACATGCAGCCCGCTCAGTGGAGCCTTCGCACTCAGTGGCATCAAGCCACAGGGAGCCTTGCAGACTCGGTGAGAATATCCAACCTGCTCGTCTCTTCTCTACAATGGTGGCTTCATCTTACGAATCTGGTGCTCGGAGTGAGTTTTCAACCCCCTCCGCATTTTCAAGTGCTGACTACAGATGCTTCTCTTCAAGGTTGGGGAGCACATTGCCAAGGGACCTGCACTCAGGGTCTCTGGACTCCTTGGGAGGCTGCTCAGCAGATAAACATCCTGGAGCTACGGGCAATACGCCTAGCTCTGAGAGCCTTCTCCTACCTTACGTCTTACCAGTCTGTGCTGGTCCAGACGGACAATCAAGTTGCCATGTTCTACGTGAACAAACAAGGAGGCACAGGCTCCTTCCTTCTCTGTCAGGAGGCACAACAACTGTGCTCTTGGGCAGTCTCTCACGGAATACTCCTCAAGACTGTCTACCTCCCAGATCAAGAAAATTACCTGGCAGACAGACTGAGCAGAATCCTGCAACCACACGAATGGAGATTGAATCCTTTAGTGGTTCAGCGGATCTTTCTCAGGTGGGACCTCCCCACCATGGATCTTTTCGCCAGTCCTCTGAACCGGCAACTACCGAGGTTCTGTTCCAGACAACCGCATCCTCTCAGGGTAGCAGCGGATCAGCGTTTCTGATCTCGTGGTCCTCAGGCCTCCTGTATGCGTTTCCTCCCACACCACTAGTGTCCCGAACACTGTTCAAAGTCCTCAAGGACGGGGCCTCAATGATTCTTATAGCCCCCAGGTGGCCGAGGCAACCGTGGTTCCCACTTCTGCTGCAACTGGCGGTGGACACTCCTCTTCCTCTGGGGTTTCAACACGATCTCCTGTCTTGCACCCCAACCTCCAGTCCCTTCATCTGATGGCCTGGCTGCTGAAAGGGTAGTACTGGCTCCCCTGCTACTGCCTAGAGAAGTGGAAGACGTAGTCTTAGCCTCTAGACGGCCATCCACCAGGAAATCTTACACTCTTGTGGCGTAGATTCACCGCATGGTGTACTCAGCACAGTGAGAATCCCTTTTCCTGCTTGGTTGTGGTGGTATTGCAATATTTGCTTTACCTCTCCAATCTAGGCCTTAAGTCCAATTCTGTCAGGGTTCACCTCAGTGCTCTCTCAGCGCACCACTCGCCGGTGGACGGCAGGCCTCTTTCCAACCACCCTTTGGTGGCTCGTTTTCTCAGAGGCCTCCTCCTGCTTAAGCCTCCTTAACGTCCACCAGCCCCTGAGTGGGATCTGAATGTGGTCTTACAGCGGATTACTTGTCCGCCATTTGAACCTATGGCCCTCTACGTTTTCTCTCCTGGAAAACCTTGTTTCTGGTAGCTCTTACCTCTGCTAGGCGAGTAAGTGAACATCAGGCACTAGTGTCTGATCCCCCTTACACTAGGTTCTACAAGAATAGGGTAGTCTTACGGACTCACCCTAAATTTCTTCCTAAGGTTGTCTCACCTTTTCACCTCAATCAGGAGGTGGCTCTTCCGACCTTCTTTCCTAGGCCGCATGCCAACCGGGCTGAGATGGTCCTGCATACCCTGGACTGTAGGAGGGCGTTGTCCTTCTACCTTGACCGTATGCGGGAGCATCGGAGGGCTGTTCAGCTCTTAATTTCTTTCGACCCCAATAAGTTGGGGCTCCCTGTCTCCAAGCGTACTTTGTCCATATGGGTCGCTGACTGTATCGCCTGGGCTTATGGGGCAGCCGGCCTCTCATTGGAGGGTCGAGTCACGGCTCATCGTGTCAGGGCGAAGGCTGCGTCAGTGGCTCATCTCTGCTCTGTTCCGTTGGCAGACATCTGCCGGGCCGCTACTTGGTCTTCAAGCCAGACTTTTGCGGCCCATTACTGCCTTGAGGGAGTCCCGCAGGGACAGTGCTTTCGGGCAGGCAGTACTCCATAATCTCTTTGGGGTTTAGGCAACTCCTACCCTCAGGCACTGGTGTTGGGCTACCGGTCGGGGACGTTTTCAGAGAAGATTCCTTCTTTACCTACTGACGAGCTAGAGGGAGCTCATTTTTTCGGCTTGAGGTCTCCGGTAGCCTTAAGCTGGGGAGTCCCATATGTGAGGACTGACTTCCTGCTTGGTCCTGGAGAAAGAGTAGTTACTCACCTGTAACAGGTGTTCTCCAAGAGCAGCAGGAATCAGTCCTCACAACCCTCCCCCCTCCCCTTGGAGTTGCAGTCATATGATTTATTTTGCTAACTTTTTTGCTGTCTTTTAGCTATGTCATCAGATTGAGCAAGATGGCACCCTTGGGCGGGAAGTGGACCGCGCATGCGCGCTGCAATTCCCAAAGGCTTTCTTTGAAAGCTGGGGAAATGCTCCGCATGAGGGCTCCGTCGTCGCCGACATCACCCATATGTGAGGACTGATTCCTGCTGCTCCTGGAGAACACCTGTTACAGGTGAGTAACTACTCTTGCTCCTTAGATCTAAAGGATGCGTACACTCACATCCTCATTCATCCAGACCACAGAAAGTACCTCAGGTTCATTGTGGGAGGAAACCATTCTCAGTACAGAGTGCTACCTTTTGGCCTCACCTCTGCTCCCAGGGTCTTTACCAAATGCCTGGCAGTGGTAGCGGCCTACCTGAGAAATCAGGGAATCTTTGTCTTCCCCTATCTGGATGACTGGCTCATCAGCGGTCAGACGTGCCAGGATGCCTGTCAAGCCACCCTCAGAACTATTGCTCTTCTTCAAAGCCTGGGGTTTGTAATAAACTTCGCAAAGTCCACTTTGCTCCCCTCCCAGAACTTGGAGTTCATAGGGGCAAGGCTGGACTCTCTGCTGGCAAAAGCGTTCTTGCCAGAAGACAGAGCCCAAAGACTGATCAACTTAGCAAATCAGTTTCTCAGCATGTCTCTGGTCTCCGCCAGACTCTGCCTGAGGCTTCTTGGCCACATGGCTTCGACAGTACATGTGACTCCCAATGCCAGGCTCCATATGAGGCCTGCACAGTGGTGCCTTCGGTCTCAGTGGTCACAGGCCACAGGCTGCCTCAGAGACAGGATAAGGGTGTCCAGACAATTTCTGAACTCCCTCCGCTGGTGGCTACACCCACCCAATTTGCTGAAAGGGGTACCTTTTCAAGTTCCTGGGTTCACAGTGGTGTTGACCACGGATGCCTCCCTGCAGGGCTGGGGAGCTCATTGTCTGGGCAAGTGCACCCAGGGCTTGTGGTCTCCCTGGGAAGCCGCACAGCAAATCAATCTACTGGAACTCAGGGCTATTCGGTTAGCCTCAAGACTTTCTCTCCAACCCTGGCTCGTCAGTCTGTCCTAGTTCAAACAGACAACCAAGTAGCTATGTTTTACGTGAACAAGCAGGGCGGAACTGGGTCCAGGCTCCTTTGTCAGGAAGCACAGGAACTTTACTTGTTTGCTCTAAAGCACAACATGCTCCTCAAGGCTGTGTATCTACCTGGCCAGGAAAACTACTTAGCCGACAGGTTGAGCAGGATTCTGCAGCCCCACGAGTGGCAGCTCCATCCTTTGGTGGTTCAGAAGATCTTCCTGAAATGGGGATTTCCATCCATAGATCTGTTTGCCAGTCCACTGAATAAGCAGCTGCCAAGGTTCTGCTCCAGGCAACCGCATCCTCTGGGGATAGCAGCAGATGCTTTTCTGATTCCCTGGACTCCGGGCCTCCTGTATGCGTTTCCTCCCACGCCCTTGGTGGCCCGAACTCTCTTCAAAATTCTTCAGAACAAGGCCTCGGTCCTGCTGGTGGCTTCCAGGTGGCCGAGACAGCCTTGGTTTCCACTTCTGCTTCAGCTGGCAGTGGATCCCCCACTGCCTCTGGGGTTGCAACCCGACCTTCTCTCTCAGGATCAGGGTTCCCTTCTGCACCCCAATCTCAAAGCTCTCAATTTGATGGCCTGGAGGCTGCAAGGGTAGTTTTGGCTCCCTGGGGCCTACCTCAGGAAGTTGAGGAGGAGGTTCTAGCCTCTAGGAAACATTCCACTAGGAAAACCTATGCTCTGAAGTGGAAAAGGTTTTCTGTGTGGTGTCAGCTACGTACAGAAGATCCTTTCTCCTGTACTGTATCAGTAGTGCTTCAGTACTTACTGCACTTATCCAATCAGGGACTTAAGTCCAATTCTGTTCGGGTCCACCTCTCAGCTCTAGCAGCTCACCACTCACTGGTGGAAGGACATTCTCTGTCGGTTCACCCCTTGGTGTCCTGGTTTCTCAGAGGCTTGCTCTTGCTCAATCCTCCAATCCGTGCTGCTCCTGAGTGGGAGTTGAATGTGGTCTTGCAGCAACTGACTCGCCCACCTTTTGAGCCGATGGCTACTTGTCCACTCCGCTTCCTGTCCTGGAAGACACTCTTCTTAATAGCCTTAACCTCGGCCAGGCGAGTGAGTGAGCTTCAGGCCCTGGTCTGTGATAGGCCTTACACCCGCTTCTATAGGAACAGGTTAGTCCTTAGGACTCATCCAAAGTTTCTCCCCAAAGTTGTCTCCTCTTTCCACCTTAACCAAGAGGTGGTTCTTCCAACATTCTTCCCTAGGCCTCCTGCAAGCCAGGCTGAGGCAGTTCTGCATACCCTGGACTGTAGGAGGGCCTTATCCTTCTACCTTGACCGTACGCAGGGAGATAGAAGGGCTACTCAGCTCTTTGTCTCTTTTGACCCTAATAATTTGGGGTTAGCTGTGTCCAAGCATACCTTGTCCATATGGGTGGCTGACTGTATCACCTGGGCTTACAGGGCTGCTGACCTTCCCTTGCAAGGTCGGGTCACTGCCCATCGTGTCAGGGCAATGGCTGCCTCAGTAGCTCATCTCCGCTCTGTACCGTTGGCAGACATTTGCAGGGCTGCAACTTGGTCTTCAAGCCAGACTTTTGCAGCTCATTACTGCCTGGAGAGGGAGTCCCGTAGGGACAGTACTTTTGGCCAGGCAGTACTCCAGAATCTCTTTGAGGTTTAGGCAACTCCTGCCCTCCAGCCCTCCGTTGGGCTACCGGTGGAGGTTCTTTCAGTGAAAAGGCTTTCTTTGGTGCTGTGACTAGAGGGAGTTCTCTTGTTCAGCCTGGGTTCCTTGATAGCCCAGAGCTAGGGAGTCACCCATATGTGAGGACTGACGTCCTGCTTGGTCCTGGAGAAAGAGTAGTTACTCACCTGTAACAGGTGTTCTCCAGGAGCAGCAGGAATCAGTCCTCACAACCCTCCCTCCTCCCCTGGGAGTTGCAGTTGTACATAGTTTATTTTTACATTTTTGTGTGCTGTTTTAGCTATGTCATTTGACTGAGCAAGATGGCACCTTTAGGCGGGAAGGGAACTTCGCATGCTTGCCTGCATTCCCAAAGGCTTTCTTGGAAAGCTGGGGAAATGCTCCGCAAGGGCTCCATCGACGTCGATGTCACCCATATGTGAGGACTGATTCCTGCTGCTCCTGGAGAACACCTGTTACAGGTGAGTAACTACTCTTTACATCAACAAGAAGGGAGGAACAGGTTCATGCCTCTTGTATTGGGAAATGGTCAGGATGTTCAACTATGCCATCTCTCATAGGATGACATTCAGGGCACATACCTGCCTTGCAACAGCAATGGCCTGGGTGAGTGATGTCCTTTAACCTCACAAATAGACCCTTGTTAAGGAGGATACTCTCAATGTCTTTCAGGAGTGGGGTATACCCTCAAAACATTTTTCTGCCTCTCAAAATATGTAGATGCCTCAGTTTTGCTCTAGGGTAGGGAGACACAGCAAACTAGCCTCTGATCCTTCCAACCCAGTCGAGGAAGGGGGCTTCTGTATGTATGTCCAGCTATAGGGAAAAAGCTCCTTAAATTTTAGCATGACAAAAGCACATGACAACTGTCATTCCACATTCTTATTGAACGTTTCGGCCAAGGATCCCGTTTATCTGGGTTCATTGCTTACCCTAATTTCACAGTACTAGGGATGTTGGTGCATCCCATCATAAAGTCCCTAGCCCTCACAGCATGGTTGTTGAGAGGGCAAATTTCTCTTCTCCGATTCTGATGATGGGTATGCCCATTGGCCTCTTGACTTCCAGAGATTTCACTAGGAGGTCATATGGTTTTGTGTCCAGCACAAAAACTGCTTGAATACCTTCTATAATCGTCAGAATATGGCTTAAGACCAATTGCATAAGGGTACACCTCGATGCATTGGCGCTTGCCACTAGCATGTAGAAGGCGAGCCTGTCTTTTTACAACTTTTAGTTATTTCCTTCATGCGGGGTTTTGGCCTCCTCTTAAGCCTCCCACAGTGTTTTGAGATTTCAACATGGTTGTAATTCAGCTGATGAAAGCTCCCTTTGAGCTGCTAAATACATGTGGATCGAAGCATCTGACCTAGAAAGTCTTGTTTGCAAATGATCAGTAGAAACATATTTAACACCATTCAAAGTAATAAGACATCTGCATGGGATGCACAGCAAGAAAATTCCCCCTGCATCCAGGACACGAGGCTTCAGCTGCAGGATGGACCTTCTCTGCACCTGTGCAGAATGTGATATATCCGGAAAGATGGAAACTTTATCACCATGAAATAAGAAATCTTTTATAGAAAAAAATAACATTTCATAATTCTTATTTTATCTGCCACAGTGGACAAGGATACGATCACTGTGGCCCAGGTGGATATTTCCTCATTGGTAGTTTACAAAAATGTTATTAAATCAAACTTGGACTGCTCCTCCACCTGAGCCATATCCCCGTTCTGTGCCACTGACCGGTCTGGCAGATAGTACACATTTGAAACCACAATACTTTCAGCTTCTGATATCAATAATATCTCCTTGCAGTATTTCTTAAATAACAGCAAAGGAGGCATAAAGCATATCTTTGGGAAATTTAACATCCTAAGATTTTTTGCCCAATGTACATTTTCAAGGGCCTCAATCTGTTTAAATAGCACATAGCTGTCCTTCAAACCCGTAGCTCCCTCTGAATGAAGTAGCCATTGAGAAACGAGAGATACCCTTGAATCTACTTTTTGTGACTTTATAACAACTTGTTCCAAAAATTTCACAGTTTGATCAATAAAACCAGAAAGTAAGGCATTGGTCTCGGGAACCACCATCCAGACATCCAACAATGAAATATCTGTGGCAGAAGTCATATTAGATTAACTTAAACCATCAGATGGTTTAACCAACTAATAGAAACCAGAGAAATAGTGCCCTTAACCTGGGCACCCTCTGATACCATTCTCTCCCGCGTGGCACTGGGGTCCAACAAGGGGATAGAAACATCTCCTTCCAGGTCCACCTGCAGGGACCCCAGTTTAAGGATGGGGAGTCCTGTCGATGGAACTCAAGGAGGCACCCGATAAGGATGCAGTTGTATTTGTGTCAAGTTGTAGAAAATCTGGGCCTACCTTCAACTCTCCCAATGTTCGAACATGCTGATCCATTGGCTTGATACAGCCCTCAGGCATTGACACCGACATCGCAGATGGTTTCTCAATCTGTGTAATTTTTCTCTTCACGTGTCCTCTGGGCATCTCCTGCGGATAAATCAATATGGCACAGCCCCGAATAGGCCCTGAAGGGGCACCGAAGGGGCGTACCTCTTTGGTTATGCGCCCCTTCAGGCTCACAACCACGGGCCGCGTCCGTGGCCGTGGAGCAGTTATGGCGGTTTAAATGCCATCCAGAGCCTCCTGTTGATGACATTGTTGTAAGGGGAAGAGTCCCAGAGCCTGCAGCGGTTAGGCAAGAAAGATATCACTCACGTAGCAAATCCCCACTTCCAAAAAACAGTCCTCATACATGGAGCAGCTGCGGAGGTTTAAATGCCATCCAGAGTCTCCCATCGGTGACATTGTTAAAATGGGAGTGTCCCAGAGCTTGCACCGGTTAGGCAAAATATGTGTCAGTCACGCAGCAAACCGCCACTTACAAGACAATCCTCCCCCCTTTTTCTTTTGAGATGACCTGTAGCTAGAGATTTTCATATATGAAGAAATTATCCTATGTGTCCATGGAGAAAACAAAATTAGTTATCTAAGTTCTCACAATGCTCCAATCTCCCCTTGGTGATGTATTCTACAGTCAACTAAAGAATTGACTTAGGAGAAGAAATAAGACAGTGGCAGGCGAAATGGACACACAGAAACTACAAGAAGCTGGGAAATTGTTTCGGCACCAGGGCTCTGTTTGTGACATCACCCATACCTGCTTACCCTGCTGTCCATGGAGAATACTTGCTACTGGTAAGTAATTTTGTTATCTCCAGGAACAAGCAGGAATGTAGTCTTCACATATGGGGTGACATCAGTACCGAAGGAGCCCACTCGGGAACGCTCCCCAGCGTCCAATAGGAAAGCTTTTGGGAGCATCCCATTGCACCTGCGTTGCTGCCTTCACACCTTCCCAACTCTCCTTCCCTAGTTCTTCATTTTTTGTGGAGCCAGTAGGAAGCAAATCCTGTCACCATAGAACATTTTTTCTCCAGGACCAAGCAGGAAGTCAGTCCTCACTTATGGGTGTCATCGGCGCCGATGAAGCCCCAGCGGAGCATTTCCCTAGCTTTCTATGAAAGCCTTTGGGAATGCTGGCACGCATGCGCGGTTCCCTTCCCGCCTAAAGGTGCCATCTTACCTCAGTCTCTTTTTTTCCGAGAACCCACCAGACGTGTGTCCTGTCCTCCCGGATAAAAGTTGATTTTTTTCGGTGATAATCGCTATTTTTTATCCCGGTTCGATGCCGGTTCCCCTCCTGCCGGGTTCGGTACGCCGGTATCGAGCCCGATTCTTCTTTTTCGGTTTTTGCCCTTTGTGGCTGGCGTTCGCGCCCTTTTTTTATTTTTCCCTGGAAGGCTGGTCCTTTGACCTCGCGGGGACTCTTTTTTCCCCGATGGCTTCCAGTGGTTTCAAAAAGTGTGATCGGTGTAAGAAATTAATGTCTCTCACCGACATACACGACTGCTGCCTTCGGTGCCTCGGCCCTGATCACGACCCTAAGTCGTGTGGGCCATGTGGGAAGATGTCTTCCAAGGCACTCCGAAGTCGCCAGCAGCAAAAAGAAAGGCTTTTCTCGGACTCAGCCTCCGGCCGAGCCCGGACCTCGTCTGAGGCCTCGACATCTCGGGATTCCGATCCCGAGCGCCGTCGAAGTTCCTCGGACAGGGGGTCCCCTGACTGGGAACGCAAGAGTAAGAAGCGGCTCGCGAGGGTGGCGTCGGAGGAGGTCCCTGGTCCCTCGAGGGCCAGGTCTAAGACCCCCGACCGCCGTCCCGGGCCCGTGGACCAAGAGAAGCCTGCCAAAGTTCCTCGCATGGAGCCGGAGTCTGCTGGACATGTAAGCCCTGTAGTCCTCGTGGACTCTCCTCCCAGAGAGCCGACATCGGGCCCGGCGCCACCGGGGCCCGAGTCGGTGGCTGCTGTGTCTCCCGAGCTGAGTCTCAGGATGACAGCCTTGGAGAGCAGATTGTCTGCCTTCATGGAGCAGCAGCGGGCACTGATGGCCAGCCTGTCTGGCGCATCTGCCCCGACCACCGGGACGTCGACTTCGAAGTCAACCCCGGAGACCGAGCCGATACTCGAGACCCTCTTGGCTCGAGGTCGTCCTCTGTCGAGGTCTCCCTCAACCTCCCGTTCGGGACCGAGGGTGTCGACGCCGGTGCCTCGGGGCCCCGCGGGGTCGGACCCTGACTCCTCCTCGGATGAGTCTGCCTGGGAGACGGAGGACGAGGAGTCTCCAGATATTTTAAGACTCGGTGCGTCCCGTCGGATTCACCGCAGTCTGAGCCCCGGAGTAGATCCCCTCCGGAGGACTCTAGGTTCTCAGAGTTCGTCCGGAATATGGCCGCTGCCTTGGCTATCCCTGCCGACCCCGAGGAAGAGCCTCGAGCCGAAGAGCTCGATGCTCTACAGTACGACTCTCCTCCAAAGGAGGCCTTTACTGTCCCGGTTCCTCCGATGCTGGAACGGCTCCTCTTCCGGTTGTGGGAGGCACCGGCCTCGGCGCTGGTTCTGAGCAAGCGAGTCGATTCCATCTATCGACTCCGCAAAAGCTCTGGTTTCCAGAAAGCACAGCTACCACACCATTCCATGGTTGTGGAATCGGCCATGCATCGTCTGAAGAGTCAGAAGATGCACTCTGCGGTGCCCCCTGGCAGGGAGGCCCGCAACCTTGATGGCGTCGGTAGAAAGTGCTTCCAGGGGTCTATGCTTGCTTGCCATGTCCAGTCTTACCAGCTGTACATGGGCATGTACCTCCGAGACCTGGCCAAAGAGTTGGCCGGGTTCTCTGCTGGTCTCTCCGGGGAACCCTTGCAGAGATTCAAGACCTGGTCCTCGGGGATTCGGGAATGCTCAAAGTTCATTTCCCGCGCCGCCTACTATGACTTCGAGGCTACGGCCCAAGTTGCGGCTGCCGGCATTGCGGCTCAACGCCAGGCATGGCTGCAGTCATCGGACCTCGAGCCATGGGTTCAGGACAAGTTGGTCGATGTCCCTTGCCGAGGTGAGAACCTTTTTGACAAACCCGTGACCGAGAAGGCCGCTCAGCTCGAGACCGAGCACCTTACCCGGACAAGGCTGTCGAGGAAGACCTCTGCCCCTTCACACAAGAAGAAGGGCTTGGGTAAAAAGTCCTTTTACCCGAGGAAGGGCACTGCCTATAAACAAGTACCCTCAATATCAGGCTGCCCAAGCTGCCCCCCAGGGTCAGCAAGCCAAGGGCCAGGGTAATGGGGCTCGTAGGCAGAGGACCCCCAAGCCTTCTGCCCCTGCTTCCAATCAGCAGGGTTGGGGGTTTTGACTCCTTGAGCATAGCCACTCCGTCCCTGCTCTCCCAGCCCTGCACGCCTTGTTCTCTTTGCCCACCTGTGGCCCCTCATTACCAACGACAGTTGGGTGTTGGACATAGTCCAAAAGGGCTATGCTCTGCATTTTCACCAACTGCCTCCGCCTTACTTCCCAGGGGAGCCCCTGAGGCCTCCCCTGCACACAGACCTTCTCGTTCAAGAACTTCAAGGTCTGTTAGTGGACAGGGCGGTGGAGCCTGTGCCTCCTCACTTCCAAGGTCACGGTTTCTACTCCAGGTATTTCCTGGTACCCAAAAGGACCGGTGGCCTTCGACCCATCCTGGATCTCAGGAACCTCAACAAGTTCCTGGAGAAAGAAAAATTAAAGATGCTAACTCTTGGGACACTTCTGCCCTACCTCCAGCAGGGAGATTGGCTATGCTCCTTATTCATCCAGACCACAGAAAGTACCTAAGGTTCATTGTGGGAGGAAACCATTATCAGTACAGAGTACTACCTTTTGGCCTGACCTCCGCTTCCAGAGTCTTTACCAAGTGCCTGGCAGTGGTTGCGGCCTACCTACGAAATCAAGGCATCTTTGTCTTTCCCTATCTGGACGACTGGCTCATCAGGGGTCAGACGTGCCAGGAGGCCAGATAAGCCACCCTCAGCTCTGCTTCAGAACGTGGGCTTTGTCATAAACTTCGCAAAGTCCACTTTGCTCCCCTCCCAGAACTTGGAGTTCATAGGGGCAAGGTTAGATTCTCAACTGGCAAAGGCATTCTTGCCAGAAGACAGAGCCCAAAGACTGATGGACGTGGCCAAACAGTTCCTAAACAAGCCTCTGGTCTCTGCCAGGCTCTGTCTCAGGCTTCTGGGCCACATGGCTTTGACAATACATGTGACTCCCAATGCTAGGCTGTATATGAGGCCTGCGCAGTGGTGCCTTTGGACTCTGGTCACAGGCCTCAGGCAGCCTCAGAGACAGGATCAGGGTGTCCAAACACTTTTTGACTTCCCTCAGCTGGTGGCTACATCCACCCAATCTTCTGAAGGGGATGCCCTTCCAGATGCCAGAGTGCTCGGTAGTCCTAACCACCGACGCCTCTCTCCGGGGCTGGGGTGCTCATTGTCTAGACAAGTGCACCCAAGGCCTGTGGTCTCCTTGGGAGGCAGCCCAACAGATCAATCTCCTGGAACTCTGGGCTATCCGCTTAGCTCTCAAAGCTTTTTCTCCTGCCCTGGCTCATCAGTCAGTCTTGGTTCAAACAGACAACCAGGTAGCCATGTTTTATGTGAACAAACAGGGCGGGACTGGGTCCAAGCTCCTTTGTCGGGAGACTCAAGACCTTTGTTCCTTTGCCCTAAAACACAACATGCTTCTCAGAGCGGTGTACCTTCCAGGCCAGGAGAACTGCCTGGCCGACCGGTTGAGCAGTGGTACTTCAGTATTTACTGCACTTATCCAATCAATGACTTAAGTCCAATTCTGTTCGGGTCCACCTCTCAGCTCTAGCAGCTCACCACTCACTGGTGGAGGGACATTCTCTCTCTGGCCACCCCTTGGTGTCCAGATTTCTCAGAGGCTTGCTCTTGCTCAAGCCTCCCATCCGTCCTCCTCCTGAGTGGGAGCTGAATGTGGTCTTGCAGCAACTGACTCGCCCACCTTTTGAGCCAATGGCTACTTGCCCTCTGCGCCTCCTCTCCTGGATGACTCTCTTCCTGATAGCCCTTACTTCGGCTAGGAGAGTGAGTGAGCTTCAAGCCCTGGTCTGTGATATGCCTTACACTAGGATTTATAGGAACAGGGTAGTCCTCAGGACTCATCCAAAGTTCCTCCCAATGGTTGTCTCCTCTTTCCACCTCAATCAGGAGGTGGTTCTTCCAACATTCTTCCCTAGGCCTCATGCAAGCCAGGCTGAAGCAATTCTGCATACCCTGGACTGTAGGAGGGCCTTATCCTTCTACCCTGACCGTACGCAGGGGCATAGAAGGGCTACTCAGCTCTTCGTATCCTTTGACCCCAATAAGTTGGGATTGGCTGTGTCCAAGCGTACTTTGTCCATCTGGGTGGCTGACTGTATCACCTGGGCTTACAAGGCGGCTGACCTTCCTTTGCAGGGTCTTGTCACGGCCCATCGTGTCAGGGCAATGGCTGCCTCAGTGGCTCATCTCTGCTCTATGCCCTTGGTAGACATCTGCAGTGCTGCAACTTGGTCTTCAAGCCAGACGTTTGCGGCCCATTACTGTCTGGAGAGGGAGTCCCGTAGGGACAGTGCTTTTGGCCAAGCAGTACTCCGGAATCTCTTTGAGGTTTAGGCAACTCCTGCCCTCCGTTGGGCTACCGGTGGATGTTGTGTCCTTGAAAAGCCTTTCTTTGCTGCTGAGACTAGAGGGAGTTCTCTTGTTCAGCCTGGGTTCCTTGGTAGCCCAGAGCTGGGGAGTCACCCATATGTGAGGACTGACTTCCTGCTTGGTCCTGGAGAAAGAGTAGTTACTCACCTGTAACAGGTGTTCTCCAGGAGCAGCAGGAATCAGTCCTCACAACCCTCCCTCCTCCCCTTGGAGTTGCAGTTGTACATAGTTAAATTTTTTCATTTTTGTGTGCTGTTCTTAGCTATGTCATTTGACTGAGTTAAGATGGCACCTTTAGGCGGGAAGGGAACTGCGCATGCGTGCCAGCATTCCCAAAGGCTTTCATGGAAAGCTGGAGAAATGCTCCGCTGGGGCTTCATCGGCACCGATGACACCCATATGTGAGGACTGATTCCTGCTGCTCCTGGAGAACACCTGTTACAGGTGAGTAACTACTCTTTCTCTTGCCTTGTGCCAGTAGTACTGCAGTATCTACACCTTTCAGACCTAGGCCTGTCAGACGGCTGCCTAGGGTGAGAACTTACACAATCTTGACGATGCATATATTCATATGATTCTTGCAAGGTATTGTGGGTATTGTAGTTCATTCACTCCCAAACACAGCTGATGACAATAATTGAGTTGTGAAACCAAGTGGTAAGGCCAATAAAATACTTCTTTTATTGATGGGGTTTAATTCACCCAGCACATGTATGCTTGATAGCAATATAAATGAGGTTACTTGCTTGCAGTGTTTAAATGGATAACAAAAAGTCACAAAGCAAAATCAGAAAACAACCTTCAGCTTGTCAGGCAATTAGCTAATGTTTTCTTAGCAAATAATTACCAAATACAAAGGCACAAAGAAAAGAATAAACTTTGCTGGTTAGGTTAACTTCTGCTTATTTTTCACTCAGATCCAGCAGTGATTTTCCCTTGCTCACACACACAATCAGGTGCAGGTTTAATTACTGTCAATTGACCAGCTGAAAGCCTTTAGCTGGCTGGCTGCTACTGTGTGAACCCAAATCCTGCTTTAAGAGCTGTTTGCAGTGGAAATAAAGAACAAAGTTAGGTTTCTTTGTGATGGCTGATGTGTTTGCTCACAGAAAGCTAGCAATAGCAATTAGATAGAGAACAGTCCATGTAAGTAATAATTTCATCTGCTGTATCTCCCCCTTCATCAATCAGCATAGGGTCACTATCATACATTGGCACAGACGAGTCTTTCATTAAGGCACTATCATGAGAATGCTTATTCCCTTGCTGCCATTCTCTATTATAGATAGAGTCTGGATCAGTGTTCATACCTGAGCCTCTCCTGCCATCATAATTCCTCTCTGTAAAGCCTGGCCAGTATGTAATCCAATTCTGATGTCCAGCCTTCCAATCTTGATCCCTGGACACTGGATCTCCTCTCACATACCTTCTGGCCTTGGTCTGAAAGTCCCTTCCACATGCAGTCTTCTCTCTTCCAGGTAGCCACTGGTGATTCCTATCTCTGCCACTCCATTCCTCTGGCTGAATCCAGTCCAATGGACTCTGCTGGCATTTGGAATACCTCCCAGTATGGGTACTGCCTTGGAATCTCCCAGACCTTCCAATGGCCTTTCTTCTCTTCCTTCCAGAGAGTTTCCTTCTCTCTCTATCCGCTTGGCTTGGCTTCTGTTTCTCCAGGTGATACTGGTGCTTGTTGCTGAAGCTCTCCCTCCAGCTGTTATCTGAAGAATAAGCTCTATTCTTATTCTTTCCTAATGTGTGCTCCTCCCTAACACAGCGCAGCTGTCTTGAATCAGGCCCTGCCCTTTGAGATGAGTGCTTAGGGATTACCTCATAGCTCTCTTGATTGCACACACATTTTCTCACTTCAGCCCCTCTCATGGCTGCTGGAAACCTGGTGCATTCTGGGACTGGTAGTCTTTTATGTGAAAACTCTGTTTTCTCACTTCTACCAGAACTGACAGGTTGCTTGTTCAGAGTCACATCATCTTTTCTATAGCTCCTACCTGAGCTATGATAAGCTTCCTTATCACAGGCCTTAAGTCTAACTCTGTTCGGGTTCACCTCAGTGCTCTGTCAGCGCACCACTCACCGGTAGAAGGACAGTCTCTCTCAATTCATCCCTTGGTGTCCAGATTTCTCAGAGGTCTGCTTGTACTCAAGCCTCCGGTTCGTCCACCGGCAACTGAGTGGGATTTGAACGTGGTCTTGCAGCAACTTACTCGCCCACCGTTTGAGCCGATGGCTACTTGCTATTTGCGCTTCCTCTCTTGGAAAGCGCTCTTCCTGGGGGCTCTTATGTCGGCCAGACGTGTGAGTGAACTACAAGCTCTGGTTTCAGGTAGACCGTACACGCGGTTCTATAGGAACAGGGTGGTCCTACAGACCCATCCCAAGTTCCTTCCAAAAGTGGTTTCCTCTTTCCACCTCAACAAAGAGGTGGTTCTTCCAACCTTTTTTCCCAGGCTGCATACCAGCCGGGCTGAAACAGTCTTGCATACCCTGGACTGTAAGAGGGCATTGTCTTTTTACATAGAACGTACGTGGGGACATCGAAGGGCGACTCAGCTCTTCGTCTCCTTTGACCCTAATAAGATGGGGTTACCTGTCTCCAATCATACGTTGTCTCCAATCATACGATGGGGTTACCTGTCTCCAATCATCTTGGGTAGAAGATTGTATCGCCAGGGCGTACAATGCAGCCAACCTCCCCTTGCAGGGTCGAGTCACGGCCCACCGTGTCAGGGCGAAAGCCACGTCAGTAGCTCATCTCCGCTCTGTTCTGTTGGCCTACATCTGCCGGGCCGCAACTTGGTCTTCAAACCAGACTTTTGCAGCCCATTACTGCCTCGAGAGAGAGTCCCGAAGGGACAGTGCTTTTGGACAGAGGTGGTACTCTGTAATCTCTTTGAGGTATAGGCAACTCCTACCCTCCGGCCCTAGGGTTGGGCTATCGTACGGGGGCGTTCTCAGAGGATATTCTTATCACGAATGCTGAGGCTCTTGAGAGGGAGCCATTTTTTTCAGCTTAGGGTTCCCGGTAGCATAGAGCTGGGGAGTCCCATATGTGAGGACTGACTTCCTGCTTGGTCCTGGAGAAAGAGTGGTTACTCACCTGTAACAGGTGTTCTCCAGGAGCAGCAGGAATCAGTCCTCACGACCCTCCCTCCTCCCGTGGAGTTGCAGTCATATACTTCATTTTTGGTTTTTGCTGTCTTTTAGCTTTGTCGTCAGACTGAGCAAGATGGCACCCTTGGGCAGGAAGGGGACCGCGCATGCGCGCTGCATTCCCAAAGGCTTTCATGGAAAGCTGGGGACCTGCTCCACATGAGGGCTCCGTCAGCACCAAATTCACCCATATGTGAGGACTGATTCCTGCTGCTCCTGGAGAACACCTATTACAGGTGAGGGTTTTTTTTTTTTTTTTAGGTGCCATCAAGTCAGTGTTGACTCATAGCAACCCAGCTACCTCTGGGTTTTCTTGGCATTGTATTACCAGAAGTAGATTGCCAGCCTTTTCTTCTGAGGCAATGGAGGGTAAAGTGACTTGCCCAAGGTCACAAGGCGTGCCATTGGGAATCAAACCCTTGATCTTCTGGGTACTAGGCAGTTGCTCTAACCACTAGGCTGCTCCTCCACAGGTGAGTAACTACTCTTTTTCTGAAATATCTGGTCATTTTTAAGTTTTATTAGGGCATATACAGTGGAACCTCGGTTTTCATGATTACTCCGTTCGAAAAAGTCTGACTAAAACCGAATATATGAAAACTGAAGCAATATTTCCCATAAGAAATAATGTAAATCCAATTAATCTGTTCCAGACACACAAAAATATTAACAAAAAATACATTTTATAGATAATAACTATACTTTTACATACAGAAAACAGTGAGAAATAAATATAAATGACTAATGAAATGGATAAATGAACATTTAACATCACTTTTACCTTTATTGAAGACTCTTGTTGGCATATGGAAGACAGTCAATCAGCAAGAGAATCAAAATAAAGAAAATCCCACTTCTGGCCACAAGATGGTGCTCCATTTTCAACTGTACGAAAACCAAGACAATGTATGAAAACTGGGACAAAATCTTGATGAAAAAAGTCAACGAAAACCGAATCATACGAAAACTAGGGCATACGAAAACCGAGGTTTGACTGTAGTATTCATATTAAATTTTTTCCATTCACAAGCAGGATTGGGTTGGGCACACAAGTAGGCTATCTCATCCAATTGTGGCAGGATAAAATTGCTCTCCTACAGCTCAGAGGTTACTGTAAAGTTTAACATGCACAGCCGTTCCTGCTCGCAGCGGTCTGCTCAGTTTCTCAGTTTTGTTTTTTTCTACTCTGCCGAATGAGCACAAGAGAAAGCTCTCCCATATTTTTCTTGCAATTTTTATATGGTCTTTTTGTTACTTTTTTTCATGTATTCTACTTTTCCTTCTCTTTTTTTTAAAATAAGATGAAAATGTCACCAAAATTGTGTTTCTAACCTTGTCCAAAGTGCAGCAGACTGGCTAACCTACTAAAGAGGTCTTTAAGCTAGATTTTTTGGGGATGAATGAAGAAAGCCCCCAGGTAAGTGAGAAGCCTCAGGTATGTAAAACATTAAATACTGTACCTCTGTAGACATGGGTAAAAAGGACAAAATCTGGAAAGGGGTGTGTATTCATGCCCTTAGAATGGGGCATGTACTATTGTGGATCAGGAACTGGTTAAAAGATAGAAAGCAGAGGGTAGGGCTAAATGGCCAATTTTCACAATAGAAAAAGGTGAATAGTGGAGTAATCCAGGGATCTGTGCTGGGTCCACTGCTTTTTGACATATTCATAAATGACCTGGAAAAGGGAATAGCAAGTCAGGTTATCAAATTTGCAAAAGACACAAAACTATCTACAACTGTTAAAACCCAAGAGGAAAATTGTGAGAGTATCTTGATAAATTGGAAGATTGGGCATCCAAATGGCAGATGAAATTTAATGTGGATAAGTGCAAAGTTATGCACCTACAAAAGAACAACCCAAACTATGGTTACACGATGCAAGGTTCCACATTGGGAACCACCACCCAGGAAAAAGATTTAGGTGGCATCGTGGATAACATGTTGAAACCCTTAGCCCAGTGTGCAGCGGCGGCCAAGAAAGCAAATAGAATGCTAGGTATCATAAGGAAAGGAATGGAAAATAAAACAAAGGATATTATAATGCCTTTGTATCATTCCATGGTGCGACCACACCTTGAATATTGTGTGCAATTCTGGTCGCCGTATCTTAAAAGGGATATAGCGTTATTAGAAAACGTACAGAGAAGAGCCACCAAAATGGTAAAGGGGATGGAAGGATACTCCTTTGAAGAGAGGCTAAAAAGGTTAGGGCTCTTCAACCTGGAAAAGAGAAGGCTAAGGGGAGGGAGATATGATAGAAGTCTATAAATTAATGAATGGAGTGGAACGGGTAAACGTAGATCGATAGTTTGTCATCAGAATATAAAAAGACTAGGGGACATGCAATGAAGCTACAGGTAACCTATTTAAGACTAATAAGAGAAAATAGTTTTTCACTCAACGTGTAATCAAACTCTGGAATTTGTTACCGGAGGATGTAGTAAAAGTTGTTTGTGTATCTGGGTTTAAAAAATATTTGGACAAGTTCCTGGAGGAAAGGTCCATAAACCATTATTAAAGGGGACCCAGGATATCACTGCTTGACCCAATACAAGCATTGAGGAACCTGTGTCTTTTGGGGAGACTGCTAGGTACTTATTACCTAGATTGGTCACTGTTGGAAACAGGATACTGTGCTTGATGGACCTTGGTCTGACCCAGTATGGCATATCTTATGTTCTTATGTTGAGGCTTTAATGCATAGGCGTTGGAAACGGGTTGGACACATGGGCCCTGGCCATCAAAAATCATGGTGGCAAGCAGCAGGATATCCATGGGGAATTCCATTCCTGTGGGCAGAAAAGAAGCCACGATTGTGGCAAAGACCCTTCCTGTCTGCCTTCGGGAGAATGGATCCCTGCAGGCAGAACAGGGATGGTCTTTGTCATATCACAGCTTCTCTTCTTCTTCTGCCCATGGGAGATGGGATCCCCATGGCAGCCTACTGCCTGCCAGCCACGATCATGGCAAAGACCCTTCCTGTTCTGCCTATGGGAATCCGATCTTCTGAAGGCAGACAGGAAGGGTATTTACTTGATCATGGGCAGCCGATCTAGTCTTGAAGGACTAGAAAAAGGGACTGTTACTTCTGGAGAGAGACCTGCAACTGTGAGTATATACTTCTGGTAATTGTTTAAAAGGAATTATTTGTTTTAAAGCTAATTAATCTGTGAACCCACTATTTTTTGTTAAATCAGTCAGGGCCTAGTAGCAGCAGTTTAAATTTAAAACACAGAGGAGAACTTTCTGGTTACATTTCATACCCAGCAGAGAGCTTGTAGTTTAAATTTAATAGTCACTCAGGGCCTAGTAACAGCAAAGTACTTTTAGTTTAAATTTCAAACACAGAAGAGAGCTTTCTGGTTAAATTTGGAACCCAGCAGAGAGCTTGTAGTTTACATTTAATAGTCACTCAGGGCCTAGCATCAGCAAAGTACTTTTAGTTTTAAAACACATAAGAGAGCTTTCTGGTTAAATTTGGAACCGAGCAGAGAGCTTGTAGTCTAAATTTAATAGTCACTCAGGGCCTAGCATCAGCAAAGTACCTTTAGCTTAAATTTAAAACACGGAAGAGAGCTTTCTGGTTAAATTTAGAACCCAGCAGAGAGCTTGTAGTTTAAATTTCATAAGAAGTTAGAGCCTAGCAGCAGCTAAGAGCTATAATTTAAATCAAATCAGAATATAGCTTACCTCAGCAGCACAAGACAGGGTACTATGTAGCAACTCTCTTTTAGTAAGTGTTATTTCCCTCCCTCCCCAACACCCACCCACCCCTGGGATAATCATAGCTTTATAGGTACTTGCACATCTTAAAAGACAGGCGGTGCTTTCAGGTGAAGCTCATTACCCAAATCAGTCATACACTAAGAACCTGAGATTAATTAAGCTTCAGGTGAATAAGCTATATTACACGTATTAGGTACAGTTTTATTAGTATACATATCCATAGCAACCTTTAGTAAGTAAAGAACTTAGATCTAAACACAAACTTAAAACTAAGATGCAGACAGCAGTCCAGCAGCGGGATGGGGGCTTTCCAGTCTTTTGCATTGAGTGTCACATGTATGATTTTCTCCCAGTTGGTGAGAGATCTTACATGTGCACTAGGTGCAAGGAGCTCTTTGCTCTCAGGGAACGAGTCCGTTCTCTAGAGGCTAGAGTAGCAGACTTGGAAAACATAAGACAGACAGATAGGTACATAGACGAGACCTACAGGGATATAGTCCTGAAGTCCCACCTCCATTCTGGCAGCGTCCCTGTTGCCATGGAAGAGAGAGGTCACGTGACAGGAGAGCATCACCCTGGTGTGACAGGAAGTGATCCTGTAACTAGGACCTGTCCTCCAGGTGATGTAAAACCCTCTTGCACTGAGGAAGTTTCTCCAGGGCCATGTGCCAATGAGGGAAGGGTTAGGACAGCCGTTATAGTTGGTGATTCTATCATTAGGCATGTAGATAGCTGGGTGGCTGGTGGATGTGAGGATCGCCTGGTAACATGCCTGCCTGGTGCGAAGGTAGCGGACCTCACGCGCCACCTAGATAAGGTCTTAGATAGTGCTGGGGAGGAGTCTGCTGTCTTGGTACATGTTGGTACCAATGACATAGGAAAATGTGGTAGGGAGGTTCTGGAGGTAAAATTTAGGCTTTTAGGTAGGAAGTTGAAATCCAGAACTTCCAGGGTAGCATTCTCCGAAATGCTTCCTGTTCCATGCACAGGACCCAAAAGGCAGGCAGAGCTCTGGAGTCTCAATGCGTGGATGAGACAATGGTGCAGAGATGAGGGTTTTGGATTTGTTAGGAACTGGGGAACATTCTGGGGAAAGGAGAGGCTCTTCCGAAGGGATGGGCTTCACCTTAACCGGGATGGAACCAGGCTGCAGGCATTAACCTTTAAAAAGGAGATAGAGTGGCTTTTAAACTAGATATTAGGGGAAAGCCGACAGTCGCCCAAGAGCAGATGGTTCGGAAGAATGTATCCTTGAAGGATACTACCAAAAGCAGAGAGGTTCCACAAAAGAGTAAAGTATCCCAAATGCCCTCAAGAATGGAGCAGACAGAGCTTAAAGATCCCAAATTACCCATGTCTAACAATAGCCAAATTAATATGAATTAAATACATTCTCTTAAATGCTTGTATACAAATGCTAGAAGTCTAAAAAATAAGATGGGAGAGTTAGAATATATAGCACTAAATGAAAGGTTAGATATGATTGGAATATCAGAGACATGGTGGAAGGAGGACAACCAGTGGGACACTGTGATACCTGGGTACAAACTATATTGTAATGATAGAGCTGATCAAATTGGTGGAGGGGTTGCTCTCTATGTTAGAGAGGGTATTGAGTCAGTAAGGATTAAAGTTTTGCAGGAAACTAAATTTGCTGTAGAATCTCTATGGATTGAAATTCCATGCAAAAGGGGGAAGGCAATGGCAGTGGGGGTGTACTATCGAGCACCTGGCCAGAATGACCAAATGGATGATGAAATGCTCAAAGAAATCAAGGAAGCTAGCAAAGGTTACAGAGCAGTAATAATAATGGGTGATTTCAATTACCCCGGTATCAACTGGGTCAGTGTCACGTCAGGACATGCTAGGGAGATAAAGTTCCTAGATGAAATAAATGACTGCTTCTTCGAGCAGCTGGTTCATGAACTGACCAGAGGGGAAGCCATATTAGACCTAGTCCTTAGTGGAACACCAGATCTAGTGCAAGAGATAAAGTTGTTGGGGCCACTTGGCAATAGTGATCATAGCATGATCACCTTTGATTTAATTAGTGGAGGAGGGATAGTAAGGAAATCCACAATACTACCTTTTAACTTTCAAAAGGGAGACTATGATAAAATGAGGAAAACAGTTAAGAAAAAACTAAAAGGAGCAGTTGCAAAGGTTAAAAACGTACATCAAGCTTGGGTGTTGTTGAAAAATACTATCTTGGAAGCCCAGACCAGCTGTATTCCACGCTTTAAGAAAAGTGGAAGGAAGTCCAAAAAACTGCCAGCATGGTTTAAAAGTGAGGTCAGAGAGGCTGTTGTTGCCAAAAAAAGCATCTTTCAGGAAATGGAAAAAAGAGCCAAACGACAAAACCTGGAAACAGCACAAGCACTGGCAAGTTAAATGCAAGGTATTGATAAGGCAGGCAAAGGGAGAATTTGAGAAGAAGCTTGCTGCAGAAGCAAAAATGCAAAATAAAGACTTTTTCAAATACATTCGTAGCAAAAAACCTGTGAGAGAGTCAGTTGGTCCATTAGATGATAAAGGGGTTAAAGGAGCACTAAGAGGCGACAAGGCGATAGCGGAGAGACTGAATGAATTCTTTGCTTCGGTCTTTACTGAGGAAGATGTAGGGATGTTATCCATGACTGAAGTGGTATTTAAAGGTGTGGAAGAATTGAAGGAAATATCTATACATTGGGAAGATGTATTATAACTATTAGATAAACTGAAGAATAGTAAATCACCTGGGCCGGATGGTATACATCCAAGGGTGTTGAAAGAACTGAAATATGAGATTGCAGACCTGCTATTAGTAATCTGTGAACTATCATTAAAATCATCTCTAATACCTGAAGATTGGAGGATCGCCAATGTAACACCAATTTTTAAAAAGGGTTCCAGGGGTGATCCGGGAAACTACAGACCGGTGAGCCTGACATCAGTACCGGGAAAAATGGTAGAAACCATCATAAAGAATAAAATTACTCAGCTTGTAGATAGTCATGACCTAATGGGAGACAGTCAACATGGCTTTAGACAAGGAAGATCTTGTCTTACTAATCTGTTATATTTTTTTGAAGGAGTGAATAAACAGGTGGACAAAGGTGAGTCAGTTGATATTGTGTATCTGGACTTTCAGAAAGCCTTTGACAAGGTCCCTCATCAGGGACTTTTGGCAAAACTAAAGAGTCATGGGATAGGAGGCAGTGTACTATTGTGGATCAGGAACTGGTTAAAAGATAGAAAGCAGAGGGTAGGGCTAAATGGCCAATTTTCCCAATGGAGAAAGGTGAATAGTGGTGTACCCCAGGGATCTGTGCTGGGTCCGCTGCTTTTTGACATATTCATAAATGACCTGGAAAGTGGAATAACGAGTGAGGTTATCAAATTTGCAGATGACACAAAACTTTTTAAAGTTGTTAAAACCCAAGAGGATTGTGGAAAATTGCAAGAGGATCTTTATAAATTGGAAGACTGGGCATCCAAATGGCAGATGAAATTTAATGTGGACAAGTGCAAGGTTATGTACCTAAGGAAGAACAACCCAAACTATGGTTACACGATGCAAGGTTCCACATTAAGAACCACTACCCAGGAAAAAGATTTAGGCGTCATTGTGGATACCATTTTAAAACCCTCGGCCCAGTGTGCAGTGGCGGCCAAGAGAGCAAATAGAATGCTAGGTTTGATAAGGAAAGGAATGGAAAATAAAGCAAAAGATATTATAATGCTTCTATATCGTTCCATGGTGAGACCGCACCTTGAATATTGTGTGCAATTCTGGTCGCCGTATCTTAAAAAGGATATAGCGATTTTAGAAAAGGTTCAGAGAAGAGCCTCCAAAATGGTAAAGGGGATGGATGGATACTCCTATGAAGAAAAGCTAAAAAGGTTAGGGCACTTTAACCTGGAAAAGAGATGGCTGAGGGGAGATATGATAGAAGTCTATAGATTAATGAACGGAGTGGAACAGGTAAACGTAGATCGATTGTTTACCTTATCAGAATATAGAAAGACTAGGGGACATGCAATGAAACTACAGGGTAAACTATTTAAGACTAATAAAAGAAAATATTTTTTCACTCAACGTGTAATCAAACTCTGGAATTTGTTACCGGAGGATGCAGTAAAGGCTGTTAGTGTAGCTGGGTTTAAAAAAGGTTTGGACAAGTTCCTGGAGGAAAGGTCCATAAACCATTACTAAGAAGGGACCCAGAATATCAATGCTTGACCCAGTACAAGCATTGTGGAACCTGTGTCTCTTGGGAAAACTGCTAGGTACATATGACCTAGATTGGCCACTGTTGGAAACAGAATACTGGGCTTGATGGACCTTGGTCTGACCCAGTATGGCATATCTTATGTTCTTATGATCCTATTCCCTGTGGGCAGAAGAAAAGCCACGATCATGGCTAGGACCTTTCCTGTTCTGCCCGTGGGGATTGATCTCCCCCAGACAGAAGGGTCTCTTCCAGTGGGGACGGAGCTACGAAAGCCTAAATTAAAATGCCATCCACCACCCCTGCTTTAATGGACGAAGCTGACTTGAATTTAGTTTTGATTACGGAGACATGGTTCACAGAGAACCATGCCTGAGATGTAATTATAACAGGTTATAATTTATTCAGATAGGACAGGGTAGAAAGAAAAATAGGAGGAGTGCATAAGAACATAAACATTAATATTAAAGCTACAGAATCGTAGGGCTTATGAAATAAGAGGGAAACTGGAAAAGGAATGGAACATCCATTTACATAGGTGTGTTGTATGTAGACCTCTTTCACAGGCCGAAGAAGTGGACAGAGATTTAATTGAATATTGGAATTATTCCCATGAAAGGAGAAGTATAGCTGGTGGATGATTTCAGTACGCCAGATACTGATTTGGACATCCCTACTGTGATATCATGTATGAAGTAAGGAGATCCTGGATTCTTTACAGGGAGAACTGGTCTGACAACTTTTAACAGAACCCACACATGAGGAGGCCATACTGGACCTGGAGCTTAAAAATGTGGAGAGAGGTTTCAGAAGTTATAGTGGGTGACCATCTAGCATCCAGTGACCATCAAATGGTGTGGTTCAGTATTAGGACAAGGGCTGATATAATCCATTCAAAAGTGAGGATTCTAGACTTTAGGACATCTAACTTTTCCAAGATGGGACAATACCTCAAGGAGTCGTCAACTGGATGGGAACAGCTGGGAAATGTAGAAAAACAGTGGGTGAAAAAGAAAGGGATATTTTAAAGGCAACAAATCTTTTTATTAGGAAAATAAATATAAAAGGAAAAGGAGGCCTCTATGGTTCTCGAAAGAAGTGGCTGAAAAGATGAGGAAATAGGGTAGCCTTCATAAAATACCAGAGATCACAGAAAGAGGAAGACAAGCATCGGTGTTCAGAAAAGTTAAGAGAAGTTATGAAAGGAGTCAGGAAAGCAAATATACAAATGGAATTAAAAATAGCCTATGCAGGGAGAAAGTGATGTCACCTAGCTGGATGGCTGCTTAAGCCCTGAGCTCCGGAGCTATCCCCGCAAAAAGTGGCATTTACTACCTCTTGCTGGACAAGGAAGCATTGAAATTGCACAGAGGGCAACTTCAACAGGTTGCGGCATAAGGAGATAATGACGACAAGGAGGAAAGTGGTGGACTTACGTGAATTCACCTACATGGGGCCCGCAACGGTGGATGGAGGAGAGCAAAAAATGGCCTCTGCAGGCTTAGGGGAAGGAGACCTCCCCCCAAGCAAGAGCAGGAAAAGAAAAGTAAGAAAAACAGAGGTGAGGTGCTCATCCAACAAGTAACCCGCAATGAATTGTAAGCCTGGTTTACAGACCTTAAAACAGAACTGATGGCAGTAAAAGAGGAGTTGGGAGACATATTAGGAGAGTTAAAAGAGGAAGTAGGAGAATTAAAACACAGAGTGGACGAGCAAGAAAATATAGTTGAACAGCTACAACATAAACAAGATATACTGGCAGATGAAATCAAAGGTATGGATCAGTGGAAAGAACAACTTCTGTACAAAATAGAGGATTTGAAGAACCGAACTCAAAGGCGCAATTTGAGAATAAGAGGGATCCCGGAGGACCTAGATTTTTAAGGTTGCAAAAAGGTAGCAGAGGTGATTTGTCTTGAAGCCTTGCGAAAAGGCGGAGAAACAGTCATCCTGGAGAGCATTGCTCTAGATAGGGCTCACCGTGCCCTGCGTCCAATCACACTGAATAGACCAAGAGACATTATAATATGTGTGAGAGACTATGCAATCAAAGAAAGAATCGCTGGGAAAATATAAAGCTTGGCCAATTTTGAGTGGCAAGGATATAAAACAGCTATTTATGTGGACTTGGCGGCGGGTACTCTGCAAAGCAGGTGGGACATGATTCAGGTGACAAAAATACTGGCAAAAACGGAGTGAAATATTGCTGGCTGTTCTTGTTTTGGCTAAATTTCCAGAAAAACGCCAGGAGCTGGCGAGTGCAAAATCTTGGGGAAGCTAAGAAAGCACTGCAAGAAGCAGGATTACCAACAACAGTGTTGAACAATCTACAGAAGAAGGAGAGCATGGATATCCATGAGACAGCCGAAGTACAAGAGAAACATGGGTGAGAAAGGCAAGGAAGCGCTCAGAGGAGAAAAGATACTTTAATAAATACAGATCCATGCTGATAAGTACGGACAAAAACTTGGGCGCTTTCATGAGCATGAGTGACAACTTTGAAGTTGGGGGACACAGAGTAAAGTTATAATTCCATGAGACAACTCTTAGTGAAGGGTTAAATTACATTGTTCTGAAACACATTTGTTGGTGGATCTGAATAAGCTACTGTTGAAGTTTGATAAGTTTAGAATATTAAATGTTGCACTGTATGTGAGGTGTACAAGTGAGCATGTTCGGGGGTGAGAGTGTGGTGAGTTGGAGGGAATGGGGGGATAAGTAAGGGTAGAGGATAAATAGTGTGGTGGGGAAGGAAGAATCCAAGAGGGAGGGATGCAGTGAAAGGGAGAGAGAAGTAGGGGGGGGGAGGGTCTCTGAGATCCAGAAAGATGAGCACTACTCCAGAAATGGCCCCAAGAGGGCGGGGGGGGGGGGGGAGCGGGTAGGGGAGGGACAGAGGGGGAGAGGAAAGGGCAGAGGTCATATGGAGAGTCAGGAAAGTGGATGGGGCAGGGAGGGGGTGGAGGATGAACAAACCTTGAAAGTCACAACTGGGGAAGTAACAAGATGGCGGCGTCTCAGTTTCTTCGTTGTGTTGAGGTGTGCTCCTTGTTAGTAATGGGGCGGAAAAAACGAAAGCAGGCTGCCTTACCTCTTGGGACAGACTTGCCGGGTCCCTCAAGCCAGCGAACGCTGAGAGATTGTGGCTTTGCAGCCGGCATTGGAGCAGTATCTGCGGCAGGAAGAGTGTCGTCCCTAAGCACCTCGGGGGTTTGGCTCTCTCCGGAGTTGCGTACCCTCCCACCGCGATCTGGAAGCATTTCCCTGGCTGGAGCAGCACTTCCTGAGGGTTTTCCCTGCGAGCACACCACTGAAGGATGTGGTAGGAAGTGTTCCCGCGGGGTTTTTTTCTTCTCCTGGCGTGGAGGTGCAGCAGAAGGCAGTCATGGAAGAAGTTCCATCGGAGGGGACGACTGCAGTTGTACCTGGTCAAGAGGAGGCTCTTTCGGGAGTACGTATGTTGTTGAGACCGGTGCTGATCACAATGGACACGCTGTGGGAAGGCCTGGCAGCTCTAAAAACCTCCCTGATGAATGTATTGGGGTCTGTGAGTACTGAGATTGTTGGGGTAAAGTCAACTTGTGCTAACCTCTTTGGTGTCCAGGATGAACAAGTTGGGAGAATCTCCAAGTTGGAACAGGATGTCGGGCAGCTTCGGGACTTGGTCACTGCTCAGATTAAGGACAGGATTGTGTCTCTCAGAAAAATGGAATATCTGGAAAACCAGGTCCGTCGGTGTAACCTGCTGTTCCTGAATTTCCCTAGGTCTCCTCTGTTATCACCTGAGGAGATGGTGAGGAAGTTCTTTGGGGAAATTTTTAAAATTTCTCCTGAGCACTTCCCACCTCTGATTAGGGCTCAGTATCCGTCTTTGGGATTAAAGAATCAGGGATCCAATATCCCTCCTGTTTCTCTTGGAGTGGGTGACCTCAGAGGGTTTTTGGAATCTTCCCTGGAGGTTATTACAGATGAAGCTACTCTCCTTGTAACCCTGGCGCTGAAGTCGGATACGTTTTATCTTCTCAGATTATATTTCAAGAACTTTAATGAAGTTTTTCTGGGCTCTAATGTGCAAATATTTCCTGATGTATCTCGTACGTCACAGCTGAGAAGGAAGGACTTTTTGGCCCTTCGCCCCAGGGTTTTAGCTCTTGGGGCAACTTTTCAGCTTAAATTTCCTGCCAAGTGTTGTGTGTTATTTAAACAGAAAGTTTATATGTTTTTTGATCCTAGGCAACTTCAGGAGTTCTTGGAAGCTAGGGAAGTTCTGTTGGTTGAAGTGGCTGTGCCCTCCCATTCAGCTGACACTTAAGTCTCTACCTGCCGGTATGATTTCTAGTGTTTAGGTAGTTTAGGACCTTTCGGGGTTCCTTACTTTCCGTGTAACTTTGTTCCTAATACTTCCTCAATATTTCTTCACTTGGAGTCTAATATTGTAAATGGGGGATTAGTTTCTTTAGGTTGTATATTTCTATTTTTTTCCTTTTGGTATGCCCATTTTCTTTTTTCTTCAATGTAATTTTTGGATGTATTATTCATTAATAATTGATAAATAAAAAAATTTTAAAAAATAAGAAAGTCACAACTATAAATGTAAAAGGTCTCAGAACTTGGCGTAAGCACAGGTTGTTAGAAAGAGAGGTATTGCAGCAACAAGCAGACATTATATGCATACAATAAATCTACCTGAAAGTGGGGCAAGAAAGGTTGATCCAGACCAAAAAAATATCCCTATGTTCTCTTAGCAGAAAGGTGAGCAGAGCCCCGCAAAGGGGGGGGGGGGCGTTATATTGCTGAGCGAGAGAGTCAAAGATCAGGTGGTGGGTGAGGTCAGAGACAAGGAAGGGCGCTGGGTGGGGGTTGAGGAAACTTGGGTGATTTCTCTCTGACGTTCATTAGGACCATACAGACTATTCTATGAACACATGCTGGGTGAATTGGAAAAGCTGGGGAGTACTTCTATTGTGTTGGAAGGGACTTTAACCTAGCAATAAGCCCCCATCTAGATAACAGTGGAGAGAGATTAGTGGGAGGTAAGAGACAAAGGCAGAGTCATCTTAAAGCAAAGGAGAGGCTAGGGTTTATAAATACTTGGAGATGGAGACACTCCGGTAAGCAGGGATACATTTTTTACTCGCACCCATATGGCTCATATAGTAGAATAGATATGATCTGGGCAAGTGGGGGATGAATATCACAAGTGAAGTAAGTGGAACATGGGTCAATAGCATAGACTGACCATGCACCGGTGTCTGTCACTTTCAGTTTGAGTTTTCGAGATGAGGGCCTCAAATTTTGGAGGCTAAATAAAGCCGAAAATGTGGACGGAAAAAAAAAATCCAGGAGTACATTCATTTTAATGTCAACGGTGAGGTGGCACTGGGTATAATCTGGGACAGCCTCAAAGCAGTGGTGAGAGGACATTTGATAGGAATGGCAGTAAAAGCCAAAAGGGCTCGTGAACAAGTAGATTGAGACTTAATGCAAAATATTAAGCGTCTAGAAGAGAGCCATCAGAGTGATCATAATATGAAGGTTTTGGCAGACCTGTCTACATTGAGGGTGGAGTTAACTAGGCTGAGAGCCAGTGCCATAGTGCATGAAATGACTATGCTTAAACAGACATACTTAGTATGGGGAAATAAAGCAGGGAGGATACTGGCGAGCAAACTTAAAGCTAGACTACAACAGAACACTATTACCAGTATAAGAAATGCCAAGGGGGAAATGGTATACAACACCAGTGGCATAAGGACGGTATTTAGAGAAAACTATAAGAAACTTTATAGTAGTGAAATGCAAAATGGGAAGCTAAGAGTGTTCAGTATTTACGGGAATGTGATCTGAATAGGGAGATGAAGAGGAGGCAGTGAGGATGGATAGGCCAATCATTAGTAAAGAAGTACAAGAAGCTATTACGACCTTAAAGGTAGGAAAGGCCCCAGGATTGGATGGTTTAACCACAACATTTTATAAAGTCTTCCAACTTCAAATACAACACATCCTGGCTGAAATCTTTAATAATGTTTTGGAAACTAAAAAGATATCCAGTACAATGGAGGAGGCGGGATAACGGTATTGCCTAAACCAGGTAAAGATAAAATGGTTTGACGCTCGTATAGGCCAATTTCCTTAATTAACTGATGCCAAGATACTGGCCAAAACTTTGGCAAGTAGGTTGCCAGGGGTAATTCTCAAACTGATGCATAAAGACCAAACGGGGTTTGTACAAGGCAGGCAGGGAGGGGACAGTATGAGAAAAATTTTGAATATAACATGGCAGTTACAAATGAAGGCACAAAGAGCAGTATTTATTACAGTCAATGCTGAAAAAACGTTTGACTGAGTAGAGTGGCCCTTTATGTTTAAGATACTGAAACGATTGGGGGTTGGAAGTAATTTTATTGGGTGGATTAAGGCTTTATTTGCCGACCTGAGGGCCAGAATAAGAATCAAGGAAGTATACTCTGAGACCTTTGCTTTGGGGAGGGGCACAAGACAAGGGTGTCCTTTGTCACCACTTCTCTTTGCATTGCTAATAGAGCCATTCGCGGACTGGATCAGACGACAGGAGGATATAAAAGGGATACAGACAGGTAAAATAGAGTCAAAGGTAGCATTGTTTGCAGATGTTATTTTCACTCTGAGTGAGCCACTTACTTCATTGTCCATTTTGATGAGGGAGATTGTCCAATACAGTGAGATGTCATGATACAGAATCAATTTAAGTAAAACAGAAATTCTGGAGTTTAACCTCCCAACAGATTTGGAGCAGAGACTGCAGAAAGGGTTCTCTTTAAGTAGGTCTGGAAAACTTTTAGATATTTGGGCATTCAACTGGGAAATATGACAAGGTCTCTCATGGACTGGAATTATAGCCCGCTCTTGACTAAGCTCTGAGAGGATCTTCAGAAATGGAAGGGGCTCTATTTATCATGGATGGGGTACATAGCCACATTTTAAATGAATGTACTCCCCAGCAATGTTCCCTCTAATTTTCTGTAGGCTATGGGTGCATACAATATCAGCTGTGCAGCTTTTGAAGGAAGGTTAAATTTTTGTGCGCCACATAACGACACTCGGAGTTATATACTTTAAAATTTGATTACACGTCAGAATACAGTATGTACACCACATTGATTGCACTAGAAAATATTGTAGAACCTGTGAAAACCCCATACATACGCAACAACTTTTAAATTTTAAGACGTCTGTGTTGTTTTCTATCAGAATCAGAACCGTAATTTTTGTGCGCTGTGTTGTAAAGTATGTGCACTCGCTCAGCGAGGTGTGTGCGCGCGCACACGTGCAGAGCTTAGAGGGAACAGTGCTCCCCAGGATACTATTCTTGTTTGCCTCATTGCCATGTATGGTACTGAAGGCATTTCTAAAAAGACTCCAAAGTTTGATGATGGAATTCATCTGGGCAGGGAAAACCCTAGGATATCTAGATGGATAATGTTAGGGGTGCCCAGTTTTGAGCATTACTATAAAGCAGCTGAACTTTGAGCGTTGGTAGTTTGAAAAAGGGAATTGGAAGTACTCCAGTGGGCATATATGGAACAATTGGGACAAGAGAATCTTGAGGCTTGGATATGGGATCCGCACCATAGTAGAGGAGAAGAGGGCTTAGAAACCCCTTCAAGGCACTGACGAGGTTGGGAACAAGACACAGGCTTATGTCAATAAACCACAAAAAAACAGAAGTGATGTGCATGTCCAGAAAACCTGACTTTAACCCACCACCAACGGTTAACATGAACAATAATGTCTATACCACAAAGCCTGAAATAAAATACCTAGGTGTAATGCTTGACAGCAACTTAAATATGGAAAAGCACCTCCGAATCACCAATCGTGCCATCTTCCGCAAATTAAGAATCCTGCAACCGCTGCGGAATATTATCGACCACTCCGACTTCAGGACAGTGGCACAAGCCCTCATCATTCCCCACCTGGATTACTGCAACGCCATATTACAAGGTCTGCCCAAAAAAACCCTTAACATACTGCAACTAGCACAAAACTTAGCGGCTAGAATCATCATGAAAAAAGGCCTAGCCGAACGCATCACTCCAGTACTAATCGAGCTTCATTGGCTCCCCATCAAAGCCCGCATCCAATATAAGCTCTTAGTAACCACGTTCAAGCTCGTTCATAACGTAGCACCCTCATACCTAAACACCTTAATCTGAGCAACCAATCATCAGAAGCAGAAGAACAGTAAATAGCAACACCCTTCATGTCCCGAGTAGCCTGAGAAAATGCAACGCAAACACCACCAACAGAGCGTTCTCATTTATTGCACCAATACTCTGGAACCAACTGCCCTTTGAACTGAGAGCAAACAAGGACTTGAAGGATTTCAGGAAGAAGCTTAAAACTCACCTCTTCCAGACCCATTTCAACCTAACCTAGTCAGAGTGTCTTATGCTATTTGGGCACCTTGCCAGCTTAAATAACACACAGCAGTATAAAACACGTCCTGTAATATGTAAAATATGTGTATATGTAATATATGTGTATATGTATACATGTAAAGCCTCCTCGCAAACAATCAAATGTAGATATGTAAAGTCTCCTCTTATACAATCAAATGTAATTATGTGACTGTTTGATGTGCCTTTTACCCACCCCTGAAATCACAATGTATGTTCCAAATCCGGCCTGTACAGCCGCACCATTATGTATAGAAAACCGCTGCTGATCGCTGGAAGAAGCAGGATACAAGTGTACACTAAATAAATAAATGGGGGACAAGAAGTATTCAAGGAGGACTATTATAATAGGACTAAAGGAATTCATGCCAAGGTTAGAAGGAGGCACTTTTAGGGAATGGGGATGTAAAGGACTGCAGAGATTAGGGCAATTACTAACAGAAGATGGAAAATTCTTACCTTGCACAAAATGTCAGGAGCAATACCATTTGACTTATAAGGATTATTATGCCTATATTCAGATACATCATTTTCTGAGGGAACCCTAAGGTCTATAGTGATTTAAAATTACAGGATTCCACATTTGAGCGAATTATGGGGATGGAAGGGGTACCAAAAGGGTTAGTGTCGATATTATACAGAGAGCTACTAACACAAGTGTATTGCCAAGTTCTACGCTTTTCCTTTGACCCTGTCACTCACTTAGCTCACTGACTAGGCATAAATATTCTGGCAAATACAGTATGAGTTAACTCTGTCACTCATTAGCTCACAGACTATGCATAGACACTTTAGTAAATGCAATATGAGTTTTATTAAATTAAGTCCTTTTGGAATAATAATAAAGCACAAAGGTAAGCATTAATACTTTTACCGGATATTATAGCTCATCACTCCAGGTGGGGGACTGTTCAGCAATCACTCTCAGGAGGAAAATCCGGGGAAAAACTACAGAGACACGCTTGCCTCGTATATCAGTTGCAGTCCCATCTTTCCTTCTGAGAGTCCTCCTAAAGTACCTTAACTAAGATCGTGCCTGCTGCATGATATTACAATTCATTGGTTAACATATGCTGCATGCTCAAATCAGGATTGGCCAGGGTCAATCCTGTGCACATGGTTCACACCAGGATTGGCCAGGGCCAAATCTGTGCTCGTGACCAGCAGCTGAAAAAAATGTTAGCTGCTGAGTCACTGCATGAGTCACTCATCCAGCTTTTCCAGCCAAGGGAGACACCCCCCATGGTTTTAGAAGCAGCTCAAGGCTTCTACATTATAATTGATGAATTCTTATCCTGTCTACATTGGCTAGGCAAATGTTTCTATATTGGCCAAGAGAATTGTTCAAAGGCCAAGGGAAGAATTCTGTCTCCCTCTCTGGCCTTTTAACACTCCCCAGGCTAGATGTGTAAAGATCTCTCACTAGACTGTAAATACAGCTATGGTCTCTGAGCTAGCAAATTGGCTCAGCATGAGTCCTCACAGGCAGAATGGCTCATGAGTTAGAATGGCTCATGAGTTCAGTACATTCTCCAGGACCAAGCAGGAAGTCAGTCCTCACTTACGGGTGACGTCGGCGCCGACGGAGCCCTCGCGGAGCAATTTTCCCCAGCTTTCAAAGAAAGCCTTTGGGAATTGCAGCGCACATGCGCGGTCGTCTTCCCGCCCGAGGGTGCCATCTTAGCCAGTCTTCTTTTTTTCCGCGGAGCCCTACAGACGTCCCCGTCTTGTCCCCGCGAAAAAGTCGATTTTATTCATCATTTTATCCTTTTTCCTTCGGTTCGACGCCGATCGTTTTCCCGCCCGGACTCGCGACGCCGGTCACGAGTCCTCGTACTTTTTTTCGGTTTTTCTGACTTTGTCAGCTTTCGTTTTCGATTTTTCCCTGGCAGCCCGGTCCTTTGACCTCGCAGGGGCCCTTTTTCCCCCGATGGCTGCCAGTGGCTTTAAGCGGTGTGGTCAGTGTGACCGAAATATGTCACTAACTGACACACACGACTTTTGCCTCCGCTGCCTGGGCCCGGATCATGAGGAACTGATCTGTGGGCCCTGTGGCAAAATGTCCTCAAAAGCGTTGAGAAGTCGGCGGCATCAGCGTGATCGAATCTTCGCTGACCCCAGCCGTACCCGGACCTCGTCGGAGGCCTCCGCGTCAAAAGGTTCCAGCTCGGACCGTCGCCGGAGTTCCTCCGACCGGGGTTCTCCCTCCGGGGACCATCGTCGGACGGTGAAACCCGCGAGGGCGGCGTCGGTGGACGCTCCTGGTTCCGCGAGGGCCAGGTTGCATAGCCCCGATAGCCGCCCCGGGTCCTTGGAGAAGGAACACCTCCCGAAGCGACCTCGCCTGGAGTCGGAGATGCCTGCTCGGGTAAGTCCTGTAGTCCTTCTGGACTCGCCTCCGCGACAGCCGACGTCGGGCCCGACGCCGTCGGGGCCCGAGTCGGGGGCTGCTGGGTCACCTGAGCTCGGACTCAGGTTGACGGCCTTGGAGAGCAGACTGTCTGCCTTCATGGACCAGCAGCGGGCACTGCTCGCTGGCCTCGCTGGCGCCGCTGCCCCGACCGCCGGGACGTCGACGTCCAAGTCGACCCCGGAGACCGAGCCGATCCTCGAGTCGATGAGAACTCGAGTCGATCCTCGGTCGAGGTCACCCTCGGCCTCCCGTTCGGGACCGAGGTCGCCGACGCCGACTCCCTCGGCGTCGGGGCGGCAGGCGCCGCGCCCTGCCCGGGCCGACCCCACCGAGTCCTCGTCGGAGTCGGTCTGGGAGTCTGAAGAGGAAGAGTCACCTGATTCTTTCCGGACTCGGTGTGTCCCCTCGGACTCACCGGAGTCCGAGCCTCGGAAGCAGTCCCCCCCGGAGGATGCCCGGTTCTCGGACTTCGTTAGGGATATGGCCAAGGCTTTGGCCTTCCCTGCGGATCCCGAGGAGGAGCCTCGAGCCGAAGAGCTCGACGCCCTCCAGTATGACTCTCCCGCGAGGGAACACTTTACTGTACCGGTTCCTCCTATGCTGGAACGACTACTCTTCCGCATGTGGGAGAGTCCGGCCTCCTCGCCGGTCCTGAGCAAGCGGGTCGATTCTATCTATCGAGTCCGCAAGAGCCCTGGCTTTCAAAAGGCACAGCTACCACACCATTCCATGGTAGTGGAATCGGCCATGCATCGTCTTAAGAGCCAGAAGATGCACTCCTCGGTGCCTCCTGGCAGGGAGGCCCGTAACCTGGATGGCCTTGGTAAGAAGTGTTTCCAGGGCTCTATGCTCGCATGTCGTGTCCAGACTTACCAGCTATACATGGGCATGTATCTCCGGGATCTGGCTAAAGAGCTAGCCGGATTCTCCGCTGGTTTGTCCGAGGAACCCTTGCGGAGGTTCCTGGCCTTGTCCACTGGCATTCGGGAATGCTCAAAGTTCATGTCCCGAGCAGCCTATGATGGCTTTGAAGCATCGGCTCGAGTGGCCGCAGCCGGCATCGGTGCCCGCCGACAGGCTTGGCTTCAGTCGTCAGACCTTGAGCCCTGGGTGCAGGACAAGTTGGTCGATGTCCCCTGCCGAGGCGAAAACCTCTTTGGCAAGCCCATGGCGGAAAAGGCTGCACAAATTGAGACTGAGACTCTCACCAGGACCAGGCTTTCTAGGAAGACCTCCGCCCCTTCCCAGAAAAAGAAGGGCTCGGGGAAAAAGTCCTTTTACCCGAGGAAGGCGGCTGCCTACAAACAATACCCCCATTATCAGGCCCCTGCAGCTCCCCAACAGGGCCAGCAGGCCAAGGGACGGGGTAACGGGTCCCGTAGGCAGCAAGCCCCCAAGCCTGCACCACCAGCCCCTGCTCAGCAGGGTGGGGGTTTTTGACTCACAAAGCATAGCCTCTCCCCCCCCCCGCTGGTTCCTCCCAGCACCGGAGGCCGGCTGGTTCACTTCGCCCACAGGTGGTCCAGCATCACCGCAGATGCCTGGGTGCTTCAAGTCATGCGAGAAGGCTATCTTCTCCACTTCCATCAGGTCCCTCCCTCCTATTTTCCGGGAGAACCTCCGCGACCCCCTCTGCACAGGGAATTACTCCTTCAGGAGTTAGCAGGTCTTCTGCAGGAACAGGCGGTGGAACCGGTGCCCCACCACCTGAGAGGTCAAGGCTTTTATTCCAGGTATTTTCTGATACCAAAGAGAACAGGGGGCCTCAGGCCCATCCTGGACCTGCGCAACCTCAACAAGTTCCTTGTGCGGGAGAAGTTCAAAATGCTTACCCTTGGAATCCTTCTGCCCTACCTCCAGCAGGGAGATTGGCTATGCTCCTTGGATCTAAAGGATGCCTACACGCACATCCTCATCCACCCAAGCCACCGCCAATACCTAAGGTTTGTGGTGGCAGGAAATCATTACCAGTACAGAGTACTGCCCTTTGGCCTGTCCTCCGCACCGCGAGTCTTCACAAAATGTCTCGCGGTGGTGGCGGCCCATCTCCGGCTTAACGGCCTCTATGTCTTTCCGTACCTCGACGACTGGCTCATCAGAGCAGCGTCCGCTCAGGAGGTCACCAACGCCACGTGCCGCACGGTGACTCTGCTGCAGCACTTGGGCTTTGTTATAAACTTCGCAAAGTCCACTTCGCTCCCCTCACAGGATCTCGAGTTCATCGGCGCGAGGCTGCACACTCCTCAGGCGCGAGCATACCTACCGCTCGACAGGGCTCAACGGCTCATGGACCTCGCCGACCGCTTTCGCAGCCAGCCCCTGGTCTCCGCCAGGCGCTTCCTGAGACTGCTCGGCCATATGGCTTCCACCGTCCATGTGACCCCCAATGCCCGCCTGAATATGCGGTCTGCTCAATGGTGTCTCCGCCAGCAGTGGCGACAAGCCACAGGCGGCCTAGCAGACCTAGTGCGCGTCTCCGAGCCGCTGGTCTCGTCTCTCCGGTGGTGGCTCCGGCAGCCGAACCTGATATTCGGAATGCCTTTCCAGTCACCTCAACCGACCCGGGTGCTGACCACCGATGCATCCCTCCTGGGCTGGGGAGCACATTGCCAAGAGGCACGTACTCAGGGCCTCTGGACCACGTGGGAGTCTGCTCAGCAGATCAACTTCCTGGAGCTCAGGGCGATCCGCCTAGCTCTCAAGGCCTTCTCCCACCTGACCTCCCAACAGTCCGTCCTTGTCCAGACGGACAATCAAGTTGCCATGTTCTACGTGAACAAACAGGGGGGCACGGGCTCCTTCCTCCTCTGCCGGGAGGCACAGAAGCTCTGCTCTTGGGCCGTCAGTCACGGCATTCTCCTCAAGGCAGTTTATCTCCCGGGCCTAGAAAATTGCCTTGCGGACAAACTCAGCAGGGTCCTCCAGCCGCACGAGTGGCGTCTGGATCCCTTGATAGTTCAGAAGCTCTTCCTCCGGTGGGGCCTCCCCACGGTGGATCTCTTTGCCAGTCCTCACAACCGGCAGCTTCCTCGCTTCTGCTCTCGTCAGCCACACCCCCTTTGGGTTGCGGCGGACGCCTTTCTGATCTCATGGTCGGGGAGCCTTCTGTACGCTTTCCCTCCCATCCCGTTAGTCTCTCGGACTCTTTTCAAGGTTCTCCGAGACAAAGCCTTCATGATCCTGGTGGCCCCTCGCTGGCCCAGGCAGCCGTGGTTTCCGCTCCTGCTGCAACTGGCGGTGGAGGATCCAATCCCTCTGGGGGTACAACCGGATCTCCTCACTCAGGATCAGGGGTCCCTACTGCACCCCAACCTCAGGTCTCTCAACCTCATGGCCTGGCTGCTGAAAGGGTAGTCCTTGCTCCCCTTCTCCTGCCGGCGGAGGTGGAGGAGGTCGTCTTGGCTTCGCGACGGCCTTCTACCCGCAAATGCTACGCCCTTAAATGGCGTCGCTTTGCAGTCTGGTGTTCCCAACAGTCTCAGGATCCCTTCTCCTGCCCGGTGTCGGTGATCTTGCAGTACTTGCTACACCTCTCTAATCTGGGACTTAAGTCCAACTCCGTCAAAGTTCACCTCAGTGCTCTTTCAGCACATCATGTGCCGGTGGACGGCAGACCTCTCTCCAACGACCCTCTCGTAGCGAGGTTTCTCCGAGGTCTCCTACTTAAACCACCTCTGCGCCCGCCAGCACCTGACTGGGACCTGAATGTGGTTTTACAGCGGATCACCTGTCCGCCTTTTGAACCTATGGCTACCTGTTCTCTCCGTTTTCTGTCTTGGAAAACACTGTTCTTGATAGCCCTCACTTCCGCTAGACGCGTAAGTGAATTGCAGGCCCTCGTGTCTGATCCCCCTTACACTAGGTTCTACAAGAATAGGGTAGTCCTTCGGACTCACCCGAAATTTCTGCCTAAAGTGGTCTCCCCTTTTCACATCAATCAGGAGGTGGTACTTCCAACCTTCTTTCCCAGACCACACTCCAGCCGAGCTGAAACGGTCCTCCATACCCTGGACTGTAGAAGGGCATTGAACTTCTACCTTGACCGTACGCGGGAGCACCGTAAAGCTGCTCAGCTTTTTGTGTCTTTTGACCCCAATAAATTGGGGCTCCCGGTCTCCAAGCGTACTCTGTCCATCTGGGTTGCGGACTGTATCTCTTGGGCTTATGGGGCAGCCGGACTCGCCTTAGAAAGTCGAGTCACGGGGGGCGGAGCCTGATTCCAGCGGGTAAGACGCTTCGCGCTGAAGCTCCCGAGAGGCCTACTTAGAATCCTGACTTAATACCTATACAAACTTACTATTTCGCTCCGGGCTGACCGGGGTACCTCGGGGGGGATGGCGGCCCATAAACCAGCGCGCTTGGACTTCGGGTCTCCTCCTTCTTCTCACGGAAAACGCTCTAAAACAGAAGTGTCCTCCCCACAGAAGATGGTTCCATTTCGGGAAAACCCCGAAATGCACCTGGAGATTTTAGAGGAAATACGCGGCGTGAAGGAATTGGTGCAGTCCAATGGAGAAGCGCTTCGAGCCCTGCGAGAAGACTTTGGAGTGCTCCAGGACCGACTTGAAAGTCTCTCATCACGGCAGGACAATATGGCGGGGGTCCTCGACTCGCACGCGGTGCGCTTGGGCAAACTGGACAAGGCTGAGCGCCAGATACAGAATCTTCAAAAGGAGTTAGAAGATAGCAATAATCGAGCCCGTCGCAACAATGTGAGGCTCATTGGAATACCGGAGGGGGTGGAAGCAGGAGATATGAGAGAATTCCTGCTCAAAACTCTTCCCTCCTTGCTGAAGATCACTTTTCATAGAGAATTGGAAATCGATCGTGCACACCGTGTTCCTACCCACATGGCGCTCAACCGAACGACCCCCCGGCCTATTATCTTTCGCTTGCTACGGTATCAACAAGTGGAACAAATTTTAAATGCTGCCCGGGCGAATCATCATCTGGAATTTGAAGGTCATAAAGTCTCCTTCTTCCCTGATTTGGCGAAGCCCACCGTAGACCGTCGGAAGAGACTCCTTGCTTTTCGCCCTCGACTTCAACAACTACAGGCCCGCTTTGGCCTGTTGTATCCAGCGAAGCTCCGAGTGACTCTCCACAACCAAACCAGGACATTCGAAGATCCTGATCTACTATCAACATTTTTAGACTCCAAAGAAGCAGAGCAGATGCGCTAATCCAAAGACTTGGACTTTTATTTGCCGGCTCTGTCCGCCATTTTGAAGGGCCCGAGGCGGCGGTCATAGTCAAGCACAGAGACTACCTGGACTATCTTTCTTTCTCTATATGACCTTTTGTTTTTTGGTCTCCTATCCCTCCATGATGTGTGCCTCGGTCGGATTCGGAGCACGCACAGTCCTACAGGTTATGTGTTTTTTTTTTTCAATTTCGGCCTTCTCTGGGGTTTCTCCCCGCAGACACATGGTCGCCAGTAATTTCTGGGGTTCTGCTTCTTCTCTACCGCACTGCGGTCTTTCTTTTTTAATGTGGGGCGCTTCATTGTATTATATTAGCTTATTTTCTTTTATGCCATGTGTACAGCCAGATACAGTCAATATGAGGGACATTGTGAAATTATGTGCGCTATCATGCTCAGAATTTTTAACTTTTCTGAATGGCCTTATGTAAAATCTTATCACTCAACGTAAAAGGCATTAATAGTCCAATCAAAAGAAAGAAAATCCTTAGCTATCTTAGCCATGAGCATGCTGATTTAGCGTTTCTTCAGGAAACGCACCTCAACTCTGCTGAAACACTGAAGCTCAATGCTAAGCCTTATATGGTGGCTGCCTATTCTCCCGCCGTTTCCAAACGGTGCGGGGTAGCCATTCTGGTTAAGAAATCTTTGCAAGCTACTGTAATTGATACTAGCGCTGACAAGGAGGGTAGATGGGCCCGTGTACACCTTAAGGTTGGAGATAGTGAATTCACGTGTATTTGCATTTATGCCCCGAATGTGGACAACCCTGCTTACTATGCAAGTATTGCGCAGTTGGCACAGGCCTCTGCCAATGCTCCATTAATACTTGGTGGTGATTTTAATCAAGTGTTAGACCCTCTGATAGATAGACAGCCGCCTAGAACGAGTAGTCCACCCAAGAGTCTTGCTACCCTTACAGCTCTGATGCAAGATCTTGCGCTGGTAGATATATGGAGGCTGCTTCACCCCTCCGACTTAGAGTTTACTTTCTTTTCTGCCCCCCATCACTCCCAATCTAGAATAGATTTCTTTCTCATTTCCAAAGCACTGATTTCTCAAGTGGACACGGCTAGGACTCATCCTCTCCATATTTCCGATCATGCTGCCATATCTTTATCATTACATGTCACTGCGCGGGACGATTCTCCCCGAGCTTGGTTTTTTGATAGATCCCTACTAGGTCAGAAAGATTTTCAGGTTGATATAAAGGCCGCTATCCAAGATTATTTTTATTTTAACTCACCCCATGATACAGCGAGCTGGGCTTGGTGGGAGGGTTTTAAAGCATCTATTCGCGCAACTATAACTAGCTATCAAATTCGGCAGGGGAAACAAAGAAAGCAACACTTACTGATTCTAGAACAGCAGATACAAGCTGGGGAGCGTCTCCTCACGTCCCGTACTGACCCATGTATTTTACTCCGTTTACAACGCTTGCGTTTTCAATACAATCAGCTTTTGTACACTGCTGCTGTTAAAAATATTGAATCACAACAAGGGCTATATTATCGGGAAAATAACCGTGCTGGCAAATTATTAGCAAATGCCCTAAAAGGTCAAAAAGAAGCCAAGCGTGTTACCGCCCTCCGTAATCCGTCGGGGGGGGGCTTGGTCACTAAAGATACAGAAATCTTAGAACTCTTTCGTGATTTCTATACACGGCTTTATCAATCTGAATGTGATTTTGAGCCAGAAGTATTTGAACGATTACTTTCAGGGGTACAAAGACCGACCCTATCTGACGAAGATAGAGTGGCCATGGACACACCATTTACTGTCTCAGAAATTCATTCTGCTATTAAGAAATGTGCCTCAGGTCGAGCCGCAGGCCCAGACGGTCTCCCTGCTGAATTCTACAAAACCTTTCACGCTGACTTAGCCCCAGTTTTGAAACTTTATTTTTCTGCTCTGGCCGAGGAGGGTTCTCCTTCTGGGTCCTTTTCAATGGCAAATGTAGTAGTTTTTGAGAAAGAGGGGAGAGACCCGCAACTCACAGCTAATTATCGTCCAATTTCCCTCCTAAACGCGGACTATAAAATATTTGCCACCATTCTCTCCACCCGGCTCTCTGATAGGATGTCTACCTTAATACACCCAGATCAATGCGGTTTCATTCCTGGTAGATCAACTGCTGACAATGCTCAGACTCTATGCCATGTACTGACTACCGCAGTTCATCTTGATCGCCCATTTGTTGGCCTCTCACTTGATGCTGAGAAGGCCTTTGATCGTTTAGAGTGGCCCTTCCTGTTTGCAGTCCTTCGCTGGTACGGATTCGGGGAAGGTTTTCTCCGTTGTCTTCGCACCATGTACGCACAGCCTACAGCCAGTATCTGTGCCAATGCTTTAAAGTCTCAGCCTTTTCCCCTTCAACGCGGTACTCGCCAGGGCTGTCCACTGTCTCCACTTCTTTTCGATCTTGCACTCGAACCCTTGGCTTTACTAATCCGGCAATCGGAGGAGATTCACGGAGTCCCCTTCTCCCATAGGGAAATCAAAATTTCAGCGTATGCTGATGACCTTATGCTCTTTGTCTCTATAGACTCAGTACCGGCTGTCCTAGAGCAAATTGGTAAATACTCACAACTGTCCGGTTATAAGATAAATTGGACCAAGTCGGTAGCCTTTCCATTAAATCCTTTGCTTCATCAGGCAGATATGCAACCCTTCCCCTTTTTATGGCAACCTCGCATGGTCAAATACCTTGGGGTTCACTATTGTTCTCCTTTGGAAGACACTATCTCCTTCAATGCCAAAGACTTAACTTCTAAAGTCCGGGCGCTTACTCACCGTTGGACTCCTTTAACACTTACCTGGTGGGGTCGCTTAGAAACCATAAAAATGATGATTGTTCCGAAAGTGAATTATATTTTAGAAATGTTGCCCTGTCTCTTACCTCGACGTACATATAAAGATATAGAGGGCCTTCTGACTAGATACTTGTGGCAAAACAAGACACCTAGGATAGCGAAACATAAGCTGCAAGCAGATAAGGAAAATGGGGGTGTCAGATTCCCTGATTTCCTGAAGTACCATCAATCTTTTCTTCTCAAACAAGGTGCTCGTTGGCTGGAAGATCCAGTACCGAATAGACCTGTGTGGCTAGACATAGAAGAGGACCTTTGCAAACCGATTCCTCTTACTTTTCTCCCTGGTATGACTTTCCCATCAGACTCCCACTATCCACCAATGCTTTTAGACACTTTAGGTGCCTTTAATACTCTTATGCAATCTTTAGACTCCCGACTCTGTCCGTTAGACAGGCTCCCGCTTTGGTACAATACTCGATTTCGAATACAAAATAAGCCGATGGCGTGGAGCCCCTGGTACACTAGGGGCATTTGGATTCCTAGCCAGTTGTTCCATGAAGGTCGCTGGAAAACTTTTAGTGAATTGCAAATTGAATTTGGTCTCCCAGCGAAACACTATTTTCAGTTGGTGCAACTTCAGCATTGCCTTCGGAGTGCTAAGGTGCTCCCGCCATCGGCATCCCCTACACAAGGTTGGTCGGAGACTATCCGATCTATCGGTAGTTCACCGGGTGTAGCATCCAATTTTTACAAAACCTTATGTAATGCTATAACTAGAGATACCCCTATAGCGCAGAAGGCATGGGAGAGAGAATTGCATGTGACTTTGACCCCGGAGCAATGGAGCCTTGTCTGGAGTAGAGTGACACGGGTCTCCCGATCCGCCTCACTCACTCAGACACTCTTCTTTCTAGCCCACCGGTGTTTTTACACTCCTGACAGATTAGCCAAATGGAACACTACTCAGGGCAATAGTTGTTGGACATGCCATGCGGCCATTGGTTCACTACCTCATGTTATGTATGAATGTCCCGCACTACAGTATTACTGGCGTCGGGTCTGGGGTCGTATCCAGTCTATTTTACACTTTCAAGAGCCCCTTTCTTGGAGGATAGTGGGACTTCGCTCAGCTGCGGGGATCCCCTCTCTTCCAAAAACGGCTTACTTCCTTTTGGACTTTATGCTAGGCATTGCTATTTCCCTAATTACGAAATACTGGAAAAATAGCTCCCATCTGAGCCCCAATGAATGGTGGAATCATGTCTGTCTTTACAGTAAATATGAACAAATACCTCGTATGTTTGCTTCCCCCATTCAGACTCCTCATCATCGGTCTAAATGGAAGATGCTCAATGACTATGTACATTCTGCTAAATGCTCTCATCTGACTGTCTAAATTTGTATATATTTCTGTCCCATGATCATTCTGTATCGCAGATACTCTTTTGATCGTTTTGATGTATAATCATTGTTGTTTGGAAGCGCTCACATGCTGACATAATCAGCTAGAGAAGAAGCATGGGGGTGGGGGGTAATTGGGTTTACTTTTCCTTATTGTATACTTGTTTTGTCTCCTTTGGTGTGTTGTTTCTTTTGTTTGTTGCAAAATGAAAATAAAAGTTTAAAAAAAAAAAAAAGAAAGTCGAGTCACGGCTCATTGCGTTCGGGCAAAGGCCACGTCAGTGGCTTACCTCCGCTCTGTTCCGCTGGCAGACATCTGCCGGGCCGCTACTTGGTCTTCGAGCCAGACTTTTGCGGTCCATTACTGTCTCGAGAGGGAGTCCCGTAGGGACAGTGCTTTCGGACAGGCAGTCCTCCGTAATCTCTTTGAGGTCTGAGCAACTCCTACCCTCCATCCCGGATGTGGGCTACCGGTGGGTGATAATTCAGCGAAGATTCTATCCTTCTGTGCTGCTGAGCTAGAGGGAGCTCATTTTTTGTGCTTAGGGTCTCCGGTAGCCTTGAGCTTGGGAGTCCCATAAGTGAGGACTGACTTCCTGCTTGGTCCTGGAGAAAGCGTAGTTACTCACCTGTAACAGGTGTTCTCCAGGAGCAGCAGGAATCAGTCCTCACTACCCTCCCTCCTCCCCTTGGAGTTGCAATCGTCTGCTTATGTTCTTTTTGCAAATTTTTATGCTGTCTTTTTTAGCTATGTCATCTGACTGGCTAAGATGGCACCCTCGGGCGGGAAGACGACCGCGCATGCGCGCTGCAATTCCCAAAGGCTTTCTTTGAAAGCTGGGGAAAATTGCTCCGCGAGGGCTCCGTCGGCGCCGACGTCACCCATAAGTGAGGACTGATTCCTGCTGCTCCTGGAGAACACCTGTTACAGGTGAGTAACTACGCTATATCTTTGCTGATCCAAAAATTCAAATAAATCTTTAATTAGTAATACAACAAGATAGCAGGGTGATAGAAAGACATCAACAATGGGAATCAGAATTACTGGGCCCATTGGATGAGAAGAGGTAGAAGGCTATCATTGATGGTGCTAAGAAATTAGCTCTAGGTACTGCTTATTTGGCAAGTGGTATCAAGGTACGGTTCCAAATGTACTGGACGCCAATGAAACTACAAGCACACAAATTGCAACAGGGAAATGGATATTGCAAACAATGTGGGGGGATAGGAGATTTAAAACACCTCTTGTGGGATTGCCCAAAAGTGCAACAAACGTGGAGGGAGGTCAAGACTCTGTTCAATAAAGAATGCAAATTCAAGATTAATCAATGAGAACATCAAGAAGACCATGTTGAAACAGATCAAACAATGACAGACAAGTTCATAAATAACATTACGTCAAAACAATGATAGGTAAAAAATAATTGATGGTAATGCGTATTAATGTTAAGAAAGGCTGTCACATTAGGACACACATTTAAAATGGTATATGTACATTGAAAAAAACAAAGAAAAAGCAGATACTTACAAGAGGCACAGTATACCATTCAGTCTTGAAAAAGACTCTTTTCAGTAGTGCTGCAATCAATGCTAAATGTGGTAGTGATCCCAGAGCCAGAGGGAGGAAGAAGTGTCCATAAAAAATGAGGAGACACAGATACAATCTCTATTAATTGAAAGATAGAACCAGAGCAAGCTTTATAAAGAGCATAAAAGAATAATGAGTATTCTTAATTTTACTGGATCTCAAGAAATGTAATTACTGTCGTTAAAAAATATTCATAATGGACCTTTTAAAAAACGAATTTTTTTTATTTATTTAAGGTACAAATATTCATAATGGACCTTTTAAAAAATGTACTTTTTCATTAATGTACAAATCAAATCCGAATAAGCATGAGCAATTGCTGTGTCACCCCTTCAGCATCTTAACCCTAATGCGATTTCTTTCCTTTCTTTCCCCCTTTTTTTAAAACATGGTAAAGTTTTCTCTCTGTTTTAAATCAAGTTAACGATATAATGCAGTGGCATACTTTATCGATACCGCTATTACGAAATGTTTCTTAACTAACCAATGTCTCATCCTTAGTGCTTTGAAGAATTGATAATGAATATCACCTATGTCCTTAGACTGGTGCCCTAGCAATCGGATTATCGATAGAAGAATGTTTTTCAATATACACACAATTCGTTTGGATTACCTTAACAGCTCTGCTTTACTACAGTTTGTTTTTTCATTTGGTTTTATTAGCCTTTTCTGCCCTGGCCACCTCTGTACCTCCCTTGTCTGTTGGCTCTTTTCACTAAATTATTGAAAAAGTACGTTTTTTAAATGGTCCATTATGAATATTTTTTAACTACAGTAATTACATTTCTTGACATCCAGTAAAATTAAGAATACTCATTATTCTTTTATGCTCTTTATAAAGCTTGCTCTGGTTCTATCTTTCAATTAATAGAGATTGTATCTGTGTCTTCTCATTTTTTATGGACACTTCTTCCTCCCTCTGGCTCTGGGATCACTACCACATTTAGCATTGATTGCAGCACTACTGAAAAGAGTCTTTTTCAAGACTCAATGGTATACTGTGCCTCTTGTAAGTATCTGCTTTTTCTTTGTTTTTTCAATGTACATATGTAAAAAAAAACCATTTTAAATGTGTGTTCTAAATGTGACAGACTTTCTTAACATTAATACGCATTACCATCAATTATTTTTTACCTATCATTGTTTTGACTTAATGTTATTTATGAACTTGTCTGTCATTATTTGATCTGTTTCAACATGGTCTTATTGATGTTCTCATTGATTAATCTTGAATTTGCATTCTTTATTGTTCTTATAAAGACATGTTAGTTTATTTATTTAATTATTTATTAATATGGTTTTATTGTTATATTTTTATTGTTTTATTTGTTTTACACTTTTATGTGGCATAAGATTAATTGTTTATCCCCCTGTTTTTATTTGAAGATGTGTGCCCCCTGAAGAAGGCAAACATGCCGAAACGCGTTGGGGCTATTTAATCAATAAATTGGTGACCCTCCATTCCCTCGCTTTTTTTGTTTTGTTTGGACTTCTTCTGCAAGGGCTTTGTTCTGCTCTCTCTGTGTCGTCCGGAACACTCAAAGGGCATTGGAAATTGCCTTGACTTCCTAGAGGTTGATGTGGTAAGAGGCTTCCTTGGGGAACCAGAAGTCTTGCATAGTGAGGCCCTCGAGGTGAGCCCTCCAGCCCTGTTTGGAAGCATCTGTGGTCAGTGTACACTGCAGTGCAGATATACGAAAAGATAAAACGATAAGATTTTGAGGGGTGCACCACCAATTCAGGAAGTCCACCAGCTCAGGCATGATGGTGATCTTGTCTGTGAGACGACCCGTTGATGGCTTCCACTTTGCGGAGAGTCCACTGTGCTGGACCCAAGTGAAGGCGAGCATATGGGACGACATGGACTGCGAAGGCCATGTGCTCCAAGAGATGGAGCATGTCCCTTTCTCTGATGTGGGATCAGCTTTGGCAGTGATTTGCAGACCAATGAGGTGGTGGAGCCGTTCTCCTGGAAGGAAACCTCGAGCTTGCGTAGTCTCCAGAAGTGCCCCAATGAACCCTAGTTTTTGAGTTAGAGCAAGATTGTACTTTGGATAATTTACCACAAAGCCCAGATGCTGAAGCACTGAGATGGTGCATTGGAGAGATATGTCACTACACAAGAGGAATCACCCTTGATTAGCCAATTGTCTAAGTAAGGGAAAACAAAGATGCCCAATGTGCGGAGGTAGGCTGCTATGACTGCCAGACACTTTGTAAATACTCTTGGTGTAGATGCGAGACTGAAGAGTATAAAACAGTACTTGTAGTGGAGTCCCTGGAACAGAAAACAGAGATATTTTCTGTGTGGTGGATGTATGAGAATGTGAGTCAGCCATCTTTGAGATCTAGAGAGCAGAGCCAGTCTTTCTCCTGGAGGTAAGGGGGCAGAGTTCCCAGAGAGACCATCTTGAACTTCTCCTGCACCAGGAACTTCTTGAGATTCCCAAGATCCAGGAGAAGAGGAAGGGCAAAAGTGGTATTGTCAGACTCAAGGGTGAAGAGGAGGAATATGTAGAAGCTGATGAGGATAAAGCGGAATCGCTTAACAAATATTTTTGTACTGTGTTCACAGATGAAGAACCAGGAGCAAGGCCTCAGAAAACACCCACAAACAGGAACAGAAGCGAGCGGCATCTTGAACAATTTTCAGAAGACTGTGTTCATGAGAAACTAGCTAAACTTAAAGTAAACGATGTGATGGGACTGGATGGGATACACCCTAGAATACTTAGGGAACTTGGGGACGTTCTAGCAGCTCTACTGACTGACCTTTTCAAAGCCTCGTTGGAGTCGAGAGTGGTGCCAAAGAACTGGCGAGAGGCTCATGTGGTCCCTTTACACAAAAGAGGAAGTAAGGATGTGGTTTAAAACTACAGGCCGGTTAGTTTAACTTCAGTGGTGAGTAAATTATTGGAAACTATGCTAAAAGAGAAAATAGTGAGGTTTCTGGAGTCCAGCGGATTACAAGATCTGAAGCAGCATGGATTCACCAGAGGCAGGTCTTGTCAGACAAATCTGATTGATTTCTTTGACTGGGTGACCAGGGAGTTGGACCGAGGGAGAGTCCTAGATGTGGTGTATTTAGATTTCAGTAAAGCCTTTGACACCGTTCCTCACAGGTGACTTATAAACAAACTGAGCACCCTAAGGATGGACCCTAAAGTTACTGCTTGGGTTGGAAATTGGTTGAGTGGGAGGCGACAAAGAGTACAGGTAAACGGAGCTCACTCTGAGGAGGAAGAGGTTATCAGTGGTGTGCCCCAGGGATCTGTCCTTGGTCCGATTCTATTTAACATCTTTGTTAGTGATATAGTAGAAGGGCTGTTGGGTAAGGTTTGCTTCTTTGTGGATGATACCAAAATCTGCAATAGAGTAGACACCCAGGAAGGTGTAGATAACATGAGGAGGGATCTAGCTAAGCTTGAAGAATGGTCTAGAATTTGGGAGCTGAGATTTAATGTTAAAAAATGCGAGGTCATGCATTTGGACTGCAGCAATCCAAGGGAGCGATATAGTATAGGGGGTGAAGTACTTTTGTCCACTAAAGAACAGCGGGACCTAGGCGTGATTGTGTCTAATTATCTTAAAGTAGCTAAACAGGTAGAAAAGGTGACAGCAAAAGCTAGAAGGATGCTTGGGTGCATAGGGAGAGGAATGGCTAGCAGAAGGTGATAGTGCCTCTGTATAAGTCTTTGGTGTGACCTCATTTGGAGTACTGTGTGCAATTCTGGAGACCGTTCCTTCAAAAGGATATAAACAGGCTGGAGTCAGTACAGAGGGTGGCTACTAAAATGGTTAGTGGTCTTCATCATAAAGCATTTGAGGACAGACTTAAGGATCTTAATAAGTACATCTTAGAGAAAAGGCAGGATAGAGGTGATATGATTGAGAGCTTTAAATACCTCTGTGGCATAAATGCACAGGAGGAGAGCCTCTTTTGATTGAAAGCAAACTCTACTATGAGGGGACATGGGATGAGGGTGAAAGGGGATAGATTCAGGAGTGATATGCAGAGATATTTATTTACAGAAAGATTGATTGATCCGTGGAATAGTCTTCCAGTGGAGGTGGTAGAGATGAGGACATATGTGAATTCAAAGAAGCATGGGACAAACACAGAGGATCTCTAAAGCAAAAAAGGGGACTGTTGTAGTGGTTGATATGGAAGGATAGACTAGATGGACAATGTGGTCTTTTTTTGTCATCATGTTTCTATGTTTCTATGCAGAAAGAGGCTTAGAGAAACATGGGGAACGCCAATGGTATACATGTGAAATTCGAGGGCTAAAAGATGCCGCTTGCTTCTGTTCCTGTTGGTGGGTGTTTTCTGAGGTCTTGCTCCTGGTTCTTCATCTGTTAACACAGAACAGAAATATTTCTTAAGCAAGTCCGCTTTATCCTCATCAGTTTCTACATATTTCTCCTCATCACCCTTGAGTCTGACAATACCACTTGAGGGCTTTAGGCATCTTCCTCCCCGGAGTTGTTTTTATCTGCTTTGTGAGCTGCTGTGAGTACCCCTTGCTATACTGAAGATGAGGGAGCCCTGCGACCCCCCAGGTTCTCCTTCCAGGCCTGAAACAGGTGGTAGTCCTTTTGACATATATGGAATCTGTACTTCCAGGATCCGCCACTCAGTGGAGCTCTTACCTCACAGATAGGTGCTGTGTAGTGCTTGCATACCCTGTGGTGGGAGCCGTCAAAAAGGAAAAGCTGAGAGTCCTCTTACCCCAAGATTTAAATTAGCAGCTCTCTACTACTACTGCTACTGAGCTATGTTGTTGTTGCTGTGGATCTTAACTGACATTGGGACCCTTGTCCTCCCAGGGTCTCACACACCTCAGGAACCTCAGTTTACTCAGTCACTGCTGTGGTACTCTCTCCACCTGCCTGGGATTCTATACCGTGCTCAGACCGCCTCCTGCTTAAAACCCAGCAGTGCACTGATAAGCAGGTGGTTTGGGAGACTTCAGGAGCTGTGCACCATTCCCAGAAGTGATCTGCTGTGTGTGGTACCAGAAGCGAGGGCATCCCTCCGATATTTAGGCATCCCTGCGTTCCACTTTACGTTTCACAGCCATGTGGTCAATAGCGTCATTGGTCACGCTGCCTACAACCTCCTGGGGAATTGCAAGGGTATATACTTGTTATTATGACCACCGCGGTATTCCATATCCCAGCAGCTCAGCTCCAGGTAAACGTCTCATTTTTGGCCATCGTGTGTCCACTGTCTTTAATTTGCGACCTTCAGAGGAGCGCCTGGGCCGGCCATGTTCCAGTTAAGCTGCCGAGAAGTGGGTTGGAAATTTGGTGCAGGTTTCTTGTTGGGAGTTTATCTGAGGTGCCGGGCAGTGCTGGAGAGGGCAGAACTGATTGGGGATAGGTTTCTGCACGTACCAGGGAAAGATTTCTGCGAGTAGTCCCCTTTTGTTTCTCCAGATGGTCAGTATCATTGCTGCCACCGCTGAACAACAAAAATCGCAGGCATCTTAGCTCGGTGTTCAATGCTCCTTGTCTTAGTCAGAACCGCAGCCAGGAATCAGGCTTGGTGGTTTAAAACTTTGTTGCTTGCAGCATTATGCACAAGTTTTGGTGCTTTGAGCATCTGATCTTGCGTGTTATTTCCCCTCAGCTAAGCAGGGTCTGGAGGGAGAGCCTCTCCGTGTGTCCTCTTCATGGCACCATTTTAACCGGAAGCCAAGGAGTGATTTTTAGACCTCTTGATCCGAAGCACTGCCGACTCCACAACCATAGAATGATGTGGCAATTGAGACCTCTGAAAACGTGGGCAAGAAGGAACTCTATGGAGACTATCCAGCCTCTTGCTGACTGACGTAATCATCAAGGAAGCTTCCCACATGCGGTGCATGAGTCCTTGAAGGATATGATGTATTGGTAGTGTAACTGCCTCTTTAGGAGTCAAGGGGTACTGAAGAACTTCTAGTTCTTCAGCCCTCGGCTCTGTCTTGGTAGTTATTGTCACCAAGAGTGCTGCCATTATGTCTCAGATGACATCTTGAAGACATATCCTTGGACAGGGAGTGGCACTACTCATGCGGTAGAGAGGGATCCAAAGGAATGTCTGGGAGAACTATGGAAACGGCCGACTCAATCTCCGATTCTGAGGAAGTGGAATCAAAACTTGGTAAGAAGTCAAAATAAATAGGTCGGTACCATGGCATTAATGTCATTCCGATGCCGACATCAAGTCTCAGTGCCAATGCACTGAGACATCAGAACCGATGTGCCCCAAGACTGGTCCAGGTTTGGCTCTAACAGGGGTATCAGCTCCGCTTGTGATGGTGCTAGGTCCGTCAGTAATACCGCGGAGTGCCTCAATACACAGAGTTCGAGGTCGGGCACCATTTTGACTTGTAGAAAATGGTATATAAAATCCAGTTAAATAAAATGTATCAAGGGATCCCAAGGGCCTCGAGGGACCCGGCACTACTGCCACCAGGATAACAGCCAGATTCCACTCGATAGCCAGCACCCACTGGACGAGGGAGACTGGAAGTGTCTGGGTGGATTCCTGTACAGGACCCTGTGCCACCATCCCAGAATATGGTACCGGAAGCTCCATGGAGGGTGATGCCTCGGGAGCATCCCGGAGCCCCTCTAGTGCTTTGGAGGAAGAATTCTCCCACCGGGGTTGTTTTGCTGGCTGATCTAAGTCCAGTTCCCCTGTTCAAGAGTGTCTATGTTGATGCAAGGAATTGGTGTCGGATGCTGACACCGAGGTCTTTGATACCTTTTCTGCCTCTGTGGAGGACTTGTGTTTGCTGCCATGTTTGGGCTTGGAGGAGGTATGGGAACCATGTGACTAGGTGGATGCTTGCGATGGTGTGGAGACCACCGAAGAGTGTGCAGAAGTGGCTGAGTCTGACAGAAACAGCTTTCCCCATTGTTGTTCATGTTTTTTAAGACCCCTCCTGGTCAATTACTGACACAGGGAGGAAGCTGTAGCGTTGTTGTCCAGACCCAAATACTTTAAGCACCAGTTGTGCTAATCTGTAGCCAAGATAGTGTTTCGGCACTTAGTGCATTTTTTAAAACCAATATGTGTTTTTTCTCCATGCCTGAGAAGACCACAGAGGCCAAATCAAAAGAAGCAATGATGGCCTAGGCCAGCCAAGCAAGTGGCAAGGTTGCGAATCAAGTAAAAAAATAAAACAAAAATAAAAAGGAAAAAGGGAAAAAAGAGACCGGGGCATCCAATACAGCACCGGCTCGATGGGAAGGCAAAGCACAATATATCTGAAGGTACTTAGACGAACTTTACCAGTGGGAAGAGGACGATGTCTTAATGGCTCCGCGGAAAAAAGACAAATGAGGAGATTTATTGCGAAGACAGGAAGGAAGGCATGCATGGAGGGATGCTCCTAAAAGCATTCCTATGGGATGCTGGGGAGAGTTCCCAAGTGGGCTCCATCAGTGCTATCAGCATATGTCAAGACTGCATTCCTGCTTGTTCTGGAGATCAGAAATATTTGTTAATCAATTTTGCTTTATCCTCATCAGCTACTATATATTCCTCCCCTTGAGTCTGACAATACCACTTTTGCACTTCCTCCTCTCACTAACATATCTGAAAAATGTTTTGCACCCCCATTTTACTGTATAGGGTTTTTTTTTTTGTAATTTTGATTTTTATTAAACAGTAGCATACAAAATAGAGTGACTGTTTCATTTACCATATGAAAATATGAATATAATATCCTCATCTCTTAGCTGCAACATAACCATTTACATTCTATGTTCAGCAATATCTGCTTGTCCTCATCCTAGAACATAATATGTAGTCCGCTCTTTAACTAACTGTTCCTGCTCCTTGCTGAGAGCAGACCTTTTCATCCAACATCTCTTTTCCTTTTTCTGTTCAGATCCCTTCCTCCTCTTCCTCCCCTTAGGCTTGATTTCTTCCCGTATTTCCTTTCCCTGGGTCCCTAACTTGACTTTGATCGCCACTCAGTATACTATCACCAGATGTTCAAATTTACTCTTGGTGTGATTTCTATATGCAGCAATCTCGCATATACACCAAAGGTTCTCCAGTCTCTCTTGCAGGTCCGCCAGTGTGGTTATTGCTGATCTCTTCCACCTGGCTAAGAGTTCCATTCAGGCCACACTGACACAGTAGCCCAAAAACCTCTCTAAGTGCCTATCCCTGACCTTCCTCGTCTCCGTTAGTAGTACCATAGCCGGGTCTATCTTCTCTCTTTCTTAACATTAATACGCATTACCATCAATTACACAGGTACACTAAAACAATTTTTTTTAAACTGCCTCTAATGTTTCGATTGATTTTTACGTTTTTTGGTGTGCTGAATCCAAATCTGGTAACCAATTTGCTCCATCACGTGCAGATTTTTTGCTACATTGGGTTAGCAGTTTGAGGTGAACGTTTCAGATTGAGTGCGATCGAGATAAAAGTTTCTTGGATGAATTCTTTATACTAATTGTTTAGTAGTTATTCAAATAAGAATAAAGAAAATTGTAACAAGGCAGCACATAAGAATAGAGTAATGTCAACAAAACACACTGTGATGGTAGCAAAATTGTCTGCACTTAAAACAGCCACATACATGTGCACAAACATTGAGCATATAAGAGCGAGGTTAGACACAAAGCAAAGCAAAGAAATGTGCAAAAAATGTTGTACAGGTATGTATGTAAGAATAGAAAACGCAAACCGCACCATTGCAATACATGAAGACAAACACCCGATGGTGTGAAAATAAAATTCTAATAAATGAGATCCGACACTGTGGTAATAACTAGCAAATTTTTATTTCAAAGTTTAGTAAAAACACGATATTTGTCAACACAGTTTAGATTTTAAAGTCATTCTTGGGTCAATCAATCTCCTGGTGGGCCCGTTTCTTCTTCCCCCGAATGCTTCTCTTGGTGCGCTGCTTGGCGTATTTTTCATCTGGGGTTTCCCGCAGCAGCAACCAGCAGAAATCAGCCATCATAGTGGTGTTCCATCTTCCTTGGTACCTTCTCTCTGCGTCCTTGATGTCCTGGTGAAACCTTTCACCTTGTTCTTCACTGTACGCCCCCAAGTTTTCGGGAAAGTAGTTCACATGGGAGTGCAAGAAATGGACTTTCAGGCTCATGTTACAGCCTTGTTCTTTGAAGGCATTGAGCATCCTGGCAACAATATCCTTATAGTTCTCATCCCGCCTGTTCCCCAAGAATTTGAGAACAACATCCTTGAAGGAATCCCAGGCTTCTTTTTCCTTCTCAGACATCGTTTCAGCGAATGCTCCATCTGAAATGAGTTTCCTTATATCAGGGCCAACAAACACTCCTTCCTTTAGCTTTGCTTCAGAAAGTCGGGGGAACTTTGAGCAAAGGTACCGAAAGCACTCACCATCTTTTGGAAGGGACTTGATGAATTGCTTAATGAGACCCAACTTAATGTGGAGAGGTGGTAATAGAATTTTATCACGAGGTACCAAGCTCTCATGAAGAACATTTTTCTCACCGGGTCTCAAATACTCCCGAATTGGCCAGTCTTTTTTCCCCCAGTGTAGGTCGCGGGCCCGGCTATCCCACAAGCAAAGGAAGCAGGGATATTTGGTGAAACCGGATTGCTGCCCTAATAGCATGGATAGAATTTTAAAGTCTCCACAAATCATCCACTTATGCTCATCATAACGAATCTTCTGAAGAATCAGGGCCAAATTCTCGTATTTTTCTTGGAGAATAACAGAGTGAGCAATAGGAACTGAAGCGAATGTGTTGCCATTATGAAGAAGAACACCTTTTATGCTGTCTTTTGACGAATCAATGAACAGCCGCCATTCAGCAGGATCATACTTGAGTTTAAACTTTTCCATCACTCCGTATATATCGTTGCAAAATACCAAATCTTCCTCTTTGCTGAAATACTTCAAAAATTGTGTCTCGCGGTTGCGGTACCAATAAAAAGTTGTTCCTGGTGACAATAGATTTTTCTGTTTAAGCCGAGAACCTAGCAGTTGGGCAGCATCTTTTGGGAGTCCTAAATCCCGGACTAAATCATTCAATTCAGCTTGAGAGAAAAGTTCAGGTTTCGGATCTGGTTCAGTTTCAAACTCGGAAGTACTGGACTCATCGGGAAAAGCCATCTGATGAGTCTCATCATGATCAGAACCGTCCACACAAATATGATCCAAAGATTTTGGTGGTTCAGGCACAGGTACTTCGTTGCTATGAGGCATAGGCCTAATTGCTGAGGGAAGGTTGGGGTAACTTATTACGTTCTTATTTTTTAAGTTGTATCCCTTCACAATGCAAGAGCAAAAATAGCAGTCACTGCTGTGGTCTCTTTGTTCACGCCACATCATAGGTATTCCGAAACGAAATGCTTGTTTTTTACCTTTCATCCATAAGCGTAGATCTTCCTCACATGTCTTGCACACTTTGTGAGGAGCCCACGGTTTGTCTTGATCGCCTAACTTCAAACCGAAATAGGCGAAATATACTTTTTTAATAAATGCAGAAATGTTCCTCTGCCGCTTTTTCACGGTATATTCCCCACAAATAAAACAAAAACTGTCCGGAGAGTTGACGCAACCTCTGGCTCTGTGAGCCATCACAAATACACAGCACTGCAAACTACAACTGTAGTGAACCACTTTGGAATAAAGCTGGATTACGACTGAGCAAACAAAAGGTAATAATGAACTTGCAAGAAACTGAAATTTGACAGGAACGTTCATGTCGCAACCACCGTGTTTGAGCGAGCGAGCGAACGAGGCGAGGCGAACAGGAAAGAACATGCGCCAGCGCGAGTACTGGATTTAGCCCCCCGCCTCCCAATTGTCCTGTTAATGTATAAAATGAATACAAAACACTCTAAAATATCATGAGGGAGTGTTTCTAGTTAGTTAACCATTACAACCTCTATTTTGGGCCAAGAAAATAAACTGCAGTCGGCTAAAAAGAAATTATGTGAACATTCCTTATATGGGTAAGAAATCTAATTTTGCAAGAAAACGTGACATGATGGAACATTTTGGCTATTTTTCCTGGATTCAGCACCCCAAAATCTATAGGAATCAGTTGCAAAACTGGAGGCAGTTTTTTGGTAGTGTACCTGTGTTATTTTTTACCTATCATTGTTTTGACGTAATGTTATTTATGAACTTGTCTGTCATTGTTTGATCTGTTTCAACATGGTCTTCTTGATGTTCTCATTGATTAATCTTGAATTTGCATTCTTTATTGTTCTTATAAAGACATGTTAGTTTATTTATTTAATTATTTATTTATTAATATTGTTTTATTGTTATATTTTTATTGTTTTATTTGTTTTACACCTTTATGTGGCATAAGTTTAATTGTTTATCTCCCTGTTTTTATTTGAAGATGTGTGCCCCCTGAAGAAGGCAAACGTGCTGAAACGCGTTGGGGCTATTTAATCAAATTGATGACCCTCCATTCCCTCGCTTTTTGTGTTTTCTTTTAGTGTTCCGTCCTCAGTTGACAGGAAAATCGGTACTCATTCAGACCGACAACCAAGTAGCCATGTATTACATAAACAAGCAGGGAGACAATCCGCCTCTGGGCCTTCACTATATCTCATCAGATACTTCTTTGAGCAGTTCCCCTTTTGTGGAGCTGAATGTGCTAGAAGACAAATTAAGTTGAGTCTTTCGACCCACAAATAGATTTTCCATTGCGAATCTGCACAGCACATTTTTCGATTATGGAGTTCTCTTTGCTACTCTAATGAACACCCAACTTCCTCTTTTCTACTCCAGGATGCTGTTTCCACAGAGCCAGGCCTCGGATGCATTTTTCCTTCACTGGGGACAAGGACTGCTTTATGCATTCCCACCCATTCCACTGATACCGAAGACTTTTTTAAAGCTACAAATAGGCAGGGGAATGATGACTCTCATCACCCCATTCTGGCCATGTCAACCGTGGTTTCCCCTGCTCCTTTGACTAGCGCAATACAGACCTCTCAGTCTGGGATGCATGCTCAATCTCTTATCCACAGGGCCAGGGGTCGCTCCTTCACCCCAATCTGAGGACGCTCCTGTTGACGGCATGGTTGCTGAAAGCCTAGTCTTATCTTGTCTAGATCTTCTGGAGGAATTAAAAAATATCCTTCCGGCGTCTAGAAAACACTCCACTCATTAGAACATAAGAAATGCCATATTGGGTCAGATCAAGTTCTGTCAAGCCCAGTATCCTGTTTCCAACAGTTGCCAATCCGGGTCACAAATACCTAGCAGTTTCCCAAAAAGACACACAGGTTCCATAATGTTTGTAATGGGGCAAGCAGTGGATTACCCAGGTCCTCTTTAATACTGGTTTATGGACCTTTCCTCCAGGTACTTTTCCAAAGCATTTTTTAACCCAGCTACACTAACAGCTTTTACAACATCCGCTGGTAACAAATTCCAGAATTTGATTATGCATTGAGTTAAAAAAATAATCTCCAGGAACAAGCAGGAATAAGTCCTCACATATGGGTACGTCGGTACCGACGGAGCCTGCGCGGGAAAGCTCCCCAGCCTTTCAGATGAAAGGCTTTTGGGGCCTCCCACTGCACATGCGCGCTGCCTTCCCGCCTTCCTGACCAGCTCTCTTCAGTTTCTCTTTTTCCGCGGAGCCAGCAGGTCGTGTTCCTGTCACCGCTGAAGAAATTGTGAAATTTGTTGTTTTCTTTAGACCGCGTACCTGCCTTCCCCATACCGAAACCGGTACCGCCGGTCACTCTTTCTTTCTTTATAAAAAAAAAAAAAAAAAAAAGACTTTTTTATTTTCTTCAGCACAGCTTGGTAACTGTTGTTAGGCCTTAAGGCCTACACAAATTCTCCTCATGGAGAAGCCAGTCCCTGGTTTTAAAAAATGTACCAAGTGCAGTGCTGTCATTTCTGTCACAGACACCCATGAATGGTGTCTCAAATGTTTGGGACCTGACCACTCCATATCGGACTGCCCGTCCTGCACCCAGATGTCTAAACATGGTTTGCAGAACCGGGCCAACAAGCTCCATGTGCTGTTTCCTTCAGAAGCATCACAGTCATCCAGGTCTTCCTCTCCGGATGGATCTCAGGTAACCAAAACTTCTGTGGGCAAATCCTCTAAAAGCAAATCTCTTTCTAAAGATCGAGAGGCTCTCAATTTTGAGTTCGAGGATTCTGCCCAGGCCAAAAAACCCCGGCGGGAGGTTCCGGCCTCCAAAGCAATCATGGGGTCACAGGTTGACATCGATGGCACGGCCTCGACCGATCACCTGTTGGACTGCTCTGGGGTACCGGCCCATACCGGTACCGACATCCAGGCAGTAGTGGCGTCTATGGGCAATACTGTCCAGACCATGCAGCAGGCCGTTCTGGCATTCATTAAGGCTGCGACGCCCTCGGTACCGATTCTATCGGTACCGGCCCCGGTTCCGGTATCCACACCGGAACCGAGACCATCGACTTCCAAGCGTCGATCGGTTCCGCATGCCGGATTCAGGCTTTCGCCCGGTACCGATCCCATGCCCGATAACGCCCGATGTCGATACCGATCGGTATGCGTATCGTACATTGGAAGCACAGAAGGAATACTCAGATTCTTCTGATGAATTCAATTCCTCTGATGACTCTGCTGAGCTTACTCTTCCTGAGGAGCCCTCTTCTCCAAAGAGGAGGATGTCTCCTCCAGAGGATTTATCCTTTAAGGATTTCATTGTTGATGTAGCTAAAGCACTTTCTATTGCTACATCTTCTGAAAAAGAACCCAGATCAAAAAAATTGGATATTTTAGGATACTCTAAAGCTCCTAAAGAGGCAGTCACTCTGCCTATCCATGAAATCCTTCAAGAACACTTGATGGATTTGTGGGAGACTCCTTTAACACTGTCTCCCCATTCCCGTAGGTTGGACACCATGTATCGGGTCCCCCCTCCTCCTGGGTTCCAGAAAACTCAGCTGCCTCACCACTCTATTGTGGTGAAGTCTGCCATGAAGAAAATAAAGAGTCCTAAAAGGCATTCTTCTACCCCTCCAGGGCGAGAATGTAAGACCCTGGACTCTTTTGGAAGAAAGATGTTCCAGGCTAGTATGCTTATAGCCTTTATATGGGCATGTTTCTTGGACAACTTGCCCTAAAGATACAGAATTTTGCCCCCTTTATCCCTGATGATCAAAGGGCGGACTTCTTTTCAATGGTGACACAACTTTCAGAGGTCTCCAAGTTCTCCAACAGGGCAGCCTTTGATTCCTTCGAGGTTGCAGGCAGAGCTTCGGGAATTGCTATTGCAGCCCGACGTCTCGCTTGGCTCCAGGCTTCTGACCTAGAACCCTGGGTTGTAGATGGCCTCAGGAATCTGCCCTGTACCGGTGAGAACTTATTTGGGGAAGACTGGCAAATTAAAGCTGCTCAAATGGATGCAGAAAATGCCACTCTAGATAGACTTTCCAAGTCTACTTCTACCCCTGCCAAAACGAAGTCTTTTAAAAGGCCTTACTATAAGAAGGCCAGATTTCCCACAAATACTGGCCAGCAATCTGCTCAGCCTCGCTTTGCGGCTAAGCGTCAACAATCTAAGCAGGTAAAGTCAAAGCCTGCAGTGTCTGCTACACCCCAGCAGGCTCAACCCCCTCAGGGGTTTTGACTTGCCTCTAGAGAACTTGCTGTTTCTGGCTCTAGAACAACCAGAGCCCCTCACCATTCCTGGAAGGCTAGCTCATTTTGCTCCCAGATGGGAACAAATCACATCAGAGCAATGGACCCTCTCTATTATCAGGGAGGGCTACAAACTTCATTTCTCCAGCCTTCCTCCCCATACCATGGTGAGGCAATTCAGTTCTCCCCCATCTCTTCTGACCCTGTTGGGTCAGGAAGTCTCTTCTCTCCTTGCCCAAGGGGCAATAGAGGAGGTTCCTCCTCCACAACAGGGGTTAGGTTTCTACTCCCCTTACTTTCTCATAACAAAGAAGACAGGGGGCTTCAGACCTATCCTAGATCTGAGAGAATTGAACAGGTTTCTATTCAAGGAGAAATTCAAAATGCTCTCTCTGGGCCTTCTCCTTCCATACCTTCAGAGTCAGGATTGGCTTTGTTCTCTAGATCTCAAGGATGCGTACACTCATATACTCATCCATCCATCCCACAGAAAATATCTAAGATTTCTGTTCCAGGGGAAACTTTTCCAGTACAGAGTACTACCCTTCGGTCTGGCCTCTGCTCCAAGAGTCTTCACAAAATGCATGGCAGTCGTAGCCGCATTTCTCAGAGGCATGGGAATCTTTGTCTTCCCATATCTGGACGACTGGCTCATCCGAGCTCCATCTCAGTCAGAAGCCCAGATTTCTCTGGACCGCACAAGGCGTATTCTTCAATATCTGGGACTTGTGGTAAACATTCCCAAATCCCAACTCATCCCTCCTCAGTCTCTGGAATTCATAGGGGCCCAATTGGACTCCACCACTGCAAGGTCCTACCTCCCTCTGGTCCGAGGCCAAAGGCTAATAAGCTTGGCCTCCCAGGCTCAGTCCAGAAGTCACTTGTCAGCCAGAGAAATGCTGCAAATTCTGGGCCACATGGCCTCCACGGTACACGTGGTGCCCTACGCTCGTCTTCATATGAGAGCAGCTCAATGGACCTTGGCCACCCAGTGGTCTCAAGCATCAGGGTTGCTCTCAGACCAAATACTCACCTCAAAATGACTGTTTTGGTCTCTCCAGTGGTGGACATCCTCCAGAAATCTGTTGTTGGGGATCCCCTTCCAACCTTCGTTGCCCCAAGCAACCCTCACAACAGATGCCTCCCAGACTGGGTGGGAAGCTCATCTCCAACACCTCTCCACTCAGGGCACCTGGTCTCCTCAGGAGACCACCCTTCACATCAACATTCTGGAACTGCGAGCAATCTTCCTTGCCCTCACAGTCTTCCACACCCTCCTTGTCAACTTGACTGTCCTAGTACAAACAGACAATCAGGTAGCCATGTTCTATGTCAACAAACAAGGAGGGACGGGCTCTCTGTCGCTTTGCAACGAAGCTCTCAGATTATGGGCCTTCGCCAGAGAGCATCAAATTCATCTTCTGGCAGTATATCTTCCAGGAGTTCAAAACTCTCGGGCAGACAGACTCAGTCGAGTTCTGCTCCCACACGAATGGTCCCTGCATATGGACCAGATACGCAGAATCTTTCAGGAATGGGGGACCCCGGACATAGACCTCTTTGCAAGTCCGTGGAATGCCAAACTTCCCCGGTTCTGTTCCAGGACTCCGTGTCAGGGAGCTCAGGCCAACGATGCCTTTCTCCTGCATTGGGGTCAGGAATTCCTGTACGCTTTTCCACCCATTCCTTTGATTCCCAAGACTCTGTTCAAACTTCAGAGGGATCACGGATCCATGATCCTCATTGCTCCAAGCTGGCCACGCCAAGTGTGGTTCCCTCTCCTTCTACAGCTCTCCCAGGGCTCCTCCCTGGACCTGGGAGCTGCACCAGACCTTCTGTCTCAGGAGCAGGGGACTTTGTGGCATCCAAACCCCAAGTCCCTACATCTCCGAGCTTGGTTACTGAAGGCTTAAGCCTTCATGAGTTTAATCTTTCCCAACCAGTGAAAGATATCCTTCATGCCTCTAGGAAACCCTCTACTAGGCGTTCCTATGCTTTCAAATGGAAACGTTTTTCCATTTGGTGTGCGCAACAGGGTCTTGACCCTCTAGCACTTCCTTTGAATTCTCTACTGGACTATCTCCTGCATCTTTCCAATGCAGGCCTCAAGACGAATTCAGTACGAGTCCATTTAAGTGCTATTGCAGCATCCTTAAAACCTATAAATGGACAACCTGTCTCCTCTCATCCTCTTATTGCAAGGTTCATGAGAGGCCTGACCCTCACTAAGCCTCCCATCCGACCTCCTCCGGTAGCATGGGACTTGAATCTAGTTCTGGGTCAACTTATGAAGCCACCTTTTGAACCGTTGGTATCTACCTCCCTGAAATTTCTTTCCTGGAAGGTTCTTTTCCTTATTGCAGTCACTTCGGCTCGCCGCATCAGTGAACTGCAGGCTTTGGTGGCTAATCCACCTTATACCAGATTTCATCATGATAAGGTGGTCCTTAGGACGAATCCCCACTTTATGCCTAAAGTGGTCTCGCCTTTTCATCTTAATCAAGAGGTATATCTACCTGTTTTTTTCCCGGCTCCTCATGCATCCAGTGCAGAGAGGAACCTTCATACTCTTGACTGTAAAAGAGCTCTCGCCTTTTACCTCAACAGGACTCAGCCACATCGAAAGTCTTCCCAACTTTTCGTGACTTTTGATCCTTCTCATTTGGGACTTCCAGTCACCAAACGTACACTTTCTAATTGGATTGCTCAGTGTATTTCTTTTGCTTACCAGAGTAAAAACATTTCTCTGGAAGGCCATGTCACAGCTCACAATGTGAGAGCCATGGCTACTTCTATGGCTCATCTTCACTCTGTGTCCATAGATCAGATCTGTCGAGCAGCCACTTGGGCCTCGGTTCATACCTTCACAGCCCATTACTGCTTGGACAAGGACTCCCGCCGGGATGCCTTGTTTGGTCAGGCTGTCCTCAAACACCTGTTCCATACTTAAACAACTCCTGCCCACCTTCCCTGGATGGATGCCTGAGATCCATACGAAGATGGTTTACCCTTGGAGGGGGATCTCCCAGGCATCTTAGCTAGGGAGTCCCCATATGTGAGGACTTATTCCTGCTTGTTCCTGGAGATAGCACAGTTACTTACCTGTAGCAGGTGATCTCTGGGAACAGCAGGAATTAGTCATCACAACCCACCCACCTCCCCTAGGAGTTGTATCTCTATCTATCTATCTTCCTTTCCCCTCTCTATTGTCTCAGCTTTAAACTCGAACTGAAGAGAGCTGGGCGGGAAGGCAGCGCGCATGTGCAGTGGGAGGCCCCAAAAGCCTTTCATCTGAAAGGCTGGGGAGCTTTCCCGCGCAGGCTCCGTCGGTACCGACGTACCCATATGTGATGACTAATTCCTGCTGTTCCCAGAGATCACCTGTTACAGGTAAGTAACTGTGCTTTATCTCCAGGAATAAGCAGGAATGTAGTCTTCACATATGGGTAATGTCAGTACCGACAGAGCCCGCTCAGGAACGCTCCCCTGCATCCAGGAAAGCTTTTGGGAGCATCCCACTGCACCTGCGTAGCTTCCTTCCACCTTTCCAACCCCCCTCTCTGCTCAGTTCTTAATTTTACGTGGAGTTGACAAGAAGCAGTTCGTGTCATTGCAGAAAATTTGGGTTTTTTCCTTATTTTTTGTGGTTGGTATGCACTCCACCGGTGCTTTCTTTCTTTCTTTTTTTTTCTTTAAAAAAAAAAAAATCTCTTCAGGAGGGAAGAAAAATTTCTTCCTTCAGGCACATCGACACCATTTTAGGCTTAAGTCTCTTCCTTTTGTCACAGACAAAATGGAAAACCATCCAGTGGTTTTAAGAAGTGTTACAAATGTGGCAGTACAATTTTGGTCACAGACACCCATTACTGGCGTCTAAAGTGTTGAGGACCGGATCATCAACTGTCAGAATATCCTCGCTGTAGAAAGATGACAAAGAGAGGCCTACAAAATCGAGCTGCAAAACTGGGCACCCTCTTTGCCTCCAATGCAGTGTCTTTAGCATCGACGTCATTGAGAGCTTCATCTTCCTCCCAAGGATCCCAGGTATCGAAACCTAGGTCTTCATCGAAGACTGGCCGGCCTTCCAAGGGTAGATCTTCTTCTAAGCATCGAGATGCCTCAGGCGTTGCCCTGGAGGGAGACTCACCGGCCAAACAACCCCGGCGGGAGGACCTTGCCTCCAAATCCTTAGTGGGGTCCCAGGATGCTCCTGAAGCCTCCACCTCCGTAGAGCTCCTGGTGCCATGCTCAGGGATCGTGGCCCGCAATTTCAGTACTGATACCCAAGCATCAGCAAGCTCCATGGATCAACGTATCCTGACCATCGAACGGAGTTTAGCAGCCTTACTGGCGGCCTCCGTGCCGGTAAAACCTTTACAGTCGATTCCTCAGACATCGGTACCAGCTACGGTACCAAAAGAGCCTGCATCGACTTTTTTCCGCTTACCATGCTACCACCCATGCTGGCCTTCGAGTCGGTACCAAGGTGCCGGCACCGCAAGGTTCAGCTACCAGCTTTTGAATGGTATCGAGTACGTGCAGAGAGCGAACACCCTGCCAGTCGATACTTTGAGTCTTTGGATTCCGATTTGTCGGACGACGAATTGGCCGGTACCTGGGAAAAGAGAACTCTCCTGTAAGACCCATTACAACATCACATGTCCCCTCCGGAGAATATGTCTTTCCAAGACTTTATTTGTGATGTTGCTCGGGGTCTGTCCATAATGATGACTTCAGAGAAAGAACCTAGGGCTGAGGAATTTGAAATCCTTCAATACCCTGCAGCCCCAAAAGAAGCTGCTACTCTCCCTATTCATCGCATACTTCATGACCTTGTGCTTCGTATATGGAAGACACCCCTAACCATCTTTCCACATACTCGACAACTCGATACAATGTACCGGGTACTGGAGTGTCCCGGCTTTTAAAAGACGCAATTATCACACCATTCCATGGTGGTGGAATCGGCAATGCATCGAATAAAAAGTGCTAAGACACATTCCTTGAACCCACCAGGTAGGGAATTCAGAACCTTCGATGCTTTTGGTCGACGTTGTTTTCAGGCCTCCATGTTATCGGCCAGAATCAGTTCCTACATATTCTATATGGGCATGTTCCTTAGGGGGAGGTGGCTAGAAATTTGGAATTGATGGCTCCTCTTCTCCCTGATGATAAGAGAGCTGATTATCTCACCCTGGTAAAGCATACCCAAAATGTTTCGAAATTTGTTCACAGGGCAACTTTTGACTGTTTTGAATGTATCAGCAGAACGTCAGCTATATGCATCGGTGCACGCAGGATTGCTTGGCTCCAAGCATCTGATCTTGAACAGTGGTTTCAAGATAAGCTGGATAATATCCCTTGCACTGGTGAAAACCTTTTTTTGGCAAGGATTGTCAGGACAAGGCTTCTCAGCTAGAATCTGAGAACACTACTCTTAATAGATCTACTGCCAACCCAGCTAGAAAAAAGACAGCGAAGAAGGCTTTTTTCAACATGAAAAAGAAAAACTACCCTTCTTACAACCCTGCGGTGCAGTGCCCAGTTCATGCTTTCCAGAAGGGGCAGCAGCCACCAAAATAACATAGGAAGGCTCAGACTTCTAAGTCACAGCCACCTCAGCAGACCCAACCTCCTCAGGGTCTTTGACTCTTTTCTGGAGAACATAGCCGTTCTGCCTCTGAAGATTCCAAATCCCATCTGCATTCCCGGGAGACTTTGTCACTTTGCCCACAGGTGGTATCTTGTAACATCAGAGCAGTGGACTCTCTCCATTATAGGGGAGGGGTACAAACTTCACCTACAAAGTCTACCCCCTCCCCCCCCCAAGAGAGTTCTGTTCTCACCCCCTCTCACCGATCTGTTGTTGCAAGTGGTCACCTCCCTTCTCTCGCAGGGCACAATAGAATAGGTACCACTCTCCCAGCAAGGACTGGGATTTTATTCTCCATACTTCCTCATTCCAAAGAAAACAGGAGGATACAAGCCCATTCTGGACCTCAGAGAACTGAACAAGTTTCTACTATGGAAGAAATTCAAAATGATCTCCCTAGGTACTCTTCTGCCCTATCTCCAGAGTCAGGATTGGCTCTGTTCTCTAGATCTAAAGGAGGCATATACTCACATACTTATTCACGCACAACACAGAAGGTTCTTGCGCTTTCTGTTCCAAGGGAGACATTACCAATACAGAGCCCAGCCTTTCGGCCTCGCCTCTGCCCCCAGAGTCTTCACAAAGTGCATGGCAGTAGTAGCCACTTTCATAAGGACTCTAGGGATATTTGTCTTCCCTTACTTAGACGACTGGCTCATTTGAGCAGGCACCTTTCTAGAGGCCAATCTTTCCCTCTCATGCACCATGCAGGTGCTGCAACACTTGGGATTTCTAATAAATCTTCCAAAGTCCCAACTCATTCCCTCTCAAATTCTAGATTTCATAGGGGCTCTCATAGACACTCAACAATCAAGGGCTTTTCTGCCCCAAGCACGCTGCTCTCGACTCAGTCAGCTTGCATCTCAAGCATGCCTCAAGAACTTTCTCACTGCTAGAGAAGTGCTGCAACTTCTGGGTCATATGGCATCAATAGTACATGTTGTTCCTTATGCTCGTCTACATATGCGCACAGCTCAATGGACCCTGGCTTCCCAGTGGTCTCAGGTGCCGGGTCACCTGGGAGACAAAATAATTGTCTCTAGTAACATAGTAAATGACGGCAGATAAAGACCAGCATGGTCCATCTAGTCTGCCCAGCAAGATGGCAAGAGTAGGTGCACCTGTCGCTCTGAGCAGGCCACCCCTCCCCATGTCTTTGTTTAGGGGTAAACCCACCACTCCATGTAGGACACCCCTATTTGTTGAGACTTTATATGGTTCAGAAGTTAGATGGTACCATTTATCTTGTTTTTATCCTATTGCTGTAAAGGGATCCACTGTGTTTGTCCCATGCCTTTTTGAATTCCGTCACCGTGTTTGCCCCCACCACTTCCATCGGGAGGGCATTCCAAGCATCCACCACCCTTTCAGTGAAAAAAATATTTCCTGACATTGCCTTTCAATTTACCACCTTGCAGCTTCATGTTATGCCCTCTAGTTTTACAGCTTCCCCGTCTTTGGAAGAGGTTTGTTTGTTCATCATTTCTCTTTAAGTATTTAAAGGTCTGAATCATATCTCCCCTGTCCCTCCTCTCCTCCAAAGTGTACATATTTAGGTCTTCAAGTCTCTTCTCATACGGCTTCTGACGCAGGCTCCAAATCATTTTGGTCGCTTTCCTCTGAACAGTTTCCAGTCTTTTTACATCTTTTGCAAGATACAGTCTCCAAAACTGAACACAGTATTCCAAGTGAGGCCTCACCAGTGACTTATACAGTGGCATAAGTACCTCTTCCTTTCTTCTGGTAATCCCTCTTTGTATGCAGCCCAACATCCTTCTAGCTTTTGCCACCGCCTTGTTGCACTGTTTTGCCACCTTGAGATCATCAGAGATAATCACACCAAGGTCTTTCTCCTGAACCATGCATACCAACCTCTCGCCCCCTATCGCGTACATTTCCCTTGGATTTCTGCTACCCAAGTGCATGACACTGCACTTTTTCGCATTAAATCGTAGTTGCCAAGCATTAGACCAGTCTTCCAGCTTTTGTAGATCTTTCCTCATGTTAACCACTTCCTCGGGGGAGTCCACTCTGTTGCAAATTTTTGTGTCGTCTGCAAAAAAAGACAGACTTTTCCATTCAGTCCTTCAGCAATATCACTCACAAATACATTGAACAGTGCCGGGCCCAGGACCGAATCCTGGGGCACCCCGCTAATCACCTTCCTCTCATCCGAGTGAGCTCCATGTACAATCACCTTCTGTCGTCTGTCAGTCAACCAATTTCTAATCCAGTTTACCATCTTCGGACCCATCCCCAAGCTACTGAGTTTGTTGACAAGCCTCCTATGAGAAACAGTATCAAAGGCTTTGCTGAAATCCAGGTAGATGACATCCATCGCATGCCCCTGATCTAGTTCTTTGGTCACCCAGTCAAAGAACTCAATCAGATTTGTTTGGCAAGACCGTCCATCGGTAAAACCATGTTGCCTCGGATCTTGCATCCTGTTGGTTTTGAGAAAGTTCACTATTCGCTCTTTCAGGAGCGCCTCCATTACTTTTCCCGCCACCGAGGTAAGGCTCACGGGCCTGTAGTTTGACACTTCTTCCCTATCACCAATTTTGTGTAGAGGTACGACATCAGCCATTCTCCAGTCCTGAGGAACCTCTCCTGTTTCCAAGGATCTGTTGAAGACATCCTTTAACGGTCCTTCAAGAACCTCTCTGAGCTCTTTCAGTATCCTGGGATGTATCCCATCCGATCCCATGGCTTTGTCCACTTTTAGTTTAGCAAATTGTTCTAACACCTCGTCTTCTGTGAATGGTGTGGTATCTACTTCATTCCCATTTTTATATTTGGGAGTCACAGCTGGTCCTTCTCCAGGATCTTCTTTAGTAAAAACAGAGCAGAAGTATTTGTTTAGCAATTTTGCTTTTTCAGTGTCACTTTCCACGAGTCCTTTCCCAGCACTTTTGAGTCCTGCAATTCCAACTCTGATCTTCTTCCTTTCCCGAATATACCTGAAGAAAGTTTTGTTGCTACCCTTAACATCTTTAGCCATCCTTTCCTCTGCCTTTGATTTTGCTATCCTTATTACTCTTTTAGACTCTTTGAGTTGGATCCTGGATTTATTTCTGTGTTCTTCTGTTTGCAAGCTTTTGAATTTTGCGAAAGTTGTGTTTTTTGCCTTTATTTGAGCGGCCACCTCTTTGGAAAACCAAATAGGTTTCCTTCTCCTCTTGTTTTTATTTACTTTTCTTATATATTTATCTGTTGCCCCTTTTATTGCCTTCTTTAGTTTAGCCCATTGCAATTCCACTTCCTTTATCACCTTCCACCCCGTCATCTCCTCTTATCTCCAGGAACAAGCAGGAATGAGTCTTCACATATGGGTACGTCGGTACCGACGGAGCCTGCGCGGGAACTCTCCCCAGCTTCCCAAAAAGGAAAGCTTTTGGGAGCATCCCACAGCGCCTGCGCGCTGCCTTCCCGCCTTTCCTAACCGCTTCTCCCCAGTTCTTCTTTTCCGCGGAGCCAGCAGGTCGTGTTCCTGTCACCGCTGAAGAAGTTCTTTGTTTTATTTTATTTCTTTGGTCGCGCGTCTGCTTTCTCCGACGTCGGACCGGTACCGCCGGTCTTTCTTTCTTTTCTTAAAAAAAACAAAACAAAACAAAACATATTTTTCCCTCACTTAGTGTGTTTTTTCCTCTTTTGGGCCTTAGGCCTCACAAAAAATTTTCCTCATGGAAAAACCAGCCACCGGGTTTAAGAAATGCATGAAGTGCAGCGGTACTATTTCTGTTACTGACACCCATGAATGGTGTCTCAAATGTTTGGGTCCTGACCACTCCATTTTGGATTGTTCGTCCTGCTCCTTGATGTCCAAACGAGGTTTACAGAACCGAGCAGCCAAGCTCCATGTTCTGTTTCCCTCTGATGCAGCTTCAGTGGCATCGATGTCTTCCAGGGCTGCTTCTTCCTCCCATGGATCTCAGGTAACCAAACATAAAACCAGCCGGTCCTCGAAGGGTAGATCTCCTTCCAAGCATCGAGATGCCTCCGGGCTTGCCCTCGAGGATCCTGCACCGGCAAAACTACCCCGGCGGGAAGCTCCGGCTTCCAAAGCTCCACCTATGGGGTTACAGGTTGACATTGATGGCACGGCCTCGACTGATCACCTGTTAGAATGCTGTGGGGTACCGGCACAACCTTCTGGTACCGAATTCCAGGCATTCATGGCGTCGATGGATCAGAATGTTCTATCCATGCAGCAGGCAATCACGGCCTTCATCCAAGCTGCGACGCCACTGATACCACAACAAACTCCGTTGTCGGCATCGGCCCAGGTACCGGCACCAATGCCGGTACCGGTACCGATTGCATCGACATCGGCCATGGTGTCGTCTGCAGCGGTTCCCTGCCTAGGGATGCCCATCGGTACCGAACCGGTACCGATAATGCCCGATGTCGATACGGCTTGGTACGCGTATCGAGCTTTGAAAGAGCACCCTGACAGTCGATACTTTGATTCCTCCGAAGATTCTGATGCATCGGAGGCGTCTGCTGAAGTATCCATAGCCCTTCCTGAAGAGCCTTCTTCTCCAAAAAGAAGAATGTCTCCTCCAGAAGACTTGTCCTTTCAAGACTTCATAAGAGAAGTGGCTAAAGGGCTTTCTATTTCAGTAACCTGAATCAGAGCCTAGAGCTAAAAAATTAGATATTTTAGGTTATTCTAAGGCTCCTAAGGAGGCAGTCACCTTGCCAATTCATGAGATTCTTTATGATCACATGATTGACTTATGGGAGACTCCTCTCACTATCTCTCCTCATTCTCGTAGGTTGGACACCATGTACCGTGTCCCTCCTTGTCCTGGTTTTCATAAAACACAGCTTCCTCACCATTCTATTGTGGTGGAGTCAGCTATGAAAAAGATAGTCCAAAAAGACACTCCTCTGCTCCTCCAGGAAGAGAATGCAGGACCTTGGATGCTTTTGGTAGGAAAATCTTCCAAGCCAGTATGCTCATTGCCAGAATCAACTCCTATAGTCTTTATATGGGAATGTTTCTGAAAGAAGTTGCAGATAAGCTGCACACTTTCCTCCCTTTTCTTCCAGAGGATAAAAGGGAAGAATTTCTTATTTGGCTTAAGCATACTCAAGATATCTCAAAGTTTTCCAACCATGCAGCTTTTGACTCCTTTGAGGGTGCCAGCAGAGCTTCGGCCATTGCCATAGCTGCACGCAGAATTGCTTGGCTCCAAGCTTCTGATCTAGAATCTTGGGTCCAGGATGGCTTGGGAAATCTTCCCTGTACAGGAGAGAACCTGTTTGGCAAAGATTGGCAAATAAAAGCCATTCAAATGGATGCAGAAAATTCTGCTTTGGATAGACTTTCAAAGTCAACGTCCATTCCTGCCAAGAAAAAACCTTTCAAGAAGTCTTTTTTCCTCAAGAAAGGCAGATTCCATCCTGTTTCTGGCCAACAATCATCTACAGGTCGTTTTGCTGCTAAACGTCAGCAACCTAAACAAGCCAGGCCTAAGCCTACAGGGGCTGCTGCAACTCAGCAGACCCAGCCTCCTCAGGGCTTTTGACTTGATGCTAGAGAACTTAGCCTTTCTGGCTCTGAAACAGCCAGAGCCTCTCACCATTCCAGGAAGGTTAGCTCATTTTGCTCCCAGATGGCAGCAAATTACAACAGAGCAGTGGACCCTCTCCATCATAAGGGAGGGGTACAAACTTCATTTCTCAAACCTTCCACCTCACACCATGGTGATACATTTCAATTCTCCAACATCTCTCCTCGACCTTCTAGGTCAGGAGGTGGCTGCCCTTCTTGCCCAAGGGGCAATAGAAGAAGTACCCCTTCTTCAACATGGGTCAGGGTTTTACTCCCCCTACTTTCTGATCCCAAAGAAAACAGGGGGCTACAGACCCATATTAGATCTCAGAGAATTGAACAAATTTCTGTGCAAGGAGAAATTCAAGATGCTTTCTCTGGGCACTCTCCTTCCATACCTTCAGAGTCAGGATTGGCTTTGTTCTCTAGATCTCAAGGATGCATACACCCATGTCCTCATCCATCCATCTCACAGAAGGTTCCTCCGTTTCCTTTTCCAAGGGAAGCATTATCAATACAGGGTGCTTCCTTTCGGTCTGGCCTCTGCTCCAAGAGTGTTCACCAAATGCATGGCAGTAGTAGCTGCATTTCTACGCACTCTGGGAATATTTGTATTCCCATACCTGGACGACTGGCTCATCCGAGCTCCATCTCAGTCAGAGGCCCAGACTTCCCTGGACTGCACAAGGCGCATTCTGCAGTATCTGGGACTTGTGGTAAACCTCCCAAAGTCCCAGCTCACCCCTACTCAGTCCCTAGAATTCACAGGGGCCTGGCTAGATACTACCACTGCAAGGGCCTATCTTCCTCAGGCCCGTTGCCTACGCCTAGTGCAGTTAGCCTCCCAGATTCAGTCAAAGAGCCATTTAACTGCCCGGGAGATGCTACAACTGCTAGGCCACATGGCATCCACAGTGCACGTGGTCCCCTATGCTCGCCTTCACATGAGAGCAGCTCAATGGACTTTGTCCACCCAGTGGACTCAAGCATCAGGGGCTCTGTCAGACAAAATAGCAACCTCCAGGCGCCTCTTTTGGTCTCTCCAGTGGTGGAAGTCCACCCAAAATCTGTTGCTGGGGTCCCCCTTCCAACAGTTGTTGCACCAAGCAACCCTCACAACAGATGCCTCCCCAACAGGTTGGGGAGCTCATCTACAAGACCTCTCCACTCAGGGCACTTGGTCTCCACAGGAGACCTCCCTACATATCAACCACTTGGAGCTCCGAGCAGTTTTTCTAGCTCTCAAGGTCTTCCATACCCTGCTCAGCTACAAGACAGTCCTCATTCATACGGACAATCAGGTAGCCATGTTTTACATAAACAAGCAAGGAGGAACTGGCTCTCTGTCGCTTTGCAACGAAGCTTTAAGATTGTGGTCCTTCGCCAGAGAGCATCAAATCCATCTCCTGGCCGTATACCTTCCAGGAATCCAAAACTCTTGGGCAGACAGACTCAGTCGAGTTCTGCTTCCACACGAATGGCCCCTGCACATGGACCAGGTACTCAGAATCTTTCAAGAGTGGGGAACCCCGGACATAGACCTCTTTGCAAATCCGTGGAATGCCAATCTTCCCCGGTTCTGTTCCAGAATTCCGTGTCAGGGAGTTCAGGCCAAGGATGCCTTCCTCCTTCACTGGGGTCAAGACTTCCTGTATGCCTTTCCACCCATTCCCTTAATTCCGAAGACTCTGTTCAAGCTCCAGAGGGATCAAGGATCTATGATCCTCATAGCTCCATGCTGGCCACGCCAAGTGTGGTACCCTCTACTTCTGCATCTCTCTCAAGCTCCCTCCCTAGACTTGGGAGCTGCTCCAGACCTCCTGTCCCAGGAGGAGGGGACTTTGTGGCACCCAAACCCCAAGTCCCTTCACCTCAGGGCTTGGTTGCTGAAGGCTTAGACCTTCAAGGTTGGAATCTTTCTCAGCAGGTGAAGGATATCCTCCATGCTTCCCGAAAACCTTCTACTAGGCGTTCCTATGCTTTTAAATGGAAAAGGGTTTCCATTTGGTGTGCTGAGAAGGGTCTTGACCCTCTAGCACTACCTTTGAATTCTCTATTGTAATATCTCCTGCATCTCTCCAATGCAGGCCTTAAGACGAATTCAGTAAGAGTCCATTTGAGTGCTATTGCAGCATCCCTTAAGCCTCTCAATGGACAGCCTATTTCCTCTCATCCTCTTATTGCAAGATTCATGAGAGGCCTAACTTTAACTAAACCTCCCATTAGGCCTCCTCCGGTGGCATGGGACTTAAATCTGGTTCTTGGTCAGCTTATGAAGCCGCCTTTTGAACCCTTAGCCACCACCTCCTTGAAATTTCTTTCCTGGAAGGTTATTTTCCTCATTGCAGTCACCTCAGCTCGCCGCATCAGTGAACTGCAGGCCTTAGTGGCTAATCCACCCTACACAAGGTTCCATCATGATAAGGTAGTCCTTAGGACCAATCCACACTTTATGCCTAAAGTGGTCTCACCTTTTCATCTTAATCAAGAGGTGTATTTACCTGTCTTTTTTCCAGGTCCTCATGCATCAAGTGCAGAGAGGAATCTTCATACCCTGGATTGTAAGAGAGCTCTTGCCTTTTACTTACAAAGGACACAGCAACATAGAAAGTCTTCTCAACTCTTTGTTGCTTTTGATCCTTCTCATTTGGGACTTCCAGTCTCTAAGAGGACACTGTCCAATTGGATTGCTCAGTGTATTTCTTTCGCCTACCAGAGTAAGAACCTTTCTCTGGAGGGCCATGTCACGGCTCATAATGTGAGGGCCATGGCCACCTCTATGGCTCATCTAAATTCTGTGTCCATCGACCAGATCTGTCGAGCGGCCACCTGGGCCTCGGTTCATACGTTCACAGCCCGTTACTGTTTGGACAAGGACTCCCGCCGGGATGCCTTGTTTGGTCAGGCTGTTCTCAAACACCTGATCTCCAGGAACAAGCAGGAATGAGTCTTCACATATGGGTATGTCGGTACCGACGGAGCCTGCATGGGAATGCTCCCCAGCATCCAGTCAGAAAGCTTTTGGGAGCATCCCTCGCGCCTGCGCGCTGACTTCCTGCCTTTCCCACTGCCTCTCCTCAGTTTTCGTTTTTCCGCGGAGCCGAGAGGACGTCCTCCTGTCACCGCAGAAACGTTTCTCTTTAAAATTCTTATTTCTTGTTTTCTTGTGGTCGCGGCTGTTCTTCCCTCCAATACCGGTACCGCCTGTGCTTTATTCTTTTCTTTTCTAAAATTAGAAACATTTTTTCTCCTCAGTTTTTTTTGTCTTAACTTCTTGAGCCTACCAGGCCTCTCCAACATGGAGCCTTCTTCTCCTAAGAAGTGCCTTCATTGTGGAAACATAGTTTTCTTTTTAGACTCCAAGGCTTGGTGTCTAACCTGTTTGGATCCTGACCCTTTTTCCCCTGAACCATCAGGCTGTACTGTTGGGAGAAGACCTTCCCTTTTTCGAGTTTCCCTCGATGCCGTTTTTCCTCCTGAGGTGAGGACACCGGTTTTTTCTTCTCTCCAGGATCAGGTAACCCACAAACAGTCTGTTAAGACTAGCCAATTCTTGAAGGGTAAGTCTCATGCACAGCATGATGACGGCTCCGGCCTTGCCCTCAAGATCCCATTGGCAATAAAACCCTGGCGGGAGTCTTCGGGCTCCAAAGCATTCATGGGGTTTCAGGTTGTTCCTGTGGCTCACCCCTCACAGAACATACCTGAGCCGTGCCAGGGGGTTGTATCCGCTTCGAGCGGTACCGATAACCCGGCACCGGCACCGGTGTCGAGTGCTGCACTCTTCACCAGGGATCGTCATCTGGTGTCCTCGGTACCTTCGGGGCCGATCGATGCGACCCAGATTGGCTTTCCTGTGTCTCCGCCATGCTCGGGGTTGGTACCGGCTTCGAGCGGTACTGATACCCCGGCATTGGCATCGATGTCGAGTGTTCCACTCTTCACCAGGGATCGTCATCTGCTATCCTCGGTACCTTTGGGACCGATCGATACCACCCAGATTGACTTTCCTCTATCTGCGCCATGTTCGGGGTTGGTATCGGCTTCGAGCGGTACCGATACCGCGGCATCAGTGTCGAGTATTCCTCTCTTCACCAGGAATTGTCATCAGACATCCTCGGTACCTTCGGTACCGATTGATAACACTCTGATTGACTTTCCTGTATCGTCATCGTCGATACCACCACCGATGTCGGTACCTTCTAGGCATGCATCGATAGAGCTGCTCCTCTCGATGCCCAGTCTGGAATCGCTATCCAGTCTAGATGACTTGGTACCGACGCGTTTGGGAACCGACCCATATCGTTCCCGATTATGCAGTACCGAGGATATTTACCAAGCCTCTCGGGTTACCTCGGTACCGCTTCAGCAGCCTCCGATACCTGCTTCGATGGTATTACCGTGTCCGATACCGCTATCGGGATCGATGTCGATTCCTGCAGTTCCATCGGTGCCATCGATCCTTTCTATGCCTAGCTTGGAATCGATACCGGGAACCGATGATGCAGTACTATCTGCCTCGAATCAGAACTGTCAGTATCGTTCTCCATCTAGCAGGATTCTTTTTCTGCACCAGTCCAGTATGTCTTCTGGTGCTCAAGCTGCTTCTTCAACCTCAGCCTACCCAGGAATAGTTCCTGTTGGAGATCCTTCTTTTCAGAAATTTCTCCTTGACATGGCAACCTTTCTTGCCATTCCTATTCCTGGCTCTACTCTTAACCAAGATCCTGCAGAAAAGGAAAATATCATGCTTCCTTTACATCATTCTTTGCAGGACCTTCTTCTGAGGATTTGGGAATCACCTTTAAGGGTTCCTTCGCCTTCTACAGCCATGCATGTTCTGTATCAGGTACCTCCTTCTCCGGGCTTTCAGAAAAACCAACTTCCACATCATTCCCTTGTAGTGGAATCAGCAATGAGGAAGGTAAGAAGCAAGAAGAAGCACTCTTCTTATCCGCCTGGTCGTGCATCTAAAGCACTTAATGCCTTTGGACGTCAAACCTTCCAAACTTCTATGCTGGCTTCAAGGATTATCTCATATATTTTTTATATGAGCCTGACACTTCAGGAAGTCACAGAGAAATTATCTCTTTGGTCCCCTTTTTTGTCAGAGCCTAAGGCCACTGACTATTCCTTGCTTCTTAATCATAGCAGGAATATCTCTTGGTTTCTTTCTCGTGCTTCTCTAGACTCTTTTGAGTCTGTTAGCAGAGCCTCTGCTATTGCCATTGGAGCACGTCGTACAGCCTGGCTGCAAGCTTCAGACTTGAGCAGATGGGCACAACATACACTGGGTAACTCTCCTTGTACTGGAGAAAATCTCTTCAATAAATAGGCTTTACGTCAGGTTGCTCATTGCTCCACTGACTTCCCTGGTTCTGGAAACCATCCTAAGCCTTCTTTTTCCCCAGGACGTAAGAAATGTCCTACCAAACCTTCTTTCCCTAAGAAAAGAAGGTTTCACCCTTCTCCTGCCCATCCTCCAGATGTACCCAAGCAAGGGACATCTCATCCTAGTCTGAAGTCTCCAGACTCTAGCCAGTCTAATCATAACCAGCAACCATAGGTTCCTGTGTATTGCAATCTACAGTTAACTTCTTGTTAGCAGAGGTTTATTATTCAAACTCTACACTGGTTCTATCTTTTTCAGTATGCTAAGCTGTTAGGATGCTTTTGTCCATGGGTTACAGAATTCTCCCCTTCTTACTACCACGAAGGGAAGTTACAACTATCCCATGATAGTTTCTGTCCCCATATGAACATCTTTTCCTTCAGCTGACTTACCATATGGTAAGTCACTTTCCAACCCCCTCTCTTCCAGGGTTCCCCTGCTTGAGTTGGTACCATACTGAAACACTTCTTTTTCTTCCAGTGTAGACTTGTTGTTATCCTTCAATGCATGCTCTGAACAACTCATCAGACAGGGACGGGAATCTCTCCGCTCCCTTTGTCTGTTTTCTCTCTGTTTTCATACAGGAGAATCCCCTCTGCTGTTTTGTTCAGTTGCTGTATATGCAGGAGTTCCAGTGATTAATTTAATGCTCATTGCAAGCTACTTTCAACTATCTTGCATAATTCTATTCACTGCAGGTTCTCTTCTTCTAGCCATATCCTTCCCTGGGATGTGGCAACACACCTGACTTCTGTCAATTTTATTCTATAATCCTCCTGCACTATGCTCTCTGCAATATTCAGAGAAGCTTTCTACTATGGGCCCTTGCACAGAGCATTGAACTGTCTCTGAAGGTTTTTCCCATATAGTAGAAAAAGCTTATATAATCATTCCATGGCATGAATGTCCAAGGAGTTCCCAATCTTGCAGGAATCTACCCCTTTTTTCCTTACAGTTTGGCATTATGCTTATTTGCTCCACTTGGACAACGCATACTCTTTTAGTATACATGATACCCCTGTGTCCCTTGGCTGGGTCATCCTGGTGTCTTAGTCTATGCTTTTTTTTGTCCTTTGGACATGTCAGAGTCCTAAAGTACTCCTGACGTGCTCTTGCCAGACTGCTATTATCTTCTGTTTTTTCACGCAACCATGCTGGTTATTCCACTGAACTACATTCCTGCACCGCAGAAATAGATTCTCTATATATCTTCAGGTGGTTTTTTACCCCCTCATTATTAGATGAATATTTTCCCATCACATTCCCCATGTGAATGTCTTTGTGGGGCTCAGTTGCAGGCATGTATCCTCAGACTTATATTCATGTATGTATATGTCCTATACATACATATTTCTGTAGTCTGTGTGGGCATAAGTCATGCCCATCTATCTATCTATCTATCTATCTATCTATCTATCTATCTATCTATCTATCTATCACACATATCTAGACATATATGCACATATATATATAGATATGTATGTCTCCCCATATATATATATATATATGTTCCCATCGGGAGATGTCCATAGGACGCTAGGTATTACTTGCTATCTCCCTAACTGTCTGTGCTATAAAGCTTTTCCCTTCTTAAGGGGTCCAGACAGTCCACTCGCCTATTTTCATACGGCTCAGTAAGTAGGAGGGTTATACACACAATTATTGCTGTGATGTCAACAGCTTCTATTTTTGTTATAGATCTCCCTGTCTATGAAGTATCAAACTTCACTGTCTTCCTATCTCTTACCAGCTAGGAAAGACGGTGTACATCTTCAGTATTTCTGAGTACATTTCTGTTCTCCTTGGGAATAGGGGCTTTTTTCCATACCCCCTCTTCCCTTCAGGACTGGGCTAATTCTCCAGATCGGTCAGTCTTCTTCTTTTAGTCCTCAATGTTAATAACGCTGTACCTAAAAGAGTTTTCAGCTTTTTCCCATAAAGCTTTCCATTGAAGACCTGCCGTTCTTCTCCTACCCCAGTTGACACCTGGGTCACCTGCCCATTCCAGGTTTGGAACTTCATCCTCACTGCTGTGAAGTTACCTTGAGGATTCCGCTACTGCATCTACAGTACACTCCATCACAGTTCTACTTTCTACAATCCAGTAGGTAAGCTCTATATTGTACTAGTTCATTAAATATTTTAATGATACTTGACATACATTCTAAAGACTCCTTTTCTCTGTAGTCTTTAGATTCGCTGTTCCTCTACAGCTCTTCTCTATTCAACTCCTACCCCCCATCCCTCAGGGGATGCCGGGGATCCAGATTTGGGAAATGTCGTCCTGTTCCAGGGATACGCATTTTATGGGATCTCCCCTGGCACCCACAGCTAGGGAGTCCCCATATGTGAAGACTCATTCCTGCTTGTTCCTGGAGATAGCACAGTTACTTACCTGTAACAGGTGATCTCTGGGAACAGCAGGAATAAGTCTTCACAACCCACCCACCTCCCCTAGGAGTTGTATCTCTCTATCTTTCCTTTCCTCTCTCTCTTTGTTTCAGCTTTAAAACTCAAACTGGGGAGAGGCGGTTGGGAAAGGCGGGAAGGCAGCGCTGTGGGATGCTCCCAAAAGCTTTCCTTTTTGGGAAGCTGGGGAGCGTTCCCGCGCAGGCTTCGTCAGTACCGACGTACCCATATGTGAAGACTTATTCCTGCTGTTCCCAGAGATCACCTGTTACAGGTAAGTAACTGTGCTTTAAGTACTCTGCCATTTTATTGAAGTCGGTGTATTTGAAGTTTAGGACTTTAAGCTTGCTATGATTGGCCTGTACCATGGCTTTTATCTCAAACCACACCGTGTGATGGTCGCTGTTGCTCACAGGGGCACTCACGCAGACATTCGACACACTATCACCGTTGGTGAGCACTACATCCAGCATTGAGCTTTCCCTGGTTGGTTCCATCACCATTTGTCTAAATAATGCATCTTGGAGAGCATCCGCATGTTTTTGCTTCTTTCCAGATGTGCAGAAGGAGTAATCCAATCCACATCAGGTAGATTAAAGTCACCCAATATGATCGCTTTCCCCTTTGTTGCTATCTTGGCAATATCTTTAATCAATTCGTTATCTCTCTCTTCAATTTGAGTTGGAGGTCTGTAGACTACAGCAATATGGATGACAGTGCCATCTCTTTCCAACGCAATCCAGAGCGCTTCTTCTTTTCCCCATGTCCCCTGCATTTCAGTAGCTTTAATATTGCTTTTGACATACAAGGCTACTCCTCCTCCTTTTCCATTTTCTCTGTCTCTTCTGAATAGATTATAGCCAGCTATGGCTATATCCCAATCGTGCGATTCATTAAACCATGTTTCTGTAATGGCCACAATGTCCAAATTTGTTTCCAGCATTAGGACTTCCAGGTCTGGAATTTTGTTGGCTAAGCTTCGAGCATTTGTGCTCGTTGCTTTCCAGCATTTTCCTGGCTTGTGTGTATTTTGCATTGATTTTGTTCTGCCTACTTCTTCCCACATGTTTTTGATGTTTGGTTTAAAAGTGTGGCTGTTTCTGATGGTGTTCTGCTTTTGCTGGGGGTGGCATGCAGATGTTGACCTTCCACATCTGTCACCCCCTCTTCCTAGTTTAAATGCATATCCACATACTGCCTGAATTTTTCACTTAGGATTCTTTTCCCTGCGACAGAGAGATGTAGTCCATCAGCACAGTATAGTCTCTTGTTGGTCCATCTGTTGTCCCAGTTACCAATAAATCTGAATCTTTCTTGTTTGCACCAGGTCTGGAGCCATGTATTAAAGCTGTTAATGCGATGCAGCCGTTTAGTCCCCTTACCAAGAACAGGTAGAACTTCTGAGAATGCAACAGTGTTAACAACGCGCTTGAGTTTCTCTCCCAGAGATTGGAAGTCCTTTTGGGCTGTGGAGGCACTGTTCCTAGCCAGGTCGTTTGTGCCTAAGTGGATAATAACATCAAGTTCGGAGTGTTCACTTTTTGCGCTAAGTAATTCAACAACTTGGTTTGTATTCCTGCTGACTGAAGAGCCTGGTAGGCACATGACTATCTTCTCTCCTTTGAACTGTGTTCCCAAGTTGGTGCCTCTGATGATGGAATCTCCAAGTAGTAGTAGTTTTCTGTTTGGTGAGGTTTTCTTCATATTTGGTGCTTTAGCAGGGGATTGGGCATTGTCTGACTCATTTAAGGGCCCTTCAGTTTCTTTGGATTGGGCATCATTAGCCAAGGCAGAGAAGGCATTGTGCAGGGATATCTCTTGATGTACAGGATGTCTCTGTGTTACTGGTCGCAATCTACCAGAACCCACTGTGATCCATTTGTTCCTGGGGCGTTTGATTCTTTGTGGGAGCGGTGGTGGACTTTGTTCAGTTTGTATCCTAGAAGAGGTGTGCTTCATTGCAGCCAGTTCCTCCCTCAGTAGAGACACTTCTTTATGCATGGCAGCTATGTCTTTCCTTAGTAGAGTCAGTTCTTCATGCATGGCGGCTGACTTTAGTCATATAGAACAAGCTCTTAGGCTCCAAATGATCCGTCTTGGAATGAAAGTAACGCAGTTATTACATTGAATACACAACATGTTGTTTATGAAGTCCCAGAAGAAGAAGAAAAGATGAAGACGATGTGGCTTTTAACCCAGGTTAGGGACGATAGATGGCACGTATGTGACCACTATATAGGTAATGTAGCCCCTGGGGTGGGTGGGGCGAGGGGTAGGGTGGGCGGGAACCTAAGTGTCTCTGGCCAGTAGGCTGTTCCTGAACTGTGGGCACAGGAACCCACCACTAAGGGCAAATAGACATGTGCAGCACAGGAAATGGAGGTCCACAACACTAACTCAGCAGGGGGGGGAGGGGTAGTCCCTCAGGTAGGCTAAGAGAAGGTTTAAAACTCTACAGCAATGGAGTGGGTTAAGGAAACTACTACTAAGGACAGATAGATAGATAAATATGTGGAGACAAACAGACTCACAGTTATTTGAAGACAAACACTCACACTCACTCTACACATCTAATCGCCTCTTTCCAGTGGTGGCAATCCCCAGAAAACCTTCTCATAGGGTCACCTTTTCAGATGACAGCACATCAATATACCTTGATGATGGATGCGTCCAAATTGGGCTGGAGAGCTCATCTGGACAATCTCTCCATTCAGGATCTTTGGTCTTATCAGGAGTCACAACTCCATATAAATCTGCTGGAACCCAAAGCCATCCACAATGTTCTCAATGTGTTCCAGGACCATCTTCGCTTCCGGACAGTTCTAGTCCAGATGGACAATCAAGTAGCCATATTCTACTTGAACAAACAGGGCGGAACAGGCTCTTGGACCCTTTGCACCGAAACCCTGCATCTGTGGTCTTTTGCAATACAGCATCACATTCACCTACTTGCGATGTATCTTCCAGGCAAGCAGAATGTCTTGGCGGACAAACTCAGTCGAGTCCTGCTACCCCAAGGGTGGTCTCTCCATGCGGACAAGGTCGCTCACGTTTTCCAGATCTGGGGAACCCCAGATATAGACCTGTTCGCAAGTCCTCAGAATGCCAACCTTGCCCGTTTCTGCTCAAGGACGCCTGCACTTCGTGAGGGACATGTCAAAGGCTTTGGCATTCTTCGCTGAGTCCGAGGAGGATCATCTAGCCGAAGAGCTCGAGATCCTGCAGTATGACTCTCCCACTCGGGAGGCCCTTACTATACCCTTGCCTCCGATCCTGGAACGACTGATGCTCTGCATGTGGGAGACACCGACGTTGGCGCCGATCATCAGCAAACAGATCGAATCTATGTATCGAGTCCGTAAGAGCCCTGGATTCCAAAAGGCACAATTGCTGCACAACTCCATGATTGTGGAATCTGCCATGCGCAGGCTCAAGAGCCAGAAGACGCATTCCTCGTTGCCTCCTGGCAGGGAGGTCCACAACTTGGACGCCCTCGGCAAGAAGTGCTTCCAGGGTTCTATGCTGACCTGTCAAATCCAGGCCTACCAGCTGTACATGGGCATCTACCTGAGGGACCTGGCGAAGGAACTTGCCGGGTTATCAGCTGGTCTTTCCGAGGGACCTTTGCAGTGCTTCAAAAGCCTGTCCACCGGAGTCTGTGAGTGCTCGAAATTCATGACTCAAGCAGCCTATGACAGGGTTTGAGTCGGCGGCCCGGGTAGTTGCGGTGGGGATCAGTGCATGCCACCAAGCATGGCTACAGTCGTCGGACCTCAAGCAATGGGTTCAGGACACGTTTGTTGATGTCCCATGCCAGGGATAAAACCTCTTTGGCAAACCCATTACCGACAAGGCTGCGGAGATAGAGTCCGAGTACATGACCAGGACACGGTTCTCAAAGAAGACCTCTGCCCTTTCTCAAAAGAAGGGTTCGGGTAAAAAGCCTTTTACCCGAGGAAGGGTACTGCTTACCGAAGCTACCCCCCATTTCAGGCCTCCCCGGCTCCCCAACAGGGGCAGCAGGCCGGGGGACAGGGGGCATGGCCCACGTAAGCAGAAAGCCCCCAAAACCCAGGCACCAGCTCTGGCCCAGCCTGGTAGCGACTTTTGACTGTCACAGCATGACCCCTCTCCCCACAGGGGACAGACAAAGCACAGGAGGAAGGCTTGCCCTGTATGCCCACAGATGGACAGCCATTACCACTGATGCCTGGGTCCTGAAAATAGTCCATCAGGGCTATCTCCTTCATTTGACCCAGGTACCTCCTCCTCATTTTCCAGGAGAGCCCTTCAGGTCTTCCCTTCACCGGTTCTTTCTTCTGAAGGAGTTGGCAGGTCTTCTCGAGGATCAGGTGGTAGAACCGGTGCCCCACCACCTTCAGGATAAGGGCTTCTATTACAGGTACTTTCTGGTACCAAAAAGGACAGTAGGCCTCAGACCCATTCTCGACCTGTGCAATTTAAACAAATTCCTGGTAAGGGAGACTTTAGAATGCTCTCACTTGGAATATTGCTGCCTTACCTCCCCCAGGGAGACTTGCTATGCTCCTTAGACCTAAAGGATGCATATACACACATCCTAATACACCCAGACCACAGACAATATCTATGCTTTGTGGTGCGAGGCAATCACTACCAGTACAGGGTATTTCCCTTTGGCCTGGCCTCCGCCCCCAGGGTTTTCACAAAATGTCTGGCGGTGGTGGCCGCCTTTCTCAGACTTCAAGGGATGTTTGTCTTCCCCTACCTAGACGATTGGCTCATCGGAGCCACTTCAGCCAGAGGTCCATCAGGCCACGTCCCGCATAATCCAGGTGCTTCAGCATCTGGGGTTTGTCATCAATTACTCCAAGTCTAGCCTTGTTCCCACTCAACAACTAGAGTTCATTGGGGCAAGACTCGATATCCTTCAGGCAAAGGCCTACCTACTGGCAGACAGGGCAAAGGGGCTTCTAGCCCTGGTTCGCCAAGTGAGTCACAGATCCCAAGTGTCAGCAAGGCACTTTCTGCGCCTCCTCGGGCACATGGCCTCCACGGTCAATGTCACACCAGATGCCCGTTTCCACATGTGCACAGCTCAGTGGTGCCTCAGAGACCAGTGGACACAGGCCACGGGTGACCTCTGAGACAGAGTCACGGTGTCCAGACGACTAGTACAGTCCCTGGACTTGTGGCTTCAACCATTCCACTTGGAAGCGGGGATGCATTTCCAGGCTCCTCGACACACAAGGATCCTGACCATGGATGCATCTTTGCTGGGCTGGGGAGCCCATTGCCAGGGGCTTTGTACTCAGGGTGTGTGGTCTCCAAACGAGAGAACACAACAAATCAATTTCCTGGAGCTCCGTGCCATCCACCTAGCTCTGAGAGTGTTCTGGCAAACTTTGGCTCACGAGCCTGTCTTGGTACGGACAGACAGCCAAGAAGCCGTGTTCTGTGTGAACAAACAGGGCGGCAAGGGGTCCTGCCTACTGTGTCAGGAAACCCTGAATCTGTGCTCCTTTGCAGCCCGGCAAGGCATTCATCTGCGAGCAGTTTACCTGCCAGGCCAGGACAGGACAACTACTTAGCCGACAGGCTGAGCAGGATTCTCCAGCCCCACGAGTGGCAGCTGGACGAGGGAGTAGTCCATTGGCTTTTTCAGACGTGGGGACAGTCAGTAATGGACTTGTTCGCGAGTCCGTTCAATCACCAGTTGCCCCGGTTCTGCTCCAGACAGCCACATTCAGACAGGGTGGCTGCCAATGCATTTCTCATATCATGGTCTGTGGGCCTCCTGTATTCGTTTCCCCTGACGCCTCTGGTGGCCAAGACTCTATTCAAGATCCTCCAGGACAAAGCCTCGGTCATCCTGGTAGGCCCCAGGTGGCCGAGGCAACCCTGGTTTCCGCTCCTGCTTCAGCTAGTGGTGGAGGCCCCCATTCCCTTGGGGTCCTCTCCAAATCTCTTGTTCCAGGATGGGGGCACTCTCCTGCACCCCATCCTCAGCTCCCTCATCCTAATGGTATGGCTGCTGAAAGGGTAGTGCTCGCACCACTTCTCCTTCCAAAAGATGTGGAAGAGGTCTTGCTGGCCTCAAGGAGGCTGTCAACTAGATGGACCTATGCCTTCAAGTGACGTAGGCTTGTGGCTTGGTGCGAAGAGCAGACTGTAAACCCTTTCTCCTGCCAGGTTCAGGTGGTATTACAGTACCTTCTCCACCTTTCGGATTTGGGCCTTAAGTCCAACTCCATCAGGGTTCACCTCAGTGCCCTTGCAACAAACCACTTCCCCGTGGAGGGAAAACCTCTCTCAGCACATCCCCTGGTATCTAGGTTCTTGAGGGGCCTGCTTCTGCTGAAGCCTCTGGTCCACTCTCTGGTGACCGAATGGGATTTGAATGTGGTTTTAGGGCAGCTTACTCAGCCTCCTTTTGAGCCGATGACAACCTGCCATCTATGCTACCTTTCTTGGAAGGTAGTTTTCTTGGTGGCACTTACATCGGCTCGGCGAGTGAGTGAGCTTCAGGCCCTTTTCCTTCCGAAAGTGGTCTCTTCTTTCCACCTCAACTAGGAGGTGGTGCTGCCTACCTTCTTTCCCAGGCTGCATGCCAGTCGGGCAGAGACAGTTCTGCATACCCTGGACTACAAGAGGGCGTTGGCCTTCTATATTCAGCGAACGCAGGGCCATAGAAGAGCTTCTGAGCTCTTTGTATCCTATGACCCCAGTAAGCTGGGGATGGCCGTCTCCAAGCATACACTGTCCACCTGGGTAGCGGACTGTATCGCCTGGGCATACAGGGTAGCTGAGCTTCCGTTGGAGTGTCGTGTTACAGCCCACCGGGTCAGGGCCATGGCGGCATCAGTGGCTCATTTCTGCTCTGTTCCGCTGGCAGACATCTGCCGGGCCACCACCTGGTCTTTGGGTCAGACCTTCACAACCCATTATTGCCTGGACAGGGAGTCCCAACGTGACAGTGCTTTCAGCCAGGCTGTACTCCGTAACCTTTTCGAGGTCTAGGCAACTCCTGCCCTCCGACCCTTTTGTGTCAGGCTACCGAAGTGCTACTCTCTCAGTTAGATTCCTTTTGTGGCTGCTTGTGGCTCTCGTAGAGGGAGCCTATTTTTCAGCTATGGGTTCTCGGTAGCCTATAGCTGGGGAGTCCCATATGTGAGGACTGACTTCCTGCTTGTTCCCGGAGAAAGCGTACTTATTCTCCGGGGACAGCAGGCATCAGTCCTCACGACCCTCCCTCCTCCCCTTGAGTTGTAGTCCTATTATTGTTTTTCTAAAATTTTTGCCGTCTTTTTAGCTATGTCATTTGACTGAGCAAGATGGCACCCTTGGGCGGGAAGGTGACCGCGCATGTGTGATGCATTTCCCAAGGGCGTTCTATGAAAGCTGGGGATTTGCTCCGCACGAGGGCTCCATCAGCGCCGACGTCACCCATATGTGAGGACTGATTCCTGCTGTCCCCGGAGAACACCTGTTACAGGTGAGTAACTACGCTTTTCCTGCAGCACTTTAATACTGTGTGACTCAGTGCCCTCTCTAAGATAGAGTGCAACCCCTCCACCAATTTGATCTATTCCATCATTGTGATATAATTTGTACCCAAGTATCACAGTGTCCCACTGGTTGTCCTCCTTCCACCAGGTCTCTGAGATACCAATCATATCTAATCTCTCATTTAGTTCTATATATTCTAACTCTCCCATCTTATTTTTCAGACTTCTAACATTTGCATAAAAGCATTTTAGAGGTCATATTTTATTCATATTAATCTGATTATTGGTAGGCAGTGGTAATTTAAAGTCTTTAAGCTGTGTCTCCTCTGTACTTAAGGGCATTTGGGTTACTTTTTTCTTTATTGAATCTCTTTGTCGATATGCCCTAACTTCAGTCTTTTGCTAGTATCCTTCATGGATATATTGTTCCGAACCATGTGCTCTTGAGTGACTTTCAGCTTTCGCATTCAATTGGTGCAGGTTTTCCGTATGGTGCTCCCAGAGGGCTCTCAGATCATTTACTTGCCTGGTGGAGCCTCTACTTCAATATCTTCATTTCTCTAAGGCAGGACTAAAGACACATTTAGTTCGAGTCCACCTTAGTCATTGCGGCCTCTCACCGGCCAGTTGGCAGACAGTCTAACTCCATTCATCCTCTGGTAGCATGCTTCATGTGTGGCCTTCTCTCCACAAGGCCACCAAATAGACTATCTCCAATAGCCTGAGACCTCAATGTAGTCCTGGTTCAACAGCTCAAACACCCCTTTAAGCCCCTTGCCTCAGCTTTACTGAAGTTCCTCACGTAGAAAGTTACCTTCTTGGTTGCTCTCACATCGGCTCGTCGTGTCAGTGAACTATGAGCGTTAGTGGATTATGCTTCTTACACACTTCCATCGTGATAGAGTGGTCCTCCAGACCCATCCCAGGTTCCTTCCAAAGGTGGTCTCTCTGTACCACTTTAATCAGTCTATTTCTCTTCCAAGACCTCATTCTTCGCGGGCTGAAGTAACACTGTATACTCTAGATTGCAAGAGAGCTTTAGCCTATTATTTAGACAGAACTAAGGCTCATCAGCATCCCTCACAACATTTTGTCTCGTTTGACCTTAGCCACTTGGGCTTACCAGTCACCAAGCTTAACCTTTCTAACTGGATTGCAAACTGCATTTTCTTTGCTTATGCACAGCCATGGCTTTCCCTAGAGGGTCACGTCACAGCTCATAACATCAGAGCCATGACTGCCACAGTAACCCATCAGTCTCCTCCTTTGAGATGTGCCAAAGCACCACATAGTCTTATATTCATACTTTTGCTGCCCATTACTATCTGGATAAGGACTCCAGTAGGAATGCCAACTTTGGCCAGGCCATTCTTCAGCACCCTTTTGGAATTTATCTGCACCTCCTTCCCTCCGACCCTTGGTCCCTACTGGTTACCTGAGTGGAAAGTGTGCTCAAGGAGCTGAGTCTGATGGAGCCATACTCTACCCTCATTGTACCTTCCTTCTCTGGCCTTCAGGGTAGCTGGAAGCTAGTGATTCCCATATGTGAAAACTGCATTCCTGCTTGTTCCTGGCGATAGTGTAGTTACTGACTTGTAACGGGTTATTTCCGGGAACAGCAAGAATCAGTTTTCATAACCCACCCTCCTTCCCTGGGAGTTGTAGATTGGTGAGTTTTTTTTATGTAGTTTTTCTCTAAGCTATATACCTTACTGAGGAAAGTTGCTGCAAAGGCTGGAAGGAGGCACACATGCATGGAGGGATGCTCTCAAAAGCGTTCCTATTGGATGCTGGGGAGAGTTCCCATACGGGCTCCGTTGGTGCCGATGTCACTCATATGTGAAGACTGATTCCTGCTATTCCCAGAGATCACCTGTTTCAGGCAAATAACTACACCTTTAGTTTACAGATAAAAGTCCAGGAGCACGATCTCAGGAAACACCGAGAATAGAAACAGAAATGAGGCGGATTTTGAATAATTTTCAGAAGACTATTTGCAAGGACCTAGCTAAACTAAAAGTAGATAGAGCAGTGGGACTAGATGGGATACATCCGAGATTATTGAAGGAACTAAAGGAATTTCTAGTGGCTCCACTTTCTGACCTTTTCAGTCCTTTTTTAGTCTAGAGGACTGGAAAAGGGTGCATGTGGTCCTTTTACACAAAAGCAGAAGTAAGGATGAGGTTGAGAACTACAGGCTTGGGTAGTCAGACCTCTGTAGTGAGCAAACTAATGGAAATGCTACTAAAACAGAGGACAGTGAGTTTTCTGGAATACAATGGATTACAGGATCCCGAGACAGCATGCTTTTAATAGAAGCAAGTCTTTTCAAACAATCTCATTAATTTCATTGACTGAGTGACCCGAGAGTTGGACTGAAGGATAGTTCTAGATGTGGTGTACTTAGATTTCAGTGAAGTCTTTGACACTGTTATGCACAGGCAACTTATAAATTGAGTGCCCTAGAAATGGAACCAAAAGTAACTGACTAGATTAGGAATTGATTGAATGAGAGGCGATAAAGAGTGCAAGTAAATGGAACTCGCTTTAAGGAGAAAAAAAGTTACCAGTGGTGTGCTGTATGTATCTGTCTTTGTTCTGATTCTTTAACATTTTTGTAAGTGATATTAGGGAAGGACTATAAGATCAGGTTTGCCTCTTTGCGGATGATACCAAAATCTGCAATACAGTGGATGCTCGGAAAGGTGGAGATAACATAAGGAGAGATCTAGAATAGCTTGACGAATGGTCATCAATTTAGCAGTTGAGATTTATTGCTAAAAAATGCAGGGTCATGTATTTGAGATGCAAAAATCCAAGGGAGCAGTATAGGGGGTTGAAGTACTTTTGTCTACAAAAGATTGGGCCATAGCAGTGATTGTTTCTGATGATTTTAAGGTGTTAAACAGGTAGAAAAGGCGTTGGCAGATGCCAGAAGGATGCCTGAATGTACAGGGAAAGGAATGGCTAGCAGGAAGAAGGAGTTGATAGTGCCTCCTGTGTAAACATTTGGTGAGACCTAATTTTGAATATTGTGTGCCGTTCTGGAAACCACATTTTCAAAAATATATAAACAGGATAGAGTCTTGGTGCAGAGGGTAGCTACCAAAATGGCCAATTGGCTTTGTGACAAGAAATTTGGGGACAGACTTAAAGATCTCAATATGTATACTTTCGAAGAAAGATGGGAGAGGAGAGGTATGATGGAGATGTTTAAAAACCTCCATGGTAATATTGTTACGAAAATACCTACGAGAGGTCCTAGCTCTCCCTGGGGCCGACTCTATGGGTTTTTCATGGAAGCTGCTCACCTTCAATCCTAGATCCAGGAACACTGCCTCCATCTTGGGAGGATCAGTTTGCATTTCCAGGAACAAGAAGAGGAGCCTAGAGTGACATCAGCATCAACAGAGCCCGCACAGGAACACAGCGTCCAATAGGAAAGCTTTTGAGAGCATCCCACTATGCCTGCATAGCTGCCTTTCTGCTTTTCCAGCTCTCCCTCCTCAGTTCTTTGTTTTCCGCGGAGCTGACAAGAAACAATTCCTGTCACCGCAGAAAATTTGTGGGGGTTTTTTCATATGTTTTGTGGTTCATGTCTGCCTTCCCATCGACACTGGTACCAACCTCCGACGGTGCTTTCTTTCTTTCTTTCTTTCTTTTAAAAAGAAAATCATTGAAGAAAACAATTATTTATTTTCTTCAGACGCATCAACACCATGTTAGGCTTAGACCTTCCATTTTGCCACAGACAGAATGGAAAAACCATCCAGTGGTTTTAAAAAGTGTTCCAAATGTGGCGGTACTATTTCAGCCACAGATACCCATGACTGGTGTCTAAAATGCTTAGAACCGGATCATCAGCCATCAGAATGTCCTCTCTGTAGGAAGATGAGAAAGAGAGATCTATAGAATCGAGCTGCAAAGCTGGGCACCCTCTTTGCCTCCGATGCAGTTTCTTTAGCATCAACGTCATCAAGAACTTTATCTTCCTCCCAAGGATCTCAGGTATCGAAGGCTTGCCGGCCCTCCAAGGGTAGATCATCTTCTAAGCATTGAGATGCCTCGTGCATTGCCCTGGAGGGGGATACACCTGCCAGACAACCCCGGCGGGAGGACCTTCCTTCCAAAGTGGGGGGACCCAGGATGCCTCCGAGGCCTCTACCTCCAGAGAGCTTCTGGTGCCATGCTCAGAGATTGTGGCTCGCAATTCCGGTACCAATACCCAAGCATCGGCTAGCTCCATGGATCAACGTATCCTGGTCATCGAGCAGAGCTTAGCGGCCTCAGTACCAGTAAAAAACCCTTACATTCAGTTCTCCTCTCCTTTTATCTCAGCTACAAATTCAACTGAGGAGGAAGAACTGGAAAGGTGGGAAGGCAACTATGCAGGCCCAGTGGGATGCTCCCAAAAGCTTTCCTATTGGATGCTAGGGAGTGTTCCTGCGCGGGCTCTGTCAATGTCGACATCATCCATATGTGAAGACTAAATTCCTACTGTTCTCCAGGACCAAGCAGGAAGTCAGTCCTCACATATGGGTGATCGTCGCCGATGAAGCCCCAGCGGAGCATTTCCCCAGCTTTCCATGAAAGCCTTTGGGAATGCTGGCACGCATGCGCGGTTCCCTTCCTGCCTAAAGGTGCCATCTTACCTCAGTCTCTTTTTTTCCGAGAAGCCCACCGGACGTGTGTCCTGTTCTCCCGGATAAAAGTGATTTTTTCTTCGGCGATTTTTCTCTATTTTTTCTCCGGTTCGACGCCGGTTCCCCTCCCGCCGGGTTCGGTACACCAGTATCTAGCCCGTTTTCTTCTTTTTCGGTTTTTGCCCTTAGTGGCTGGGGTTCGCGCCCTTTCTTTCGTTTTCCCTGGAAGGCCGGTCTTTTGACCTCGCAGGGTCTTTTTTTTTTCCCCGATGGCTTCCAGTGGTTTCAAAAAGTGTGATCGGTGTAAGAAACTTATGTCTCTCACCGACACACACGACTGCTGCCTTCGGTGCCTCGACCCTGACCACGACTCCAAGTCATGTGCGCCATGTGGGAAGATGTCTTCCAAGGCACTCAGAAGTCGACAGCATCAAAAGGAAAGGCTTTTCTCAGACTCAGCCTCCGGCCGGGCCCGGACCTCGTCTGAGGCCTCGACATCTCGGGATTCCGATCCCGAGCGCCGTCGAAGCTCCTCGGACAGGGGGTCCCCCGACCGGGAACGCAAGAGGAAGAAGTGGCTCGCGAAGGCGGCGTCGGAGGAGGTCCCTGGTCCCTCGAGGGACAAGTCTAAGACCCCCGACCGCCATCCCGGGCCCGTGGACCAAGAGAAGCCTGCCAAAGTTCCTCGCGTGGAGCCGGAGTCTGCTGGACACGTAATCCCTGTAGTTCTCGTGGACTCTCCTCCCAGAGAGCCGACGTCGGGCCCAGTGCCGCCGGGGACCGAGTCAGTGGCTGCTGCGTCTCCCGAGCTGAGTCTCAGGATGACAGCTTTGGAGAGCAGATTGTCTGCCTTCATGGAGCAGCAGCGGGCACTGATGGCCAGCCTGTCTGGCGCATCTGCCCCGACCACCGGGACGTCGACTTCGAAGTCAACCCCAGAGACCGAGCTGATACTCGAGACCCTCGTGGCTCGAGGTCGTCCTCGGTCGAGGTCTCCCTCGACCTCCCGTTAGGGACCGAGGGTGTCGACGCCGGTGCCCCCGGCGTTGGGGCGGGTGCCTCGGGGCCCCGTGGGGTCGGACCCTGACTCCTCCTCGGATGAGTCTGCTTGGGAGACGGAGGACGAGGAGTCTCCCGATACTTTTAAGACTCGGTGCGTCCCGTCGGACTCACCGCAGTCTGAGCCTCGGAGTAGATCCCCTCCAGAGGACACTAGGTTCTCGGAGTTCGTCCGGGATATGGCCGCTGCCTTGGCTATCCCTGCCGACCCCAAGGAAGAGCCTCGAGCCGAAGAGCACGATGCTCTACAGTACGACTCTCCTCCAAAGGAGGCCTTTACTGTCCCGGTTCCTCCGATGCTGGAACGGCTCCTCTTCCGGATGTGGGAGGCACTGGCCGCGGCGCCGGTTCTGAGCAAGCAAGTCGATTCCATCTATCGACTCCGCAAAAGCCCTGGTTTCCAGAAAGCACAGCTACCACACCATTCCATGGTTGTGGAATCGGCCATGCATCGCCTGAAGAGTCAGAAGATGCACTCCGCGGTGCCCCCCGGCAGGGAGGCCCGCAACCTCGATGGCGTCTGTAGAAAGTGCTTCCAGGGGTCTATGCTTGCTTGCCGTGTCCAGTCTTACCAGCTGTACATGGGCATGTGCCTCCGAGACCTGGCCAAATAGTTGGCCGGGTTCTCTGCTGGTCTCTCCGGGGAACCCTTGCAGAGATTCATGACCTTGTCTTCGGGGATTCGGGAATGCTCAAAGTTCATTTCTCGCGCTGCCTACGATGGCTTCGAGGCTTCGGCCCGAGTTGCGGCTGCCGGCATCGCGGCTCGACGCCAGGCGTGGCTGCAGACATCGGACCTCGAGCCATGGGTTCAGGACAAGTTGGTCGATGTCCCTTGCCGAGGTGAGAACCTTTTTGGCAAACCCGTGACCGAGAAGGCCGCTCAGCTCGAGACCGAGCACCTTACCCGGACAAGGCTGTCGAGGAAGACCTCTGCCCCTTCACACAAGAAGAAGGACTCGGGTAAAAAGTCCTTTTACCCGAGGAAGGGCACTGCCTACAAACAGTACCCTCAATATCAGGCTGCCCAAGCTGCCCCCCAGGGTCAGCAAGCCAAAGGCCAGGGTAATGGGGCCCGTAGGCAGAGGACCCCCAAGCCTTCTGCCCCTGCTTCCAATCAGCAGGGTGGGGGGTTTTGACTCCTTGAGCATAGCCACTCCGTCCCTGCTCTCCCAGCCCTGTACAGGCGGTCGCCTTGTTCTCTTTTCCCACCAGTGGCCCCTCATTACCAACGACAGTTGGGTGTTGGACATAGTCCAAAAGGGCTATGCTCTGCATTTTCACCAACTGCTTCCGCCTTACTTCCCAGGGGAGCCCCTGAGGCCTCCCCTACACACAGACCTTCTCGTTCAAGAACTTCAAGTTCTGTTAGTGGACAGGGCGGTGGAGCCTGTGCCTCCTCACTTCCAAGGTCACGGTTTCTGCTCCAGGTATTTCCTGGTACCCAAAAGGACCGGTGGCCTTCGACCCATTCTGGATCTCAGAAACCTCAACAAGTTCCTGGAGAAAGAAAAATTCAAGATGCTAACTCTTGAGACACTTCTGCCCTACCTCCAGCAGGGAGATTGGCTATGCTCCTTAGATCTAAAGGATGCATACACTCACATCCTCATTCATCCAGACCACAGAAAGTACCTAAGGTTCATTGTGGGAGGAAACCATTATCAGTACAGAGTACTACCTTTTGGCCTGACCTCCACTCCCAGAATCTTTACCAAGTTCCTGGCAGTGGTTGCGACCTACCTACGAAATCAAGGCATCTTTGTTTTTCCCTATCTGGACGACTGGCTCATCAGGGGTCAGACGTGCCAGGAGGCCAGACAAGCCACCCTCAGAACCATTGCTCTGCTTCAGAACGTGGGCTTTGTCATAAACTTCGCAAAGTCCACTTTGCTCCCTTCCCAGAACTTGGAGTTCATAGGGGCAAGGTTAGATTCTCAACTGGCAAAGGCATTCTTGCCAGAAGACAGAGCCCAAAGACTGATGGACGTGGCCAAACAGTTCCTAAACAAGCCTCTGGTCTCCGCCAGGCTCTGTCTCAGGCTTCTGGGCCACATGTCTTCGACAGTACATGTGACCCCCAATGCCAGGCTTCATATGAGGCCTGCACAGTGGTGCCTTCGGACTCAATGGTCACAGGCCTCAGGCAGCCTAAGCGACAGGATCAGGGTGTCCAAATCCTTTCTGACCTCCCTCAGCTGGTGGCTGCACCCACCCAATCTACTGACAGGAATGCCCTTTCAGATTCCTGGGTACTCGGTGGTACTGACCACCAATGCTTCCCTGCAGGGCTGGGGAGCTCATTGTCTAGACAAGTGCACCCAGGGCCTGTGGTCTCCTTGGGAGGCGGCACAGCAGATCAATCTCCTGGAACTCAGGGCTATTCGCTTAGCTCTCAAAGCTTTTTCTCCTGCCCTGGCTCATCAATCTGTCCTGATTCAAACAGACAACCAGGTGGCCATGTTTTACGTGAACAAACAGGGAGGGACTGGGTCCAGGCTCCTTTGTCGGGAAGCTCAAGACCTTTGTTCCTTTGCCCTAAAGCACAACATGCTCCTCAGGGCGGTGTACCTTCCAGGCCAGGAGAACTGCCTGGCCGACCGTTTGAGCAGGATTCTGCAGCCCCACGAGTGGCAGCTGCATCCCTTGGTGGTTCAGAGAATCTTCCTGAAATGGGGTCTCCCTTGGATAGATCTGTTTGCCAGTCTGCTGAACAAGCAACTGCCCAAGTTCTGCTCCAGAGAACCGCATCCTTTGAGGATAGCACCGGATGCTTTTCTGATGTCCTGGTCTCAGGGCCTCCTGTATGCGTTTCCTCCCACGCCCTTGGTGGCCTGAACTCTTTTCAAGATTCTTCAGGACAAGGCCTCGGTCTTGCTGGTAGCTCCCAGGTGGCCGAGGCAGCCTTGGTTTCCACTTCTGCTACAGCTGGCAGTGGATCCCCCACTGACTCTGGGGTTGCAACCCGACCTTCTCACTCAGGATCAGGGTTCCCTTCTGCACCCCAATCTCAAATCTCTCAATTTGATGGCCTGGAGGCTGCAAGGGTAGTTTTGGCTCCCTGGGGCCTACCTCTGGAAGTTGAGGAGGTTGTTCTAGCCTCTAGGAAGCAGTCCACTAGGAAAACCTATGCTCTGAAGTGGAAAAGGTTTTCTGTGTGGTGTCAACTACGTACAGAAGACCCTTTCTCCTGTACTGTACCAGTGGTACTTCAGTATTTACTGCACTTATCCAATCAAGGACTTAAGTCCAATTCTGTTCGGGTCCACTTCTCAGCTCTAGCAGCTCACCACTCACTGGTGGAGGGACATTCTCTGTCTGGCCACCCCTTGGTGTCTAGATTTCTCAGAGGCTTGCTCTTGCTCAAGCCTCCCATCCGTCCTGCTGCTGCTCCTGAGTGGGAGCTGAATGTGGTCTTGCAGCAACTGACTCGCCCACCTTTTGAGCCGATGGCTACTTGCCCTTTACGCTTCCTCTCCTGGAAGACTCTCTTCCTGATAGCCCTTACTTCGGCTAGGCGAGTGAGTGAGCTTCAGGCCCTGGTCTGTGATAGGCCTTACACTAGGATTTATAGGAACAGGGTAGTCCTCAGGACTCATCCAAAGTTCCTCCCAAAGGTTGTCTCCTCTTTCCACCTCAATCAGGAGATGATTCTTCCATCATTCTTCCCTAGGCCTCATGTAAGCCAGGCTGAAGCAGTTCTGCATACCCTGGACTGTAGGAGGGCCTTATCCTTCTACCTTGACCGTACGCAAGGGCATAGAAGGGCTACTCAGCTCTTCGTATCCTTTGACCCCAATAAGTTGGGGTTGGCTGTGTCCAAGCGTACCTTGTCCATCTGGGTGGCTGACTGTATCACCTGGGCTTACAAGGCAGCTGACCTTCCTTTGCAGGGTCGGGTCACGGCCCATCGTGTCAGGGCAATGGCTGCCTCAGTGGCTCATCTCCGCTCTGTGCCCTTGGTAGACATCTGCAGGGCTGCAACTTGGTCTTCAAGCCAGACGTTTGCGGCCCATTACTGTCTTGAGAGGGAGTCCCGTAGGGATAGTGCTTTTGGTCAAGCAGTACTCCGGAATCTCTTTGAGGTTTAGGCAACTCCTGCCCTCTGTTGGGCTACCGGTGGAGGTTGTGTCCTTGAAAAGCCTTTCTTTGCTGCTGAGACTAGAGGGAGTTCTCTTTTTCAGCCTGGGTTCCTCTGTAGCCCAGAGCTGGGGAGTCACCCATATGTGAGGACTGACTTCCTGCTTGGTCCTGGAGAAAGAATAGTTACTCACCTGTAACAGGTGTTCTCCAGGAGCAGCAGGAATCAGTCCTCACAACCCTCCCTCCTCCCCTTGGAGTTGCAGTTGTACATAGTTTAATTTTTTCATTTTTGTGTGCTGTTCTTAGCTGTCATTTGACTGAGGTAAGATGGCACCTTTAGGTGGGAAGGGAACCGCGCATGTGTGCCAGCATTCGCAAAGACTTTCATGGAAAGCTGGGGAAATGCTCCGCTGGGGCTTCAGCGGCGCCGATGACACCCATATGTGAGGACTTATTCCTGCTGCTCCTGGAGAACACCTGTTACAGGTGAGTAACTACTCTTTCCTGGAGATCACCTGGTACAGGTGAGTAACTACATTTTCCATACCTGGGCAATGGCCAGTCTGGCGGCCATGCATCCCCACTCTGAGCAACTGGACCACCTCCAATGATATGTCTGAAAGTTTATAGTTCAGAAGTGTCACTAAGGGCTTGTCTGAGGCACTTATCCCCCAAATTTCCCTCCTTCTCATAATACTTAAACTTTTCCACCGTTTCAAAAAATATGGAAGAAGGTACTCCTCCCACCACACTGTCTCCAACACTGATCTGGCCCCTTCCCTTATATTTTCATCACCTTTACAGGTATATGATACCACCTCTAGAACATTTTGTAATTCTGAACCAACAGGTTACTTGCAGTAATACCTTTGTACAAAGTACCAATGATATCAGCCCGTCTTTCTAAATCCCTTAAAACTCCTAGATCTTCCTCCAATCTACTGTGGAAGTAGAGTTTCATATTCTTGCCCTTTTCCATCATTTTGTAAAATTTTAAGATTGCCCCTTTTATTTGCCTCCTAACAAAGATCTCCTCCAAGAGTGTGGCATAGCCTTGAGCTCACACATTACGTTAGGGTACATACAGTATATAGTGCCTAACTTGCCAAAAATGAAATTGATCTACTTTCTTCATTGAATATGCTTCCCGCAATTCCTTGAAGCAGACTGTATCTCCAGGAACAAGCAGGAATGAGTTTTCACATATGGGTACGTCGGTACCGACGGAGCCTGCGCGGGAACGCTCCCCAGCTTCCTAAAAAGGAAAGCTTTTGGGAGCATCCCACAGCGCCTGCTGTGATAAGGAAGCTTATCATAGCTCAGGTAGGAGCTATAGAAAAGATGATGTGACTCTGAACAAGCAACCTGTCAGTTCTGGTAGAAGCAAGAAAACAGAGTTTTCACATAAAAGACTACCAGTCCCAGAATGCACCAGGTTTCCAGCAGCCATGAGAGGGGCTGAAGTGAGGAAATGTGTGTGCAATCAAGAGAGCTATGAGGTAATCCCTAAGCACTCATCTCAAAGGGCAGGGCCTGATTCAAGACAGCTGCGCTGTGTTAGGGAGCAGCACACATTAGAACAGGATAAGAATAGAGCTTATTCTTCAGATAACAGTTTCAGCAAAAGCTTCAGGAAGAGATACAGAGGGGAGAGCTTCAGCAACGGCTACAAGCACCAGTACCACCTGGAGAAACAGAAGCCAAGCCAAGCAGATAGAGAAAGAAGGAAACTCTCTGGAAGGAAGAGAAGAAAGCCCATTGGAAGGTCTGGGAGATTCCAAGGCAGTACCCATACTGGGAGGTATTCCAAATGCCAGCAGAGTCCATTGGACTGGATTCAGCCAGAGGAATGGATTGGCAGAGATAGGAATCACCAGTGGCTACCTGGAAGAGAGAAGACTGCATGTGGAAGGGACTTTCAGACCAAGGCCAGAAGGTATGTGAGAGGAGATCCAGTGTCCAGGGATCAAGATTGGAAGGCTGGACATCAGAATTGGATTACATATTGGCCAGGCTTTACAGAGAGGAATTATGATGGCAGGAGAGGCTCAGGTATGAACACTGATCCAGACCCTATCTATAATAGAGAATGGCAGCAAGGGAATAAGCATTCTCATGATAGTGCCTTAATGAAAGACTCATCTGTGCCAATGTATGATATTGACCCTATGATTGTTGATGAAGAGAGAGATACAGCAGATGAAACTATTTATATGGACTGTTCTCTATCTAAATGCTATTGCTAGTTTTCCGTGAGCAAACACATCAGCCATCACAAAGAAACCTAACTTTGTTCTTTATTTCCACTGCAAACAGCTCTTAAAGCAGGATTTGGGCTCACACAGTAGCAGCCAGCCAGCTAAAGGCTTTCAGCTGGTCCATTGATAGTAATTAGGGCTGCACCTGATTGTGTGTGTGAGCAAGGGAGAATCACTGCTGAGATCGGCGTGGAAAATAAGCAGAAGTTAACCTAACCAGCAAAGTTTATTCTTTACTTTGTGCCTTTGTATTTGGTAATTACTTGCTAAGAAAACATTAGCTAATTGCCTGACAAGCTGATTATTGCCAAATCTTCACTTCAATTTAGATTAAGTAACACCACAAGTACAATTCACCTTGACACACTCTCTATAACAAATGACACCTGTACCATTAACCTCTTATACCGAGCTCCCACGCCATCCCCAGATGACCTTCCTTCCATAATCAACATTGCTGGTAACCCCAACAACCCCCGCACCCTAAACTGGTTATTAGGCGACTTCAATCTGCCATCTCTACATGAATCGCACTCATCAGCCTTCCTTGATGCAATGAACCAACTTGGATACAGCCAATTGATTGATGCTCCCACCCACAACAAAGGAAACAAACTTGACCTTATCTTCGCACCTAATGCTGTTATCAATTCCACTGAGAACCTGTTGACCTCAATAACACCGATTCCTTGGTCAGATCATAACCTACTTCTTTTTGACTTACCTAACATCCACCCCAGCAACATTTGCAGAAATACTCAACATACCGTTAGAAACACGGCAGCACGATATCAGCCTTTTGACAAGAACGAAATCCTTGACAAGATATTGCCTATCCTCACCGATGCCTCTACAGACCCTGACGATCTAGTATCAAACTGGAATAATGCACTTAAGGAGGCTGCACACCAACCAGCCAACACCGAGAAAAAATCAAGACGTGAACATGCACCTTGGTACTCACAAGATATACGAATGTCCCTAATCCAGCTCCGCAAACTTGAGAGACAATGGCGCCGCTCACGGACTCCTGAGGCTCTCTGCACATACTCTGCCCACCTACAAGCTCACAGACAAATGACAATGGAAAAGAGAAAGCAACACCACTCTGAAACTCTAAAAAGATCCATGAACAGGCCCCGTGAACTATTCTCCATTGTTAGAACGCTCACAGGCGACCCTACCCCTCCCCAAGACCAAATGCCTCACCCACAAATCTACTCAAACTACCTTCAGTCAAAAATAATCCAAACAAACTTTAACACTTCCCCCACACCCCTCGTCCCTGCAGACCTCACCCTTCAACCAGCGGCGCTGTGTCAATTCCAAGAGGTCTCCACCAAACAAATTGAGGAAATCATCTCATCTATCAAGCTCACTACAGCACCTAATGACCCCTGTCCCTCCAGCTGGATAAAAGAGCTGCGAACCACCCTCAGCCCAACCATCAGTAGAATCCTCAACCAATCCTTCATAAAAGGCTACTTCCCGCAAAGCTTAAAGTTCACTTCAATCCGCCCACTATTAAAAAACTGCAAACTCGACCCATCTAAAGTCGAGTCGTTCAGACCCATCTCAAGCATCCCTCTACTTGCAAAAATTACAGAAAAGGTAGTTCAATTACAAATCCAACAGCACATTGACACTGAAGCACCACTGGACCATTCACAACATGGATTCAGAGAAGCACACGGTATAGAGACCATCCTTACTACATTATTCAACAACCTGGTCATGGGAATCGATGATATACACCAAGGATTCATCCTTATTTTTATGGACATTGCAGCCGCGTTTGATTCTGTGAACCACGAGACACTCTTAATCCGCCTCAAAGAAAAAGGTATACAAGGAACAGCCTTAGCATGGTGCAGGTCATATTTGAGCGACAGGTCACAACAAGTCAGAGTAGGATCCACTACATCCGATCCATTCACACTCAAACAAGGAGTCCCCCAAGGCTCTTCCCTTTCATCTCTCATGTTTAATATTTATATGCAACCCATCTGCGACCTGATCCGTTCTTTCAATATTCAGTGCTTAGCATATGCAGACGACATCCTGATGTACTCATCCTTCAAGCTTGACCGACCAGATTTCTCAGCAATAATAAAATGCTTCAATGCTGTCTCCGAATGGCTCCTATCCCAAAACCTGCGCATTAATCACAGCAAGACTGACGTCCTTTTTATCACTCGCAATCAGAACTTCATACCACCGACATCCCTGCGAGTCAACAACTACGACCTCACAGTCAAACCTACCATCCGGTACTTGGGCATCATCCTCGACCAGAAGCTGGACATATCACCGCATATCAAAAATACTGCCAAATCTATTTACCACAAGATACGTTCACTACGACACCTATGACCACTACTTGATCCGTCTGATTTCCGCACCATATTCCAAGCACTGGTAACCCCCCACCTTGACTTCGCTAACATCATCCTCCTTGGGCTCCCACAAGCAACATTGAATCCCCTGAGGTTAGCCATGAACTCCGCTGCAAGAATACTTTCCGGAATATCTAGATCGGAGCACATAACTCCAGTGCTGATGAACCTACACTGGCTGCCTTTACAAGCTAGAATTGTCTACAAAGCCCTCGTACTAACCTTCAAGGCCTCAAGAAATCAGCCCACCACCCCGCTTACCAAGCTTATCCAACATACACCACCAAACAGATACAGACGCTCGTCATGCTTGAACAAATTAGAAGTGCCTAAAGCAATCACAAAATGTTCAAAGACAACATCCAATAGAGCCTTTTCACTATTTGTACCAGGAGCATGGAACTCCCTCCCCCCAGAAATTCGTTCCATTACCAATATAATCTCGTTTAAAAAGGCTATCAAACACCATCTTTTCCTAAAACACTATTCCGATCTTATCCCCCCTAGCCAACCCCGACATAATACACGTACTCTCCAAGATTCACAATTAACGCAACCCCAACTACATAATACACGTACTCTCCAAGATTCACAATTAACGCAACCCCAACTACAAATACCGTTAGCCTGATACCCCTCTTGTTACATATCCACTCTTCACATTACAACCCTTAACCATGCCCTCATTTGATCTTTAATCCTCCACTTCTATAACACTGTACATAGTTTTTCCCCTGTTTTTCCAAGTTTGTATCCCATGTTTTATTGTAAACCCAATGTAACTGCTACATTGTTTTATGTTCTGTTCCACTGTAAACCGCACTGATTGTAATAGCGCGGTATATAAGAGATGCAAATAAATAAATAAATAAATAAATAAGGTTGTTTTCTGGTTTACTTTGTGACTTTTTGTTATCCATTTTAAACACTGCAAGCAAGTAACCTCATTTATAGTGCTATCAAGCATACATGTGCTGGGTGAATTAAACCCCATCAATAAAAGAAGTATTTTATTGATCTTACCACTTGGTTTCACAACTCAAATTATTGTCATCAGCTGTGTTTGGGAGTGAATGAACTACAATACCCACAATACCTTGCAAGAATCATATGAATATATGCATCGTCAAGATTGTGTAAGTTCTCACCCTAGGCAGCCGTCTGACACTGCGCGCTGCCTTCCCGCCTTTCCTAACCGCCTCTCCCCAGTTCTTCTTTTCCGCGGAGCCAGCAGGTCGTGTTCCTGTCACCGCTGAAGAAGTTCTTTGTTTTATTTTATTTCTTTGGTCGCGCGTCTGCCTTCTCCGACGTTGGACCGGTACCGCCGGTCTTTCTTTCTTTTCTTAAAAAACAAAACAAAAAAAGAACATATTTTTTCCCTCACTTAGTGTGTTTTTCCTTTTGGGCCTTAGGCCTCACAAAACATTTTCTTCATGGAAAAACCAGCCTCCGGGTTTAAAAAATGCACTAAGTGCAGCGGTACTATTTCTGTTACTGACACCCATGAATGGTGTCTCAAATGTTTGGGTCCTGACCACTCCATTTTGGATTGTTCGTCCTGCTCCTTGATGTCCAAACGAGGTTTACAGAACCGAGCAGCCAAGCTCCACGTTCTGTTTCCCTCTGATGCAGCTTCAGTGGCATCGACGTCTTCCAGGGCTGCTTCTTCCTCCCATGGATCTCAGGTAACCAAACATAAATCCAGCCGGTCCTCGAAGGGTAGATCTCCTTCCAAGCTTCGAGATGCCTCCGGGCTTGCCCTCGAGGATCCTGCACCGGCAAAACTACCCCGGCGGGAAGCTCCGGCTTCCAAAGCTCCTCCTATGGGTTTACAGGTTGACATCGATGGCACGGCCTCGACCAATCACCTGTTAGAATGCTCTGGGGTACCGGCACAACCTTCTGGTACCGAATTCCAGGCATTCATGGCGTCGATGGATCAGAATGTTCTATCCATGCAGCAGGCTATCATGCCCTTCATCCAAGCTGCGACGCCGCTGATACCACAACAAACTCCGTTGTCGGTATCGGCCCAGGTACCGGCACCAATGCCGGTACCGGTACAGACTGCATCGACATCGGCCATGGTGTCGTCTGCAGCGGTTCCCTGCCTAGGGATGCCCACCGGTACCGATAACGCCCGATGTCGATACGGCTCGGTACGCGTATCGAGCTTTGAAAGAGCACCCTGACAGTCAATACTTTGATTCCTCCGAAGATTCTGATGCATCGGAGGCATCTGCTGAAGTATCCATAGCCCTTCCTGAAGAGCCTTCTTCTCCAAAAAGAAGAATGTCTCCTCCAGAAGACTTGTCCTTTCAAGATTTCATAAGAGATGTGGCTAAAGGGCTCTCTATTTCAGTTACCTCTGAATCAGAGCCTAGAGCTAAAAAATTGGATATTTTAGGTTATTCTAAGGCTCCTAAGGAGGCAGTCACCTTGCCAATTCATGAGATTCTGTATGATCACATGATTGACTTATGGGAGACTCCTCTCACTATCTCTCCTCATTCTCATAGGTTGGACACCATGTACCGTGTCCCTCCTTGTCCTGGTTTTCATAAAACACAGCTTCCTCACCATTCTATTGTGGTGGAGTCAGCTATGAAAAAGATAAAGAGTGCAAAAAGACACTCCTCTGCTCCTCCAGGAAGAGAATGCAAGACCTTGGATGCTTTTGGTAGGAAAATCTTCCATGCCAGTATGCTCATTGCCAGAATCAACTCCTATAGTCTTTATATGGGAATGTTTCTGAAAGAAGTTGCAGATAAGCTGCACACTTTCCTCCCTTTTCTTCCAGAGGATAAAAGGGAAGAATTTCTTATTTGGCTTAAGCATACTCAAGATATTTCAAAGTTTTCCAACCGTGCAGCTTTTGACTCCTTTGAGGGTGCCAGCAGAGCTTCGGCCATTGCCATAGCTGCACGCAGAATAGCTTGGCTCCAAGCTTTTGATCTAGAATCTTGGGTCCAGGATGGCTTGGGAAATCTTCCCTGTACAGGAGAAAACCTGTTTGGTAAAGATTGGCAAATAAAAGCCACTCAAATGGATGCAGAAAATTCTGCTTTGGATAGACTTTCAAAGACAACCTCCATTCCTGTCAAGAAAAAACCTTTCAAGAAGTCTTTTTTCAAGAAAGGCAGATTCCATCCTGCTTCTGGCCAACAATCATCTACAGGTCGTTTTGCTGCTTAGCGTCAGCAACCTAAACAGGCCAGGCCTAAGCCTACAGGGGCTGCTGCAACTCAGCAGACCCAGCCTCCTCAGGGCTTTTGACTTGATGCTAGAGAACTTAGCCTTTCTGGCTCTGAAACAGCCAGAGCTTCTCACCATTCCAGGAAGGTTAGCTCATTTTGCTCCCAGATGGGAGCAAATTACAACAGAGCAATGGACCCTCTCCATCATAAGGGAGGGGTACAAACTTCATTTCTCAAACCTTCCTCCTCACACCATGGTGAGACATTTCAATTCTCCAACATCTCTCCTCGACCTTCTAGGTGTGAGGCCCTGTTACTCACAAGAGACCGTTTACTAATTATCACTAATTTCCTGTATAGTCCAGATCCAAAAGTCAGTACAGGTGCAATCAGAATCTCTGTTTATTAGATAACTGATGGACAAATACAGGCAGGGGAGAGGAGAGCTTCTGTCAGTCATCAGACACCAGACACTTCCAGAATTCCTCCTCCCCCGAGTATAATAGTCATGTTACATATATATATTTTTTGCTTCTGTGTATTGCTTCCGTATATGCATACAGTCTCCAAATCCATCCCTCTGTGAGGCCCCCTCTCCTCCCTCCTTCTGTTTCCTGTCATTGACCTTTCTGTCCCCTCTATGTTCCTGTTTCAACATTCCTCCAGGCCTCTCTGTCTTGCTTATACTCACCAACTGTCAAAACCATCTACTGTCTTCAGGACTAACGGCTCAGCTTATACTTTTTTGCATGGTTTCCTGTGTACGTGCCCTCTGCACAAAGCCTCTGCATGGACTCTCCAATCCATGCATACACTTTGCTAAGGCTTATGATATTTCCTTATATGGTTCCTTATGCTGGCCTGGGGTTTTTTCTTTGTCCACAATATAGTAGTTTGGTTGACATATTTTTATTAGAGCAGAATAAAGGCCATTGAGTGATTATTATTATTATTATTATTTATTTATTTATTATTTAAAGTCTCTTATATACCGCGCTATTTATCATCAGCGCGGTTTACATAGAACAGAACAATCTCAGTACATTTGAAACACGTATGAGTTACAGATAACAGGGCAGAAAACTTGGTCAACAAGGGTAACTATCTACAATACAATAATGATTGACTGTTTGTATAAAACAACTAACAGAGCAGAGAATATAGTGTACAGCTGTAATTAAATCAACATTTCTTTATGAACCAGGAACATATCCCTAAACCTTATAATCCCTACAATTCACCCTTTGTTTTTTTTTTGTGGAGGAGTTAAGACCAAGTCAGAGAATTCAGAAGTGGGGACCGCAGCATAGGAAACATTCACATGTGTATGGCATGTTTGAACAGGCATAAGGGAGGTAGACACTTTGGTACACTGTCTCTTACAACAGGTGATGACAATACAACAAAAGGACAAGGCAAAAATTAAAAAGATGCCAGCAGAAATTAAAAGGCTTTTTAGGCCAGCACCTAGCGAATGAAACCAGGAGGTAAGGGATGAGAACCAATTACCTACATTCAGTCCTCCCTTAAAGTCATCAATATGTAAATCTGACAGGTGGCGTATCTTATCCATAGCATTAAGCACAAACACTGAATGATTCGCTATGACCGTACAACAAATAATGGCATTAATAAAAGAGCAAAGGCCTCCTTCAGAAGCAAGGAGCAAATCTAGCGCTTGTCTATTTTGTAGGGTCATTTGGGTATTTTGCCCTAGGGACTCTGATAGCTTAGTTATAGAATCAGTAACAGCTTTCATTTGTACATGAAGCAAACATTGTAACCAGCGTATAGCCATTCCTAATTCAGCAGTGAGGGCAGGGGTAGCAAAAGGAATCCATGATGTCCATGACAAAGCATCTAATCGTGTTTTGGTCAAGGGGTAAGTAGAATTGATATATTCAAAAGATGCCTGTATGGCCTCATCTTCAGAAACTTTCGCATCCCATGGACCTGATCCTACTAGAGAGCGTTTATCTCGCTGGAGGAGTGAATGAGTTTTGTGTGAAACATTTAAAGGAATAAGGGCAGAATAGAGAGATACACGGACAAGGGTACAGGGCAAGTGAGAAATATTAATTTTCTGTAATAAGGCTTCCCCACAAAGAAAATAGTGACCTGTTAAAGCAAATATTTGTGTAGAAGAACGCCATTTTCTTGGAAATGTATTAATATTACCCCAATAAAGGTTAGATTGTAACTTCCCATGACTGTAGGTAGAGCGCTGAGACTGGGGAGTATAGCAGGAACTAAAAGGGACTTTACCTCCAAGCCAGTAATCATAATGACCAGAAGGTAAATAGGGACCCACAAGTAGGGCATCCTGCCAATAATTGGAATCCACTAGCAAAGGCACTAGGGTGATATTATCCGCCGGGGACAGGGTGGAGGGGTTAGCAGTAAATTGTGACAAATACGTAGAATTACCATGGCGAGGAACAAAAGTTCCAGCAGCTATATGCCAAGAAGCATTTTGGACATTATAAGTAATAATGCAGCGAGAGGAAAATGAAAGAGATGCATTAGTCACAAGACAATAAGTAAATCGCATCTCTAAAGGAACATAAACAAATAAAGGTTCACTGGAGGCATTCACAGACTCCCATGTGTCAGTACAGTCTATGGATTCAAAACATGGAGCAGTAAAGTTTTTGTTGTCCCAACAAGAGACCTTTCCCATTAATTCCGAGAGGGACAAAGGATAAACCGCTACGGGAGCATATTTTACAGCTTTAGGGATGGGGGTGCATATTAAACAATCAGAAACATTAGTTAAGTGTAAAATATCCAGAACAGATGATTGCCATAAATTGGAGGCAGATGCTGTAGCTCTAGGATGACGGGAAAGGGCAGAAGGACTTTGGTTATTTAAAAACATAGCTAACTGACCATCAAGGACAGTTGATTTCCAGGTATTGGGAAGAGGGAGGGACCTAAGGGAACGATTCAGGGAGGAGGTGGTAGTGGTGGTGGGGAGTGACTTAGGGGCAGGGGCACAAATGAAAAACAAAAGCCATGCTAGGAGAATCGCAAATAACATGAAACAATATAAAAAGGCATACTTAAGAGCAGGAGAGGCAGACATGTTATAGAAGATTAATCAAAGTCCAAAGCACAGTTCAAGGAACCCAAAGGTGGGCAATATGAGTCCAGGTTTGACCAGAGTCCAACAGAACAGCAAAAGGAGTGGACGCAGAAACAATATGGGGTCCTGAATATGTTGGATCTTGCCAGGAACTTCGATGAGGATTTCTGCGATAAACTTTGGTCCCAACCGGAATCGGACTTTCCTTGAGAAGAGACGGATGTTGATCACGGATGGCACAGCGTCGGGAGATTTCTGCTAAGGCTAAACGCAGACCTGCAATGTAAGGAGATATAGAGTCTGGTAAGGAAACAGACGTTTCAGACAGATTGTATAGCAACAATCGCCTGCCAGTACATATTTCATGTGGTGTTAGAGCAACATTCTTCAGTGGGCAATTCCTGAGCTGAAACAAAGCTAGAGGCAGGGCCTGTAACCAGGAAAAACTTTTGTCTGATTGAATCAAACGCAGGGCAGTCTTGAGCAGGCCATTGGTCTGTTCGACGAGACCATTGGAGGTGGGGCGATAGACTGAGACATACTTCCAGTGCAGGTTCACTGCTGTAGAGAAAAGATGCATTAATTGATTCCGGAAATGAGAACCATTATCAGAATAAACATTTCGTGGTATACCAAAACGTGGGAATAGATGCTGAGAAAAGCATTTGAAAACTTCTGCTGCAGTTTCCTGTTTACAGGGAAAAGCCTCCACCCATTTGGAGAATGGACAGACACAGACAAGAAGGAATCTGTATCCATCTACACGGACCTGCATATCTGTGAAATCTACATACCAGGAAATGAACGGACCCTGAACAAAGGGGAGATGACCTTGAAGCATTTGTTTGCCTTTCACAGGAGAATTCTCTAAACATTGGGGACACTGCTGGCACCATTCCTGCACCCTGGCCCTAAGACGGGGGTACCAGAAGAGCCCAGAAATTTGTGCACAAACACTGGAGGCAGGGGCATTGGCTACAGAGTGTAACAAGTGACACAGTTGTTGTAAAGACCAGAGTGAAATGCAAGCCTTTCCGGACGGGTGAACCCACAACTGTTTGTGCTCTGAACATCCTAACAATTTCCACTTCTGCACTTCATCTTGCAGAAGATTCTGCTGATAATCCCGGAGTGAAGGTAAGGGATAAGTCTTTGCTCGTGTAGTAACTAAAATGGGGACAGCATCTGTAACTTGTCTAGCTGCTTCATCAGCCAGAGCATTTCCGAAATGTAAGAAACCATAATGTCTGGAGTGGCCGGGGACCCAGTTACAAGAAATTAGAATACCTTTCTGCTGGCACTGCAGTAACAGGTCATACAAGTATAGAATCAATGATTTGTGTACAAGCTGACTACTAGATGAAGTAACAAATCCCCGCTGTAACCAAATCTGGAGGTACTCCCCACACAATTTTTTTAACATACTGTGAGTCAGTGTAGAAAATCAGGGGCGTTTCCGGACGTTCCTCTAGGACAGCTAATATAGCACACAATTCAGCTGCCTGTGCTGAATATCCCTGATCCGAGTCCAGAGCATACTGTAAGCGATGCTCAGACACTCCATCAGGGGTCACCAGCACAGCAGCAAATCCCACAGCACCTTTCTGTTCTGATCCATCAGTAAACCAAATTTCACTACCTGGTGGCATGTCAGAGGGTGATACCATAATGGATAAAATTTCCTCATAGGGGGAGTCACATACTGGGGTATGAACATCTACCGCTGTCTGTAGCCAACTTAGTGGGCACGTGGAGGCAGTGAGAGGGCGGAGAATCACTCCACTGTTCAAGATAGATGCACAGGCTTGCTGTAATTTGGTCGGGGACAAATGTAACGTGTCTTTGTTTAGAATAGCCTTCAGTTCAATGGACTGATAGAGAATCAGGGTAGTGGGGGTGAATATAGACAAAACTTTCTCTATCGCTGCTGCGACTGCAATGACTAATTTCTCAAGATCAGGCAGGGGAGGTTCGGTACATCCGAAAGTGCCTGACAAGAACGCTAAGGTAGTTCTCCAGGACCAAGCAGTAAGTCAGTCCTCACATATGGGTGACGTTGGCGCCGACGGAGCCCTCGCGGAGCAATTTTCCCCAGCTTTCAAAGAAAGCCTTTGGGAATTGCAGCGCGCATGCGCGGTCCCCTTCCCGCCCAAAGGTGCCATCTTGGCCAGTCTTCTTTTTTCCGCGGAGCCCTACAGACGTTGTCTAATAGTCACCGCCGAAAAGTTGATTTTTTCCTTATTATTTTCAGTATTTCTTCGGTTCGACGCCGGTCCTTTTTCCGCCCGGCCTCGCGACGCCTGTTGCGAGGCCTCCCCTTTTTCTGTCCTTCGCGACAACTTCGCGCCTTTTTTCATTTTTCCCTGGCGGCCCGTTCGTTCGACCTCGCAGGGGCCCTTTTTCCCCCGATGGCCGCCAGTGGTTTTAAAAAGTGTGTTAAGTGTAAGAAACTTATGTCTCTTACCGACACACATGATTGCTGCCTCCGTTGCCTGGGCCCCGATCATGAAGAAATGATCTGTGGGCCCTGTAGCAAGATGTCCGCGAAGTCTTTGCGGAGTCGGCAGCATCAGCGGGAGAGAATCTTCTCTGACCCCAGCCGTACCCGGACCTCGTCAGAAGCTTCGGTGTCCAGAGAATCTGGCTCTGAACATCGCCGGAGCTCTTCTGAGAGGGGGTCCCCTAACCGGGAACATCAGTGGAAGAAGAAACCCGCGAGGGCGGCGTCGGTGGACGCTCCTGGCTCCTCGAGGGCCAGGTCGCATAGCCCCGACAGCCGTCCCGGGTCTTTGGAGCTGGAGCGGCCGTCCAAACAGCCTCGTCTGGAGATGGACTCCTCTGCTCACGTAAGTGCTGTTGTCTTCGTAGACTCGCCTCCGAGTGGTCCGACGTCGGGCCCGACGCCGTCGGGACCCGAGTTGGGGGCTGCTGGGTCTCCTGAGTTCGGACTCAGGTTGACGGCCTTGGAGCGCAGCTTGACTGCCTTCATGGACCAGCAGCGGGCATTGATCGCTGGCCTCGCTGGCGCGTCTGCCCTGACCGCCGGGACGTCGACGTCTAAGTCGACCCCGGAGACCGAGCCGATCCTCGAGTCCATGCGGGCTCGAGTCGATCCTCGGTCGAGGTCACCTTCGGCCTCCCGTTCGGGGCCAAGGTCGTCGACGCCGACCCCCTCGGCGTCGGGGCGGACGGCGTCTGTGCCCGCCCGACCGGAGCCGCTCGACTCCTCCTCCGAGGAGTCCGCCTGGGAATCCGAGGTGGATGAGTCGCCTGGTTCTTTCCGGACTCGGTGTGTCCCTTCTGACTCCCCCGAGTCCGAGCCTCGGAGACAGTCCCCCCCGGAGGATGCCCGGTTCTCGGACTTCGTAAGGGATATGGCCAAGGCCTTGGCCTTCCCTGCGGATCCCGAGGAGGAGCCTCGAGCCGAGGAGCTCGATGCCCTCCAGTATGACTCTCCTGCGAAGGAGCACTTTACTGTACCGGTTCCTCCGATGCTGGAACGACTTCTCTTCCGCATGTGGGAGAGTCCGGCGTCGTCGCCGGTCTTAAGCAAGCGGGTCGATGCCATATATCGAGTCCGCAAGAGCCCTGGCTTCCAGAAAGCACAGCTGCCGCACCATTCCATGGTGGTGGAATCGGCCATGCATCGGCTCAAGAGCCAGAAGATGCACTCCTCGGTGCCTCCCGGCAGGGAAGCCCGCAGCCTGGATGGCATCGGTAAGAAGTGTTTTCAGGGCTCTATGCTTGCTTGTCGGGTCCAGACTTACCAGCTCTACATGGGCATGTATCTCCGGGACCTGGCTAAAGAACTAGCCGGATTCTCTGCTGGTCTCTCCGAGGAACCTTTGCGGAGGTTCCTGGCCTTGTCCACTGGTATTCGTGAGTGCTCCAAGTTCATTTCTCGAGCAGCCTATGATGGCTTCGAGGCATCGGCTCGAGTGGCCGCAGCCGGCATCGGAGCCCGCCGCCAGGCTTGGCTCCAGTCATCCGACCTCGAGCCCTGGGTGCAGGACAAGTTGGTCGATGTCCCCTGCAGAGGTGAAAACCTCTTTGGCAAACCTATGGACGAGAAGGCTGCTCAGCTCGAGACAGAGACTCTCACCAGGACTCGGCTCTCCAGGAAAACCTCTGCCCCTTCCCAAAAGAAGAAGGGCTCGGGGAAAAGCCCTTTTACCCGAGGAAGGCGGCTGCCTAATTATCAGGCCTCCGCAGCTCCCCATCAGGGCCAGCAGGCCAAGGGACGGGGTAACGTATCCCGTAGGCAGCAAGCCCCCAAGCCTGCGCCACCGGCCCCTGCTCCGCAGGGTGGGGGGTTTTGACTCGTTCAGCATAGCCTCTCCCCCTCCGCTGGTTTCTCTCAGCACGGGAGGCCGGCTGGTCCACTTTGCCCACAGGTGGTCCAACATCACGTCAGACGCCTGGGTGCTCCACATAGTCCGAGAGGGCTATCTTCTGCACTTCCACCAGGTACCTCCCCCCTACTTTCCAGGGGAGCCTCTGCAACCCCCTCTTCACCGGGACTTACTCCTTCAGGAGTTGGCAAGTCTTATTCGGGAACAGGCAGTGGAACCGGTGCCCCACCACCTGAGGGGTCACGGTTTTTATTCCCGGTACTTCCTGGTACCAAAGCGGACTGGAGGCCTCAGACCCATCCTAGACTTGCGGAACCTCAACAAGTTCCTGGAGAGGGAAAAGTTCAAGATGCTTACCCTTGGAATCCTGCTGCCCTACCTCCGGCAGGGAGATTGGCTATGCTCCTTGGATCTAAAGGATGCCTACACTAAAGGATCTAAAGGATGCCCACCCAAGCCACCGACAATACCTAAGGTTTGTGGTGGCGGGCAATCATTACCAATACAGAGTACTGCCCTTTGGCCTATCCTCCGCAGCACGAGTCTTCACAAAATGTCTCGCAGTGGTTGCGGCTTATCTCCGGCTTCAAGGCCTCTTCGTCTTTCCTTACCTGGACGACTGGCTTATCAGGGCCCCGTCCGCCACGGAGGCCACTCACGCCACAAAACGTACTGTAATTCTGCTCCAGTACTTGGGCTTTGTCATAAACTTCGAAAAGTCCACTCTGCTCCCCTCTCAGGACCTCGAGTTCTTCGGCGCCAGACTGGACACGCTTCAGGCGCGGGCGTTTCTGCCGCTCGACAGGGCTCATCGGCTCATGGCTCTCGCCAGCCGTTTTCGCAGCCATCCCCGGGTCTCGGCCCGGCTCTTCCTGAAACTGCTCGGCCATATGGCGTCCACGGTCCATGTGACCCCCAATGCCCGCCTGAACATGCGGCCAGCTCAGTGGTGCCTTCGCTCTCAATGGCGTCAGGCCTCGGGGAGACTGGCGGACTCGGTACGCATCTCCAGCCCGCTAGTCTCTTCTCTACGATGGTGGCTTCACCTGCCCAACCTAGTGCTCGGAATGCTTTTCCAGTCTCCTCCGCCGGTCCAGGTTCTGACGACCGATGCTTCTCTCCTGGGTTGGGGAGCACATTGCCAGGGGTCATGTACTCAGGGTCTCTGGACCCCGTGGGAATCTGCCCAGCAGATCAACTTCCTGGAGCTCAGGGCCATTCGCCTGGCTCTGAAGGCCTTCTCCCACCTCACGTCTCACCAGTCTGTACTGGTCCAGACGGACAATCAAGTTGCTATGTTCTACGTGAACAAGCAGGGGGGCACGGGCTCCTTCCTTCTCTGCCGGGAAGCACAAAAGCTCTGCGCTTGGGCCGTCAGCCGGGGACTCCTCCTCAAGGCTGTCTATCTCCCAGGTCAAGAAAATTACCTGGCAGACAAACTGAGCAGAATCCTCCAACCGCACGAGTGGAGATTGGACCCGTTGGTGGTCCAACGGATCTTCCTACGGTGGGGCCTCCCCACGCTGGATCTCTTCGCCAGTCCTCTGAACAGGCAACTTCCTCGATTCTGCTCTCGGGAACTGCACCCCCTCCGAGTAGCGGCGGATGCTTTTCTGCTCTCATGGTCCACGGGCCTTCTGTATGCCTTTCCTCCCATGCCGCTGGTGTCTCGAACTCTTTTCAAGGTTCTCCAGAACAAGGCCTCCGTGATCCTGATCGCTCCCCGGTGGCCCCGGCAACCGTGGTTCCCGCTTCTGATGCAGCTGGCGGTGGATGCCCCGTTACTTCTGGGGTTTCAACCCGATCTCCTGACCCAGGATCAGGGGTCTCTCCTACACCCCAACCTCAGATCTCTTCATCTGATGGCCTGGCTGCTGAGAGGGTAGTCCTTGCTCCCCTCCTGTTGCCTCCGGAGGTGGAGGACGTCGTACTGGCTTCCAGGCGACCCTCTACCCGGAAATCCTACGCCCTTAAATGGCGTCGCTTTTCCAACTGGTGTACTCAACAGTCTCAAGATCCCTTCTCCTGCTCGGTGTCGGTGGTCTTGCAGTACTTGCTTTCCCTCTCCAATCTTGGGCTCCAGTCCAACTCGGTCAAGGTTCACCTCAGTGCTATTTCGGCACATCATGTGCCAGTGGAAGGCAGGCCTCTTTCCGGCCACCCCCTCGTGGCTCGGTTCTCCCGGGGCCTTCTTCTCCTCAAACCACCGTTGCGCCCCCCAGCCCCTGACTGGGACCTGAACGTGATTTTACAGCGGATCACCTGCCCGCCTTTTGAACCCATTGCTACCTGTCCTCTTCGTTTTCTCTCTTGGAAAACCTTATTCCTGGTAGCCCTCACTTCCGCTAGACGCGTTAGTGAGCTGCAGGCCCTGGTGTCTGATCCTCCCTACACTCGGTTCTACAAGAACAGGGTAGTCCTACGGACTCACCCTAAGTTTCTTCCAAAGGTGGTCTCCCCTTTTCACATCAATCAGGAGGTGGTGCTTCCGACCTTCTTTCCCAGGCCACACTCCAGCCGAGCTGAGATGGTCTTGCATACCCTGGACTGTAGAAGGGCGCTGAACCTCTACCTGGATCGTACGCGGGAGCACCGTAAGACTGTCCAGCTCTTCCTGTCTTACGACCCTAATAAATTAGGGCTCCCTGTCTCCAAGCGTACTCTGTCCATCTGGGTAGCTGACTGTATCGCTTGGACTTATGCGGCGGCAGGCCTCTCGCTGGAGAGTCGAGTCACCGCTCATCGGGTTCGGGCGAAGGCTGCGTCAGTGGCTTACCTCCGCTCTGTTCCATTGGCAGACATCTGCCGGGCCGCTACTTGGTCTTCGAGCCAGACTTTTGCGGCCCATTACTGCCTCGAGAGGGAGTCCCGCAGGGACAGTGCTTTCGGACAGGCAGTCCTCCGTAATCTCTTCGAGGTTTAGGCAACTCCTACCCTCCATCCCGGATGTTGGGCTACCGGTTGGAGATTAATCAGAGAAGATTCCTTCCTTCTGTGCTGCTGAGCTAGAGGGAGCTCATTTTTGTGCTTAGGGTCTCCGGTAGCCTTAAGCTGGGGAGTCCCATATGTGAGGACTGACTTCATGCTTGGTCCTGGAGAAAGCGTAGTTACTCACCTGTAACAGGTGTTCTCCAGGAGCAGCAGGAATCAGTCCTCACAACCCTCCCTCCCTCCTCCCCTTGGAGTTGCAATCATATGATTTAGTTTTTGCAATTTTTTGCTGTCTTTTTGCTATGTCATCAGACTGGCCAAGATGGCACCTTTGGGCGGGAAGGGGACCGCGCATGCGCGCTGCAATTCCCAAAGGCTTTCTTTGAAAGCTGGGGAAAATTGCTCCGCAAGGGCTCCGTCGGCGCTGACATCACCCATATGTGAGGACTGATTCCTGCTGCTCCTGGAGAACACCTGTTACAGGTGAGTAACTACGCTAAACCCTGTCCTGAAATAGTATGGCCGCCCAAGCCTGAGAGCCAGTCACTACCATCAATTGAAAGGGTTTGTGATGATTCGGCAAATGTAAGGCTGGAAGACACTTTAAATCTTCCAATATGGACTGGGGCACACTTACAGCACAAGGGTCTAAAGTAATTTTGTCTGAATTCTTTACACCACCCTTCAAATAAAGGCGGAAACAAAGAGTCAGAGAACTAAAAGCTGGGATCCAATTTCTGCAAAAATTTAGTGTGCCTAGAACAGATCGCAATTCCCTAAAAGTACCAGGTATAGGGATCTGCATACAGAGTTGAATTGTTTTATCTCCCACCTGAATGGATCCTTGGCTTAACTGGAACCCCAAAAAGTTAACCGTTGTCTGCACGAGTTGTGCTTTTTCTGCATTAAGTTTGTACCCTTTCTCATGCAGTTCCTGTATTAACTCCTGTGTATACTTCTGCATCTCCAGGAACAAGCAGGAATGAGTCCTCACATATGGGTACGTCGGAACCGACGGAGCCTGCGCGGGAAAGCTCCCCAGCTTCCCAGAAAGGAAGCTTTTGGGGCCTCCCACAGCGCATGCGCGCTGCCTTCCCGCCTTCCTGACCAACTCTCTTCAGTTCTTCTTTTTCCGCGGAGCCAGCAGGTCGTGTTCCTGTCACCGCTGAAGAAATTGTTATTTTAATTTGTTTCTTTGACCGCGTGTCTGCCTTCCCCGATTCCAGACCGGTAGCGCCGGTCCTTTTTTCATTTATTTTAAAAAAAAAATATATATATATAATTACTTTTTCTACACTTGGTGTATTTTTTCTGTGAGGCTTCTAGGCCTTCTCAGGTCTCCCTCATGGAAAAACCAGCTTCTGGTTTTAAAAAATGCACTAAGTGTACCGGTACTATTTCAGTTACAGACACCCATGAGTGGTGTCTTAAATGTTTGGGGCCTGACCATTCCATTCCGGATTGTCCATCCTGCTCTCTGATGTCCAAAAGGGGCTTACAGAACAGAGCAGCTAAATTTCATATGCTGTTTTCTACCGATACTCCAGCATCAACATCCTCCAGGTCTTCTTCTCCTGATGGATCTCAGGTAACCAAACATTCTTCGGGCAAGTCCTCAAAAGGCAAATCTCCCTCTAAGCAGCGAGAGGCCCTTGCAATTGACCCTGAGGACCCTGCCCCAGCCAAACAACCCCGGCGGGAAGCTCCGGCTTCCAAAGCTCCTCCTATGGGGTTACAGGTAGACATCGATGGCACGGCCTCGACCGATCTCCTGTTAGACTGCTCTGGGGTACTGACTAACACCGGTACCGACTTCCAGGCAGTTGTGGCGGCTATGGGTACTACGGTACAATCCATGCAGCAGGCCTTACTGACTTTCATTAATGCTGCACCGCCATCGGTACCGCAACAATCGGTTCCGACTCCGATCCCGGTACCGCAACCGATACCGGTACCCAGAGCATCTACTTCCAGTAGCATGCCGGTTCTGGTCTCCGGTTCCGGAGCTTTCTTCGATACCGCTCCGATTCCCGGTACGCCCGATGTCGGTACCGATCGGTACGCGTATCGATCTCTGGAAGCAAATAGACGATACTTTGAATCCTCTGAAGATTCTGATACATCAGATGATTCTGCTGACGTCTCTTTTACTCTTCCTGAGGAGCCCTCTTCTCCAAAAAGGAGAATGTCTCCTCCAGAGGATTTGTCCTTTCAAGACTTCATTATTGAAGTAGCTAAAGGACTCTCCTTATCTGTATCCTCTGAAAAGGAACCTAGAGCAAAAAAATTAGATATTTTAGGATACTCTAAGGTTCCCAAAGAGGCAGCCACCTTACCCATACCTGAAATTCTTCAAGAACACATCATGGATTTGTGGGAGGCTCCTCTCACCCTATCTCCACATTCTCGACGTTTGGACACCATGTATCGGGTTCCTCCTTCTGGTTTTCAAAAAACTCAGCTTCCTCACCACTCTATTGTGGTGAAGTCTGCTATGAAAAAGATAAAGAGTACCAAAAGACACTCTTCTACCCCTCCAGGAAGAGAATGTAGGACTCTGGATGCTTTTGGGAGAAAAATCTTCCAAGCTAGCATGCTTATTGCCAGAATCAATTCATACAGCCTCTATATGGGCATGTTTTTGAAAGAGATTGCATTAAAGATACGTCAGTTTCTCCCCTTTATCCCAGAGGATAAACAAGAGGAATTCCTTCTTTTGCTAAAGCACACTCAAGATGTTTCAAAGTTCTCCAACAGAGCAGCCTTTGACTCTTTTGAGGGGGCAAGCAGAGCCTCTGGCATTGCCATAGCTGCTCGCAGACTGGCTTGGCTCCAGGCCTCTGATTTGGAACCCTGGGTACAAGAAGGCTTGGGCAATTTGCCCTGTACAGGTGAAAATCTGTTTGGCAAAGAGTGGCAAATCAAAGCCACTCAAATGGATGCAGAGAATGCTGCTTTAGATAGACTTTCTAAGTCTACCTCTACCCCTGCCAAGAAAAAACCTTTTAAGAAAACTTTCTATAAAAAGACCAGATTTTCCACAAATACTGGCCAGCAATCTTCCCAAGTTCGCTTTGCTCCTAAGCGTCAGCAAACTAAACAGGCCAGAACAAAGTCTACAGGGGCTGCTACAATCCAGCAGTCCCAACCTCCTCAGGGTTTTTGACTTGATTCTAGAGAACTTAACCTTTCTGGCTCTGCAACAGCCAGAACCTCTCACCATTCCAGGAAGGTTAGCTCATTTTGCTCCCAGATGGGAACAAATCACATCAGAACCGTGGACCCTCTCTATCATCAGAGAGGGCTACAAACTACATTTCTCCAGCCTTCCTCCCCATACCATGGTGAGACAATTCAATTCTCCCCCATCTCTCCTGTACCTGTTGGGCCAGGAGGTGACCACTCTTCTCGCCCAAACGCAATAGAAGAGGTTCCTCTTCCTCAACAAGGGTCAGGTTTCTACTCCCCTTATTTTCTCATTCCCAAGAAAACAGGGGGGTACAGACCCATTCTGGATCTCAGAGAATTGAACAAATTCCTATACAAAGAGAAATTCAAAATTCTTTCTCTAGGTACTCTCCTTCCATACCTACAGAGTCAGGACTGGCTTTGTTCTCTAGATCTCAAGGATACGTACTGTGATGGGGCCCGTGGGTAGAGCCCTCTAACCCTATGTAGGCGGTCGCCTAGGGTCAGTAAAATAAGTATTCTGCTCTTGCTATAAAATAACAGAGTCTCTTAGAGCAAAAAGTGAATAAGGAAAATAAGATGGGTTTTATTCCCCGTCCCGCTCGGACCATCAACAAGTTCAAAAACTCCAGATACAAGCAATAAACAAAAATGGTAACAGCAACTTCTGTTTCTTTGTTACATTCACAAAGTTCCTTTTGTTACTTAATTAAGTAGAATGGTTGCACTTGTAACAAATGCTACAGTCCATGGGCATGGGGTCTGGAAGGCAGCTGTCTTCCCACAGCATACCCTCTCCGGCACTCCCCAAGCTCTCAGTATCACACTCTTCCTGTGTGGTATATTCAGGCACGTCCCCTTGTGATAAATCACTACAGCTTCCAGTAAAGGTTCCTCTCTCCCCAGGTTTATACCTGTCTGGCATGAAGTAGATTCCCTCTGGGTTTTCCTCCCAAAGTAAAGGTTCTGAATACCTTTTCTTCCTGCCTCTATTCTCAGGACCACGCCCTTGGCATGTATATGTTTCAAACCTTTCTTTATAAGAACAGGGATGCCTCCTTTTATCCTTAGGGATTGTCTTGGCTCTTGGCTTACAATGTCCCTTCTCTCTAGCCTCCCAGGCTGGCTGTGCAGTAGCAAAGTTAGTATCAGCTTTACAGCTATTTCTTACTGTGCAAGTATGTTTGGAGTTCCCATCCCCCAACACTCTCCTTCTGAACTGACCTGTGCTTATTGCTGGCACATACCGGTCTCCTGTATGATAGGACACTCCTGGCTTCTCTTGAGGTCTGTCTCGAGGGGCATACCTTCTCCCAGCACAGCTTGCCTTAAACCTTTTCTCCCGAGTGCTGTAGCTATCTTCACTTCCTGGTTCTCCGATAGCAACCTTTTCTCCCAGCACTCCTCTGGGGTTTCTGCTCAGCTGTCTGTAGCCACACCTCCTGCTGCTTTCTCTTGCTACGTCATCTGCTCTGGGCCCACCTGCTATTCCACCTCCTGTGCTTGAGCTCTCACTCTGGCTTTTGCCCTCCTCCTCTGGGGTTTCTCTCCACTGACTGGAACCCTGTCTTATGTGATCCCCAGCCCTGCACGTGACGTGGGGATTTGCAATCAGGTGTTCCTGATGAGCTTTCTGTTTGGCACGTAGTAACAGTTTTCCCTGCTCAACTGTTTTACTATGCCTCGTGTCTCTTTGCATAGCTGAATCTAAGGTAAGCTCTTCTTTTATCTGCACTTCCATGGGCTGTGTATCCTCTGCTGCACCACATATCCCCCCTCTTAAGATATTCCGGGATGGGGAACTTTCGTGCTCACAGCCCGGAATCTGCCCTGGATCCCTGAGCTTCCTATCACACCTACTGTGTACCGCATTACCCTCCTCCCATGGTTCTTGTGAACATGCGCCTGCTGCTCTGTGTGTGGTTATTATGCTGAAGCGGCTAATTGCCACCATCCTCTCGTGCCACGGTTTCAGGACATTTATATGATACGTCTGAAGGCGTCCCCTGTCATTCTTGATGACGTATGATACGGGACCCTTGCGGTCCACTACCGTGTAAGGACCCTTCCACCGGGCTTCAAATTTTGGCCCTGGATCAGTGACCATTACCTCGACTTTGTCGCCCATGGTTAACTGCCGAGGTTTCTTACCCTTATCATAATATCTCTTCTGTATTTTTCTACTGTCTTGTAAATTTCTATCTGCGGCTTGAGATGCCCTTTGAAGGCGACTCCGTAGCCCGCAAAGAAACTGGGGAACTCCCATTTCCTCCTCTCCCGGTTCCACCCACTGGTCCCTCAAGATGTCCAGGACCCCTCGTGGTGCCCGTCCGAACATAAGTTCATATGGGGATGTTCCTAGGGAGGTTTGCGTCCGTTTCCTACTAGCATACAGGGCAAATGGGAGCATAATGTCCCAGTCTGCCATTTGCCCCTCTAACCCCCTCCTTATCAACTGCTTAAGGGTTTGGTTAAACCGTTCCACCAGACCGTTTGTCTGTGGATGATACGCCGATGTTTTTATATGGTTGATGCCAAAAGCGTCCCATACTTGTGCTAAATATCTCGAGACAAAATTACTTCCCCTGTCTGTGAGCATTTCACTCGGGAAACCCACCTCACAGAACAATTTTATTAACTCTGTGGCTATAAACCTGGCGGATATGTTTCGGAGAGGGATTGCCCAAGGGAACCTGGTGGCTACATCCATGATGACGAGGATATACTGAAATCCCCTAGGTGTTCTCACCAGGGGCCCTACAATATCCATCGCCATTCTCCTAACCGGTTCCGTTATGGTAGGCGTCTGGATCAGGGGGACTCCTACAGGCTTAGCAGCGCTTACCCGCTGACAAGCCGGACAGGCCTCACAGAATTTTTTTGTTTACCTAAATACTCCCGGCCAGTAAAAACGCTCGAGAATCTGGTCGAGTGTGGCCTGCACCCCTTTATGTCCTCCAATGGGGTGGTCATGAGCTAGCCTCATGACAACTGCCTTGAAAGTGGTGGGAACTACTAACTGTTTCCTAATGGCATTGTTCTGGGGATTGCTGCTCTCCCTATATAAAATATCTTCCTCTAATAGGAACCTGGGGAGCACATCTCTATCTGCCTGTGCAAATTCGAAGGCATATTTTAATATGGGGTCTGCCTTCTGCTCTTTGGCAAAAGACGGAAACCTTTTTACTAAGTCTGCCGGTACCCAGGGTAACCCTTGCCCATCGGCTACTCCGGCTCTCAACTGGGTCCGGTGATGCCTCTCCCGGCCTTTTTCGCCTTTACTTTTCTTTTTATCCTTGCCGGGGATACCAATCAAATCTTCATGTTGGGGAAGCTCGTGCAGGCCCTCATCTACAACTACTTCCTCCCCCTTTTCTGGCTCTACCTCTCCTTCTTCTTCTACGGGGACAGGATCCTCTTCTGAAGTTTCACTAAGGGTCCTCAGTCCTTTTGCCTGAGACCTGGTGGAAACTAGTCCTCCCTTTATGCATGTGCTGTCTTCTATACCTCTGTAGAAGGGTGGCCAATCTCTTCCCAACACTATATCGTAGGGCAGTTTGGGAATGATGGCTACTAGGACTTCTCTTCGTGTGCCTAAGCCCTTAACCCTTAATCTAAATAGAGGATACCAAGTTGTCGCTCCATGCACACATTGTATTTTTGCCGTCCCCTCTTGCTGACTCGGGGGAAAACCATTTTGGGCCTGTATGATTTTCCAAAAACGGCGGGAGACCATACTTTGGTCGGCCCCCGAGTCCAGCAAGGCCTTAGCAGGTACTCCCTGCACCTCCACATCCACACGGAAACCTGCTGCTACATGTTGGTCATTGTTAGTAACTAGTGCTGTACGATACACACACTCCTTCTTTAGGTGCCCAATTTTTCCACACTTAAAGCATTTTGACATATTATTACTTTCCGTTTTCCTATATACGGATTCCCTTGAACCCCACATATTCCTCTGAGGAACTTTAGTAGTTTTCACAGAATTGGTTAACCCAAACCTGCTGCCAGCGCTGGCCTTCTTAGTTACCTCAGCCTCAAAGAACCTTTCGGTTAATTGGGCTGCTTCAGCAGAGGTTCTACCATTCTGTAAGGTCAGGAAAGTTCTCACCTCCTCTGGAACTGCCTCAAAGAATTGTTCCAGTACAATTTGATCTATTATATCTGCTACCGGTTTACCGTCGGGTTCAAGCCATTTTAAGACCAACCCATGCACTCTATGATATAGCGCCTTTGGGGTTTCGTCAGGTTGAATCCGGGTAGACCGGAGCATGTGTCTATACACTGCTGGAGTTAAGCCCAGCCTATCACGCACTGCTCTCTTAACTTCATTATAATCGGCTGCCAAAACGGCAGGCATGGCTTTGTAAGCTGACTGAGCCTCGCCGGTTAGCGCTGAGGCCAGCCTAACGGCCCATTGCTCTACTGGCCAGTTGGCATTGAGAGCTATTCTCTCAAAAGTCTCCACAAAGTCATCAAAATTATCATCTCTATGCATTTGTCCCAGTGTCCATATCCCACAACTCTGTGGGCCTACCCCACAGATAGGTACTGCTGCTGGCGACTCCTCCTTCCTTGGCTCCTTTAGAAGAGTATGCAATAAGTCCGTCAGGGGCTTTTGTTGGTCCTGCAGGGCTGCGATGGCCTGCTCCTGGTTCTTCCGTGCTAGCTCTCCCTGTTTCTTGAACTGCATACTCATCCATCTTAGGACCTCTTGTGCGTCCATCGTGGTCATCCCCTTTTCTCCTGGAAGATAAACCAGAGACACAAACACCAAGTGTGGCACTACAACAACAGCGAAAGAAACAATTCTTTTCTTTCTCCCAAGCTTTTTCCTTCTCACCAGGGATCCTCCCAACCTGTGCCCAAATACCCTTTACCTGAGCCAGGTGGAGGTTCTTATTTTGGGAAGGTGCTTGCCGTTGCACTCTCAGAACCTGGATCCTCTCCGGGCGTGCCAACTTCCACTCTTCCCGCGTTGTCACTTGCTCGCTCCGTAGCTCTTTTGCCTCGTTAACTGGATCCTGCCAACTACGCCAACTTGTGATGGGGCCCGTGGGTAGAGCCCTCTAACCCTATGTAGGCGGTCGCCTAGGGTCAGTAAAATAAGTATTCTGCTCTTGCTATAAAATAACAGAGTCTCTTAGAGCAAAAAGTGAATAAGGAAAATAAGATGGGTTTTATTCCCCGTCCCGCTCGGACCATCAACAAGTTCAAAAACTCCAGATACAAGCAATAAACAAAAATGGTAACAGCAACTTCTGTTTCTTTGTTACATTCACAAAGTTCCTTTTGTTACTTAATTAAGTAGAATGGTTGCACTTGTAACAAATGCTACAGTCCATGGGCATGGGGTCTGGAAGGCAGCTGTTGTCTTCCCACAGCATACCCTCTCCGGCACTCCCCAAGCTCTCAGTATCACACTCTTCCTGTGTGGTATATTCAGGCACGTCCCCTTGTGATAAATCACTACAGCTTTCAGTAAAGGTTCCTCTCTCCCCAGGTTTATACCTGTCTGGCATGAAGTAGATTCTCTCTGGGTTTTCCTCCCAAAGTAAAGGTTCTGAATACCTTTTCTTCCTGCCTCTATTCTCAGGACCACGCCCTTGGCATGTATATGTTTCAAACCTTTCTTTATAAGAACAGGGATGCCTCCTTTTATCCTTAGGGATTGTCTTGGCTCTTGGCTTACAATGTTCATTCTCTCTAGCCTCCCAGGCTGGCTGTGCAGTAGCAAAGTTAGTATCAGCTTTACAGCTATTTCTTACTGTGCAAGTATGTTTGGAGTTCCCATCCCCCAACACTCTCCTTCTGAACTGACCTGTGCTTATTGCTGGCACATACCGGTCTCCTGTATGATAGGACACTCCTGGCTTCTCTTGAGGTCTGTCTCGAGGGGCATACCTTCTCCCAGCACAGCTTGCCTTAAACCTTTTCTCCCGAGTGCTGTAGCTATCTTCACTTCCTGGTTCTCCGATAGCAACCTTTTCTCCCAGCACTCCTCTGGGGTTTCTGCTCAGCTGTCTGTAGCCACACCTCTTGCTGCTTTCTCTTGCTACGTCATCTGCTCTGGGCCCACCTGCTATTCCACCTCCTGTGCTTGAGCTCTCACTCTGGCTTTTGCCCTCCTCCTCTGGGGTTTCTCTCCACTGACTGGAACCCTGTCTTATGTGATCCCCAGCCCTGCACGTGACGTGGGGATTTGCAATCAGGTGTTCCTGATGAGCTTTCTGTTTGGCACGTAGTAACAGTTTTCCCTGCTCAACTGTTTTACTATGCCTCGTGTCTCTTTGCATAGCTGAATCTAAGGTAAGCTCTTCTTTTATCTGCACTTCCATGGGCTGTGTATCCTCTGCTGCACCACAGTACACACATATACTCATCCATCCATCCCACAGAAAATTCCTACGGTTTCTGTTCCAGGGAAAACATTTCCAATACAGAGTACTCCCCTTCGGTCTAGCCTCTGCTCCAAGGGTATTTACCAAATGCATGGCAATCGTAGCTGCATTTCTACGCACTCTGGGGATCTTTGTCTTCCCATACCTGGGCGACTGGCTCATCCGAGCTCCATCTCAGTCCGAGGCTCAGGCTTCCCTGGACCACACCAGACGCATACTGCAGTATCTGGGACTTGTCATCAATCTGCCAAAGTCTCAACTCACCCCTACTCAGTCCCTAGAATTCATAGGGGCCTGGCTAGATACTACCACTGCAAGGGCCTATCTTCCTCAGGCCCGTTGCCACCGTCTAGTGCACTTGGCCTCTCAAATTCAGTCCAGAAGCCACTTGACTGCCAAAGAGATGCTACAACTGCTAGGCCACATGGCATCCACAGTTCATGTGGTGCCTTTTGCTCGCCTACATATGAGAGCAGCTCAATGGACCTTGTCCACCCTGTGGACCCAAGCATCAGGAGCCCTCTCAGACCAAACAGCAACCTCAAAACGTCTTTTTTGGTCTCTCCAATGGTGGATATCCACTCAAAATCTGTTGTTGGGGGCCCCCTTCCAACCTTTGTTACCCCAAGCAACTCTCACTACAGATGCCTCCCAAACAGGTTGGGGAGCTCATCTCCAAGACCTCTCCACTCAGGGCATTTGGTCTCCACAGGAGACCACCCTTCATATCAACCTTTTGGAGCTGCGAGCAATTTTCCTTGCTCTCAAGGTCTTTCATACCCTCCTCATCAACATGACAGTCCTTGTTCATACCCACAATCAAGTAGCCATGTTCTACATAAACAAACAAGGAGGGACTGGCTCTCTGTCGCTTTGCAACGAAGCTCTAAAACTGTGGGCCTTCGCCAGAGAGCATCGGATCCATCTCCTGGCAGTGTACCTCCCAGGAATCCAAAACTCTTGGGCAGACAGACTCAGTCGAGTTCTGCTTCCACACAAATGGTCCCTGCACATGGATCAGGTACTCAGAATCTTTCAGGAATGGGGGACCCCGGACATAGACCTCTTTGCAAGTCCGTACAATGCCAAACTTCCCCGGTTCTGTTCCAGGATTCCGTGTCAGGGAGCTCAGGCCAAGGATGCCTTCCTCCTTCATTGGGGTCAGGCCTTCCTATATGCCTTTCCACCCATTCCCTTGATTCCCAAGACTCTATTCAAACTTCAGAGGGATCAAGGATCCATGATCCTCATAGCTCCACGCTGGCCATGCCAAGTGTGGTACCCTCTACTTCTGCATCTCTCCCAGACACCCTCCCTGGATCTGGGAGCTGCTCCAGACCTTCTGTCTCAAGAGGAGGGGACTTTGTGGCACCCAAACCCCAAGTCCCTTCACCTCAGAGCTTGGTTACTGAAGGCCTAGACCTTCAAGACTTGAATCTTTCTCAACAGGTGAAGGATGTCCTCCATGCATCAAGGAAATCTTCCACCAGGCGTGCTTATGCTTTTAAATGGAAAATATTTTCAATTTGGTGTGCAGACAAAGGTCTTAACCCTCTAGCACTACCTTTGAATTCTTTACTCGAATATCTCCTGCATCTTTCCAATGCAGGACTTAAAACCAATTCTGTAAGGGTCCATTTGAGTGCTATTGCAGCATCTCTTCAGCCTATCAATGGACAATCTGTTTCCTCTCATCCTCTTATTGCAAGATTCATGAGAGGTCTAACTTTAACTAAACCTCCCATTCGGCCTCCTCCGGTGGCATGAGACTTAAACGTAGTTCTTGGTCAGCTTATGAAGCCGCCCTTTGAACCCTTAGCCACTACCTCCTTAAAATTCCTTTCCTGGAAAGTCATTTTCCTTATTGCAATCACTTCTGCTCGCCGCATCAGTGAACTGCAAGCTTTAGTGGCTAATCCACCTTATACAAGGTTCCATCATGATAAGGTAGTCCTTAGGACAAATCCCCACTTTATGCCTAAAGTGGTCTCACCTTTTCATCTTAATCAAGAGGTATATTTACCTGTCTTTTTTCCAGCTCCTCATGCATCAAATGCAGAGAGGAACCTTCATACTCTAGACTGTAAAAGAGCTCTTGCCTTTTACCTCCACAGGACACAGCAACATCAAAAGTCTTCTCAACCTTTTTTTGCTTTTGATCCTTCTCATTTAGGACTTCCAGTCTCAAAAAGAACACTGTCCAATTGGATTGCTCAGTGTATTTCTTTTGCTTATCAGAGTAAGAACTTTTCTCTGGAAGGCCATGTCAGAGCTCACAATGTGAGAGCTATGGCCACATCTATGGCTCATCTTCATTCTGTATCCATTGATCAGATCTGTCGAGCAGCCACCTGGGCCTCGGTTCATACCTTCACAGCCCATTACTGCTTGGACAAGGACTCCCGCCGGGATGCCTTGTTTGGTCAGGCTGTCCTCAGACACCTGTTCCATTCTTAAACAACTCCTGCCCACCTTCCCTGAATGGATGCCTGAGATCCATAGGAAGATGAGAAACCCTTGGGAGGGGGATCTCCCCGGCATCTTAGCTAGGGAGTCCCCATATGTGAGGACTCATTCCTGCTTGTTCCTGGAGATAGCACAGTTACTTACCTGTAACAGGTGATCTCTGGGAACAGCAGGAATTAGTCCTCACAACCCACCCACCTCCCCTAGGAGTTGTATCTCTCTCTCTCTTTCTCTTTCCTTTCCTCTCTCTATTGTCTCAGCTTTAAACTCGAACTGAAGAGAGTTGGTCAGGAAGGCGGGAAGGCAGCGCGCATGCGCTGTGGGAGGCCCCAAAAGCTTCCTTTCTGGGAAGCTGGGGAGCTTTCCCGCGCAGGCTCCGTCGGTTCCGACGTACCCATATGTGAGGACTAATTCCTGCTGTTCCCAGAGATCACTTGTTACAGGTAAGTAACTGTGCTATTTGTGCATAGTCTGACCCAGACAGTAAAATGTCATCTACATATTGTAGCAAACACATTTCTCCAGGGAGATGTGAATTGAACTCCTGTAAATCTTGTGAGAGAATCTGGGAAAATATACTAGGACTATCGACATACCCCTGAGGTAGTCGTGTCCATTGGTAATGTACTTGATCAAAAAGAAAAGCCAGTAAGGGTCTAGAATCAACATCAATTTCTACACTAAAAAAGGCATTTTTCAAATCTAATACTGTAAAATATTTGTACAGTTGTACTGTATTTAATGTGGTAGCGGGGTTTGCAACTGCAGGAAACTGAGTTTCTACAACTTGATTCAGCGCACGAAGATCATGCACAATTCGCCATTTACCATTAGGTTTACTAACTGGAAAAAGAGGGGTATTATATGCCGAAGTACTGTGTTCTGTGATACCATGTAGTTTAAGCTGATTAATTTCCTCTCGTGCACCCTCTATAGCTGCCTGCTGCAAGGGGTACTGGGGCAATTTTGGACCCTCTTTCCCTTGTTTTAATCGTATGTGAACCGGTGTACCTCGTACCCGGCCATAAGGGCTAAGGAGGTAAGTGCCAGTTTCACTTATCCCTGCGGATTGAAATGCTCCTGCCACTAAGGTGACTTGGGCTTTTACAATTAGATCTCGTCCCATCAAATTTATAGGACAGTGAGAGGCATACAAAAAACTATGGAAGATGGCAAATTGTGGCCCTTCCACCCAAATTGGATTAGTCACGGGGGTTTTTACTGGCTTACCATCGAACCCAGTGGTCATTACACTGTCTCTGCCAATGGTTCCACCTATGGGCATGGTGTTCAGAACAGAAAGTGTGGCTCCAGTATCAATTAGGAATTTCATTACTTGGTCATTCAAAGTTAATTCAATATGGGGCTCCTCTGTTCCCAGTATCACCTGCATATTATATATACCTAGTCATTGTCTATCTTCCCTATTGCCATAGCCTGTCCTATTTGGGGGCTGCCAGATAGGGTATTGCCGGGGTCTTGCAGGTGGTGGGGGACCTTGGTCATATCATCGCCGCCCTCCCGGTAGTGGGGCACGGCAGACCCGTTGCAGGTGACCCCTCTCACCACACCGCCAACAAGTGAAATCTCTCTCCCTGTCCTGCTCTTGTCTGGGGAAGGATCGTGGTTCCTGACCCGTGAGCTGACCACGCTTTTGAACATTCAAAACTCGCATCAATTGTCTACATACATCTTCAGAGTCACTTTCTGCACTGCTATCACTTGAAGAATCTTCCAAACATTCCATACATTCCTCAAATTGTTTCCGTGTTTCTTTAGCTTGCTGCCTTGCTTCTTTAACCTGCTGCTGAAGGGCTTTAATTAACTTTTCGTCGGTAGCAGATCTGCTGACCCTCCCTCCCTTCTTCTTCTGTTCTATTTCTTTCAATTGCAAAGTAAACAAACGAGTTTGGGCAGCTTTTCTGTCCCTCTCTGGTTTATTCAATTCTTCCTCAGCTTGTCTGACAAAATGAAAAATATGCGCCTGTTGTTTCTGCCATGGTTCTGATTCTAACGCTACTATGTTTTTTAGATTTAACTGGATAGGCAAAGGTAAGGTATTGCAGAGAGTCTGAAAAAACATGAGAGCCATGTTAGGGTCATTGTGGGGTACGCCCATCTGGGCCTCCCATAAATCTTGAAATTTAGCCAAATAAGCGCTAATATCTTCCCCTACTTTAAATTGCATTGAAGTAAGGGGTCCCATACTTCGTTGGGTGGGATAAATGTCCCTCAAGGAGTCCCATACCATATTATGATAAAGATTAAAAAGTGCTCCATCATAGTGGGGCTCATGTACCATAACCCCTCTGATATGGGCATTTTGAAAAACTTGATTAGCCGCGTTATTACCCAAAATTCGGGCCAGTAGGGCTTTTACATCTCCAATTGCTAAAGTATAACCTGCTGTTAATCGTTCAAATTTTTGTATCCATGCTCCCGCTCCCTGGTTCAGGGGAGGGAGTTGCTCGGCCAGATTAGTCATATCAGTAAAACGCCAAGGAATATATATTTCTTGCCCGTGGGGAGCATGCCGCACGGGAAATATCAAATGATTAGGTGTTTTTGGGTTATTGGGATCTTGTCCCTCATACTTTTCCCATACCCTCAAACCTGTTTCCATATACTTATAGTCCCATTGTGGATCTCCCTCCCCTCCACGGATACATCTACGAGCTAGGTTTAAATCTTTAGTATTCAGTGACCCTTGTTCTGGCCAAATTCTCATTTGCGGGGCACAGGCTGTTGTCCACCCATGTAAGTTTGAACTCCAATGATATACATAGAAACCTTCACCACCTCCTTCATTAAAAACAAAATCTACTGGGGTTTTCTTAGGTTGAACTGGTTCTTTACGGGCATTAAGTGATATTCTGTACGGGCATTAAGTGATATTCTGTACGGGCATTAAGTGATATTCATGGGCTCTGGTCGTCCGGTTCCTAACATTCTGCCTACTTTCACATGGTTCTTTAGAAAAATAATCACGTTCCCATTGACCTTCTGGTAAATCAATACTACCAGGGAATTTGTCCGCTGACATCACGGGAACCTTATTTGCAATTAATGGAGTCAAGGACAGAGGGAGTGGACTGTACTTGGGTTTGATCACCCCCTGTGGCTCGCAGCAACAACTGGTCACACACCGGGGGCTCAGGGATTGGATCAGGGGTCAAATGTAATTTACCTGCTACCTGGACCCATCCCATATGCTGTTCCCGGCGGGGAGATGCAGACTGGGATCTTCTACGTGGTTGGGAGTTATTATTTCATATTATGTCTTCCAATTCCCGATGGGGATATATTGGATTACATGGGGGAGTCTCAATAAGAGATGGTGTTTTTATCTCTTCCCACTATCTAACTCTTTCCTTGTGTGTTTCTGCTGGTCTTTTATCTTTAATTTTATCTTTAGGTCTGTCCTCTAATTCTGTCTCCTTGGTGTCTAGATCTATGGAAGGGTCTGCATAACCTATCGCTGCCATTGTACGACTCTCTGTCGTCCAATAGGGGGGTGGATCATCACTACTGAGGGTGTTTGGATCTACCTGTTTCATCCACATGGAAATGTACCTTAAGTGTTTCAGCTGACTAGCCCCAGTCTTATGAAATAAAACATAATCCCTAATTTTTACTAAACAACGACCATCAAAGGACCCCTCTGGTGGCCAGCCGAGAGGAGTTCCAGGAGCAGCGCTCCATTTTGCCCATTTAAGGCAAACTTTCAATATTTCCTTTCCTAATAAGGGATTATCTCTCATCATCCGTTCGACCGGAGTCACTGGGGAAACTTGATTTACCATTATGTCCTGATTGCCATCTTTCTTTCTCCTAAACAGAGACATGATTCCTACGTGCAACCTTTTATTTAAGGATCTCAATATCCAACCTCTTTATTTACAGAGGAAGGAAGTGCAGGAAATGTCCAGGACACCTTTCAAACAAGAATTCGCTTCGTTCAAGCCCAGCCAATCTCCTCGCGGAGGTATGGAACCGTGAGCAAGAACAACACACGCTTCGTGTCAGACGACACGTGCAGTCTCAAACACTTATCATTCAGTCCCAGTTTATAACAGCAAATGTTTCTTACATTTTATTCATATAACAAAACAGAAACTTAAACAACACTTACCAAGCTTGGTTAAAAATAGTTATACTCACGACGCCGTCATCCTAGGGAATCTGTCACTCACTTCTTCTCCTCCGGTCTCTACTACGCACCGGGAACGTACCTCCCTCTTCTTTCTTGAGGGGAATCCAAATCTTTAAATTTGTATCTTGGTCATAAAGACCCACCCGTACCCCAATCCCGGATGTTTGGCACCAATTGTGAGGCCCTGTTACTCACAAGAGACCGTTTACTAATTATCACTAATTTCCTGTATAGTCCAGATCCAAAAGTCAGTACAGGTGCAATCAGAATCTCTGTTTATTAGATAACTGATGGACAAATACAGGCAGGGGAGAGGAGAGCTTCTGTCAGTCATCAGACACCAGACACTTCCAGAATTCCTCCTCCCCCGAGTATAATAGTCATGTTACATATATATATTTTTTGCTTCTGTGTATTGCTTCCGTATATGCATACAGTCTCCAAATCCATCCCTCTGTGAGGCCCCCTCTCCTCCCTCCTTCTGTTTCCTGTCATTGACCTTTCTGTCCCCTCTATGTTCCTGTTTCAACATTCCTCCAGGCCTCTCTGTCTTGCTTATACTCACCAACTGTCAAAACCATCTACTGTCTTCAGGACTAACGGCTCAGCTTATACTTTTTTGCATGGTTTCCTGTGTACGTGCCCTCTGCACAAAGCCTCTGCATGGACTCTCCAATCCATGCATACACTTTGCTAAGGCTTATGATATTTCCTTATATGGTTCCTTATGCTGGCCTGGGGTTTTTTCTTTGTCCACAATATAGTAGTTTGGTTGACATATTTTTATTAGAGCAGAATAAAGGCCATTGAGTGATTATGAACCAGGAACATATCCCTAAACCTTATAATCCCTACATAGATCAGGAGGTGGCTACCCTTCTTGCCCAAGGGGCAATAGAAGAAGTACCTCTTCTTCAACAAGGGTCAGGGTTTTACTCCCCCTACTTTCTGATCCCAAAGAAAACAGGGGGCTACAGACCCATATTAGATCTCAGAGAATTGAACAAATTTCTATGCAAGGAGAAATTCAAGATGCATTCTCTGGGCACTCTCCTTCCATACCTTCAGAGTCAGGATTGGCTTTGTTCTCTAGATCTCAAGGATGCGTACACACATGTCCTCATCCATCCATCTCACAGAAGGTTCCTCCGTTTTCTTTTCCAAGGAAAGCATTACCAACACAGGGTGCTTCCTTTCGGTCTGGCCTCTGCTCCAAGAGTGTTCACCAAATGCATGGCAGTAGTAGCTGCATTTCTACGCACTCTGGGAATATTTGTATTCCCATACCTGGACGACTGGCTCATCCGAGCTCCATTTCAGTCAGAGGCCCAGACTTCCCTGGACTGCACAAGGCGTATTCTGCAGTATCTGGGACTTGTGGTAAACCTCCCAAAGTCCCAGCTCACCCCTACTCAGTCCCTAGAGTTCATAGGGGCATGGCTAGATACTACCACTGCAAAGGCCTATCTTCCTCAGGCCCGTTGCCTATGCCTAGTGCAGTTAGCCTCCCAGATTCAGTCAAAGAGCCATTTAACTGCCCGGGAGATGCTACAACTGCTAGGCCATGTGACATCCACAGTGCATGTGGTCCCCTATGCTCACCTTCACATGAGAGCAGCTCAATGGACTTTGTCCACCCAGTGGACTCAAGCATCAGGGGCTCTGTCAGACAAAATAGCAACCTCTAGGCGCCTTTTTTGGTCTCTCCAGTGGTGGAGGTCCACCCAAAATCTGTTGCTGGGGTCCCCCTTCCAACAGTTGTTGCCCCAAGCAACCCTCACAACAGATGCCTCCCAAACAGGTTGGGGAGCTCATCTACAAGACCTCTCCACTCAGGGCACTTGGTCTCCACAGGAGACCTCTCTACTTGGAGCTCCGAGCAGTTTTTCTAGCTCTCAAGGTCTTCCATACCCTGCTCAGCTACAAGACAGTCCTCATTCATACGGACAATCAGGTAGCCATGTTTTACATAAACAAGCAAGGAGGAACTGGCTCTCTGTCGCTTTGCAACGAAGCTTTAAGATTGTGGGCCTTCGCCAGAGAGCATCAAATCCATCTCCTGGCCGTATACCTTCCAGGAATCCAAAACTCTTTGGCAGACAGACTCAGTCGAGTTCTGCTTCCACACGAATGGTCCCTGCACATGGACCAGGTACTCAGAATCTTTCAAGAGTGGGGAACCCCGGACATAGACCTCTTTGCAAGTCCGTGGAATGCCAAACTTCCCCGGTTCTGTTCCAGAATTCCGTGTCAGGGAGTTCAGGCCTAGGATGCCTTCCTCCTTCACTGGGGTCAAGACTTCCTGTATGCCTTTCCACCCATTCCCTTAATTCCCAAGACTCTGTTCAAGCTCCAGAGGGATCAAGGATCTATGATCCTCATAGCTCCACGCTGGCCACGCCAAGTGTGGTACCCTCTACTTCTGCATCTCTCTCAAGCTCCCTCCCTGGACTTGGGAGCTGCTCCAGACCTTCTGTCCCAGGAGGAGGGGACTTTGTGGCACCCAAACACCAAGTCCCTTCACCTCAGGGCTTGGTTGCTGAAGGCTTAGACCTTCAAGGTTGGAATCTTTCTCAGCAGGTGAAGGATATCCTCCATGCTTCCAGAAAACCTTCCACTAGACGTTCCTATGCTTTTAAATGGAAAAGGTTTTCCATTTGGTGTACTGAGAAGGGTCTTGACCCTCTAGCACTACCTTTGAATTCTCTATTGTAATATCTCCTGCATCTCTCCAATGCAGGCCTTAAGACGAATTCAGTAAGAGTCCATTTGAGTGCTATTGCAGCATCCCTTAAGCCTCTCAATGGACAGCCTATTTCCTCTCATCCTCTTATTGTAAGATTCATGAGAGGTCTAACTTTAACTAAACCTCCCATTAGGCCTCCTCCGGTGGCATGGGACTTAAATCTGGTTCTTGGTCAGCTTATGAAGCCACCTTTTGAACCCTTAGCCACCACCTCCTTGAAATGTCTTTCCTGGAAGGTTATTTTCCTCATTGCAGTCACCTCAGCTCGCCGCATCAGTGAACTGCAGGCCTTAGTGGCTAATCCACCTTATACAAGGTTCCGTCATGATAAGGTAGTCCTTAGGACCAATCCACACTTTATGCCTAAAGTGGTCTCACCTTTTCATCTTAATCAAGAGGTGTATTTACCTGTCTTTTTTCCAGGTCCTCATGCATCAAGTGCAGAGAGGAATCTTCATACCCTGGATTGTAAGAGAGCTCTTGCCTTTTACTTACAAAGTTCACAGCAACATAGAAAGTCTTCTCAAGTCTTTGTTGCTTTTGATCTCTCTCATTTGGGACTTCCAGTCTCTAAGAAGACACTGTCCAATTGGATTACTCAGTGTATTTCTTTCGCCTACCAGAGTAAGAACCTTTCTGTGGAGAGCCATGTCACAGCTCATAATGTGAGGGCCATGGCCACCTCTATGGCTCATCTAAATTCTGTGTCCATTGACCAGATCTGTCGAGCAGCCACCTGGGCCTCGGTTCATACCTTCACACCCCATTACTGTTTGGACAAGGACTCCCGCCGGGATGCCTTGTTTGGTCAGGCTGTTCTCAAACATCTGTTCCATGCTTAATCAGCTCCTACCCTCCTTCCCTGGATGGATGCCTGAGATCCATAGGAGGAGGTAGAGCCCTTCTCAGGGTCCCACAACCTTGGGGATCTCCCAGGCATCTCTAGCTAGGGAGTCCCCATATGTGAAGACTCATTCCTGCTTGTTCCTGGAGATAGCACAGTTACTTACCTGTAACAGCAGGAATAAGTCTTCACAACCCACCCACCTCCCCTAGGAGTTGTATCTCTCTTTCTGTCTTTCCTTTCCTCTCTCTCTTTGTCTCAGCTTTAAAAGTCGAACTGGGGAGAGGCGGTTAGGAAAGGCGGGAAGGCAGCGCGCAGGCGCTGTGGGATGCTCCCAAAAGCTTTCCTTTTTGGGAAGCTGGGGAGCGTTCCCGCGCAGGCTCCGTCGGTACCGACGTACCCATATGTGAAGACTTATTCCTGCTGTTCCCAGAGATTACCTGTTACAGGTAAGTTAACTGTGCTTTCTCCACCATCCAGAAACTACCCTGCCCACCAGAGCCCTTCCTTCTCCCATCTCAGGAAGACTTTGCTTGCCCTCCCTGGGGGAAAATCAGCATTCCATATTGTCCTGCTATACCATTACAGACAAGTGAGTTGTGTCCCCCTACCGGCAGATGTGAAGACGTTTTCCATCAGCATATTTATGACATCATGCCATATCAGCCAGAACCACCAGAGAGAGCCTTCATTAATTCTGTGTCTCCCGCAGATGGTGGATGCATCTTTTCAACTTTCTGAAAATCTGAGAAAATACAAGGAAAAATTGAGAAGAACGATTAGTTTCACTCATGAGAAACCACCCATTGGGTGGATTTCTAACAGGAGTCCAATATGGGAGTCTCCACTATGGTGATCCTTGAAACCGATGCTGTTTGAAATACCATAGGTCAGGGATTGACAAATCCCATGTGCCAGGACATCATAGAGACTATAAATTGAATCTCGGTGCCTGGAATTTCATTGCTCCCCTCCCCCAGCCATCATCTGATATTTCTTACTCTTCCTGTTGTATTGTTTACTGCTCCACCACGATTGGTTCTGCAGATAGCTTGAGCTGTGTGGTGGAGGAGGTTTGCTGATCTTGCAGTTTGAAGTCTTGCAAGATCAGCAAACTTTTTGCACCGTGTGGTTTAGGCTACCTGCAGAGACGATTGCGGTGGAGCAGCTAATAATGTGGCAGGAAGGGTAAGATATATTGGATAATGGCTGGGGGAGGGGGCAATGACAGAAACATGTTGGGTGATGGTTGGGGAGAGGGCAGTGAAAGAAACATGTTGAGTGATGACTGGGGGAGAGGGCAGTGAGAGAAACACATTGAGTGATGACTTGCGGAGAGGGGGCAGGTAGAGAAATATATTGGGTGGAGACTGGGTGAGGGGGCAAGGAGATAGACTAGATGATGGCGAGGGGGACTGTGTGGAGAGAAACTAGTGTGATGATGAGGGGCTGTGTGGGAGAGAGAGACATTGGGTGGCTTGGAGGGAAGGCTATATGAGAGAGAGTGAGAAGTCAGAGTGAGGGCACTATGGGAGATTTTTTATTTTTTTTGCTTTAAATATTACTAGGCCATGGTGATATGTGAAGCAAAAGAGGAAGTTGCCTTGGGTATAGCTGACACCATACTCACTGGTGTTGGGGGGAGGGGGAGAAAGGTCTGTCTCTGTTGTAACTGTCTAATGGCATATTAAGGGCCTGATTTATTAAGCTTTCTTTTCTCATAGAAAATAGGAAATCATTCAATCAGGCCATTTAAAAAGGAGTTGCAATACACCTTTTGAGGGATGGGGAGCACTGTGACAGAGGTCTCAGTGGCCGGCTCCTAAACGTTTAAGCTGGCTCCTAGATTCCAAGAAAATCTGTCGAGGCCTGCCATAGATGGAGGGAAACTGGTTCAGCTCCCGCCCTTATTAAAGACATGTTGAGTAGCCTGAAGTTTGGAAGGAAAGGAACTGAAAGGATTCTTCATCCATGCACACAACTTCAGTGCCCTCTCCTTCCTCCTCCTTTCCCTGCTCTCCTCTGAAGATTGAAGAGGGCTCTTCAGAGGAATGCGACTGCATGTCTGACAACAGGGGAGTAACACTTTATTTACTTGCCATGGGCTCCCCGGGGGCGAGTATCAAAGGCTAAGCCTTTCTCTTTCTTCTTTATGGGTGCTAAGTCGGGTTTGGGCCACTCAGAGGGTCTGTTTGAATTGGTAGTTTTCCCACCTTTCCTAACTGCCTGTGCATGTTGTTTGCGCTTCCTGTGCTTTTCTTATGCTAATTCCATGCCTTCCCAGTACAACGGTGGCATGTGGTTGCTGTGTGCGTGGCCCCCTCTGTGTACGGTTTGTTCACATGGTATTTGCTCACATGTTTCTTCTCCATGCGGCACTAGTGCACATGGTCTTTCCCACGCAGATTTGGCGTGTGATGCAACTTGCTGCCTGAAAGTGCTTTCAGCCTGTATTGCCTAACTGCTTGTGGTAGTGGATAGTGCTTCTGCTACTTTTGAAGAAATGCTGCCAGGTCCATGGAAGGCAGAAAAGTCTGATGGTTGGATTCTGGTATTTGCTCAGCTTGCGTCAGTGCTTGGGGCACTCTCTCAGAAGGCCCGTCTATCCCTGCGCTGCTGGGAGATGAAGTACCTCAACCTTATCTTTTGCGCTGTCATTGGCTTGCAGGCCTGCAGTTTTAGCACACTCTCCTCTGGATACTCCCCTTTGTAGAAGGGATTGTCATCTGTTGCCCCCTCCCCCTCCTCCCCCAGTGTTGGATGTCATCTGGCCAGTGTAAAACTTCCAAGTCCTGGGCTGTTTTCCCTGGAGTTTTCTTTTTTTCTGCAGCAAGCTTGGTCTTTCAGTTCTGGCAACATAGACCCTAGAGCTTAAAGGTCCTCTCTATTTTGTCTGCCTACTCAGAAGAGGGACAGCATATGAGTCGGAGCCTAGCTTGATAACTGTCTTCTAAGCACTTTCTGTGATAGTAAGAGTTGGAATTTTGAATTGGCTGGTCTTTGGTCGTGACCTGGAGTCCAGTCTCAATGTTTCAGGTATAGATATTGATCTGGAGCGAATGGTCATCTTGCTCTGATGTGCATAATGAGTCAGGTGGTGTTCACCTAATCAGGAAGGTTGAGTTGGTGACACTAATTGCTCAGGTGTCATCCTCCCTGAGTTTAACCCTCTGGCAAGTGAATTGGAGTTGCTGGTTCACCCTTTCTGACAGGGGGTTTGGAAGTACAAGACTGCTTTCCCTTCCAGACATCATCAAGAGCATGGTGCACTTGGAACGTGCCCTGCCATCTCCCCAGTGAAGGGGCTGAGAGTTTGCTGGAGGCTTTTGCCCTTGCATCAGAGGATTGCGCCAAGTGGTTTAAAACACCAAGAGTAGATGCACATTTTACAACTGGTTGCAAATTGGACCACTATTCCAGTGGAGGGAGGAATGCCCTGAAGGACCCTGGGATCATAAAGTGGACATTCTTGAGCAATAAATTTGCAGCCTCCACTGTTATCCTTCAGTTGATGGGTATGTGCAGACCTGGCATCTTTGGTTCTGCTTCAGTGGTTTCAGTCCCTTGCGTAGAGAATATTACGCACCTCTTGAAGTTGTCTAAAGCCTCTCTTGTTGGATGCTACATATGATCTTGTCTGTGGTGTAGCTAAAGGCATTGTTCTGTTGACTGTAGTGCAAAGTTGGATATGGCTCCGCCTTGGGGCAGCAGTTTTATCCTCTAGGTCCTAACGGTCTCAGTTCTCCCTTAAAGGCAGACTCTTGTTTGGGAGGACCTGGATAAGCATAGGACTTGGGCGAGTCCATACCCTATCACTTTCCAGAAGACAGACCCACAGCAAAAGTAAAAAAAAAAAAAAAAAGATAGAGGACCTGGGAGGCAAACGGGCACATATTCCATGCTATAAAGACTCCAGTTGCTATCCCCCCCTGCAGGTCCTCCTTCCTATCCTTCTGAGTTCTGGTCTTGGATTCAGCTTTTTTGTGGACCTCTAGGGTCCCGTGGCTCTAACACCTCCACAGGTGCTTTCTCCCAGGAAGTGCGATTACGGCCTAAGGGCCCATTCTCCAGGATCAAGTAGGATGTCAGCCTTCACATATGGGTGATGTCAGCATCAACGGAACCCTTGTGAAAACATTCCCCCAAGCCTTTGGGAGATGCTACCAAACATGCGTGGTCCCCTTCCCACCCAAGGGTGCCATCTTGCTCAGTCTCCTTTTTTCCACGGAGCCCTTCAAATGTTCGTCTGGCTTGTCCCCGGAAAAAGTTGATTTTTTTTTCTCTCCGAGTTTCATACTCGCCTCCAGTATCGCACCGGTACTCTTCCCACCACCCGACCTCGCTGCCTCAGCGTTGAGTTTGGGTCTGTTTTTGTAGTGTCACGCCCTTGCCCCTTACTTCCAGTATGGAGGGGCGTGGTTATCATAGAAAGTTTCACCTTTTAGCCTTTAACTGACTGGTTCCTTTGCCATGCCCTTTGGGAAAGGTAGTTCAGTCACAATCCACTTGGCTTCAGGTAGAAAAAAACACTTGTTGTTGGATCAAATGATAAGGCAATGACAGAATTTATTGACTCAAACACAAAGTTCACAAATACTACCCTTGGATACTTTCTCCAGGATTCTTCACAATACACATCAGGACATAAATAAACTAAAAGCAAACTTTCAGCTTATAGTGTTCTTCAGCTCAAAGGTAAAGCCTTTTAACAGTCAATGCTACCAGCTTGGCTAGCATTGCTGTTTAAAGCAAACAAAAACAGCATTTCTTAATGGCAGTTTTCTGTTCTCATAGTCCCAAACACTTCCAGGCTGGTTTTTCTCTTTACAAACAAAGTAAAACTTTTAACAGGACAAAAACTTCTCATAAGCAAATAATGCTCTATTCAAGGCTTTAGGAATATTCAAAAACAAAGCCAGAAACTTTACTTTCTTTCACCATTAGCTCGGCTTCTTGCCGGTGCACTGCTCTGGATATCAGGTGTTTATCAAGCCCAATCAGAGAGCTTCAGCTTGCTCTTGCTTTCTCAGCAAACATATTTCTTCTTGAACACAGGACATGCACAAAACCATCTACAGGCTTTCAAGGTTACCTGACTCTGAAGGTTTTCTCTTAAGGGTAGTTTTCTTTCAATCCCTCTGCAGTAAAGGATTGGCACAAGGAGCAATCCAAGTATGAGTCTTCGTCATTCACAGCTAGGTCTGGTTCACCTAGTTGCATAGGCTCTACCTCTCCTTCCAGTTCACAGGGTTCAGCTGACTGCCTTCTGTTAGAGCTGAGAGTATCCCTTGCAACTCTGCACTGCTCTGTATTAGACAAGCTTTCAAGGCTCATACCTGGGCCTGGGCTTGTAGCAGCTTCTCCTCCCTCATGCTCTGGCCACCATTCTCCTGTGCTTCCTCTTCCTGTCCTCCAGCTTGTGTTTCTGCTTGGGTCTCTCCCTGAGACTCTCTCTGGGACTCTCCTCCTCCTCTCTCCTGCTTCTTTCTCTATCCTAGACTTAAATCCCCTAGGCTCCAGCCCCACCTCTTCTCCTCTCAGGTGACGGAGATCAGCTTGCCTCCTGGCAGCTGGGTAATTAGGGAACTCAGTGAAGTAAGGGTCCTTTACCCTGGGTCTGTATTCCCTCTCCTTTTCTCCACTAGGGGAACTCTGAAACCTATCCCATCTGGGAATTTCCTGCTTTCTAGGTGTGATTGGGGTTTTGTTTCTCTGACCTTGCAAAATAGGTCCTTTTATAAGGGTGAATTCCTTTCCTTTATCCCTTTCTCCTCTGTCATGATAAGCTTCCTTATCACAGTAGGTTTTTGTTTCTTTAATTTTCTGGTGTCTTAGCACCTTTTTCCCAACTGGCAGCCCGGCGAGTCTTCGACCTCGCAGGGGTACCTTTTTCCCCCATGGCTACCAATGGCTTTAAGAAGTGTGATCGGTGCTTAAAAATTGTCTTTGGCTGACACACATGACTGCTGTCTCTGCTGTCTTGGGCCAGCCCATGACCCGGCAGCATGTGGTCTTTGCAAGAGGATATCCAGCAAGGCCCTCAAGAGCCACCAGCAATAGCACAATAATTTTTCCCCGAGTCCCTGGTGCCTCCGAAGGCTAGGGCCTCATCTGAAGCCTCAACACCTCAGACAGACCCTTCCAAACCCCATCGTGGGTCTTCAGAAAAAGGGTCTCCCTCGAGGGAACCCCAGAAGAAGAAGAAGCCCTCGAAGGCTTCGTCCTCTGACGGATCCAACCAGCCGGGTGCCCCCCAGGCTTGGTCCTGCAGTCTGAGACGCTCGTCAGAGGCATCGGAGAAGAAGCGGCCTGCAAAGTTCTCCTGGAAGGATTCGATCTCAGACCGGCTTGTGGAGCCTTCTGGCCTGGAGTCCAGAATGGCGGCCCTGGAGCGCAGTTTGTCTGCCTTCATGGACCAGCAGTGGGCACTGTTATCTGGTACTACCAGTTCATCTGCCCCGACCACCGGGCCCTCGATGTCGAAGACATCGTCGGAGGCCAAGCCGGTCCTCGAGGTCCTTCGGCCTTGATCCGATTCCTGCTCGACGGGACTGCAATCATCCCCAGCAAGTGTGCCGGGCACCGGCTGCAGAGCAACCCCCCTATGAGCCCTTGAAAGACTACTCCGTGTGGGAGACGGAGGATGAGGAGTCCCCCGATACCCGTCACCACCGTGACGTCCCATCAGACTCTCCCATCTCAGAGTCTCGATGGCTGTTCCCGCCAGAGGATTTGGGCTTCCTTGATTTTGTCAAGGATATGTCTTAAGGCCCGGACATTCCCTACGGAGTCGGAGGAGGACCCTCTGGTAGATGAGTTGGAAATCCTCCAGTACGAGGCTCCTCCGAGGGAATCGCTCACGGTGCCCATCCCTCCCATCCTGGAAAGGCTGATGCTCCGTATGTTGGAGATGCCGGCGTTGGTGCCAGTGGCGAGCAAACGGCTCGACTCGATGTATCGAGTCTGCTGGAGACCGGGCTTCCACAAATGACAGCTGCTGCATAAGTCCATGGTGGTTGAGTCAGCCATGTGTCAGCTGAAAAGCCAGAAGATGCACTTCTCGGTGCCCCCCAGCAGGGAGGTCCGCACCTTGGATGCCCTCAGCAGAAAGTGTTACCAGGGCTCGATGCTCATTGGCCACATCCTGACTTACCAGCTGTATATGGGCATGTACCTGAAAGACCTGGCAAAGGAACTCGCCAGGTTCTCAGCTGGCCTCTCCAAGGAACCCCTGCGGTGGTTTAAGAACCTGATCAAGGCAGTCCATGAGTGCTCCAGGTTCATGTCTCGGGCAGCCTATGATGGGTTTGAGTCTGCAGCTTGAGTAACAGTGGTGGGCGGTGGTGCATGATGCCAAGCTTGGCTACAGTCATCTGACCTCTAGCAGTGGGTTCAGGTCAAATTGGTTGATGTCCCATACCAAGGAGAGAACCTCTTTGGCAGGCTCATGACTGACAAGACTGCCGAGCTGGTGACCGAGTTCATGACAAGGACCAAGCTCTCTAAAAAGACCGCTGCCCCTCCCCGATAGAAGGGCCCTGGGAAAAAGTCCTTCTACCTGAGGAAAGGGGCTGCTTACAGAAACTACCCACCATTTCAGGTCTCCACAGCTTCCCAACAGGATCAGCAGGCCAAGGGATATGGGCATGGCCCTCGTAAGCAGAAGGCTCCAAAACCCCAGGCACTGGCCCCGGCCCAGCCAGGGGGGAGTTTTTGACTCCTTGAGCATAGCTCTCTACCCCAAGAAGATCAGCAGTCCAAAGGGGGACGTCTGGCCCACTATGCCCAGAGGTGGTTGACCATCACCACTGACTCCTGGGCACTTTGGATGGTCAGGAAGTGTTACCTTCTCCACCTGACTCAGACACCTCCCTCTTATTTTCAGGGAGAGCCCCTCAGGTCTCCCCTCCACCAGGATGTCCTACTGAAGTAGTTGGCAGTTCTTCTCGAGGACATAGCAATGGAACTGGTGCCCCACCATCTCAAGGGCAAGGGGTTCTACTCCAGGTACTTCCTCGTGCCAAAAAGAACAGGAGGCCTAAGGCCCATCCTTGCCCTGTGCAACCTCAACAAATTCCTGGTGAGGGAGAAGTTTAAGATGTTCTCCCTTGCAACATTGTTGCCCTACCTGCAGCAGGGAGATTGACTATGCTCCTTAGACCTCAAGGATGCCTGTACCCACATCCTCATTCACCCCAACCATAGGCAGTACCTGCGTTTCATAGTGAGGGACAAGCACTATCAGTACAAGGTGCTCCCTTTTGGCTTGGCATCTGCCCCAAGGGTCGTCACAAAATGCCTGGCAGTCATGGCTGCCTTCCTCCGCCTCCAAGGGGACGACTGGCTCATAAAAGGAAGCACGGCCTCAGAGGTGTGGCAGGCCACTGCATGCACCATCCAGGTTCTGCAGCACTTGGGTTTTGTCATAAACTACCCCAAGTCTCACCTCCTCCTGACACAATGTCTGGAGTTCATCGGGACAAAGCTTGACACTCTCCAGTCAAAGGCCTTCTTGCCCAAGGATCATGCTGACCGTCTCAGGACTCTGGCACAGGACATACAGTACCATCCCTCTATGCCCGCTCAGCGGCTTCTGCACCTTCTCGGGCACATGGCCTCGACTGTCCATATCATTCCAAATGCTCACCTCCACATGAGCGCGGCACAGTGGTGTCTCTGAGACCAGTAGACTCAAGCCACGGGGTGCCTCCGAGACAGAGTCTCTTTAACCTGCCAACTGGCAGACTCTCTGGTCTGGAGGCAGTCTCTTCAGTATCTTGAGGTGAGCATACCTTTTCAGGCCCTGAGCCCCTCAAGGCTCCTAAACACGGACACCTCCCTGCTTGGCTAGGGAGCCCACTGCTAGGAGCTCCACACCCAGGGCAGCTGGTCAACAGGTGAGAGCACCCAACAGATCAACCTCCTGGAGCTGTGGGCGATCTATTTAGCCCTGCGAGTGTTTTGCCACCACCTGCGTCACCAGCTGGTGCTGGTCCAGACGTACAACCAGGTGACGATGTTCTCTGTGAACAAACAGGGGGACATGGGGTCTCATGCCATCTGTTGGGAGGAGGTAGTCCTCTGCTCGTATGCAATTCAACAGAGCATTCTCCTATGGTCAGTATACCTACGAAGCCAGAACAACCTGCTGGCCAACAGGCTGAGCAGAGTCCTCCAGCCGCACGAGTGGCAGCTGGACCCTAGGGTGACTGACTAGCTCTTCCAGATTTGATGGACCTGTTCGCCAGCCCGGAAAAATTACGGTTGCCTTGCTTCTGTTCCCGGCAGGTCCACCCCTCCATGGTGGAAGCAGACGCATTCCTCATTTCATAGTCTGAGGACCTTATGTACTCCTTCCCTCCCACACCACTGATTGCCAAAACCTTGTTCAGGACACTCAGCGACAGGGCCTCACTCATCCTGATAGCCCTTTGGTGGCCTAGGCAACCGTGGTTCCTGCTGCTCCTTCGATTAACAGTGGAGACCCCCATCCCATTGGGGACCTCTCTGGGACTCCTGTCTCAGGAAGGGAGCTCTCTTCTGCACCCCTACCTGGGGTCCCTGTCGCTGACAGCATGGCTGCTGAAAGGATGACCCTAGCCCCTTTCAACTTCTCAGGTGAGGTAGAGATCCTGCTGGCCTCTCGCAAGGCCTCTACTAGAAAGGTTTATGCCCTCAAATGGTGCAGGTTTTCGGCCTGGTGTGCTGAGCACAGGATTGACCCATTCTCCTGCCCGATGGGTTTGCTGTTACAGCACCTTCTCCACCTCTCACAATCTGGGCACAAGTCTAACTCCGTCCGGGTGCACCTTAGTTCCCTGGCAGTGCACTACCACCCAGTGGATGGCAAGCTCCTCTCAGTCCAGCCGTTGGTGACCCGCTTTCTTAGCGGTCTGCTTTTATCGAAGCCCGCGGTTCACTCTCTGGCAATCAAATGGGACTGGGGCAGCTCACTTGCCCACCCTTTGAGCCTCTGGCTACTTGCCACCTACGCTATCTGTCTTGGAAGGTGGCGTTCCTGGTTGCACTCACCTCTGCTTGCAGAGTTAGCGTGCTTCAGGCTTTAGTGGCGGAGGCGCCTTATACCAGGTTCTACAAGAACAGAGTGGTGCTCCGCACACACCCTAAATTTCTTCTGAAGGTAGTATCGTCCTTCCATCTCAACCAGGAAGTAGTACTCCCGTCTTTCCGAGACCTCATTCCAGTAGGGCAGAGACAGTCCTTCACACCTTGGACTGTAAGAAGGCTTTATCCTTCTGTATCCAACGCACTCAAGGCCACTGCTAAGCTACTCGGCTTTTTGTCTCCTACGACCTCAGTAGGCTGGGGGAAGGCAGTGACCAAGCGTACGCTGTCCACCTGGGTGGCGACTGTGTCAGGTCCATGGCGGCCTCAGTGGCAAACTTGCGCTCTGTCCCAATGATGCACATCTGCCGGGCTGCCACCTGGTCTTCAGTCCATACCTTCACAGCCCATTACTGCCTGGAAAGAGAGTCTTGACAGGATAGTGACTTCAGCCAGGTTGTGCTCCCTAATCTTTTCGGGGTTTAGGCAACTCCTACCCTCTGATCCCTCTGTGTTCAAGTTACTGGAGTGTTGGTTTTCATCGGACACAGGGGTCCTACTGTGGTCTGTGGACACGGATTTAATTGCTGCTGCTCGCGGCTCCCCCGTGAGAGAGTCCGTGTTTTTTGCTATGGGCTTTCGGTAGCCCATAGCTGGGGAGTCCCATATGTGAGGACTGACTTCCTGCTTGTTCCCGGAGAAAGCGTAGTTACTTACCTGTAACAGGTGTTCTCCGTGATGGCAGGAACCAGTCCTCACAACTCTCCCTCCTCCCTTTGGAGTTGCCCATTTACCATCCTTTATTTTTGCCATCTTTCAGCTATGTCATCTGACTGAGCAAGTTGGCACCCTTGGGCGGGAAGGGGACCATGCATGCCTGGTAGCATCTCCCAAAGACTTTCTTTGAAAGCTGGGGGGATGCTTCCTCGAGGGTTTCGTCTGTGCCGTCACCCATATGTGAGGACTGATTCCTGCTGCCCCCAGAGAACACATGTTATAGGTAAGTAACTATGCTTTCTGGGAGTGGGCCCGGGTTACTGAGGAAGCCGCCTTCACCTCCATACAAATGAAAGTTGGCAGTGGATGTTGGTAGGGACGGAACCCAAACAGCCCCACGGCGCCAAAGATTCAAGGGAAGACCAGTGGGGTTATTTGAGGCCATTACTACTGCTGCAGGCTCTGGAGAGGGGCGGCAATAGGGACTGGAGAGAGGGGGGTTCACAAGGGCTTTCGCCTAGGGTGCATCATCTCCTTGCACCATCCCCGCTTTGTAACAGGTGTTTTCTGAATAGAGTAGGATAGATATCTTCATAGCAGCTACCTGCCTTGCCTAGAAGTCGGATTCCCTTAAATTTCCACTGCTATTAGCTCAGCATAGAACTGAGGTATCCCTGTGCAACAGCTGTGATGTAGAAACATTTTGTAAAATTTGCTGGGAAAACGCTGTAAAGTTCAGAAGCTTGTTAGTGATTCTCCAGGACCAAGCAGGAAGTCAGTCCTCACATATGGGTGACGTTGGCGCCAACGGAGCCCCCATGCGGAGCATTTCCCCAGCTTTCAAAGAAAGCCTTTGGGAATGCAGCGCGCATGCACGGTCCCCTTCCTGCCCAAGGGTGCCATCTTGCTCAGTCTTCTTTTTTCCGCGGAGCCCAACGGACGTGTTTCGTTTTCACCCGAGAAAAAAGTTGATTTTTCGGCATGGATCCGTGTTTTCTTCAGTTCGACTCCGGTTTCCCTTTCCCGTCTGGGCCCGGTACACCGGTATCGAGCCCGGACTTCATTTTTCGGTTTTTGTCCCTAGTGACTCGCGTACACGCCATTTTTCTATTTTTCACTGGCAGCCCTGTCTTTTGACCTCGCAGGGGCCCTTTTTCCCCGATGGCTGCGAGCGGGTTTAAAAAGTGTGATCGGTGTAAGAAACTTATGTCTCTCACCGACACACATGACTGCTGCCTCCGCTGCCTCGGGTCCGATCATGACCCGATGATCTGTGGCCTGTGTGAGAAAATGTCCTCGAAGACATTGAAGAGCCGGCAGCAACAAAAAGAAAGAATCTTTTCTGACTCCGCGTCCGGCCGGGCCCGGACTTCATCAGAGGCCTCGACATCTTGGGATTCCGATTCTGAGCATCGCCGGGGTTCCTCTGAAAGGGGGTCTCCCTCGCAGGAGCATCGCAGGAAGAAGAAACCCGCGAGGGCAGCGTTGGTGGATGCACTTGGTTCCTCCAGGGCCAGTTCGCATAGCCCCGAGTGCCGTCCCAGGTCTTTGGAGTCGGAGTGGCCTGCTAAACAACCTCGTGTAGAGACGGAGTCCCCAGGTCACGTGAGTACTGTAGTCCTCGTGGACTCTCCTCCAGGGGAGCTGACGTCGGGCCCGATGCCGTCGGGGCCCGAGTCGGGGGGTGCTGAGTCTCCTGAGCTCGGACTCAGGTTGATGGCCTTGGAGAGCAGCTTGGCTGCCTTCATGGAACAGCAGTAGGCACTGATCGCCGGTCTCACCAGTGCATCTGCTCCGACCACCGGGACATCGATGTCCAAGTCGACCCCGGAGGCCGAGCCGATCCTCGAGTCCATGCGCTCTCGAGTCAATCCTCGGCCAAGGTCTCCCTCGGCCTCCCATTCGGGACCGAGGTCGTCGACGCCGGTACCCTTGGCGTCGGGGCGGATGGCATCGGTGCCTGCCCGACCGGAGCCGCGCGATTCCTCCTCTGAGGGGTCGGGCTGGAAACGGAGGACGAGGAGTCCCCAGACACATTTTGGACCCGATGTGTCCCTTCGGACTCACTGGCGTCCGAGCCTTGGAGACGGTCCCCCCTGGAGGACACCAGTTCTCAGACTTCGTGCGGGACATGGCCAAGGCCTTCGCCTTCCCCGTGGATCCCGAGGAGGAGCCTCGAGCCGAGGAGCTCGAAGCCCTGAGGTATGACTCTCCCCCCAAGGAGGCCTTTACTGTACCGGTTCCTCTGATGCTGGAACGGTTGCTCTTCCGCATGTGAGAGGCACCGGCCTCGACGCCGGTTCTGAGCAAGCGGGTCGATTCCATCTATCGAGTATGCAAGTGCCCCGGGTTCCAAAAGGCACAGCTACCGCACCACTCCATGGTTGTGGAATCGGCCATGCATCGTCTGGAGAGTCAGAAGATGCACTCCTTGGTGCCTCCTGGCCGGGAGGCCCGGAACCTGGATGCCCTTGGTAGAAAGTGCTTCCAGGGCTCTATGCTTGCTTGCCGTGTCCAGACCTACCAGCTGTACATGGGCATGTACCTTCGAGACCTGGCAAAGGAGATTGCCGGGTTCTCTGCTGGTCTCTCCGAGGAACCTTTGCAGAGGTTCAAGGCCCTGTCATCAGGGATTCGGGAGTGCTCGAAGTTTATCTCTCGAGCAGCCTATGATGACTTTGAGGATTCGGCCCGAGTAGCCGCGGCCAGCATCGGTGCACGCCGTCAGGCCTGGCTACAATCATCGGACCTCGAGCCGTGGGTTCAGGACAAGTTGGTCGATGTCCCCTGCCGAGGTGAAAACCTCTTTGGCAAGCCCATGACTGAAAAGTCTGCAGAACTCGAGTCTGAGACTCTCACCCAGACAAGGCTGTCCAGGACAACCTCTGCCCCTTCTCAGAAGAAGAAGGGGTCGGGAAAAAAGACCTTTTACCCGAGGAAGTCATCTGCCTACAAATCATACCTTCACTTTCAGGCCTCTGTAGCTCCCCAACAGAGTCAGCAGGCCAAGGGGCAGGGACATGGGCCCCTTAGGCAGAAAACCCCCAAGCCACCAGCTCCGGCTCCTGCACAGCAGGGAGCGGGGTTTTGACTCCAGTGGCATAGCCTCTCCTCCTCAGCTGGCCCCTCTCAGCACAGGAGGCCAGCTGACCCTGTATGCCCACAGGTGGTCAGCCGTAACAAGGGATACCTGGGTGCTAAGCATAGTCCAGAGAGGCTATCTCCTCCACTTCCACCAGGTACCTCCCTCCTACTTTCCAGGGGAGCCTCCACGACTCCCTCTGCACAGGGACTTACTCCTGCAGGAGTTAGCAGGTCTTCTAAAGGAGCAGGCGGTGGAACCGGTGCCCCACCACCTGAGAGGTCAAGGCTTCTATTCCAGGTACTTTCTGGTACCAAAAAGAACAGGAGGCCTCAGGCCCATCCTAGACTTGCGCAATCTCAACAAGTTCCTGGAGAGGTAAAAGTTCAAGATGCTTACCCTTGGAATCCTGCTGCCCTTCCTCCAGCAGGGAGATTGGCTATGCTCCTTAGACCTAAAGGATGCTTATACTCACATCCTCATTCATCCAGACCACAGACAATATCTCCGATTTGTAGTGGGAGGAAACCATTACCAGTACAGGGTACTCCCTTTTGGCCTCACCTCCGTCCCCAGGGTTTTCACCAAGTGCCTGGCGGTGGTGGCGGCCTGTCTCAGAGTTCAAGGACTCTTTGTCTTTCCATACCTGGACGACTGGCTCATCAGGGGTCAGTCTCCACAGGAAACCAATCAAGCCACCCTCTGTACTGTGTCTCTTCTCCAGCATCTGGGCTTTGTCATAAAGTTCGCAAAGTCTGCTTTGCGCCCCTCACAAAACATGGAGTTCATAGGAGCAAGACTAGACACCCTTCAAGCGAAGGCCTTTTTACCCATGGACAGGGCCCACAGACTAATGGATCTGGCCAGACAGTTCCACAGCAATTCTCTAGTCTCCGCCAGACAATTCCTAAGCATCTTAGGCCACATGGCATCCACGGTCCATGTAACTCCAAATGCCCGTCTGCACATGAGGCCCACTCAGTGGGGCCTAAGGACTCAGTGGCTGCAGGCCACAGGAAACCTGACGGACAAAGTGAGGGTGTCCAATCTACTGGCGGATTCTCTGCAGTGATGGCTTCATCTCCCGAATCTACTGCAAGGGGTGCCTTTTCAAGCACCTCCACACTCTCAAGTGCTGACAACCGATGCTTCTCTTCAAGATTGGGGTGCACATTGCCAAGGAGCATGCACTCAAGGCCTGTGGTCTCCTTGGGAGGCCACACAGCAGATCAGTTTCCTAGAGCTCAGAGCGATCCGCTTAGCCCTGCGTACTTTCTCTCATGTCCTCTCTCAGCAGTCCGTCTTAGTTCAGACGGACAATCAAGTTGCTATGTACTATGTGAACAAGCAAGGGGGTACAGGCTCCCGACCTCTTTGTCAGGAAGCACAGGACCTGTGCTCCTGGGCAGTCAAGCATGGCATACTTCTCAAGGCTGTCTATCTCCCTGGACAGGAGAATTATCCTAGGAGACTTCAACCTCCCATCACTCCAAGACAATCAAGCAGAAACCTTCATCAACGCCATGACAGCAATGGACCTGACACAGATCATAAAGGAACCAACACACGAGAAAGGAAACACACTGGACCTCATATTTCTAAACTCCCACACCGCCTCCTCATGCAAAAGTCCGTCAATCTCACCAGTGCCATGGTCGGACCACTGCATCATCAACCTATCCCACACCTACCAACCAAAAAATAACAGAGGAAACGAACAACACAAAAGGAGATTCAAAGCATTCAGCAAAGAAGACTTCCTAACCCAAACCCTGCCTAAACTACTTACAAATTCCAGCAACCTTGATGATCTGATCTACAACTGGAACACCACAATCTCCTCAGCATCCAGTGCATCTACAAAAAAAAACAATACCAGACCAACCTCCTCAAAAGCCCGATGGTTTACCCCCACCCTCCAAAAACTAAAGACCAAACTTAGAAGAGCGGAAAGGAAATGGAGGAAAACCAAAAATGAAAAAGACAAAACAAAATACCTCCACGAACTCACTACATACCACGCAGAAACTGACAACGCGAAGAAAAACTACCACACCAAAATCATCACGACAGCCATAAACAAACCTCGAGAACTCTTCCAAATTGTCAAAAAGCTGACAAAAGCACCTAGTAGCTCCGACCAGCTGCCAGATATCCCCCCTGATCTCCTAGCCCGACAATACAAGCAATTTCAACAACCACAAAGCTCACACCACTCTGCTGAAACAACCAAGACAAATCCATGCACCAGCATAAACAGAGACTGGACTACGTTTGACACAACCTCAAAAGAAGAAATATCCTCCACCATCTCCTGCCTGAACACCACCACCTCCCTGCTGGACCCCTGTCCTACCGATTGGATAAAGAAAACCAAAGAAGACCTGAGCACTCCATTAACCCACATCGTAAACTAATCCTTTACCCAAGGACACATGCCAGACGCCCTCAAAACCACAATCATTCGACCAACCCTGAAAAAGCAAAACCTAGACCCCCTAGACCCCACATCCTACAGACCAGTAGCAAGCCTCCCCTTCACCGCAAAGATAATAGAGAAGATAGTCCAACGTCAGCTTCAAGAACACCTGGACATCAACAACATACTTGACCCGCAGCAACACGGATTCCGACCACTACATGGAGTCGAGACCCTCATGACTACACTGATGAACACTCTCATCATAGGAACTCAAGAGAGACACTCCGGGTCCATCCTGATCTTCCTAGATATATCAGCGGCCTTTGACACCATCTCCCACGACATCCTCATACACAGACTCCAAACAATTGGAATCAAAGATACTGTACTCCAATGGTTCAGGTTCTACCTAACCAACCGACGCCAACTGATCCGCACCAACTCCTCAACCTCGCCCCCCTACCAGCAACATCAAGGAGTACCTCAAGGATCCACACTGTCAGCCATGCTCTTCAATATCTACCTCCGTCCGCTCTGTTCAATCATACGCACCCACAACATCAACTTCCACATATATGCTGATGACATAATGCTCTATGCGCCAATTACAACCACAAACCCACCAAATGCCCAGCTATCAGCCTGCTTCACTGACGTATCCAACTGGCTTCAAGAGAACAACCTATCCATTAACATAAAGAAAACCGAAGCTCTTATAGTGACAAAAGACCCAGACTTCAAACCACCTACCCACCTCACCATGGGAGCCACGCAAATTCAAATACAACCTCAAATAAGATATCTTGGCATTATCATCGACCAAGCTCTAACCCTTAAACATCAAATCAACAAGACCGCAGGAACTATATTCCACAAAGCTAAAACTGTACAATGTCTCCGACCCCTCCTCGAGCCTCAGGACTTCAGGACAGTAATGCAGGCTGTGACACTCCCTCATCTGGACTTCTGCAACATAATCTATCATGGACTACCTGCCACACACACCAACCCCCTCCGAACTGCCTTAAACACTACTGCAAGAATCACCCGCAATGCGAAAAAACAGGACCACATCACCCCAATACTAAGGGACCTACACATTCTTCCCATCGAAGCAAGAATCAAGTATAAAGCTATCCTACTCACACACAAAACCATTCACCAAACTCAGAACACCCCGCTCCACACCCTACTGCACCGCCCGACCCACAGCAGAACAACCAGACAAGCCTCCAACAACTCCATCAATCACCGTCCCCCACAAAAGAACCAAGTCCACACAACGGACCTGCAACAGAGCATTCGAACTTTATGCTCCAGCCCTCTGGAACTCTCTGCCGAACCACATCAGGAACAACGCTGACCTCACATCATTCAAAAAACAGCTGAAGACAGTCCTATTCCGTGAACATCTCTGAACAGAAACCCTGCCCCCCTCTTCAAGAACTCTTAACTGGAGACTGCAGGAATGAACATGTTTATGTCTATCCCAAACCATGTCTATGTCTATCCCAAATCATCAATGTTGTCCTCTGGTGCAGGCCCCTCCCTACAACCATTGATTCCCCCCTGTTATGTGTTACACCGCTTTGACCCGGTGAAAAGCGGGATATAAATACAGTTACATAAATAAATAAATAAATAAAATAAATTACCTGGCAGACAAGTTGAGCAGGATCCTACAGCCACACGAATGGCAGTTGAATCCTCTGGTAGTTCAACAGATCTTCCTCAGATGGGGTCTTCCCACCATGGATCTGTTTGCCAATCCACTGAAACGTCAACTGCCCAGGTTCTGCTCCAGACAACCGCATCCTTTCAGAGTAGCAGCGGATGCATTTCTCATACCATGGTCTACAGGCCTCCTATATGCATTTCCTCCCACGCTTCTAGTGCCCAAAACACTGTTCAAAGTGATCCGGGACAAGGCCTCGGTGATCCTGGTGGCCCCCAGATGGCCAAGACAACCGTGGTTCCCACTTCTTTTACAAATAGCGGTGGACGCTCCTCTTCCTCTGGGGATCCAACCCGATCTCCTGTCTCAGGAGCAGGGATCTCTCTTACACCCCAATCTCCAGTCCCTCAATCTGATGGCCTGGCTGCTGAAAGGGTAGTTCTAGCACCATTACTGCTGCATAGGGAAGCGGAGGACGTGGTCTTGGCCTCTAGGAGGCAGTCCACTCGGAAGTCATATGCTCTTAAGTGGCGTAGGTTCTCCACCTGGTGTGCCCAGTACAAGGAGGATCCTTTCTCATGCCTGGTACCAGTGGTGCTGCAGTATTTGCTGCACTTGTCCAATCTAGGCCTTAAATCCAACTCAGTTAGGGTCCACCTCAGTGCTCTCTCAGCGCACCACTCACCGGTGGAGGATCAGTCTCTCTCAAGCCACCCTTTGGTAGCTCGCTTCCTCAGAGGCCTGCTTTTGTTTAAGCCTCCAGTTCGTCCACCTGCCCCTGAGTGGGATTTGAATGTGGTCTTGCAACAACTTACTTGCCCACCATTTGAGCCTATGGCTACTTGTCCTTTGCACTTTCTTTCCTGGAAAGCATTGTTTTTGGTAGCTCTTACCTCAGCAAGGCGAGTAAGTGAACTTCAAGCCCTGGTGTCAGAAGCACCATACACTAGGTTCTATAGGAACAGAGTAGTCTTACGGACTCACCCTAAGTTCCTTCCAAAGGTTGTCTCCTCCTTCCACCTCAATCAGGAGGTGGTTCTTCCAACTTTCTTTCCCAGGCCGCATGCCGGCCGGGCTGAGATGGTCTTGCATACCCTGGACTGTAGGAGGGCGTTGTCCTTCTACCTTGACCGTACGCAGGGACACCGTAGGGCTGTTCAGCAGACTGTATTGCCTGGTCGTACAAGGCAGCCGGCCTCTCCTTGCAGGGTCGAGTCACGGCTCACCGTGTCAGGGCGAAGGCTGAATCAGTGGCTCATCTCCGCTCTGTTCCGTTGGCAGACATCTGCCGGGCCGCTACTTGGTCTTCAAGCCAGACTTTTGCGGCCCACTACTGCCTCGAGAGGGAGTCCCGCAGGGATAGTGCTTTCGGACAGGCGGTACTCCGTAATCTCTTTGAGGTATAGGCAACTCCTATCCTCCGGCCCTGGTGTTGGGCTACCGTTCGGGGGTGTTCTCAGAGAAGTTTCTTTTCACACATGCTGGGGCTCTAGAGGTAGCTCATTTTTTCAGCTTTGGGTCCCCGGTAGCCTTAAGCTGGGGAGTCCCATATGTGAGGACTGACTTCCTGCTTGGTCCTGCTCACCTGTAACAGGTGTTCTCCAGGAGCAGCAGGAATCAGTCCTCACAACCCTCCCTCCTCCCCTTGGAGTTGCAGTCATATAATTTATTTTGTTTTTTGCTGTCTTTTAGCTATGTCATCAGACTGAGCAAGATGGCACCCTTGGGCGGGAAGGGGACCGCGCATGCACGCTGCATTCCGAAAGGCTTTCTTTGAAAGCTGGGGAAATGCTCCGCATGGGGGCTCCGTCGGCGCCGACGTCACCCATATGTGAGGACTGATTCCTGCTGCTCCTGGAGAACACCTGTTACAGGTGAGTAACTACGCTTTCTATCACACCACTCTCAAATGATGTTACTCATAAGTGAGAATCTATATTCTGCTGTCCTCTGAGAACACCTATTAAAAGTAAGCAACTTTGTTAACTTGTGTGTGCAAAACATCAAGTGCAAATATAAGCACATATATTTTTGAAGCAGTAGTACATGCATGTTAAGTTTTTAAAAATTTGCTGAAGCCTAAATGAGTGTGTGTTTTTATATTTGCAGAGTTATAACATTTTGTAAAAATTGATTTACTTGTGGTTGAGCATAGCTGGATTTGAATATGTGCTAGTCCATGGGGTCTGTTTACTAAGCGGCATTAACGGCTTCCATGTGAAATTGGAACCGCGGCTCCAATATCACACAGAAACCGCTAGAGCTGCTTAGCAAACAGTTCCCCATGTGTAGTTATATGTTACTATATGGTGCATATGTCATGTAGCCCTATATAAATGATGAATAGTAGTATGTAAACATTGAAATATTTGTGGCCAGTAATAGGTGTGAATATATTTGAGTCAGGCTAAGTGCAATGCTTGTAATTTCATTTTGTGGGGGGCAAATTCAAAATGTGTTAGCTGGTTAGTAGACCTGCTAATCAGCTAAAATGCAGTCAGTAAGATATTCAGCAGAACTAATGTGCTTAGTGCCGCTGAATATTTCTTCTTAACTTGGTTAAAACCCCGTTGCTAACCAGGTAACAATCGGACATTCTGGTGTTGGAGCGGGGGTGATACCACCAACTAGTCGGTCAGTGGCAATATTGAGCCACTAACTGACTAGCTAAAATGCCTAGTGTTAAGACAGGTGAAAGGCCGTCCTTATGTTAGGTGTTTTTGCAATCCAGGCAAAACAGATAATATGGCCTGGCAATGAATATCTGTTTGTAAATTAAAGCAGCAATGGAAAACCATTTCAGCAATTCTGACCATAGCCGCTGAATATTCTCTCCTGTGTTTTTATTTTTCTCACCTTGTAACCCATCTCCAATTGTATTTTGTAGAAATGGGCTACAAATGCCATTTAAATTAAATTAAAATTGCTCCATCCATTATGCATGGAGTAAAAACATTCAGACACATACATCATTTGTTTACCTGTAAAATAATTACATTTTTGCTTTTGTAATTATTAGATTGTTATGAATGGGAAAAGACATGATTCCTGTGTTTCCTTAGTAACCGTTTTATCTTCCTGAAATATAATGAAATGAAATTTCATAAGATGTTTAGTATATCAGGAAATTCATAGCTTTCAAGTTAACTCTAGCAGGGTTTGAACTGTTAAATTAATAGCAGATAAGAGTGAATATCAGACTACAAAAGTTTTCAATTAAAATTAATACTTTAACTGTCAATTTTGAAAATGTACATTATTATAGAGTATCAGGTCTACAAAAGATGTTATATTGTAATGATGAAGGTTCTTTTAGTTCTAATTCTATTTTAAATATTAATTTACAGAGCAAGCCTTTCACCAAACTTCACTTTGTTTACTTACACTGATGACGGGAACTTACTTGTAGAGCAGCCCTATATTAGGGTAAGCTGAGTTGTCGTAATCTTGTGAATGTATTCTACCAATTGTGTTAATGCATTAAAAGTACTGTTCTCACAGACTAATTTTAAATATTTAAACTATGGTTCGACAATGGTAGGAAATCGTGTAAATGCCACTTAGAGGGATATTCAGTGACATTAACATGGTTCGTGCTGCTGAATATCCCTGATTAACACCTCTACACACCCCGATGCTAACTGCTTAGCATCGGGCGTGTTGGGGTGGAGTGGAGGCAGCACCAGTCACTAACTGGAGAGCAGCGATATTGCACCGCTACCTGGTTAGCTCCCATAGGTAAAGTTAGGCCATATTTTGCTGCACCTATCTTTACCTGTGGGAGCTAACCGGGTAGCAACGCAATATTGCTGCTGCCTGGTTAGCTTCTGTGGCACCTTCAGCTGTGTGGCAATGCCAGATATTTAAGGCCGGGGCCATATATGACCCTGGCATTGAATATCTGCAGTTAAACTTCAGTGGTGATGGCTGTGCACCATAGAGGGGCATAGCCATCACAAATGAATATTGGGCCCTAAGTCATTACTAGCAGAAAGTGGAAAGTGACCAATGTAGTTAGGAATTCCATGGCAGATTCAGAAAACTATAGACTAATAAACCTGATGGCAATGCTAAGCAAAATAGTAGAAGAAGTTCTTAAAAGCAGAGCTCCTTTTCATCCTTTTAGAGCAGTCAAGACTGAGTTATTCACCTTTACCAGCAGGTGGAGGCAACTCTACCTAACAAAGCAGGATGACTACAGCACTCTTATAAACAAACACAAGCGTGAATACCACACAAACCTTATACTAAAATCCACCAACAAACCAACAGAGCTCTTTAAAATTGTATACACCCTCACCAAAGAACCCACTCCCAAGGGAACAGATGTGATCGGCCTCCATTCATTCACAAATTTCCTCATCACTAGACACAGTAATCAAGGGAATCACAACCCTCTAGTCAGCATTCCCAGCACTGAAATCACCCCCCTCCCACGCACATTTGGGGCAACTTTAGCATGCCTACCACCAACCAAATCTCCCACATCATCTGCTCACTAAATACTAGTACACCAACCGATTCATGCCTGGTTCCATGGATAAAATCAACTAAAGAGGGTCTCTGCAAATACATTCACAAGATTGTCAGCTCCTCCCTTACCCAAGGTTATATCCCCCAGCCCTTCAAACTCACAACTGTCCGCCCAGTCCCCAAGACTGCCACCTCCAGCAAAGAAGACCCATCAACATACCAACCAATCTCCAGCCTACCTTTCCTCACAAAGATACTTAAAAAGGTAGTCCACCTCCAACTTCAGGGCCATATAGATTCCCATACACCACTAGATCCCCATTAGCATGGGTTCTGTGTCAACCATATTGTCAAACCACTTCTTAACAATGCTCCTAGACAATCTAAACAGAGGACTTCACAACTTAAAAACAGGCTTCCTACTCATCTTCATAGACCTATCTGCAGCCTTTGACACTGTATCCCATAGCATCCTTCTGCGGAGACTCTAAAGAAATTGGATTACAGAACACCACGCTCAAATGGTTTACATCTTACCTCAGTGACAGGCGACAACAGATAAAGGTCAGATCAGCCACTTCCTCCACTTTCCCCTCCACACAAGGATCAATGCTTTCAGCCGTGCTCTTCAACCTATACATACACCCCATCTGTGATATAATTAGGAAACATATCATTCAATATGCGGTGTATGCAGATGACATCATGATCTACACTCCCATCAACCTGAATAACCCGGACCACAGACAATAAGGATTTGCCTCCAAGACATGTCTAACTGGCTCTCCCACAACAACCTAAACATAAATTACAAGAAAACCAACCAAAGCTCTGTCATTACACGCAACACATCCTATATCCCGCCCCAGCCAATCCGCCTACACAACCAGACTATACTGATTGAAGAGGAAGTCAGATACCTGGGGATAATACTGGACAAGAACTTAAACTTTCAATCACGCATAAACAAGACCACAAGGAACGCATATCACACAATTGCCATAATAAGAAGACTCAAACCCCTCCTTGACCAAGAACCCTTCAGAACCGTATGCCAAGCCATCATATCACCTATCTTAGACTATTGTAATTTCATTTACATTGGACTACTGAAGTATACAGTCAGGCCTTTGCAGATTGCGCATAACACATTAGCCCGTATCATCACTGACTTGCAAAGGCATGATAGTATCACCCCAATATTCAAGTAACTGCACTGGCTCCCAATCTCATCCTGCATCAAATTCAAAATCACACTGAACATTTTCAAGATCAAGCACAACATATATGCAAGCAGCCTGACTGAATTAATTAACCCTGATACATGTGCCAGACCAAGAAAACAAAGCAAAAAAGATACTATATGAATGCCAAGTTCCTACATAAGGACCACAAAGGCCACATCATCCAGAGCATTGTCTCTCATAGCTCCCAGTCAACTTAAGAGCCACAACTGACTTTCAAAGACTTTCGAAAGAAATTGAAAACTACTCTTTACTGACCACTTTGGGACTACTTTGCCGACTTTAAACCCACCCATGCAGTACTCTGAACAAGTGCTGCTCAGACTCAGGATCTCACATACAATCCAATACACCCTCCTGCTCTAGATGTACATAACGAAGTCTGTAAATAAGTTACCTATAATCCCCTGCTTGAGCAACCACTATACCCTCCCTTCGAGCATTAACCAATTTTTCTAAATACCATATTCTCTATGGCCCCTCTGCATGACCACCCCTTGTTAGCTGTTTAATTAGCTGTTCTTCAAACTATGTAAACCGCTTTGATTGAAGGATAAGGTGGTATAGAAAACCTGTTAAATAAATAAAATTTGAGGACTGACTTCCTGCTTGTTCCAGAGAAAGTATAGTTACTCACCTGTAGCAGGTGTCCTCTGGGGACAGCAAGAATTGGTCCTCATAACCCTTCCTCTTCAACGTGGAGTCGCTTTTTTTTGTGCTGTCTTGAGCTATATTACCATGCTGAGGCAAGATGGTACCCTTGGTCAGAAAGGGACCCACAAATGTGTGGTAGATCTCCCAAAGGCTTTCTTTGAAAGCTGGAGAGAAGCTATCGCACGGGCTCTGTCGGTGCCGATGTCACCCATATGCGAGGACTGATTCCTGCTGTTCCCAGAGAACACCTGTTAACAGATGAGTAACTATGTTTTTCTGCCTCCTTGGGCCGCAAGCACTGACCTGGGAATTTTGGCTTGGTGAAATTGTGACTAGCAGCAATTCTCCAGGGCTACTCCCAGCTGGTGTGAGTACCTCTATTTGGGGTCCCCTATCCTACTCTATTACTCTCCCTCTACTGCCTTCTATTTTCCCCTCAATTGGATGCCCCTGCTTGAGTGATAAAGTTTCTTTAAAAGAACAAACAAAGAAAAAGAAAGCAAAATAAGAAAAGCCCAGTGCTCTCTGGAAGTGACAGAAAGGGGAATCTCTGGCTAAGAATGACTATCAGGGAGTCTTGGGGAATATTTTTAGATTAATTGGCTGTGCCGACAGGTGGCGAGCCATTTTCATGCATTTTTGGCAGCCCACATAGATGGAGGGAAGAATGTGTCGGAAGACTTCTTAAGCAAGAACATATTGGCCATGATGGATTGGGAAATCAATCCTACAGTGTTCCGATTGATGGTGGAGCAGTGGGGTGTCCCAATGTTCAACCTGATGGCAACTAGACAAAATACCCACTAAAAGACGTTTGAATTTTTTTCTGGCTTTAAATCCAACTCTTTGTAGAGCTATTCAGCTGTCGGCTGCTCTGCAGGGGCACTGAGACAGCCGTTGATAGGGGCATTCACATTTAGGGTGTCCGCTGTGGTTCCCTTTTCACGGCAGCCTTGTATTTATAATTTGGTATGTTTTTTTTCTTGCTCTGGCAACTCTCTTCAGCATTGGCAGGGGGGCAGCGATATGGGAGCCGCTGCATTAGCAGCATGGATGGGTTTTTTTGCCCCAGTTGTGAAGGGGGGGAGATGGAGACCCTTGGGTGGTTCTCTGTCATTCCTTATCGCTTCTCCGGGCCAGTCCAGGGAAAGGTAGGGTTGTCAATCCCCCATAGCAACTGAGGACTGAAGACTTCAAATTTTTCCTGAGAGGTGAAGCCACTCCCCCTGAGGGTAATCCAGCAGTCTATCAGTCCTCAGCAGCTAAGGAGGATCGAATCCCTCTTTCTCCCTCATTGACAAATTTTTGCTTCCTTTTCTTTCTTGTTTTTTAAGTATAGTAATCTGGCTCTAGCAGGGCTGATTATTTCTATAGTCCAGTTACTTTTTGGGGGCACTGTGACTTTAAAGAAATTTGAGACAGACAGACTGCAATACTGAACAGTGTGAGGTAGAGCCTGCCTCTTTCACCGTCTCTGTCTATCGCATCAGAGTGAGCCTGGGGGCCCCGGGTCTATCCTCTGCACTACTCCTTACCGGTCTGTGAAGTCCCGCTAGCAGCGGGACTATTTCCAGCTTCACTGCGTCCTCTCTCTCGGTGATTTCGGTGAGTCTTTGTGTGACTTTTATTTTCTCTCTGGCGCCATCGCGTCGCAGCGCTCGGCTCTAGTTCCGGTTTGCTTTTTTCTCCGTCGGGGTTTTTTTTCCTTCCGAGCCGTTCGCGGTGGTCCGCGTCCTTTTTTTCTCGCAGAGGCACGTTTTTCCTTATGGCAGACAAGCCGACACCAAAAGTAGATGAGCCATCTTTGCCCGCAGAAAAGGCGGGAAAGGCGGCCATTTTAGCGCCCTCAGTCAATTCTTCGGCAGAGCAGTCCCGGCCGCATAAAAAGCGCACTAAGTCTTCTAAGGACAACATTTCTCTCAAACAGCCTTTGCCATCAGCTTGTGCAGCGCAGGAGAGCATGGACTCCTTTTTTTCGCCAGAGTTTATCTTGGCAATGCACAAGGCCTTTTTACTTCGCTCTTCTCAGCCTGACCTTATTTCAGAGGGTCTGCGTACTGAGCCTATTTCTGTTAATGAACAATTGCCAGAAGATCCTGGTGAGGGGTCTTCTCAGGCTGCCAATGTGGTTAAGGGACCTGCGGATCCCTTTTTGTCTCTGCCCTCGGTTCTTCTAGGTCCAGAGGACTCTCAGGTTTTGGCTGACCCAGGTTTGGATCTGGAGGCAGAGGACTTGGAAGAAGGGGAGATTGCTCCCGGGGAAGATCCCAATATTTTTAGGGTCTTCCGAAAAGAAGAGCTTTCAGCTCTTATTTCGCAATCTTTGGCGGCATTACATTTGATTCTTCCCTCTGCCTCTCAGGAACCTTTGGAGGATAATTTGCTGCAAGGCTTTAAGGCTGAGCAACGCTGTTTTCCCATCCACAGAATAATCAAGCAGATGATTGAATCTGAATGGGAATGTCCTGAAGCTACATTGCGTGGCAGCCGTGCTTTAGCGCGCTTGTATCCCCTTCCGCAAGACGAAAAGGAGTTCTTGCGCATGCCAAAGGTTGATGCCATTATATCGGCTGTGACGAAGAAGACTACCATTCCTGTGGAGGGAGCGGCAGCTCTTAAGGATCTACAGGATAGGAAATTAGAAATTCTTCTCAAGCAGGCTTTTGATTCTTCGGCTTTGGCTCTGCAAGCTGCTGTTTGTGGAGCGTATGTGTCTCGGGCGTCCATTAGATGGTTGCAGGGAGACTCTTCTGGGGAGTCTTCTTCGGAACCTGCGGATTCGGCTAAATTGGAGTCCGCTGCGGCTTATATGGCGGATGCCTTTTATGATTTGCTGCGTATTGCGGCTAAAACTATGGCCTCGCTAGTGGCGGCGCGGTGTTTTCTTTGGTTGCGCAACTGGTCTGCCGATGTATCCTCAAAACTGCGTCTCAGTAAGTTGCCTTATAAAGGGAAATTGCTTTTCGGCGAGGCGTTGGAAAAGATTGTGAAGGATTTGGGCGACTCCAAAGGGGGTCGGTTGCCTGAGGATAGGCCTAAGCCGGCGAGAGGTGCGCCAGGTTATCGCGGCTCCGGTCGCGACTCCCGTAGATTCCGGGGGGCGCGCTTTGCTCCCTATTCCAGGGGTCGTTCTAGTTTTCGGGGACATTCCTTTCGGGGTGCCAGAGGTTTTGCCAGGTCCTACTTTGGTGCCTCCCAGCCGTCTGTTAAGAAACCACAATGAAGGTCGGCTGGTCCAGGCCTTAGTTCCTGTGGGCGTACGCCTACAGAGTTTTTTGACTGCCTGGGCCACCGTCATGTCCGACAAATGGGTGTTGGAGATAATACAAAAGGGGTATGCTCTCGACTTCGCCTGTCCCTTGGAACCGGCTTTTGTCATGTCTCCCTATCCGGCCGGTCTCAAGAGACAGGCTATTGCGGACACCCTCTCTCGCCTTCTGCAACTCCGGGCGATCGTTCCCGTGCCTCTAGACCAATACGGTTGCGGTCGATACTCGATCTATTTTGTGGTCCCCAAAAAGGAAGGTTCTTTTCGTCCCGTGCTAGATCTCAAAGGAGTAAACCGTACCTTACGGGTGCCTCACTTTCGCATGGAGACACTACGGACAGTAATTCGAGCAGTACGTCCGCAAGAATTTCTCTCCTCCATCGATCTCACGGAAGCCTACCTTCATATTCCAATCAGACTATCTCATCAGAAATATCTGCGTTTTGCACTTCCAACGGGACATTTCCAGTTTCGAGCGCTGCCCTTCGGTCTCGCTACGGCTCCGCGGACGTTCACGAAGTTAATGGTAGTTGTTGCAGCGGCACTACGGAAAGAAGGTATCCGTGTGCATCCTTATCTCGACGATTGGTTGATCAGGGCCGAGTCTTGCTCGGCGGCGCTGACAGCCACCGCGCAGGTGGTGCAGCTTCTCGAACAGCTCGGTTGGGTAATCAAACGGGCCAAGAGTCGCCTAGAGCCAACGCAACAGCTAACTTATCTCGGGGCGGTCTTCGACACCGAGCGCGGGAAGGTCTCTTTGCCCGAGGTTCGAGTCGAGAAGCTTCTGCACCAACTGCAGGTTTTTCTATGGCTCACGGCTCCGTCGGCGTGGACCTATTTACAGCTTTTAGGGTCCATGGCGGCAGCGCTCGATCTCGTTCCGTGGGCCAAAGCTCACATGCGGCCTTTGCAACAAGCCTTGCTTTCCCGTTGGTCGCCTCAGCTCCACCCACTCTCGCAGCGCCTGCCCTGTCCCGACATGGTGAGGCGCAGTCTCGACTGGTGGTTAGTGCGGGATCATCTTACAGCGGGTGTTCCCTTACAGGAGCCAGCGTGGGTGTTAGTCACCACGGACGCCAGTCTCTCCGGCTGGGGAGCTCATTGTCAGACTCACATGTCTCAAGGTTCTTGGTCAACAGAGGAAGCTTCGTGGTCCATCAACCGACTGGAACTCCGTACGGCGCGTCTTGCTCTTCTGCACTTCGCACCGTTCCTCAAGGGCACGGCAGTCAAGATTTTCTCCGACAATGCCGTGACGGTCGCATACATCAATCGGCAAGGGGGAACCAAGATTCCTTCTCTTCTCTCCGAATGTCAGGATTTGATGACTTGGGCGGAGGACAATCTTCTGGCGATTTCAGCGGCACATGTAGCGGGCAAAGAGAATGTGCAGGCCGATTACACAGGTACACTAAAAAAAATTTTTTTAAACTGCCTCTAATGTTTCGATTGATTTTTACGTTTTTTGGTGCGCTGAATCCAAATCTGGTAACCAATTTGCTCCATCACGTACAGATTTTTTGCTACATTGGGTTAGCAGTTTGAGGTGAACGTTTCAGATTGAGTGCGATCGAGATAAAGGTTTCTTGGATGAATTCTTTATACTAATTGTTTAGTAGTTATTCAAATAAGAATAAAGAAAATTGTAACAAGGCAGCACATAAGAATAGAGTAATGTCAACAAAACACACTGTGATGGTAGCAAAATTGTCTGCACTTAAAACAGCCACATACATGTGCACAAACATTGAGCATATAAGAGCGAGGTTAGACACAAAGCAAAGCAAATAAATGTGCAAAAAATGTTGTACAGGTATGTATGTAAGAATAGAAAACGCAAACCGCACCATTGCAATACATGAAGACAAACACCCGATGGTGTGAAAATAAAATTCTAATAAATGAGATCCGACACTGTGGTAATAACTAGCAAATTTTTATTTCAAAGTTTAGTAAAAACACGATATTTGTCAACACAGTTTAGATTTTAAAGTCTTTCTTGGGTCAATCAATCTCCTGGTGGGCCCGTTTCTTCTTCCCCCGAATGCTTCTCTTGGTGCGCTGCTTGGCGTATTTTTCATCTGGGGTTTCCCGCAGCAGCAACCAGCAGAAATCAGCCATCATAGTGGTGTTCCATCTTCCTTGGTACCTTCTCTCTGCGTCCTTGATGTCCTGGTGAAACCTTTCACCTTGTTCTTCACTGTACGCCCCCAAGTTTTCGGAAAGTAGTTCACATGGGAGTGCAAGAAATGGACTTTCAGGCTCATGTTACAGCCTTGTTCTTTGAAGGCATTGAGCATCCTGGCAACAATATCCTTATAGTTCTCATCCCGCCTGTTCCCCAAGAATTTGAGAACAACATCCTTGAAGGAATCCCAGGCTTCTTTTTCCTTCTCAGACATCGTTTCAGCGAATGCTCCATCTGAAATGAGTTTCCTTATATCAGGGCCAACAAACACTTCTTCCTTTAGCTTTGCTTCAGAAAGTCGGGGGAACTTTGAGCAAAGGTACCGAAAGCACTCACCATCTTTTGGAAGGGACTTGATGAATTGCTTAATGAGACCCAACTTAATGTGGAGAGGTGGTAATAGAATTTTATCACGAGGTACCAAGCTCTCATGAAGAACATTTTTCTCACCGGGTCTCAAATACTCCCGAATTGGCCAGTCTTTTTTCCCCCAGTGTAGGTCGCGGGCCCGGCTATCCCACAAGCAAAGGAAGCAGGGGTATTTGGTGAAACCGGATTGCTGCCCTAATAGCATGGATAGAATTTTAAAGTCTCCACAAATCATCCACTTATGCTCATCATAACGAATCTTCTGAAGAATCAGGGCCAAATTCTCATATTTTTCTTGGAGAATAACAGAGTGAGCAATAGGAACTGAAGCGAATGTGTTGCCATTATGAAGAAGAACACCTTTTATGCTGTCTTTTGACGAATCAATGAACAGCCGCCATTCAGCAGGATCATACTTGAGTTTAAACTTTTCCATCACTCCGTATATATCGTTGCAAAATACCAAATCTTCCTCTTTGCTGAAATACTTCAAAAATTGTGTCTCGCGGTTGCGGTACCAATAAAAAGTTGTTCCTGGTGACAATAGATTTTTCTGTTTAAGCCGAGAACCTAGCAGTTGGGCAGCATCTTTTGGGAGTCCTAAATCCCAGACTAAATCATTCAATTCAGCTTGAGAGAAAAGTTCAGGTTTCGGATCTGGTTCAGTTTCAAACTCGGAAGTACTGGACTCATCGGGAAAAGCCATCTGATGAGTCTCATCATGATCAGAACCGTCCACACAAATATGATCCAAAGATTTTGGTGGTTCAGGCACAGGTACTTCGTTGCTATGAGGCATAGGCCTAATTGCTGAGGGAAGGTTGGGGTAACTTATTACGTTCTTATTTTTTAAGTTGTATCCCTTCACAATGCAAGAGCAAAAATAGCAGTCACTGCTGTGGTCTCTTTGTTCACGCCACATCATAGGTATTCCGAAACGAAATGCTTGTTTTTTACCTTTCATCCATAAGCGTAGATCTTCCTCACATGTCTTGCACACTTTGTGAGGAGCCCACGGTTTGTCTTGATCGCCTAACTTCAAACCGAAATAGGCGAAATATACTTTTTTAATAAAATCAGAAATGTTCCTCTGCCGCTTTTTCACGGTATATTCCCCACAAATAAAACAAAAACTGTCCGGAGAGTTGACGCAACCTCTGGCTCTGTGAGCCATCACAAATACACAGCACTGCAAACTACAACTGTAGTGAACCACTTTGGAATAAAGCTGGATTACGACTGAGCAAACAAAAGGTAATAATGAACTTGCAAGAAACTGAAATTTGACAGGAACGTTCATGTCGCAACCACCGTGTTTGAGCGAGCGAACGAGGCAAGGCGAACAGGAAAGAACATGCGCCAGCGCGAGTACTGGATTTAGCCCCCCGCCTCCCAATTGTCCTGTTAATGTATAAAATGAATACAAAACACTCTAAAATATCATGAGGGAGTGTTTCTAGTTAGTTAACCATTACACCCTCTATTTTGGGCCAAGAAAATAAACTGCAGTCGGCTAAAAAGAAATTATGTGAACATTCCTTATATGGGTAAGAAATCTAATTTTGCAAGAAAACGTGACGTGATGGAACATTTTGGCTATTTTTCCTGGATTCAGCACCCCAAAATCTATAGGAATCAGTTGCAAAACTGGAGGCAGTTTTTTGGTAGTGTACCTGTGTTATCTCAGCCGCAATCTTCTCGACCCCGGGGAATGGGAATTGAACGCGGCGGTTTATCACGATCTGACGTTGCGTTGGGGACAACCGATCATGGATCTTATGGCAACCTGCGCAAATGCCAAGGCCAACCGTTTCTTCAGCAGGCGCAGGGAACACATGTCCGAAGGTCTAGATGCTCTAGTGCAGCCCTGGCCTCAAGACTCGCTCCTGTACGTTTTCCCGCCTTGGCCTATGTTGAGTCGAGTTATTCAGCGCATATCACAGCACCGGGGAAGGGTGATTCTCATCGCTCCGGATTGGCCTCGTCGTCCTTGGTATGCCGATCTGCTTCAACTCCTAGTAGCTCAGCCCTGGCCTCTTCCAGTCCGCGTCAATCTGTTACATCAGGGGCCGATTCTCATGCCTCGAGTGGATCGCTTCTTGCTTACGGCTTGGCTCTTGAAAGGGCTCGCTTAGAACGCAAGGGCTATGCGAGTTCCGTAGTAGACACTTTACTTCAGTCTAAGCGGTCGGGGACTTCTTTGGCCTATGTGCGCATCTGGCGTCTTTTTGAAACTTGGTGTAGTCAGCGCAATGTTAATCCCATGTCTTCTACCTTACCTCAACTGCTTCTCTTTCTTCAGCATGGCTTGGACAAAGGGTTGGCGCTTAGTACCCTTAAGGTACATATAGCGGCGCTCGCTAGTTTTCGGGGATCGGTGCAGCGACGCCGTCTTTCGGCACATCTCGATATACGTCGCTTTCTACGAGCAGCAGAGATTCTCCGCCCTCCATTGCGGTCCGTCGTACCTCCTTGGGATTTGAATATCGTGTTGGAAGCGTTTTCCCGGTCTCCTTTATCTTCCCTGTGCTCTCGAAATCTCCGGGAGTGTTCCTGGAAAACGGCCTTTCTTGTAGCGTTGTGTTCGGCACAGCGTATTTCGGATTTGCAGGCCTTGTCTTGCCGAGAACCTTATCTTCAATTTCTTCCCGAGCGAGTTTTGCTACGGACGGTTCCTTCTTTTTTGCCAAAAGTCCTTTCGGTTTTTCATATTAACCAATCTGTGGCATTGCCAGTTTTTTCTAATTTGTCCAATTCTCCTATGGACTGGGCACTCAAGTCTTTGGATCTGGAGCGAGTCTTGAAGACGTACCTTAGGGTATCGGAACCCTTTCGTAAAACGGACAGGCTCTTTGTACAGTGTGCGGGTCCTCGCAAGGGTCAGGCGGCGTCTAAGTCCACCATTGCTCGTTGGGTTCGCAGCGCTATTACTGCAGCTTACGCTGCTCAACATATATCGTTGCCGGATGGTTTGCGGGCTCATTCTACTCGAGCTCTGGCGACTTCCTGGGCAGAGTATGCCTTTGTCCCTCCAGTGGATATCTGCAGAGCGGCGACGTGGTCTTCTTTGCATACTTTTACGAAACATTACCGGTTGGATGTTCACGCCAGAGACGATGCGAAAGTGGGGGCCTCGGCTCTTATCGCAGGTCTGGCGGGTCCCTCCCGGATTTAGGTACTGCTTTGGTACTGCCCTACCTTTCCCTGGACTGGCCCGGAGAAGCGATAAGGAAGATGAAATTAGACCTTACCTGCTAATTGTCTTTCCTTGAGCTTTCTCCGGGCCAGTCCAGGGTCCCACCCCATTCGCTTTTCTGAGCGGTTTGTTTTTGCATAACCATAAGAATTCCACCTTATCTGCATGTTCATCTGTGGGGGAACGATTTGGGGCTTTGCAGGTTCACTCAGTGCTCCTCTATTCTGTATGTTGGTATATATTTGAATTTGTATATATTTAAAAAAAAAAAAAAAACCAGTAAAGAGAATCACATTTCTTAACTTCCGAGTTTTGACGGACTATAGAATATGTTCAGTTTTCAAGGGTTATTCTGCTGTGTGTCAGTTTTTTCGTTTTAGTTGCTTTGTCAGAAGTAGACTGCTGGATTACCCTCAGGGGGAGTGGCTTCACCTCTCAGGAAAAATTTGAAGTCTTCAGTCCTCAGTTGCTATGGGGGATTGACAACCCTACCTTTCCCTGGACTGGCCCGGAGAAAGCTCAAGGAAAGACAATTAGTAGGTAAGGTCTAATTTCATCTTTTTGACCAGCACCTTCCAGGCTGCCCTAGTAGCTGACCAGTCCCCTTTTCAGCAAGTTGCAGTTGCTGTTCCCCTTAGGGAATGTGCTGGATTCCCTAGGATGCTGGAAGATGAAGATACCTAGGCTATGTCTGTTTCCCCTAAGTGAGATAAGTGTCCTCTCCCTGAAAAGGCTCTGCAGTACTTATTGGTCAAATCTGCTGTTCCGTTGGGAATTCCCATCTAGATAGTAGTGAGAGGTGAAAATGTAGACTGAAGTCCAAATTGCCACTTTGCTTATCTCTTCCATGGAGACTGAGGGCAAGTAGGACACTGCACAGCCAGGATTCTGACATTATGAGCAGTGACATTGCTTTTAAGGTTTAGACCTATCTGAGTATGAGTGAAGGAGATGAATTTTGTGAGCAAATTGATAAGGCACATTTGGAGACAGCAAAGCCTAGTTTACTGGGGTCAAAATAAACAAAATTAGAGTCTGAAGCTCTCTCATTTTGCACGGTGAAGTGACCATCGCCACAAATAAATCCTTCCCGGCCAAGAATTAAAGAGGACAGATATTGAATGACTTAAAAGGAACTCTCATCAGCTGCATTAGAACCACGTTAAGATCCTAAGGCACTGCCTGTGGCTTATAGGGATGTCTGAGAAGAAGCAAGCCCTGCATGAAGTGAAAACTAAGGGCTGTACAGAGATGGGTTTAGATTCTACACCTTGATAAGCTCTAGTTGCACGAATTGGATTTGAGTCCAGACTCAGAAAGGTGTACAAGATATTCAAGCAGTGTTTGTGTGAGACAGGCAAAAGGATCTGTAGAGCATGCCTCACACCAGCCAGCAAACCTCTTTTCCTTATCGTTCCTCCAGTTCAGTCCTCTACCTCTGGGTTGTCAACCTCCTCCTGCAGCTTGGAGACTGGCATGTCAGAATCATGACATCACTGGATATAGCCTGCTGGTCACTCCCATCAGCCCCAGTGTGACCAGTCTCCATGCAGCAGGAGGACATCGTGAGCCTGGTCGGGAGCTCACTAGAGGGACAGATAAGGAGCCTGTAGAATAGAGTAGATTAGTTTTCTTTGATTTAAGTTCTTAAAATTTTGGATTTGGGCAATGTTCTTTAAAAAAAAAAAAAAAAAGAGAAGGCGTCTCTTTCTTGGCTGCTCCCTGCCTGTATGTGTGATAGCTACCTGGTTCTTTCAACGGGCGATCTCTCCCCCCAGACCTTATGGGGGAGAGCTCACTGGCTGGCAAATTCGCTCCGCTGGTCCCGCGGAGCAAGTAGGGTTCGTGGCTGCGGTGGGCCGGCTGGAGGACAGAGGAGCGGTGAGTAATTTCGCCAGCGGCACGCTTCTGTGGAGTTGAAAGGTGCCGCGCAGCGCGGAAACACAGCTGCGGGCAGTAGAGACCTGGTCGGTAAGCAGTAAACCGGTTACAGGCTCTTTCGACTGTGGGGGGGCTAGGCCAGGAAGCGGAGCTGCGTACCACTGAGAGGTTTGGTGCCTTTTTTATTTCCCCTCCAGTGCTGACGGCAGCCATTTTGTGCAGTGCGTGGGCGCCGTGTGGCTGCCGGGCGGTAAGAAGACGCGTGCCTAAGGAGCTGAAAAGGATATTTTTTAATTCGATTTAAGTCAGGCTTGTTTCTTTAGTTTATTTGGCGGGAAGTAAATCCCCTGGGGGGGGGGGGGGTTCTAGCACGGCTGGTGTTAGCCCAGTAGTTTAAAGGGGAGTCTCCCTGGAGGGGCAGTTTAAAGTTTACAGTTTAAAGTTAAGGATTTTTGCCTTGATTTCATATTAATGATGCACCAGGCCTTTTGCATGCGGCGTCAGGGCAAGATGCCGGGAGCGTTGCCGCTTTCTGTCCTTTCTCAGCAGATGGAGGTAGCTGAGGTGGGAGCGGGGGTCCGTTGGCACCTAAGAGGGCGAGGACCCGAGCTCTGTCATCCACGGAGGGCGATTGGCCGGATGTCAAGGATCCCAACTGGGAGCATGAGGAGGGGTTAGAGGATCTTGAAGAGGGGGAGATCCCAGAACCCGAGGATCAGGCTAAGATCATAAGGGTCTTCCGCTGGGAGGAGCTGACAGCGCTGATCACAGAATCTATGCTGATGTTGAATCTCGCTACACAGACCATTAGTGAAGAAGAGGTCGAGGATCCGGTTATTCAAGCGGTGAAGCAAACGCAGGTGGTGTTTCCTATTCACCGGGTAGTCGATAGAATGATCCAGGAGGAATGGGATCAGCCGTAGGCGGGGCTAAGGGGGATATGGACAATAAATAGGCTCTATCCCCTGGCCAACAAGGATAAGGAGAGGTTCTGCTCACCTCGGGTGGATGCGGCAGTGTCGGCAGTTAAAAAAAGACCACTATCCCGGTGGAAGGCAGTGCAGCCTTGAAGGATGCACAGGACTGTAAGGTTGAGAACTTGCTGAAACAGACATTTGAGATGGATGCGCTGTCGTTGCAGGCCTCCATTTGTGGGGCTTGGGTGGCACGGGCGTGTTTGCACTGGGTTCAGCGGCTACGCCTTTCGTCGCACCTGGACCAAGAGGAGCTCAGGGAGCTAGGCCGTCTAGAGTCCGGGACGGCGTATTTAGCGGATGTCCATTACGACTTGATCATAGCTCTCACGAATAGCACATCGTCCGTGGTGGCCGCCCGTAGGTCTGTGTGGTTGCGAAATTGAGCGGCGGATGGGTCATCCAAGTCCCGTCTCAGTAAGTTGCCCTTTAAAGGACAGTTGCTCTTTGGGGAAGATCTGGATAAATTGGTAAAGGATCTCGGGGAGTCCAAGAGTGGTAGGCTTCCAGAGGATAAGCCGAAACAGGGGAAGTCCGGGCAGGGCTTTCGGGGCCAGTTTCGGGATTTCCCGAGATTTCGTACATCGCGTTTCGGAGGATCCCAGAGGGGACGCTTTACATTACGGGCAAAGGATTTCGAGGGTTTCGGGGAGCAAATAGAGGTTTCTCCGCAAGCCCAGCTTCAGCGACTCGTAAGCCACAATGAAATGATGCGGATCCCGGCGGGAGGACCTCCGATAGGCAGGAGGCTGCGGGAGTTTCTTCCTGCTTGGACCCACATCACGTCCGACCAGTGGGTGTTGGAGAAAATTCGTCAAGGATATGCGCTGAAATTGGCGCGACCCGTGCGGGATTCCTTTGTCATGTCCCCCTGCAGGGGGCGAGAGAAAACCTTGGTGTTTCGCAGTACATTACAGCAGCTCCTGCAATTAGGAGCGGTCGTGGAGGGTGCCGGAGGCAGAGTACGGAGTGGGTTGGTACTCCATTTATTTCGTGGTGCCAAAGAAGGGCGGAGCATTACGGCCCATTTTGGATCTGAAAGGTGTAAATCGATGCCTTCGGGTGCCGCCTTTCTAGATGGAGATCTTGCGGTCGGTCATTGTGGCGGTGCGTCAAGGAGAGTACTTGACATCTCTTGACCTTACAGAGGCGTACTTACACATTCCCATCCGGTCAGCTCATCAGAAGTTTCTGAGGTTCGCTTTCCCATGGGGGCACTATCCGTTCCAGGCGTTACCCTTCGGTCTGGCAATGGCGCCGCAAAATTTCACCAAACTCATGGTGGTGGTAGCGGCGGCGTTGCGCAAAGAAGAAATCCTGGTGCATCCATACCTCAACGATTGGATAATTCGGGCCGAGGCAGAGAGCATTCCGGTAACAAGCAGAGTGGTAACGTTTCTACAGAGTCTTGGTTGGGTGGTCAGTGCAGCCAAAAGCCGGTTGGAGCCCTCACAGAACCTTGAATATCTGGGGGTACGGTTCGACACAAAGAACGGATGGGTGTTTTTGCCGGAGAGGCGAGCCCAAGTTCTCAGGCATCTGGTTCGCAGGTTCAGGGCCACTCTGGCGCCGTCGGCATGGACTTATCTTCGTGTGCTGGTAACAATGGCGGTGACTCTGGAGGCGGTGCCTTGGGCCAAAGTTCAGATGCGGCCTTTGCAGAGAGCACTGCTCCACCAGTGGTTGCATCAGTCGGATTCTTTGAGCAAACGGCTCCCGTGTCCATTCAAGGTCAGGCAGTCTCTTCAGTGGTGGTTGCTTCCGACGTCGTTGGCGGCCGGAATGCTGCTGGAGCAGCCGGAGTGGCTTCCTTTGTTAACGGACGCCATCCTCGGGGGCTGGGTAGCACACTGCGGAAGCAGGTTCGCGCAGGGGCTTTGGTCCCCTCTGGAGAGCTCCTGGTTGATCAATCTGGGGAAAGGAGGGGCTCTTCCGAAGGGATGGGCTTCACCTTAACCAGGATGCAACCAGGCTGCTGGCATTAACCTTTAAAAAGGAGATAGAGCAGCTTTTAAACTAGATAATAGGGGAAAGCCGACAGTCGCCCAAGAGCGGATGGTTCGGAAGAATGTATCCTTGAAGGATACTACCAAAAGCATAGAGGTTCCAAAAAGGAGTAAAGTAGCCCAAATAACCTCGACTATGGAGCAGACAGAGCTTAAAGATCCAAAATTACCCATGTCTACCAATAGCCAAATTAATATGAATAAAATACAATCTCTAAAATGCTTGTATGCAAATGCTAGAAGTCTAAAAAATAAGATGGGAGAGTGAGAATATATAGCAGTAAATGAGAGGTTAGATATGATTGGAATATCAGAGACATGGTAGAAGGAGGACAACCAGTGGGACACTGTGATACCTGGGTACAAACTATATCGTAATGACAGAGCTGATCAAATTGTTGGAGGGGTTGCGCTCTATGTTAGAGAGGGCATTGAGTCAGAAAAGATTAAAGTTTTGCAGAAAAGAAAATTTGCTGTAGAATCTCTATGGATTGAAATTCCATGTAAAAAGGGGAAGGCGATGGCAGTGGGGGTGTACTATCGACCGCCTGGCCAGAATGAACAAATGGATGATGAAATGCTCAAAGAAATCAAGGAAGCTAACAAAAGTTACAGCGCAGTAATAATAATGGGTGATTTCAATTACCCCGGTATTGACTGGGTCAGTGTTACGGCAGGACATGCTAGGGAGATAAAATTCCTAGATGAAATAAATGACTGCTTCTTGGAGCAGCTGGTTCATGAACCGACCAGAGGGGAAGCCATATTAGACCTAGTCCTTAGTGGAACACCAGATCTAGTGCAAGAGATGAGGGTGTTGGAGCCACTTGGCAATAGTGATCATAGCATGATCGCCTTCGATTTAATTAGTGGAGGAGGGATAGTAAGGAAATCCACAGTACTACCTTTTAACTTTCGAAAGGGAGACTATGATAAAATGAGGAAAATAGTAAAGAAAAAACTAAAAGGAGAAGTTGCAAAGGTTAAAGACTTACATCAAGCTTGGGTGTTGTTGAAAAATACTATCTTGGAAGCCCAGACCAGCTGTATTCCACGCTTTAAGAAAAGTGGAAGGAAGTCCAAAAAACTGCCAGCATGTTTTAAAGATGAGGTCAGAGAGGCTGTTGTTGCCAAAAAAGCATCTTTCAGGAAATGGAAAAAAGAGCCAAACGACGAAACCTGGAAACAGCACAAGCACTGGCAAGTCAAATGCAAGGCATTGATAAGGCAGGCAAAGGGAGAATTTGAGAAGAAGCTTGCTGCGGAAGCAAAAATGTGAAATAAAGACTTTTTCAAGTACATTCATAGCAAACAACCTGTGAGAGAGTCAGTTGGTCCATTAGATGATAGAGGGGTTAAAGGGGCACTAAGAGGCGACAAGGCAATAGTGGAGAGACTGAATGAATTCTTTGCTTCGGTCTTTACTGAGGAAGATGTAGGGATCTAATCCATGACTGAAGTGGTATTTAAAGGTGCGGAAGAATTGAAGGAAATATCGATATATCAGGAAGATTTATTACAACTATTAGATAAACTGAAGAGTAGCAAATCACCTGGGCCGGATGGTATACATCCAAGGGTGTTGAAAGAACTGAAATATGAGATTGCAGACCTGCTATTAGTAATCTGTGAACTATCATTAAAATCATCTCTAATACCTGAAGACTGGAGGATCGCCAATGTAACACCAATTTTTAAAAAGGGTTCCAGGGTTGATCCGGGAAACTACAGACCGGTGAGCCTGACGTCAGTACTGGGAAAAATGGTAGAAACCATCATAAAGAACAAAATTACTCAGCATGTAGATAGTCATGGCCTAATGGGAGACAGCCAACATGGCTTTAGACAAGGAAGATCTTGTCTTACTAATCTGTTATGTTTTTTTGAAGGTGTGAATAAACAGGTGGACAAAGGTGAGTCAGTTGATATAGTGTATCTGGACTTTCAGAAAGCCTTTGACATGGTCCCTCATCAGAGACTTTTGGCAAAACTAAAGAGTCATGGGATAGGAGACAGTGTACTATTGTGGATCAGGAACGGGTTAAAAGATAGAAAGCAGAGGGTAGGGCTAAATGGCCAATTTTCCCAATGGAGAAAGGTGAATAGTGGTGTACCCCAGGGATCTGTGTTGGGTCTGCTGCTTTTTGACATATTCATAAATGACCTGGAAAGTGGAATAACGAGTGAGGTTATCAGATTTGCAGATGACACAAAACTATTTAAAGTTGTTAAAACCCAAGAGGATTTAAAGTATTCACAGTTGTTAAAACACCAGAGGATTATGACAAATTGCAAGAAAACCTTGATGAATTGGAAGACAGAACCTCCAAATGACAAATGAAATTTAATGTGGACAAGTGCAAAGTTATATACTTAAAGAAGAACAACCAAAACTACTATTACATGATGCAAGGTTCCATATTAGGACCACCACCCAGGAAAAGGATTTGGACAACATTTTGGCTATTTCATTGGAACCCTCTGCCCAGTGTGTAGTTGCGGCCAAGAAAGCAAATAGAATGCTAGGAATCATAAGGAAAGAAATGGAGAATAAAACCAAGGATATTATAATGCTTCTGTATTGTTCCATGATGTAACTGCACCTTGAATATTGGGTGCAATTCTGGTCGCCATGTAGATAACATGAGGAGGGATCTAGCTAAGCTTGAAGAATGGTCTAGAATTTGGCAGCTGGGATTTAATGTTAATAAATGTAAGGTCATGCATTTGGGCTTGTCAGACGGCTGCCTGGGTGAGAATGTTCACAGTCTTGGCAAGTGCATATATCAATATGATTTGCAAGGGATTGTGGGAAATGCAGTCCATTCACACCAGACACACACCAGACACAGCTGCTCACAATAATTAGTTGTGCTTGAGTGTAAAGCCAATAAGATATTTATTTATGGGGTTATTTCTCCCAACACAGATATGCTTGGTAGCACATAAAACAGGATACTTGCTTTCAGTGTTAAACTTAGAAAAACAAAATCAGGAAAACAACAGCTGATCTTGTCAGGCAATCAAAGCAAAAGAATAAAGACCTGGTTGGTAACAAACTGGTCTTTTCTGTAGGCTTTAGCTGCTAATTTCTTAGCAGTGTTTAAAACAACAAGAAAAACCCACAAAGAAGGGAAAAACTGTTCTTTTCAGGTTAACTTCTTATATCTTCACACATAGACTCAGAAGTGATTCCCTCAGAGCTCACAAGCAATTAGGTAAGGCTCAATTGCTAGCAGTTATCCAGCTGAAACCCCTTAGCTGGCTTGCTTTCTACTGCGTGGCCCAAAATCCTACTCAGGAGCTTTTCTGAGTAGATTAAAGAACAAGTTTGTATTTCTTTGTGATGGTTGCTGTACTTTGTAACAGTAAATTACCAAAGGAGTTTAGACAGAGAGCAATCCATATATTCACAGCCTGTATCTAAGACCGCTCCCCCTTCTTCAACAATCATGGGTTCAATATCATGGATTGGCACAGAGGAATTTCTCAATGAAGCACTTTCAGGAGAATACTTGTTTCCCTGCTGTCTTTCAAGGTTATAGCTAGGGCATAGATCAGTGTTCATACCTGAGCTTCCATTGCTGTTAGAGTTCCTCTCTAAATAGCCTGGCCAGTATGTAGTCCAGTTCTTATGTCCAGCCTTCCAATCCAGATCCCTGGACACTGGATCTCTCTTCACATACCTTCTGGCACGGGTCTTAGGGTCCCTTCCACGTGCAGCCGTCTCCCTCACAGGTACCGTCTGGAGATTCCTAGCCCTGCAGCACCATTCCTCTGGCTTTCCCCAGTCCAATGGGGTATGCTGGCCTTTTGAATGTCTCCCAGTATATGTACTGCTCTGGACTCCTTTAGACCTCCCAAATGCTTTCCTCTTCTTTCTTCCAAAAGGTTTCTTGCCCTCTCTGTCCGTCCAGTTTGGCTTCTGCTTCTGATGATCCTCCAGATGATGAAGATGTCCAAGATGAGGATCTCCAAGCTGATCCTGAGGATGAGGATTCTGAGGATAATTCTCTGTAGAATAAACTCTACCTTTATTCTGCCTAGATGAGTGCTCCACCCTAGCACAGCGCAGCTGTTCTGAATCAGGCCCTGCCCTTTGAGATGAGTGCTTATGGAATACCTCATAGCCCTCCTGATTGAACACACGTTTCCCCACTTCAGCTCCTCTAATGGCTGTTGGAAACCTGGTGCATTCTGGGTAGTCTTTTATGGGAAAATTCTGTTTTCTTATTTCTACCAGAACTGACAGGTTGCTTGTTCAGAGTCACTTCACCTTTACTATAGCTCCTTCCTGAGCTATGATAAGCTTCCTTATCACATACCCCCCTGCTTAAGTTATTACGGACTGGTTTAACTGGTGAAACTTCTTCCCTACAGTCCGTAATACGGGAAAGGGCATCCGCATTCTTGTGTAACTTCCCAGCACGATGTTCCACTTGAAAATCAAATGCCTGTAAGGCCATGTACCAGCGTGTCAACCTGGCATTGTGGTTCTTCATTTGCTGCAACCACTTAAGTGGGGCATGGTCTGTGACCAACTGGAACTTTCTCCCTGTAAGGTAAAACCTTAACGCCTCCACTGACCACTTTATAGCTAAACATTCTTTTTCTATTGTGGAATACTTTTGTTCATCCGGTGACAACTTCCTGCTCAGGTACATCACAGGATACTCCTCCCCTTCATGACACTGGGATAGAACCGCTCCTAGCCCTACATCCGATGCATCTGTTTGAACCAGAAAGGGTTTCTTGAAATCCACCCCTTTCAGTACCGGTCCTGTACACAATTTTCCTTTTAAGACTGAAAATGCTTTTTCAGCTTCAGGTGTCCACTTTAGCTGGTTTGGACAATTCTTCCGCAGCATATCCGTGAAAATTGCACTTTTCTCTGCAAATTGCGGTATAAATCTGCGGTAGTATCCAATAAGTCCCAAGAAACTTCTTAGTTGTTTCTTTGTTGTTGGAGGAGGAAAATTCCTGATGCTATCTACCTTACTCATTAGAGGTTTAATTTTTCCTCTTCCCACTAGATGGCCCAGGTATTTTACCTCCCTATTTGCAAAGGCACACTTCTTCGGGTTTAAAGTGATTCCCGCTTGCTTCATGGAGCACAAGACTGCCCTGATCCTCTTTAGATGCTCCGCCCAGGTGTTACTATGGATTATGACATCATCCATATATGCAATAGCATAATTTTGGTGGGGTCAAAGTACCTGATCCACTAACCTTTGGCAGGTAGCTGCCGCTCCATGCAGTCCGAAAGGCATCCTCTTGAACTGGAAAAGGCCAACGGGGGTGCTGAACGCAGTCTTCGGCTTTGACTCCCTGGTTAGAGGGATTTGCCAATATCCTTTTGTCATATCAAGGGTGGTTAAGTATTGAGCTTGTCCAAGCTGGTCCAACAGCTCTTCAGTTCTTGGCATTGGATATGCATCAAAAACTGATATTGCGTTTACCTGCCAGAAGTCAATACAAAATCTTAAAGATCCATCAGGCTTCGGCACCAGGACTATGGGGCTATTCCAGGGACTCTGCGTGGCCCAAAATCCTACTCAGGAGCTTTTCTGAGTAGATTAAAGAACAAGTTTGTATTTCTTTGTGATGGTTGCTGTACTTTGTAACAGTAAATTACCAAAGGAGTTTAGACAGAGAGCAATCCATATATTCACAGCCTGTATCTAAGACCGCTCCCCCTTCTTCAACAATCATGGGTTCAATATCATGGATTGGCACAGAGGAATTTCTCAATGAAGCACTTTCAGGAGAATACTTGTTTCCCTGCTGTCTTTCAAGGATATAGCTAGGGCATAGATCAGTGTTCATACCTGAGCTTCCATTGCTGTTAGAGTTCCTCTCTAAATAGCCTGGCCAGTATGTAGTCCAGTTCTTATGTCCAGCCTTCCAATCCAGATCCCTGGACACTGGATCTCTCTTCACATACCTTCTGGCACGGGTCTTAGGGTCCCTTCCACGTGCAGCCGTCTCCCTCACAGGTACCATCTGGAGATTCCTAGCCCTGCAGCACCATTCCTCTGGCTTTCCCCAGTCCAATGGGGTATGCTGGCCTTTTGAATGTCTCCCAGTATACGTACTGCTCTGGACTCCTTTAGACCTCCCAAATGCTTTCCTCTTCTTTCTTCCAAAAGGTTTCTTGCCCTCTCTGTCCGTCCGGTTTGGCTTCTGCTTCTGATGATCCTCCAGATGATGAAGATGTCCAAGATGAGGATCTCCAAGCTGATCCTGAGGATGAGGATTCTGAGGATAATTCTCTGTAGAATAAACTCTACCTTTATTCTGCCTAGATGAGTGCTCCACCCTAGCACAGCGCAGCTGTTCTGAATCAGGCCCTGCCCTTTGAGATGAGTGCTTAGGGATTACCTCATAGCCCTCCTGATTGAACACACGTTTCCCCACTTCAGCTCCTCTAATGGCTGTTGGAAACCTGGTGCATTCTGGGACTGGTAGTCTTTTATGGGAAAATTCTGTTTTCTTATTTCTACCAGAACTGACAGGTTGCTTGTTCAGAGTCACTTCACCTTTACTATAGCTCCTTCCTGAGCTATGATAAGCTTCCTTATCACAGGCTGCAGCAATCCAAGGGAGCAATATTGTATAGGGGGTGAAGTACTTTTGTCCACTAAAGAACAGTGGGACCTAGGCGTGGTTGTGTCTGATGATCTTAAAGTAGCTAAACAGGTAGAAAAGGCAACGGCCAAAGCTAGAAGGATGCTTGGGTGCATACGGAGAGGAATGGCTAGCAGAAAAAAGGAGGTGATAGTGCCTCTGTATAAGTCTTTGCGACCTCATTTGGAGTATAGTGTGCAATTCTGGAGACCGCACCTTCAAAAGGATGTGAACAGGATGGAGTCGGTGCAGAGGGTGGCTACTAAAATGATTAGTGGTCTTCATTATAAAGCATATGAGGACAGACTGAAGGATCTTAATATGTACACCTTAGAGGAAGGGCGGGATAGAGGTGATATGATTGAGATGTTTAAATACCTCCGTGACATAAATGTTCAGGGAGATAGCTTCTTTCAATTGAAAGCAAGTTCTGCTATGAGGGGACATGGGATGAGGGTGAAGGGGGATAGATTCAGGAGTGATATGCGGAAATATTTCTTTATGGAAAGAGTGGTGGATCCATTGAATAGTCTCCCAGTGGAGGTGGTAGAGATGAGGACAGTAACTGAATTCAAAAAAGCATGGGACAAACACAGAGGATCTCTAAAGGAAATAAGGGGACTGTTGTAGTTGTTGATATGGAAGGACAGACTAGAAAGGCCATGTGGTCTTTTTCTGTCATCATATTTCTATGTTTCTATGTTTTTATGTTAAAAGGATATAGCAGAATTAGAAAAGGTACGGAGAAGAGCCACCAAAATGGTAAATGGGATGGTAGGATACCGCTATGAGGAAAGGCATAAAAGAAAGGTTAGGGCTCTTTAAATTGGAAAAAAGATGGCTGTGGTGAGATATGATAGTCTATAAAAGAATGAATGGAGTGGAATGGGTAAACATAGATAGGTTGTTTACTGCTTCAAAAAGTAGAAAATAATGATCAAGAAGTCATCAGTAAATTATCCCACTGCTACCAAAAACTAGACATACATTGAATGTCGGGCTAAATGGACAGGAACAGCGAGAGGGAAACCTCCCTGCTCTTAGGTCCGTAAAGCCCTTTTTGTTGAAGTTATTTGTGATCCAATATTATAATTCAAAAAGCCTTATCTTAGTCTTTGGCGATACTCGGCCGTTCTAATAAACGCTTGCTTATAAATGCACGACATGCATGTTTTGGGTCCTAGAAAGACCCTGCTTTAAGTGTTCCACCCGCTGTATTGCATAAGTTGTGTACGCCGGGAACCGACCTTAGAACCCAACGGTTCCTTATGTAGCATTCTCAGGTACTGATTGGCTGATCAAATGACGTCTGATTTGTACCGGAAGCGGCTCAGAAAATAAAGAAAGCCAACACCAAAAGGAATATAAAAGTAAAGGGATCAACTATATGGCGCAACACAAAAGGTCTACAAAAAATCTACAAAAGGCTCCACCATTCCTGTTCTAAATTTAAACCCCCCGGTATCACTCTGTGGAGGCGAAAAATCTATTGTTGTTCCAACCTTGCAAGCGGAATATGCGATTGTCTCCCCTAGGGTCCGGAGGGACACTATTGATGACTCTCCACTTTAGATCCCAAAAGGTATGGCCGGCAGTGACACAGTGTTCAACCACTGGAGCTGAAAAATTTAAAGAACGTATTCTGGAGGCACGCTCACCTAAACGGATTTTCACCGGTCGAATGGTCCGGCCAGTGTATAGCAGAAGACAGGGGCACTGGAGCAGATATACTACAAAACTGGTCAAGCATGTACTTGATCCCAAATATTTGTATACCTGGCTAGTTCTGAGTTGATTCCATAACACACCCTCCAGAGTGTTCACACAGAACTTACACTGATTACAGGCATGATGTCCTTGGTGGAGCAGCAGTCTTGAAGGGCTATCTGATGGCAACCCTGAATGTACTAAACAGTCTCTGAGGTTCGAGTCCCATTTGTAGGCGAATGATAAAGGTTTCTGAAAGCAAGGATGTAAATGGAGTATATGCCAATGTTTCTTCAAAAGGCTGGTTACTGCAGAGGTATGACTCATGAAAGGCAAAACTCCCATTATTCGATCATTGGTGGTCATGTCGGTGGATGCAGCAGACACTGACAAAGAATCCCGAAACAGCCTCTCATGATGGGAAAACCGAGCCCAGACATAAGCTCCCCTAACGATTTTTCTAGGATAACCACGGGCCAAAAGCCGGGCACTCATACAACCGGCTTGATTTTTAAATTCTTCCATAGTAGAACAAATCCGATGGAGTCTTAAAAACTGACCGAAAGGGAGCACCCTACGAAGAGGAAAAGGGTGATGACTGTGATATCTCAACAAACTGTTCCGTTGACTTGGTTTCCGGAACAAAGTGGTTGACGCCATCCCTTTTGCTGACGAGGACATCCAACAACTCAATCTCATGTTCATGGGCATGAGCAGTAAACTGTATATTAGTTTTGATGGTGTTCAACCATGTTATGAAATCTTGCAAATCCGTCAAAGTGGATGTCCAAAGGAAGAAAATGTCATCTAAAAACCTTAACCATAAAGGGACAAACTGAAAAACCAGAGACAAATAGATATGTTGTTCTTCCATGTCAGCTAAGTTTAACGTTGCAATAGAGGGAGCTGCCATGGCCCCCATGGCAATGCCACAACTCTGCTGGTAAAATTGGCCATTAAACAAAAGTAATTTTGTATGAGGACCAATCTCATTAAGTCCAGGAAAAAGGACCTGGGGATCCGTGAGGGTGATGTTGTAAATGCTGATTCCAAAAGAATCAATGCCTCCTCCTGATGGATATTATTATAAAGTGCAGTAACATCCAAAGTGACCAAAAAAACGTTCTCAAGCATGCCGTCATATCCCACAAGTACCTATAAGAAATGGGAAGTGTCCCGTAAATATGATTTTACTGATTGAGCTTCCTGTTTTAAGAATACATCGCAGAACTGGGACAATGGTTCTAAAACTGAGCCCCTACAGGAGACAATCGGTCTACCCAGAGGGGATGTTGAAGACTTATGAACCTTAGGTACTGTATAAATCACAGGAATATGTGGATATTGTTGAAACAAAAAAGAAGCTTCCCGAGAAGTAATCCAATTGTTGTGTTGAGCATCAGTCACCAGAGATTTAAGCACAATTTGCAATTGAGGGGTAAGGTCCCCCAGAAGTGACTGATAATAAGAAGTGTCACTTAATTGGGACAACAGGGCTTCCTAATAGGAGATAGTGGACTGAATCACCACAGCCCCGCCTTTGTCAGCACCTCTGATCACTAAATTGGGGTCCCTCCCCAATTGTGAAATGGCTTGACGTTGTAATTTGGTGATGTTAGAATGATGGCATGCAAAAGCTTTTTCTTGAGTTGCCAGATCACTCAGAACCAAATTCTGATAGGTCCCAATGGCTGGATCAATTACACCCGGAGGAACCCATTTGGAAGGAGGACGCACAATTGAATCATCTCTAGAGGTATATCTTCAAAAAATGGATGATTTGAAGCTTGCGGAAAAGCCTATAGAGAAAGACCCATGTTTTAAAAGGATCATACAATATCGTGGGAACAAACGATAACCCCAAATCTAGGACCTCCAATTGTACTGGTGTCAATGCCAGTCCTGAGATGTTGATGACGATGGATTCTGTCGGGACCATTGCCGCATGTTTGGGGGTTCCTAATGACCATCTACATATGGTCTGTGTTGGCGTCTCCCTCTCTGTCAGCCTGACTGAAAAACCGGAACTCTTACCCCGCTGTCAGGTGGCCGAGTTCTGTCATGAAAGCCATCACTGGAATCCGTATCTTCAGAAGACTGATCAAAGGTCACATGTTTGGCCGGTGCAAGCTCCTTGTCCACAGGGTCCTCCTTTTCGTACATCCATTGGTAAACCCTTTCCATCTCATAATCGGTTTTGTCTCTGAAATTTCTTCAATTTGAACCCCCGAAGGTAATCAGAAAAGCCTTGGAGCTGGTGTTCCATCTCATCGATCTTGATCCAAAATGTGTCAAAAAGTAGAAAGACTAGGGGACATGAAATGAAGCTACAGTGTAGTCCTTTTAAGACTAATAGGAGAAAATATTTTTTCACTCAACATAATCGAACTCTGCAATTCATTACCAGAGGATGTAGTAAAAGCTGTAAGTGTTGTGATAAGGAAGCTTATCATAGCTCAGGAAGGGGCTATAGAAAAGGTGAAGTGTCTCTGAACAAGCAACCTGTCAGTGCTGGTAGAAATGAGAAAACAGAATTTTGCCATAAAAGACTACCAGTCCCAGAATGCACCAGGTTTCCAACAGCCATTAGAGGAGCTGAATTGGGGAAACGTGTGTTCAATCAGGAGGGCTATGAGGTAATCCCTAAGCACTCATCTCAAAGGGCAGGGCCTGATTCAGCACAGCTGCGCTGTGTTAGGGAGGAGCACTCATCCAGGCAGAATAAGAGTAGAGTTTATTCTACAGATGACCATCTTCATGATCACTTTGGATATCCAGAGAATGGTCCTCATTATCCTGAGAATCAGCTTGAGTTTGATCATCAGTTTCATCTGAAGGATCAGCAGAAGCAGAAGCCAAACCGGACGGATAGAGAAGGAAAGAAACCCTCTGGAAGGAAGAGGAGAAAAGCCTTTGAGAGGTCTAGAAGAGTCCAAGGCAGTACGTATACTGGGAGGTATTCCAAGGGCCAGCATAGACCATTGGACTGGGGAAAGCCAGAGGAATGGTGCTGCAGAACAAGGAATCACCAGAGGCTACCTGTGAGGGAGACGGCTGCACGTGGAAGGGACTCTAAGACCTATGCCAGAAGGTATGTGAAGAGAGATCCAGTGTCCAGGGATCAGGACTGGAAGGCTGGACATAAGAACTGGACTACATACTGGCCAGGCTATATAGAGAGGAACTATAGCAACAATGGAAGCTCAGGTATGAACATTGATCTATGCCCTAGCTATAACCTTGAAAGACAGCAGGGAAATAAGTGTTCTCCTGAAAGTGCTCCATTGAAAGATTCATCTGTGCCAATTCATGATAGTGACCCTATGCTTGTTGATGAAGGGGAAATAATAGCAGATCAAGATATTGTTTATATGGACTGCTCTCTATCCAAACTCCGTTGGTAACTTTCTGTGATAAAGCACAGCAGCCATCACAAAGAAAATATAAATTTGTTCTTTATTCCACTAAGAAAAGCTCCTGAAGCAGGATTTGACTCACACAGTAGAAAAGCCAGCCTGCTAAAGGGTTTCAGCTGGATAACTGATAGCAATTGAGCTGCACCTAATTGCTTGTGAGCTAGGAGAGAATTACTTCTGGATCTGTGTGGAAAGTAATCAGAAGTTAACCTTACAAGAACAGTTTATTTATTTCTTTGTGGCTTTTCGTTTGTTAGAGATATGCTAAGAAAACATTAGCTAATTGCCTGACAAGTTTGAAGGTTGTTTTCCTGATTTTGATTTTTGACTTTGTTTTACCAAGTTAAACACTACAAGCAAGTAACCTAATTTATGTGCTACCAAGCATATCTGTGCTGGGAGAAATAACCCCATAAATAAAGAAGTATCTTATTGGCTTTAACACTTGTGCACAACTAAATTATTGTCAGCAGCTGTGTCTGGTGTGAATGAACTACATTACCCACAATACCTTGCAAAAATCATATAAATATATGCATTGTCAAGACTGTGAAGATTCTCACCCAGGCAGCCGTCTGACAGTGTATAAGGGTTGAGGAAAGGTCCGTAAGCCATTATTAAAGAGGACCAGGGAAATCCACTGCTTACCCCAGGATAACATGGAATCTCTGTTCCTTATTTAGGAACCTGACATGTACTTGTGACTTGGATTGGCCTTTGCTGGAAACAGGATACTGGGCTTGATGGACCTTGGTCTGACTCAGTATGGAATTTCTTATGTTATCAGCTATAGCCCCTTCACCTTTGTTACTGTTAGCTCTCGAGGAGCCCCTTTTGAAGAGCTTTGAGGATCGGTTGGAGGTCCTCTTTGCTTGGCCTGAGGCGAGAGCTGATTTTCAAGTCTTGCTGATTGCCTGACATTGAGACCTTGAAGGGCCTCAACATCAGTGGAGCAATTCTCCAGCTTTCAAAGAAAGCCGTTGGGATTGCTGCCACGCATGCGTGGTCCTCTTCCTACCCAAGGATGCCATCTTGCTCAGTCTCCCTTTTTCTGCGCAGCCCTTCGGACGTACGTCCTCATCCCTCGGAAAAAGATTTTTCTCCTTCAGCATTTGGCCCTTTTTTCCAGTTGCACCGGTCCTCTCCCGTCCTCCCCGATGCCCCCGCTTCCACTGTGGGCTAAGGATTCCCTATTTTTCCCTTCTTCCATTTTTCTTACTTCGGGCCCTTTTCGCGCCCTTTTTCTAACTGCTGGCCTTGAGGGTTTTCAATCTCGCAGGGGCTCTTTTCGCCCCCATGGCCACCAGCTTCAAAAAATGTGACAGATGCTCCAAAAACATGTCACTCACGGACACCCATGACTGTTGTTTGCGGTGTCTGGGGGCTGACCACAACCCGGAGCTCTGTTCGCTTTGCAAGAAAATGTCCGCTAAAGCCTTACAAAGCCATAAGCAGAAATCCGATGACATTTTCCGTAGGTCAGTACCGGAGTCCCCAGTGGCGCTCCGATCCACCACTTGCGGGGTCCCCCGCAGTGACTCCGTGTCTCAGGTGTCACTCTGACCAGGGTTCACCCGAGGCGGAAAAAGAAAAAGACCTCGAGATGCTATCGGGGACTCCGGATAAGCGTGAGCGGTCTCAAATTCGTTCCCTTAGCCCTCCCCAGCGTTCCCGAGAGTCGGACAAGGAGTGGCCTCAAAAGGTACCTCGTACAGATATGGAGGCCTCCAGTGATGGCGCCCGATCTGAGGGTCGTTCCGGTGAGGACCCCCTCTCCTCCATGCCAGACCCAACCCTGACATCGGCTTCCCAGGGACCCACTCTTGAGTGGGAGTCCCATATGCTGGTACTAGAACGCAGTGTTTCTGCATTCCTAGCTGCCCAGCAGGCGCTCTTCCCTCGACTGTGGTCCCGAAAACTGCCTTGGAAACCCCTGAGAGCCAAGGGCCTCACGAGGGTCCTCGGCACAAGTCTCAATCACCGTCCCATTCCTCAGGGACAAGGTCTTCCAGAGTTGGTGCCTCTGGCTCCAGACGTGCCTCGGCCATTGGACGTGGGGATCAGCCCAACTCTGAGTCCTTCTCAGATTTCTTGGGCTGGGAATCAGATGAGGACACGTCCCCTGAAACCCGCACCCATCAGGACCTTCCTTCTGACTTGTCCCCGCCTGCCTCGTGAAGGTGGTCACCCCTCCCAAAGATACCTCCTTCTTGGTATTCGTGCGGGATATGCCTCGGGCCCTCATTCTGCCCACGCAGACCGAGGAAAAGCCAAGGGCAGAGGAACTCGACATTTCGCAATATGAGTCTCCTCCAAGGGAGTCTCTCACGGTCCCTGTGCTGTCCATCCTGACCCGGCTGTTCCTCCACATTGGGAAGCACCTGCCTCGGTCCCTATCATCAGTAAAAGACTCCATGCCATGTACAGAGTCTAGTGCGGCCCTAGGTTTCAAAATGCCCAGCTTACTCATACCTCCATGGTAGTGGAATCCACGATGCGGAAACAGAAGAGCCTGGCAGGGAATCCTGTGACCTCGACGCGCTTTGGCGTAAGGCTTACCAGGGATCCATGCTGGCATGCTGCATCCAGGCATACCAACTTTTTATAGGTATGTTCCTTCGTGACCTCGCTAAAGAGCTCAGCAGTTTTGCCATGGGCCTCTAAGGTGACCACATTCTCAGGTTTCAAACCCTCCTGAGATCGGTTGCAGACTGCTTGAAATACCTTTCTCGCGCCGCGTATGACAGGTTCGAGTCTTCCACCTTTGTAGCAGTGGCTGGCATCAGAGCCCGGTGTCAAGCATGGCTCCAGTCCTCAGACCTGGAACAGTAGGTCCAGGAGAAACTCTTGGATGTTCCCTGCCTTGGCGAACAACTGTCTCTCTCGGAAAACCTTGTCCCTTACTTGGAAGAAACAGCACAGCAAGAAGCCCTTCTTTCAGAGGAAGGGGCTTCCTTACTGGGGATACCCACTCTATCCGGTCGCCCCAGCACCAACGTCCAGCGGCCAAGGCAAGGGCGGAGCTCAAGGCCACTGGAAACCTAAGGGGCCCAAGACCCAACCGCCGGCCCCACCCCAGGCAGCCCCAGGGTTTTGACACCAGATGCATAGACTCTCGTCTTCCGGTGGCACTCCCACCAGTAGGAGGACATCTGTTCCTTTTCGCCCCCGAGTGGGAGGCATCACATCGGGCACCTGGGTCCTCCAGGTCATCCGGAACAGTTACTGTCTCCATCTGGACAGACTCCCCCCTCCCTTCTCCCCAGTGGAGCCTACTCTGCTTCCCTCACATCAAGCTTGCTTAAAGCAGGAATTGGACAACCTCCTCGGTTAATGGATGGTCGAAAAGGTCCCGCATCTCCGAGGTCGGGAGTTCTACTCCTGTTATTTCCTCGTTCTGAAAAGGACAGGGGGCCTGCGCCCCATCCTCGATCTCAGGAACCTGAACAAATTTCTGGTGAGGGAGAAGTTCAGAATGCTATCGCATGGCGTCCTATTGCCCTTCCTCCAGCAGGGCGATTGGCTATGCTTCTTGGATCTCAAAGACACTTTCGCCCACATCCCTGTTCATCCCAAGCACAGGAAGTACCTGCATTTCAGGGTACAGGGGGATCACTATTAGTACACAGTGCTCCCCTTTGGGCTCGCATCTGCCCCGCGAGTCTTCACCAAATGCCTGTCAGCGGCCGCAGTCTACCTTTGATTGCAGGGCATATCCATCTATCCCTACCTAGACGATTGGCTCATCACGGGTGCATCAGCCGGGGAGGCATGCCTCTCGGCGTTGCTCACGGTCCTCCTACTCGAGCGCCTCAGTTTCCTGATCAATTACTCTAAGTCCCACCTCGAACCGGTGCAGGCACTGGAGTTCATCGATGCAATGTTTGATATGGAACGGGTGACCGCCTTCCTCCCTCGAGCACACGCGGACTGCCTCCGCACTCTGGCTGCTGAGGTCCAAAGCCTAACCAAGGTCTCGGCACGAGTCATGCTGCACCTTCTGGGGCACATGGCTTCGACTGTACACGTTGTTCCCCACGTTCCCATGTATATGTGAGCAGTTCAATGGTGCCTCAGAGCGCAATGGTCCCAAGCCTCGAGCCGGCTCCAGGATCCCATCTCGGTCTCGTGCAGCCTATCCAGTTCCCTGGATTGGTGGCAGAATCTCTGAAGCTTACTTCGGGGCATGCCTTTTCCAGGCTCTGCAAGTCAAACTCATCTTGATCACGGATGCCTTGCTGTCGGGCTGGGAAGCTCACTGTGACAACCTCCGTACCCAGGGACGGTGGTCACCCAAGGAATCCCAGCAGCATATCAACCTGCTTGAACATTGAGCAGTCTGGTAGACCTTGAATGTCTTCGAGCACCACTTGCGAGGCAAGTTTGAGCTCGTGCAGACCGACAACAAGGTCACGATGTTCTACATAAACAAGGAAGTGGGAACGGGATCCCACCTCCTCTGCTCTTTCGCAGTGCGCCAGGGCATGACCCTAAAAGTCATCTACCTCCTGGGCCAAGACAGTGTCCTTGCAGACAGACTCAGCAGACTTCTCCACCCGCACAAGTGGCGCCTGTGTCCAGAGGTGGTTCTCCACCTGTTTCACCACTGGGGGACTCCATCCATAGACCTATTTGCCAGCCTGGCGAACGCACAGCTTCCCCGCTTTTGCGGGCCAATTCCGCACCCGAGCAGGGTAGCCCCAGACACGTTCTTCCTGAACTGGACCTCTGGGCTTCTGTACGCATTTCTCCTCACTTCCCTCATAGCGAGGACCTTCCACAAGATTCAGCGGGACTGAGCATCGATGATTCTCGTGGCTCCCTCGTAGCTTCCACAGCCGTGGTTCCCGCTTCTACTCCGACTCTCGTCAGAGCCCCCGGTCTCCCTGGGCAGTGCTCCGGGTCTGCTGACACAGGAGGAGGGACAGGTGCTTCACCCAAACCTGGACTCACTATCCCTAGCAGCCTAGTGGCTGAACGGGTCTCTTTAGCCTCGCTGCACCTCCAAGAGGAGATCGAGAAAGTCCTGCTCACATCGAGGAAAGACTCGACGAGATGGGCCTATGCCCTCAATTGGTGGCACTTCTCAGTCTGGTCTTCCAGACTTCAGATCGATCTGTTCTCCTGTTCCACCTGGTGGGTTCTCCAGTACCTCCTCCACCTCTCGCAGGTGGGGCTGAAATCCAATTCGGTCAAGGTTCACCTGAGCGCCATTACAGCCAACCACTTTCCCGTCAAGGGTAAACCCCTCTCGAGCCAGTCACAGGTCTCCCGCTTCATGTGGGGCCTTTTACTCTCCAAAGCCCCCGTCCGGCCTCTGCCGACGGAGTGGGACCTGAACATCGTGCTCATGCAGCTGACGCAGCCGCCCTTCGAGCTGATGGTGACGTGCTTACTTTGGCACCTTTCCTGGAAGGTAGTCTTCCTGGTGATGCTGACCTGGGCTTGGCTAGTCAGCGAACTTCAAGCCCTCATGGCTGCAGTCCCCTACACCAGGTTCTACGTGAACAGGGTGGTCCTTTGCACCCACCCCAAGTTCCTACCGAAAGTTGTCTCAGACTTCCATCTCAATCAAAAGATAGTCTAACCGACTTTCTTCCTGAGACCGCACGCCGACCGGACATCGGCGGTTCTGCATACCTTCGACTGCAAGAGGGCTCTCGCCTTCTACCTGCAGTGCACCCAGGGTCATCGGAAGTCCAACCAGCTCTTCATCGCCTACGATCCCAACCATTTGGGGCTTGCAGTCACCAAGCACACCCTCTCCATCTGGGTAGTGGACTGCATCGCCTTTGCCCAGGCAAAGGCTGGGGCCCCACTGGATTGATGCATCACCGTGCATGGCGTCCATGCCATGGTGGCTTCATTGCACTCAGTGCCTCTGTCAGACATCAGCCGGGCTGCGACCTGGTCTTCAGCGAATACTTTCGCTTCGCACTACTGCCTGGAGAGGGTGTCCTGCAGGGACGCTGCCTTCGGCCAGGCTGTTCTCCATAATTTATTCAGGGTATAAGCAACGTCTGTCCTCTGACCTCCTTCTGCAACTTCCAGGAGCTTGGACCCGAGGACTCGGACTTTCTTTGGATCGTTGACATCTGCTCATGGCTTCTCGGAGGCACTTTGCTTATAGGCTTCGGTAGCCTGTAACTGGGGAATCCCATGACTTCCTGCTTGTTGCCACCTGGTCTTCAGCCCATACCTTCGCAGCTCACTACTGCCTGGAAAGAGAGTTCCGACGGGACAGTGCCTTTGGCCAGGCTATGCTCCGTAACCTTTTCGGGGTCTAGGCAACTCCTACTCTCCAACCCTGCTGTGTTCATGCTACCGGAGTGTTGGTTTAAGCGTACACAGGGGTCCTACTGTAGTCTGTGTGCACGGACTAAAATTGCTGCTGCTTGCAGTTCCTCTTGCGGGAGCCTGGTTTGCTATAGGTTTTTGGTAGCCTGTAGCTGGGGAGTCCCTATGTGAGGACTGACGTCCTGCTTGTTCCCGGAGAAAGCGTAGTTACTCACCTGTAACAGGTTATCTCCAGGAACAAGCAGGAATAAGTCCTCACATATGGGTACGTCGGAACCGACGGAGCCTGCGCGGGAAAGCTCCCCAGCTTCCCAGAAAGGAAGCTTTTGGGGCCTCCCACTGCACATGCGCGCTGCCTTCCCGCCTTCCTGACCAGCTCTCCTCAGTTTCTCTTTTTCCGCGGAGCCAGCAGGTCGTGTTCCTGTCACCGCTGAAGAAATTGTTATTTTAGTTTCTTTCTTTAGACCGCGTACCTGCCTTCCCCATACCGAAACCGGTACTGCCGGTCTCTCTTTTCTTTTCTTTCTTAAAAAAAAAAAAAAAAAAGCTTTTATTTTTTAGCACAACTTGGTGACTTCTGTTAGGCCTCAGGCCTACACAAAATCTCCTCATGGAGAAACCAGCTCCTGGTTTCAAGAAGTGTACCTAGTGCTGTTATTTCTGTTACAGACACCCATGACTGGTGTCTTAAATGTTTGGGGCCTGACCACTCCATTCAGGACTGCCCATCCTGCTCCCAGATGTCTAAACGTGGTTTGCAGAACCGGGCCAACAAATTCCATGTGCTGTTTGCTTCAGATAATCCAGCATCACAGTCATCTAGGTCTTCCTCTCCGGATGGATCTCAGGTAACCAAACCTTCTTCGGGCAGGTCCTCAAAGAGCAAATCTCCTTCAAAGCATCGAGAGGCTCTCAATTTTGAATCTGAGGACCATGCCCCAGCCAAACAACCCCGGCGGGAAGCTCTGGCTTCCAAAGCACCATCTATGGGGTTACAGGTTGACATCGATGGCACGGCCTCGACCGATCACCTGTTAGACTGCTCTGGGGTACCGGCCCATGCCAGTACCGACATCCAGGCAGCAGTGGCGTCTATGGGCAATACTGTCCAGACCATGCAGCAGGCCGTTCTGGCTTTCATTAACGCTGCGACGCCCTCGGTACCGCATCTAGCAGTTCCGGGTCCGGTTCCGGTACTGTCTTCCATACCGGAACCGAGACCATCGTCTTCCAAACGCAGATCGGTTCCGCATGCCGGATCCGGGCTTTCACCCGATACCGATCCCATACCCGGTACGCCCGATGTCGATACCGATCGGTATGCGTATCGTGCGTTGGAAGCAAATAGAGGATACTCTGATTCTTCTGAGGATTTTGACTCCTCTGATGACTCTGATGAGCTGTCTCTAGTTCTTCCTGAAGAGCCTTCTTCCCCAAAGAGGAGAATGTCTCCACCAGAGGATTTGTCCTTTCAAGACTTCATTATAGAAGTAGCTAAAGGACTTTCTATTACCACATCCTCTGAAAAAGAACCTAGATCAAAGAAATTGGATATTTTAGGATACCCTAAGGTTCCTAAACAGGCAGTCACCCTGCCTATCCATGAAATCCTTCAAGAACACTTGATGGACTTATGGGAGGCTCCTCTAACGTTGTCTCCTCATTCCCGTAGGTTGGACACCATGTACCGGGTCCCTCCTTCTCCTGGTTTTCAAAAAACTCAGCTGCCTCACCATTCCATTGTGGTGAAGTCTGCGCTGAAAAAGATTAAGAGTACCAAAAGGCACTCTTCTACCCCTCCAGGGCGGGAATGTAAGACCCTAGACTCTTTTGGTAGGAAAATCTTCCAGGCTAGTATGCTTATAGCCAGGATTAATTCATACAGTCTGTATATGGGCATGTTTCTAAGGGAACTTGCCCTAAAGATACGGCATTTTGCCTCCTTTATCCCTGAGGATAGAAAGGAGGAGTTCATTTCTCTGGTGAAACAGCTTCTAGATGTTTCTAAGTTCTCCAACAGAGCAGCTTTTGATTCCTTTGAGGGTGCCGGTAGAGCTTCGGGCATTGCTGTTGCAGCCCGACGACTTGCTTGGGTCCAGGCCTCTGACCTAGAACCCTGGGTCCTGGACGGCTTACGGAATCTGCCCTGTACAGGTGAGAACTTATTTGGTAAAGACTGGCAAATTAAAGCCACTCAAATGGACGCAGAAAATGCTACATTAGATAGACTTTCTAAGTCTACCTCTACTCCTGCCAAGAAAAAGTCTTTCAAGAGGCCTTACTTCAAGAAGGCCAGATTTTCCACAAATACTGGCCAACAATCTTCTCAGCCTCGCTTTGCTGCTAAACGTCAGCAACCTAAACAGGCAAGGTCAAAGCCTGCAGCGTCTGCCACTCCTCAGCAGGCTCAACCCCCTCAGGGGTTTTGACTTGCCCCTAGAGAACTTAACATTTCTGGCTCTAGAACAACCAGAGCCCCTCACCATTCCCGGAAGGTTAGCTCACTTTGCTCCCAGATGGGGGCAAATTACATCAGAGCACTGGACCCTCTCTATCATCAGAGAGGGCTACAAACTTCATTTTTCCAACCTTCCTCCATATACCATGGTGAGGCACTTCAATTCTCCCCCATCTCTCCTGGACCTGTTGGGTCAGGAAATCTCTTCTCTCCTTGCCCAAGGGGCAATAGAAGAGGTTCCTCTTCTTCAACAAGGGACAGGATTCTACTCCCCTTATTTTCTCATACCAAAGAAGACAGGGGATTCAGACCTATCCTAGATCTGAGAGAATTGAACAAATTTCTGTACAAGGAGAAATTCAAAATGCTTTCTCTAGGCATTCTCCTTCCATACCTTCAGATTCAGGATTGGCTTTGTTCTCTAGATCTCAAGGATGCGTACACACATATACTCATCCACCCATCCCACAGAAAATATCTAAGATTTCTGTTTCAGGGAAAACATTTCCAGTACAGAGTACTTCCCTTCGGTCTAGCCTCTGCTCCAAGAGTGTTCACCAAATGCATGGCAGTTGTTGCCGCATTTCTAAGAGGTCTGGGAATTTTTGTATTCCCATATCTGGACGACTGGCTCCTCCGAGCTCCATCTCAGTCAGAGGCCCAGATTTCCCTGGACCGCACAAGGCACATTCTGCAGTATCTGGGACTGGTGGTAAACCTTCCCAAGTCTCAACTTATCCCTACTCAGTCTCTGGAATTCATAGGGGCCCAGTTGGACACCACCACTGCAAGGGCCTACCTACCTCAAGTCCGGGGCCAACGTCTGGTGTGCTTGGCCTCCCAAGCTCAGTCCAGCAGTCACTTGACAGCCAGAGAAATGCTGCGACTTCTGGGCCATATGGCCTCCACGGTTCACGTGGTGCCCTACGCTCGTCTTCATATGAGAGCAGCTCAGTGGACCTTGGCCACCCAGTGGACTCAAGCATCAGGAGCGCTCTCCGACCAAATCCTCACCTCAAAGCGTCTGTTTTGGTCCCTCCAATGGTGGATGTCCACCAAGAATCTGTTGTTGGGGGCCCCCTTCCAACCTTTGTTGCCCCAAGCAACCCTCACAACAGATGCCTCCCAAACAGGGTGGGGAGCCCATCTACAATCCCTCTCCACTCAGGGTACTTGGTCTCCACAGGAGACCACCCTTCACATCAACCTCCTGGAACTGCGAGCAATCTTCTTTGCCCTCAAAGTCTTCCATACCCTCCTTGTCAACCTGACCGTCCTAGTTCAGACAGACAATCAGGTGACCATGTTCTACGTAAACAAACAAGGAGGGACAGGCTCTCTGTCGCTTTGCAACGAAGCTCTCAGATTATGGGCCTTCGCCAGAGAGCATCAAATTCATCTTCTGGCAGTATATCTTCCAGGGGTTCAAAACTCTCGGGCAGACAGACTCAGTCGAGTTCTGCTTCCACACGAATGGTCCCTACATATGGACCAGATAGGCAGAATCTTTGCAAGTCCGTGGAATGCCAAACTTCCCCGGTTCTGTTCCAGGACTCCGTGTCAGGGAGCTCAGGCCAACGACGCCTTTCTCCTGCATTGGGGTCAGGAATTCCTATATGCCTTTCCACCCATTCCTTTGATTCCCAAGACTCTGTTCAAACTCCAGAGGGATCACGGATCGATGATCCTCATAGCTCCACGCTGGCCACGCCAAGTGTGGTTCCCTCTACTTCTGCATCTCTCCCAGGGACCCTCCCTGGACCTGGGAGCGGCACCAGACCTTCTGTCTCAGGAGGAGGGGACTTTGTGGCACCCAAACCCCAAGTCCCTACACCTCAGAGCTTGGTTACTGAAGGCCTAAGCCTTCATGACTTCAATCTTTCTCAACCAGTGAAAGATATCCTTCATGCCTCTAGGAAACCCTCCACGAGGCGTTCCTATGCTTTCAAATGGAAACGTTTTTCCATTTGGTGTGCTCAACAGGGTCTTGACCCTCTAGCACTTCCTTTGAATTCTCTATTAGACTATCTCCTGCATCTTTCTAATGCAGGCCTTAAGACTAATTCAGTACGAGTCCATTTGAGTGCTATTGCAGCATCTTTAAAACCTATAAATTGACAACCTGTCTCCTCTCATCCTCTTATTGCAAGGTTCATGAGAGGCCTGACTCTAACTAAGCCTCCCATCCGACCTCCTCCGGTAGCATGGGATTTGAACCTAGTTCTAGGTCAGCTTATGAAGCCACCTTTTGAACCGTTGGTTTCTACCTCCTTGAAATTTCTTTCCTGGAAGGTCCTTTTCCTTATTGCAGTCACTTCGGCTTGCCGCATCAGTGAACTACAGGCCTTGGTGGCTCATCCACCTTATACTAGGTTTCATCATGATAAGGTGGTCCTCATCCACCTTATACTAGGTTTCATCATGATAAGGTGGTCCTCAGGACGAATCCCCACTTTATGCCCAAAGTGGTCTCGCCTTTTCATCTTAATCAAGAGGTATATCTACCTGTCTTTTTTCCGGCTCCTCATGCATCCAGTGCAGAGAGGAACCTTCATACTTTAGATTGTAAAAGAGCTCTTGCCTTTTACCTCAACAGGACTCAGCCACATCGAAAGTCTTCCCAACTTTTTGTGGCTTTTGATCCTTCTCATTTGGGACTTCCAGTCTCCAAACGTATACTTTCCAATTGGATTGCTCAGTGTATTTCCTTTGCTTACCAGAGTAAAAACATTTCTCTGGAAGGCCATGTCACAGCTCACAATGTGAGAGCCATGGCCACTTCTATGGCTCATCTTCACTCTGTATCCATAGATCAGATCTGTCGAGCCGCCACCTGGGCCTCGGTTCATACCTTCACAGCCCATTACTGTTTGGACAAGGACTCCCGCCGGGATGCCTGGTTTGGTCAGGCTGTCCTCAAACACCTGTTCCATACTTGAACAACTCCTGCCCACCTTCCCAGGATGGATGCCTGAGATCCATATGAAGATGGCGAACCCTTGGAAGGGGATCTCCCAGGCATCTTAGCTAGGGAGTCCCCATATGTGAGGACTTATTCCTGCTTGTTCCTGGAGATAGCACAGTTACTTACCTGTAACAGGTGATCTCTGGGAACAGCAGGAATTAGTCCTCACAACCCACCCACCTCCCCTAGGAGTTGTATCTTCTATCTATCTTCCTTTCCTCTCTCTATTGTCTCAGCTATAAACTCGAACTGAGGAGAGCTGGTCAGGAAGGCGGGAAGGCAGCGTGCATGTGCAGTGGGAGGCCCCAAAAGCTTCCTTTCTGGGAAGCTGGGGAGCTTTCCCGCGCAGGCTCCGTCGGTTCCGACGTACCCATATGTGAGGACTAATTCCTGCTGTTCCCAGAGATCACCTGTTACAGGTAAGTAACTGTGCTTTCTCCGAGGAATCAGTTAGAACCATCACCCTTGGGCGGGAAGGGAACCGCACATGCGTGGTGGCATTTCCCAGAGGCTTTCTTTGAAAGCTGAGGGGATGCTTCCGCAAGGATTCCATCGATGCCGAAGTCAACCATCTGTGAGGACTGATTCCTGCTCTCCCCGGAGATCACCTGTTACAGGTGAGTAACTACGCTTTCTCTGTCTCCTGGGGCCCATGGCCTCAACAGTCCTTGTCACACATACGTCAGATCCAGTGGATTCTCTGCAGTCAGTGGAAGCAGGAAACAGGGTGCTTGTCAGACAAGGTACGGATCACCCTATTGCTCTCCCACTCTCTCACCTGGTGAAAGTACAGACCAGTGAGCCTGACGTCAGTACCGGGAAAAATGGTAGAAACCATCATAAAGAACAAAATTGCTGAACATGTAGATAGTCATGGCTTAATGGGAGACAGCCAACATGGCTTTAGACAAGGAAGATCTTGTCTTACTAATCTGTTATGTTTTTTGAAGGTGTGAATAAACAGGTAGACAAAGGTGAGTCGGTTGATATAGTGTATTTGAACTTTCAGAAAGCCTTTGACAAGGTCCCTCATCAGAGATTTTTGGCAAAACTAGAGTCATGGGATAGTAGGCAGTGTACTATTGTGGATCAGGAACTGGTTAAAAGATAGAAAGCAGAGGGTAGGGCTAAATGGCCAATTTTCCCATTGGAGAAAGGTAAATAGTGGTGTACCCCAGGGATCTGTGCTGGGTTCGCTGCTTTTTGACATATTCATAAATGACCTGGAAAAGGGAATAACGAGTGAGGTTATCAGATTTGCAGATGACACAAAACCATTTAAAGTTGTTAAAACCCATGAGGATTGTGGAAATTTGCAAGAGGATCTTGATAAATTGGAAGACTGGGCATCAAAATGGCAGATGAAATTTAATGTGGACAAGTGTAAAGTTATGCATCTAGGGAAGAACAACCCAAACTATGGTTACACGATGCAAGGTTCCACATTAGGAACCACCACCCAGGAAAAAGATTTAGGTGTCTTTGTGGATAACATGTTAAAACCCTCAGCCCAGTGTGCAGCGGCGGCCAAGAGAGCAAATAGAATGCTAGGTATCATAAGGAAAGGAATGGAAAATAAAACAAAGGATATTATAATGCCTCTATATCGGTCCATGGTGAGATCGCACCTTGAATATTGTGTGCAATTCTGGTTGCCGTATCTTAAAAAGGATATAGCATTATTAGAAAAGGCTCAGAGAAGAGCCACCAAAATGGTAAAGGGGATGGAAGGATACCCCTATGAAGAAAGGCTAAAAAGGTTAGGGCTTTTCATCCTGGAAAAGAGACGGCTGAGGGGAGATATGATAAAAGTCTATAAAATAATGAACGGAGTGGAACGGGTAAACGTAGATCAATTCTTTACGTTATCAGAATATAGAAAGACTAGGGGACATGCAATGAAGCTACAGGGTAAACTATTTAAGACTAATAAAAGAAAATATTTTTTCACTCAACGTGTAATCAAACTCTGGAATTTGTTACCGGAGGATGTAGTAAAGGCTGTTAGTGTAGCTGGGTTTAAAAAAGATTTGGACAAGTTCCTGAAGGAAAGGTCCATAAACCATTAAGAAGGGACCCAGGATATCATTGCTTGACCCAATACAAGGATTGTGGAACCTTTGTTTTTTGGGGAAACTGCTAGGTACGTATGACCTAGATTGGCCACTGTTGGGAACAGGATACTGGGCTTGATGGACCTTGGTCTGACCCAGTATATCATATCTTATGTTCTTATATGTTCTTATGGTGACGACGGTTGCACAATCTTCTGGCGAGGCTTCCCTTTCAGGATCCCCACATCAGCAGGTCCTCACCAGGGATTCCTCCAGACTTGGCTGGGGAACCCATTGAAATGGTTTTCAGTCCCAAGATCTCTGGTCACAGGAGGAGAGCCAGCTCCAGATCAACTTCCACAAGCTCCATGCAGTTGCCTCTGCCCTGAGCGTGTTCCAGCACTACCTGGTGAATCAGGTAGTCCTGGTTCGAATAGATAATCAGATCGCAATGTTCTACACCAACAAATAGGGTATCATGTGTCCTACCTTCTCTGCTGGAAGGCAATCCAACTCTAGAATTTCGCACACCAGCAGGGGATGCTCTTCTGAGCCATCTACCTCTCAGAGCAGGAAAATGTCCTGGTGGACTGGCTTACTAGAATACACTCCAAATATATCAAAAATAGTAGACAATATATTCCAAGTCTCTCAAACAGACACTTCATTCTTTAGGGTACTACCACGATCGATCACGCAAGGTCTCAGACTTAATGGTGCCGTAGCCAAAGCTGACAAACAGTGGCACCCAATTTGCATCAATGACCTTTTTTTTTGCGTTCTTTCGATTAACAAGGTGTACTTTCAAAATTTTTCTTCCAACTTAAGTGAATGCTTGCATGCGTGACGCATTTTCTTATACTGTTAAAACAATGTGAAATAAAGGTGTTCTTATCTTGTTTGCTGTGTCAAAACAATGTGGCCAAAAGACTCTTCATAATTAATGGAATCTCCCAACGCCGTCAACAGGCACTGCCTACGCGTTTCACAACGCGGTTCATCAGGGGCAATTATTTAAATGCCAAACGTTCATACCAACAGCTTGTCACCAACCTATCATCAAATAAAAAGAAAAATATTAACTCGATCTATTCCTGCATCATCTACCAAATTATACTCATCTCATATTACAATATTAGTATATCGACACATCTCCAGCTCACAAACTTACAGAATGCTGCCCGCGTTCACTCTCAAAGCCAAGACTGCTCCATATTGATTGTACTAAACATAACCAGGTGGAAACGCCGCACATTCGGACTAAAGCTATCCCCTGGGCTTTAAACTAAAGTCAAAATTAACGCCCGACGTGATGACATCATTACCCTCCAACCAATATCCAGGGAGACTGTCTTCAAACGACACCCCCCATAAATGTACTAAACAGATGTGCAAAGGTTCCCCAACCCCCCCCCCCAAAAAATATTCTTTAAAAAATTTTTTTTTAAATTTCTTAAAAAACATCACTGAATGCGCACATAGTCAGTTCATCGATCAGACCATACACTATGACACCGCCCGCCCCTTAACCTTGAGGGTTAAGGAGGGGTTGCCTTTTTATGCCCTTGAGGCAGTTAGTTGTAGTTGTGTTATGCTTCGAGCAGTAAGGCTGGCAAGAGTTATTTATTTACATGAGGTTTATTTTCATGTGGCTCATATTGCCATTGTGCAGTTCAAAAGAAGATTACAGACGGTGCAGAAGTTTTAACCAAATAAACAGGATTAACTGAAACTTTGCCTAACTGGCTTTAAATGCTGTATTTCTTCACATTCCTTTCTTGTGCTTTTACCATACAGGCTGATAACAGAAAAGTCCTTTACTAATAAAGCTCAGGTTCTATTAATCACTAGTAGTGCTCTAATTCAGTTTCCCTCCACAAGCTGTCTTGTGTCGGTCAAAGTTACGTCACTGTTATATTACTTCATATACCAGCACAATCCTCTCTCTGCTTAATTGCCTCTATCAATTAAACAGGTAGAACAGTCCATCATCATCTCATCATCATCAGCAGGGGAAAACACAGAATCATGAACAGAGTTTTCTTCCTTACAGCCAGTAACTGGAACACTGTGGTTAAAACTCTTCTTCTGTTCTAAATAATCCTGGAACTCTTTAAGAAGTGATTCAGCATGAAACTTTTCTTCATTGAGCTGTCTTCCTGTCCCCTCGGTGAATAGGTATTGACTGAGCCTATCTATCTCCGGCTGCTTATCAGGTTTGTTTGCGTTTGGAAAACAAACATGTGCTGGGCTCTCGTTAGCTCCCCACCTTTCCCTACACGTGGGTGCTGTACATTCAAACTTAGCAGTGCTAGGAGAATATTTAAAAGCATGTATATCAGCCCTGTCCTGGCTAGGTGACTCAGCTAGTTTAAAAGAATAATTATTGTCATTCAAAGCTTCTCTTTTCTGACACCAGCTGCCACCATCTTGACTGGCTTTGCTTTTAAAAGCAGAACATAGACTTTCTGGCTTTAGAGCATAAACTCCTCTTTCTCTGGGTACCTTATACAGGAGCTTCTCCCTTGGAGGATTCTTTATCCTTCTGCCTCTGTTCCCCAGCTCTGCCTGGTCCTGTAGCCTTGGGTTTCTCAGCGTTCTAAAGGAGCTCTGCCTCCAGCAGTTTCCTTCCTCATCTGAATGCTGCTCCAAGCTATCTTCCAGCTGCAGACTGTTAGGGAAATTATCACAGCAAGGAAACCTCCGTTGCTCTCTTGGCTTCTCTCTCTGGATCTGCGTCTGCCCGTGGATCTCCCTCTGCATCTGAATCTGCGTCTCTCTTTCACTTCCTGGTTCCTGTGTATTTAACCAGGTGCTTCTAGCCTGCACTGCCCGCCTCCCCTTGGGGCGTACCCAATCACAAGCCTTCCTACTCTCCTCCCTCGAGGTGAGCTGTTTTGCCTGATTGAAACTGTGTTTTTTTATTTCTGCAGAGAAATCCCTGCTTTCTCCTGCAGTACCGGCTTCTACCACCGGCTGCTCACTTGTATCCATCTGTTCCTGAGGAGCTACTGTGTCACAACACGCCTTCCAATCGATGCACCCATTCAACCCTCCAAAATATCTTAAGCTGTAATTTCCTGATGAGTTTTTCAAAATCAATCCGAAAATCAAAAGGATCGTAATGAGTTCCCGGAACGAATGACAGTCCTTTATTTAGTAAAGCTAATTGATCTTCTGCAATTTCAGTTTGTGAAATGTTAATTACTAAGGGAGACCCAAACTCAGGCTGTTGAAGAGAACCCCTTAATTCCGTCATCGCAATAAGCGGTCGGACTTGGGTCCCGATGATGCTGTTTTTTTCTTTTTCGTTGTTTCCCGATCGCTGCCTTCGTCCAAAAAATCGCTTTCCCCCGTCGTTCTGCTAGAATCACTCTCTACCTCAAAAAAGACCCACTACTACCTGGTGGACTGGCTTAGCAGGATGCTACAGCCTCATGAGTGGACCTTCAGCCCCCCAGTGGCATGGGGTCTCTTCCGGAAGTGGGGTACCTCGGCGGTGGACCTTTATGCCAGCCCTCACAATGCTCAGCTGCCGCTGTTCTGTTCCAGGATTCCTTGCTGGAACCACCTCATGGCCAATGCGTTTCTCCTCCACTGGAGTGAGGGCCTGCTTATGCTTACCCACCCACTTCTATGGTGGTTAAGACCCTCTTCAGATTAGACGGATGGGGCTGCAGTGATCCTTTTTGCCCCACACTTGCCCCTTCAGCTGCGGTATCCGCTGCTGCTCTGCTTTCTCAGGTGATGCCCATTCCTTTGGGTTTTACCCTGGATCTGATCTCTCAGAATGACAGGACTCACCTGCATCCCAATCTCAAGTCGTTGATTCTGATATCATGGATGCTGAAGGATAGCCCTCGCTCAGCATCACTTGCCTAGGGACATTGACAACGTCTTCCTCACGTCCCGTAAGGATTCCACAAGGCAAGCATATGCCTTCAAATGGCGCAGGTTCTCGTTCTGGTGTGTAGACAGAGGTTTCAATACATTCTCCTGTCCCATTCAGGTGATCCTGCAGTACTTTCTGCACCTCTCCAGGGCTGGATTAAAGTCCATTTCCATCAGGATGCACCTGAATGTCCTGGAGGTCTGCCATCATGTGATGGATAGGCTTTCCCTGTCAGTTCATCCTCATTTTCTGTTTCTTGCGGGGCCTCTTCCTTTCATGGCCTCCCATTCACCTGCCGGCTGTGACCTGGGACCTTAACATCGTTCTGGGTAAGCTCATTAATCCTCCTTTTGAACCACTGGCTTCCTGCCATCTCAAGTACCTTTCATGGAAGGTCGTCTTCCTGGTGGCACTCATGTCAGCACGCAGGGTTAGCGAATTTTAGGTGCTGGTGGCTCACGCCCCTTACATTAGATTTCATAGGAACAGGATCGTTCTCCACACGCACCCCAAGTTTCTTCCTAAGGTGATCTTTCCCTTCCACCTCAGCCAGGAGTTGGTCCTTCCCACCTCCTTTCCAAGGCCACTCTCAAGCAGGACGGAAGCCTCTCTTCATACCTTGGATTGTAAATGGGCCTTGGCTTTCTACCTTGATCGGATGAAGTCTCATTGCCACTCTATTCAATTGTTTGTTTCTTATCACCCCAACAGATTGTGTATGGTGGTCTCTAATCACACCCTTTCCACCTGGGTGGCTGACTGTATCTCCTTTACCTATGAGCAGGCTGTCCTTTCTCTGGATTGTCATGTGATGGCTCATAATGTTCAGGCTATGGCAGTCTCCTTGGCTAACCTATGCTCCTCCTCCCTGCCAAAGATTTGTTGAGTGGCCACCTGGTCCTCAGTCCATACATTCGCAGCTCACTACTGCCTCGAGGAGGCCTCTTGGCATGACAGCGCTTTTGGCCAGGCTGTTCTTTGGCACCTCTTTGGGGACTAATGCAGCTCCTTCCCTCTGGCCTTCTGTGTGTTCAGGCTAATGGAGAGTCGATTCCTTTGCTGGGGTTGTACTCTGAGGCTTGGGGTTCATCATTGTGTTTCAGCAGCCATTCATGGTTTGATTTTTGAGTCGCCCATGGCTTTTACAGGTCTTTCAGTAGCCTATAGCTGGGGAGTCCCATATGTGAGGACTGACTTCCTGCTTGTCCTGGAGAAAGCATGGTTACTCACCTGTAGCAGATGTTCAACAGGAATAGCAGGAATCAGTCTTCACAATCCTCCCTTCTCACCATGGAATTGTTTTTCTTTTTGGGCTTTATTAAGCTATGTCATTATACTTGAGGAAAAATGGTTCCCTTGGGCAGGAGGATGACCATGCATTCAAGGTTGATCTCACAAAGGCTTTCTTTGAAAGCTGGGGAGAGATTACTGTGCAGACTCCATCAGTGCCGACATCACCCATATGTGAGGACGGTTTCCTGATGTTCCCGGAGAACACCTGCTACAGGTGAGTAACTATGCTTTCTCATCTCCTCCTACTGGCCTTGGGCCCATACCTCATCTTGCATGAGAGCAACTTCTTGTTGCATCCCAACATCTGCTCCCTAGCACTCATCGCATGGATGCTGAGCAGGTAGCCCTTAGGAAGCTTGCCCTCCTCGAGGGCATTACCGAGATCCTGTTGATGTCCCACAAGGATTCGACATATAAGGCCTACGCATTCAAATGGCTGTGGTTTGCCATCTGGTGCACTGGTTGGGCGCTGAACTCCTTTTTCTGCCCCTTGGACCAGCTGTTGGAGAACCTCTTGCACCTCTCCAATTCTGGGCTCAAATCCAATTTGATGCGTGTTCTCCTCAGTGCAATAGGAGCATTCCATCATGGCTGCAGGGGGAAGCCTGTGTTGGCTCAACCCTCTGGTAGGCCGATTCATATGGGGCTTGCTTCTCTTGAAGCCTCCAGTCAGTGCTTCTATGGTCACTTGGGACCTGAACATAGTCCTCTGCCGGCTCATGCGGGCTCTTTTTGAGCTGCTGGACATGAGCCCTCTAAAATTCTTGACCTGGAAGGTCCTCTTCCTGGTGGCCATCACCTCGGCCCGACATGTTAATGAGCTCGCACACCCTCTGTACACTAGGTTTCACCAGAACCTGGTGGTGCTCCGCATACACCCCCATTTTCTGCCAAAGGTGGTCCCAGCTTTTCACTTCAACTAACTCTTCCTAAGTTCTTTCCCCAGCCTCACACCAATTGCAGCGAGGCAGCATTGCACCTGCTGGATTGCAAGCATGCATTGGCTTTCTACATGGAGTGCATGAAGGCGCACCCTCAATCCTTCCAGCTATTCATCTCCTTCGACCCCAAAAGACTGGGCGTTGCTGTTTCAAAACTTATGCTATCCCTCTGGCTTGCAGATTGTATTGCCCATGCATATTCCTTGGCTGGTCTGAGCCTTGAGGGTCATGTCATGGCTCACAATGTCAGTTCAACCTCCATTCTATCTCCACAGAGGAAATCTGCAGGGCTGTGACATGGTCTTCAGTCCATATCTTTGCAGCCCATTGCTGTCTGGATAGGGATTCCCAATGGGACAGCAATTTTGACAAGGCCATGCTCTGGTATCTCTTTTGGTCTTGGGGTAAACTCCTGCCCACCAGCCCTTCTGTCTCTCCGGGCTACCTGCTAAAATTCTGTTGGTTAATGTCGACTGTGAGTACTGCATTAGATGAGTCCCTCAGTGGGACTACCTCCAGTCTTCCTGGCTTCTCCAGTTCTCCATGCCTGGTTGGGCTGTTTTTTTCTCCTCGGGTTCTGGTAACCTGTAGCTTGGAAGTTCCATACGTGAGGACTTATTTCTGCTTCTTCCCAGAGAAAGCATAGTTACAAACCTGTAGTAAGTGTTCTCTGTGAACAGCAGGAATAAGTCCTCAACCCTCCCACCTCCCCAAGGAATTGCCTTTTTGGCTCTTGTTGTGTTATCATACTGGAGAATATGGCACTGTGGCGGGTGGGAAGGCAGGCGCACATGCACAGTGTACCTCTCAAAAGCTTGTTTTGGAACTGGAGAGCATTCCATGTGGGGCTCTGTCGGTGACATCATCCATACATGAGGACTTATTCTCCAGGACCAAGCAGGAAGTCAGTCCTCACATATGGGTGACGTCGGCACCGACGGAGCCCTCGTGCGGAGCATTTCCTCAGCTTTCAAAGAAAGCCTTTGGGAATGCAGCATGCATGCGCGGTCCCCTTCCCGCCCAAGGGTGCCATCTTGCTCAGTCTTCTAGTGTCCGCGGAGCCCGACGGACGTGTGTTGTGGTCACCCAGTAAAAAGTTGATTTTCCTGCATGGATTTGTGTTTTTTGCCCGGTTCGACGCCTGTTCCCTTTCCCGCCTGGGCCCAGTACACCGGTATCGAGCCCGGGGCTACGTTTTTCCGTTTTTGTCCTTCATGACTAGCATTCACGCTTTTTACTGTTTTTCACTGGCAGCCCGGTCGTTTGACCTTGCAGGGGCCCTTTTTCCCCCGATGGCTGCCAGCGGGTTCAAGAAGTGTGATCGGTGTAAGAAGCTGATGTCTCTCACCGACACACATGACTGCTGCCTCCAGTGCCTCGGGCCCGACCATGACCCGGTTGTCTGTGTCCCGTGTGGCAAAATGTCCTCTAAGGCGCTGAGGAGCCGTCAACATCAGCGTGAAAGACTCTTTTCTGATTCCGCATCCGGCCGGGCCTGGACTTCGTCAGAGACCTCGACATCTTGGGAGTCCGACCCCGAGCATCATCGAGGCTCCTCTGAAAGGGGGTCTCCTTCGAGGGAACATAGAAGGAAGAAGAAATCCGCGAGGGCGGCATCAGTGGATGCTCTTGGCTCCTCCAGGGCCAGGTCGCATAGCCCCGACTGCCGTCCCGGGTCCTCGGAGTCGGAGAGGCCTGCCAAGTTGCCTCGAGTGGAGCCGGAGTCCCCGAGTCATGTGAGTGCAGTGTCCTTGTGGACTCTCCTCCGGGGGAACCGACGTCGGGCCCGATGCCGTCAGGGCCCGAGTCAGGGGCTGCTGAGTCTCCTGAGCTGAGTCTCAGGTTGACGGCCTTGGAGAGCAGCTTGGCTGCCTTCATGGAGCAGCAGCGGGTACTCATCGTCGGTTTGACCTGTGCATCTGCCACGACCACCGGGACCTCGACGTCCAAGTCGACCCCGGAGGCTGAGCCGATCCTCGAGTCGATGTGGTCTCGAGTCAATCCTCGGCCAAGGTCCCCCTCGGCCTCCCACTCGGGGCCAAGGTCCTCGATGCCAGTGTCCTCGGCGTTGGGGCAGATGGCATCGGTGCCCGCCCGGCCGGAGCCGCTCGATTCCTCCTCTGAGTGGTCAGAGTGGGAGACGGAGGACGAGGAGTGCCCGGATACTTTCCAGACCCGGTGCGTCCCATCGGACTCACCGGAGTCCGAGACTCGGAAACGGTCCCCACCGGAAGATATCCGCTTCTCGGACTTCGTGCGGGATGTGGCCAAAGCCTTGGCCTTCCCCGCAGATCCCGAGGAGGAGCCTCGAGCCGAAGAGCTCGAGGCCCTGCAGTATGACTCTCCCCCCCAAGGAGGCCTTTACTGTACCGGTTCCTCCGATGTTGGAACAACTGCTCTTCCGCATGTGGGAGGCACCAGCCTCGGCGCCGGTTCTCAGCAAATGGGTCGAGTCCATTTATCGAGTATGTAAGAGCCCTGGGTTCCAGAAGGCACAGCTACCGCACCACTCCATGGTTGTGGAATCGGCCATGCATCGTCTGAAGAGTCAGGAGTCAGAAGATGCACTCCTTGGTGCCCCCCGGCCGGGAGGCCTGGAACCTGGATGCCCTTGGTAGAAAGTGCTTCCAGGGCTGTATGCTGGCGTGCCGTGTCCAGACTTACCAGCTGTACATGGGCATGTACCTTCAGGACCTGGCAAAGGAGATTGCCGGGTTCTCAGCTGGGCTCTCCGAGGAACCTTTGCAGAGGGATTTGAGAGTGCTGTAAGTTTATCTCTCGAGCAGCCTATGATGGCTTTGAGGCTTCAGCCCGAGTAGCCGCGGCCGGCAGTGGTGCATGCCGTCAGGCCTGGCTACAGTCATCGGACCTTGAGCCATGGGTACAGGGCAAGTTGGTCGATGTCCCCTGCCGAGGTGAGAGCCTTTTTGGCAAACCCATGGCTGAAAAGGCTGCAGAACTCGAGTCTGAGACTCTCACCAGGACAAGGCTGTCCAGGAAAACTTCTGCCCCTTCTCAGAAGAAGGGCTCGGGGAAAAAGCCCTTTTACCCGAGGAAGGCTACTGCCTACAAATCCTACCCTCATTTTCAGGCCTCTGCAATTCCCCATCAGGGTCAGCAGGCCAAGGGGCAGGGACATGGGCCCCGTAGGCAGAAAACCAGCAAGCCATCAACTCCGGCTCCTGCACAGCAGGGAGCGGGGTTTTGACTCCCATTGCATAGCCTCTCCTCCTCAGCTGGCTCCTCTCTGAACAGGAGGCCGGCTGACACTGTCTGCCCACAGGTGGTCAGCCATAACAGGGGATGCCTGGGTACTGAGCATAGTCCAAAATGGCTATTTGCTCTACTTCAACCAGTTACCCCCTCCTATTTTCCAGGGGAGCCTCCAAGACTCCCTCTTCACAGGAACCTACTCCTTCAGGAGCTGGCAAGTCTTCTAAAGGAGTAGGCGATGGAACCGGTGCTTCACCACCTGAAAGGCCAAGGCTTCTATTCAAGGTACTTTCTGGTACCAAAAAGGATAGGAGGCCTCAGGCCCATCCTAGACTTGCAAAATCTCAACAAGTTCCTCGAGAGGGAAAGTTCAAGATGCTTACCCTTGGAATACTGCTGCCGTACCTCCAGCAGGGAGATTGGCTATGCTCCTTAGATCTAAAGGATGCTTATACTCACATCCTCATTCATCCAGACCACAGACAATATCTCAGATTTGTAGTGGGAGGAAATCATTTTCAATACAGAGTACTGCCATTTGGCCTCACCTCCGCCCCCAGGGTTTTCACCAAGTGCCTGGCAGTGGTGGCGGCCTATCTCAGAAACCAGGGCATCTTTGTCTTTCCATACCTGGACGACTGGCTCATCAGGGATCACCCTCCACAGGAGGCCGGCCAGGCCACCCTTCACACTGTTTCTCTTCTTCAGCATCTAGGCTTCGTGGTAAACTTCGCAATGTCCACTTTGCTCCCCTCACAGAACATGGAGTTCATAGGGGCAAGATTGGATACCCTCCAGGCGAAGGCTTATTTGCCCGAGGACAGGGCTCACAGACTGATGGCATGGCCAATCAGTTCCAGAGCAGTTCTCTGGTCTCCGCCAGAAACTTCCTAAGGCTCTTGGGCCACATGGCATCCAAAGTCCATGTAACTCTGAATGCCCGCCTGCATATGCGACCTGCTCAGTGGTGCCTCAGAACTCAGTGGGTGCAAGCCACAGGTGACTTGAAAGACAAGATAAGGGTGTCCAAACTGCTGACAGCCTCCCTACGGTGGTGGCTGCATCTCCCAAACTTGGTCCAGGAGGTGCCTTTTCAGGCGCCTCCCCACACACAAGTGCTGACAACCAATGCTTCCCTTCAGGGCTGGGGTGCACATTGCCAGGGGGCTTGCACTCAGGGCCTCTGGTCTCCTGGGGAGTCCACGCAGCAGATCAATCCATTGGAGTTGCAAGCTATCCGCTTAGCTCTACAGACTTTCTCTCATGTCTTCTCTCACCAGTTTGTCTTAGTCCAGACAGACAATCAAGTGGCAATGTTCTTCGTGAACAAGCAAGGGGGCACAGGTTCCAAACTTCTGTGTCAGGAGGCATAGGCCCTGTGCTCCTGGGCAATCGAACACAACATGTTTCTCAAGGCAGTCTATCTGCCTGGCCAGGAAAATTGCCTGGCAGACAGATTGAGCAGGATTCTACAGCCTCACGAATGGCAGTTGAATCCTCTGGTGGTCCAAGGGATCTTTCTAAAATGGGGGTCTTCCAGTCATCGATCTCTTTGCGAGTCCACTGAACCATCAGCTACCCAGGTTCTGTTCCAGACAACCGCATCGTCTGCGAGTAGCAGCAGATGCGTTTCTAATCTCTTGGTCTACGGGCCTACTGTATGCATTTCCTCCCACACCTCTAGTGGCCTGAACCTTGTTCAAGGTTCTTCAGGACAAGGCCTCCGTGATTCTGGTAGCCCCCAGATGACGGAGGGCGGCCGTGGTTTCCACTCCTTCTGCAGTTGGCGGTGGACACTCCACTTCCTCTGGTGGTGCATCACGATCTCCTGTCTCAGGACCAGGGATCTCTCCTGCACCCCAACCTCAAATCCCTCAATCTGATGGCCTGGCTGCTGAAAGGGTAGTTCTAGCCTCCTTACTTCTTCCTAAGGAGGTGGAAGAGGTGGTTTTGGCCTCTAGGAGGCAATCCACCCGGAAATCTTATGCCCTCAAGTGGCGTAGGTTCTCCACCTGGTGTGCTCAGTGCCAAGAGGATCCTTTTTTGTGCCTGGTTCCCGTGGTGCTGCAGTACCTGCTCTACCTCTCGGACCTAGGCCTTAAATCCAACTCTGATCGGGTCCACCTCAGTGCTGTATCGGCACACTACTCACAGGTAGAGGGCCAATCTCTGTCGGGCCACCACTTGGTGTCCCGCTTCCTCAGAGGCCTGCTTATGCTCAAGCCTCCGATCCGTCCACCAGCCACTGAGTGGTATTTGAATGTGGTCTTGCAGCAATTTACTTGCCCACCGTTTGAGCCGATGGCTACCTGTGATTTACGCTTCCTTTCCTGGAAGATGTTGTTCTTAGTGGCTCTTACCTCGGCCAGGCGTGTGAGTGAACTACAGGCTCTGGTTTCTGATAGACCGTACACACGGTTCTATAAGAACAGGGTGGTCTTGCGGACTCAGCCTAAGTTCCTTCCGAAGGTTGTCTCCTCCTTCCACCTAAATCAGGAGGTGGTTCTTCCAACATTCTTCCCCAGGCCGCATGCCAGCCGGGCTGAAACAGTCCTGCATACCCTGGACTGTAGAAGGGTGTTGTCCTCTTACATAGACCGTACGCAGGGGCATCGAAGGGCTCCTCAGCTCTTCGTATCTTTTGACCCTAATAAACTGGGGTTGCCTGTCTCCAAGCGTACGTTGTCCCTTTGGGTAGCGGATTGTATCGCCTGGGCATACAGGGCAGCCGGCCTCTCCTTGCAGGGTCGAGTCACGGCCCACTGTGTCAGGGTGAAGGCCACGTCAGTAGCCCACCTCCGCTCTGTTCCGTTGGCAGACATCTGCCGGGCCGCTACTTGGTCTTCAAGCCACACTTTTGTGTCTCACTACTGCCTCGAGAGGGAGTCTCGTAGGGACAGTCCTTTCGGGCAGGCGGTACTCCGTAATCTCTTTGAGGTTTAGGCAACTCCTACCCTCCGGCCCTTGTGTTGGGCTACCGTACGGGGGCATTCTCAGAAAGGATTCTTTCACGGATGCTGACGCTCTAGAGGGAGCTTAGTTTTCAGCTTGGGTTCCCAGTAGCCTGAAGCTGGGGAGTCCCATATGTGAGGACTGACTTCCTGCTTGGTCCTGGAGAAAGAGTAGTTACTCACCTGTAACAGGTGTTTTCCAGGAGCAGCAGGAATCAGTCCTCACGACCCTCCCTCATCCCCTTGGAATTGCAGTCATATGATTCTTTTTGTTGTTGCTGTCTTTTAGCTATGTCATCAGACTGAGCAAGATGGCACCCTTGGGCGGGAAGGGGACCGCACATGCGCGCTGCATTCCCAAAGGCTTTCTTTGAAAGCTGGGGAAATGCTCCGCACGAGGGCTCCGTCGGCGCCGACGCCACCTATATGCGAGGACTGATTCCTGCTGCTCCTGGAGAACACCTGTTACAGGTGAGTAACTACTCTTTCCTGCTGTTCATGGAGAACACTTGCTGCAGGTGAGTAACTACGCTATCTTTGCAACCCCTGAGGTCTCTCTGTTATCCATGAGCACAAATGATCAAGATAGAGTGCATAGTCAAGCTCCAGACACTTCAGGCACCATTGGGTGTCCATGGTGGACTTGATCCTGCTGCACTGGGTGTACCTTTTAAACCTGCTGGGGAGTTTCTGGGACATGTCATTCAGAAAACTTGCTGGAGCAAAATCTCTATTGTAAGAACATTCACCTGACCAGGGTTTCAGAGGCCTAAATGCAGCCTGTTGTAGCAACGCACAAAAAAGAAAAATAAGTTGATCGAAAGACCTACCTAAGAGACTTAACAGGGAAGATTTGTGGCAGCAGCAAGAAGGAGAACTACCAAATAGTGGCAAATACCAAAACACTGACACGTCTGTAAAAAAGAAAAAGAAAGAAGAATTCTTCTGCACTGACAGCACATCTGACAGTCCCTGTGGAAAAAGACAGAACGAAGATGTTTTATGTGGTGGTCACAGGAAGGAAATGGTATGCATGCATGATGGTGTTCTTCCCAAAGCTTCTAGAAAGTAGCCGAGTATTTCTAAATCGTTTTTATTTTGTGGCATATTTGAGCTTGTTGAATCCTCATGGCAGCAGATTTCACCTTTATACGCCTTGTTCTACTGGTTTCATTCTGATGCTTGAAGATATATGGCCATCGGTTGTGAGATTGCAGGGGCCCCACACATTCAGACATAAGAATGTAGCTAGTAAAAGAGGCACTGGTAAGAAATGTTGCTCATCTCCTTCAAGTGAAAGGAAAGGTGGGTAGCTTTGCCAGATTTTTGGTGGGTAAATACTGGATACTTGATGTCTATAGTCAACAGTTCATTTAGTAAGGGGAGGGAGGATGAGGGGAATCTAGTGAATAGGGTTTTTTTTAAAACTGTAGTATTCTCCTCTCAAACTATATCTAAAAGTGCAAAATATTTTCCAGCATGATATAAAAGCCTCAAGACTGGTATATATGTCTTATATACAACAGAATTAATTATACGCTGGAAAAAAAATAAAACTAGACAACGCAATCTAACTATTTCTAACTTATAAATTCTTAGTGAAAGATACATCCAGATCAGAGATTTTGAGCCGAGTTTTAGAGCCTCCAGCTCATTCCAGGAACCAAACAGTTATTAGTTCATTGCATTACAAATTTTAATCACCCGACTGAAAATACAATGCTTTTCTCTATCTTTGTTGTCTGGATGGATTTTTTCTTAACCACGCTTATCTGTTTTTTTTTTTTTCTGTTTTCCTTCTAGTCTCTTTTCTCCTATCGCCTTTTCTAGGCTCTCCTTTCCATTTTACTTTTCTTCTCTCTCCTGTCTTCATCTCTTTCTCCTTTATCCCTCTCTCTAACACTGATTTTGTTTTTATTTTTCCTTTTCTCTCTTCTCTACCTCTAAATCTCACCTTATAAAATCATCTCCCCACTATATCCCAAGCCAGTTCCTGCCTTGCCATGCCTCTCTGATCTCCTTCAGTCTTTCTGTTCCACCTTCTCAGCGCAGCATGGCTTTCCACTCCTTCATTGGGATCACACATTTTTCCATTTCTTTTCTTTAGTTTATATTTTCTCCAGTTACTGCGGGCCTCCTTGCTTCTGTGGAACCTCCGGTGAAAAAAAACAAAACACATCAGGACTCTGACTCTACTGCCGCAATTTTTCCTGCACTCTGTTTTCTTAAAAAAAAAAAAAACATGAACTAAGCAGCACAACTCGACGGCAGAGGTGTGGAAGTCCCCCTCCACCCTCTTCTCAGTCTTTCTTCACCAAAAAAAAAAAAATGCAGGACCTACAGTCATGACAGCGTTCTGTCAGTCAAAAAAAAAGACTTCTTCATTAAGCCTCTCTCCTCCACAGTTCAGAACCACAAGGATGTCGTTGGCTGCATCAGGCCCAGACAAGGCATGATCGGGAATTGAAGGGCTGCTGTGCGCTCGGAGGCAAAATCCCTACCAGCGGCAGCATCGAAGAAGACGGCCCAGAGGCCCAACTCTCCTCACTTGGCCTCTATGAATCATTTCCCAAAGGCCAGCTACTCCGGTAAATCACAAACATACGTCCAAGTCTAAACATACCTGTGGCAGCGACCCCTCCACCACTCATAGCTCTAAAGAGGTCACGGCCCCATAAGCGTAAGTCTGATGGAAACTTGCAGTGATCTCATCCCATACCTCTAAGAGAATGAGACCGCACTCAGACCCTGTCACAACCTTGTCTCCTTTAGCCCTATTGACGGATGGCGCGTCCTTTTCCAGGAAACCACTCCTGAAGCTGTTACACCATTTTGTCCAGGACAGCGCAGCCCTCCTGGGAGCTGTTCCTCCTGTTGAACCTTTACCATCTCCAAAAATTCCCCACTCCCAGCCTCTGTCGGCCTCCCCTAGGGGTCTCCCATCCCTTCTGGATTGCCGAGATCCTGAACTTCTGGATGTTGAGGCCTTCTCAGCAGTGAGTGCCTCCTACTCCCACCAGCGGGATACATCGCACTTACTCTTGGGAGATATGGGCGTGACACTGTCTTAAGCAATGGAGCATAAATCTCTTGAAGATTTTTCCTACCCGAAATTTCTCCAAAAGCTATCTAGGACCCTGGCTCTCAGTGACTCTCAAAGCCCCACTAATAAAAGACCAACTCCAAAAGAGAGAAATTGCTCCACTCACTAACACGACCAAAAAATACTTTATTACACGGGGAACAGGTCTCAGACTAAATCGGGGAAGGATTAAATGAGGTAAACACCCTAGACTCCAATCCCCTATGTTGCATCAAGGACCTGAAACTTCCCTTGTTACTTATTAACTTCTTTGTAATTCTTTGAAATAACAAACTTGTTCATCTGAAAGCTTAATCAAAACCAGAACTCAGATCCCATGACTCTTTAAAATAGCAAAACTTGCTTATCTGAAAAATTGATGATAGGAGTCAGAACTCAGATCCCAACGCGAGTTCATAGCGCTGATGCGTTTCACCGATCAAGCGGTTTCTTCGTGGGATTCAAACTCTGTGCAAACACACGGCAACTGCACGTCTAGGTGAGTTCTAAATGATAAACAAAAAAAGCTGATTAAACAAACAGTATTTTTTGACAAAAATCAAAAATTTCTCGACTATATTACATCTTCAAGGACATTCCAGGTATTCAGACGGGAGAACTCATACCTCACTTTTCTCCCCACCAGACTTGTCATCATTGAAAAAAACGCCGCGCATGCGCGATGATGATGGAATGACATACTTTTATGCAGATACTAATCACAAACCCAATCCCATTGGCTCCTCCTGTTGACTCATAGGGATCTACCCTGTTCATTAGCATCCAAACGGCATTGAGCCTTCATCCAGCATAAGTGGTCAACCAATGCAGTTCACAATACCATTCTCTCACTGAATTATTGTCCTCAGTGTTACAACGGCTAGTCCTCTATCTACTTGTAATGATTGCAGTTGACATCTCAAGCTCCATACACTTTCTTATTAGACACACACCGCCCAATCAATTTGAGCATTAAGACCACCAGGAGATGTAGAGCTTAAAGTGTAGATCCAACGTTGTTCACACATCAACAAGCTTTGATCCCTCATCCTACCAGCATAACCCGCTGTCACTTGATCAATACAAAAACACCAGAGTTGATCAAATTGGTGATTAAAATCTAGACAATGGGCTACAATTGGTGCCTCCTTCCTCTTACAGCGCAGTCGACTTTGATGTTCGCTGATCCTGATTCTCAAAGGGTGGATGGTTTTGCCAATATACACTAACTGACAAGGGCATTGGATTCCATACACTACATATGTTGAACCACATGATGTCTGTTTCCTTAAGTCATAGATTCTGCCATGGTAGTGGAATTCAATTAGTTCCAACGTGATATTACAAATATTGCAGTTACCACATTTAGTGTGACCACTCCTTATGTTGCTTTCTGGAGTATCAATTGGCCTTAACACTGCCGGGCTAAGGAGTTCCTTCAAATTTCTATGGCGTTGCCACACGCACCGAATCGATTTCTCTTCCAATCCAGGAATACTATGAAGCACATTCATGTGGCGTTTCAAAATCTTCTGAAGCTGGCGACTATAAGGTAAAAATTTTATTATTAAATTAACTTGTCCCTCATCAGATGGATCCTTATCACCTTGTGACAGTAACAACTCCCTGTTGTTAAACAGCGCCCGTGTATATGCCTGTTTAACAACTTGCACAGGGTATCCTCTACTGTAAAAATGTTTCTTAAGGGTCTTTGATTGCTCTTTGAAATCAGTTACCTCTGAGCAGTTACGTCAGTATCAGAGAAATTGTGAGAAGGGGAAACTGTTTTTTAATTGAATGGGATGTGCACTTTGATAATGCAACAGGGCATTCTTATCTACCTTCTTTCTGTGGATCGAAGTACGCCAGTAATCTCCTCCTTTCATAACCTCAACATCCAAATAAGTGATTTTATCTTTACTATACGTGTAGGTAGTGATGTGAGGATCTTGTTGATTTAACCAAAGAAAAAATTCCTTCAAATGGCTTTCCTGACTGGTCCACATCATAAAAAAGTCATCAATGTATCTACCCCAAAAGGGGATATACTGTTGGAAGGAAGATGGTGACACCCACTTACGCTCAAATTCCCCCATGTAAAGGTTCGCTATAGAGGAGGCATACGTAGCCCCCATCGCTACTCCAGCTATCTGATGATATAAGGTTCTCTCAAAAAGAAAAAAATTCTGAAACAAAACCAGCTCTGTTATTTTGATCAAAAAATCCACCTGGGGTTCAGTCAGGTCTCCCCTGCTCCGTAACGCTGACGACATGCATGCTAGCGCTGCTGTTTATGGGATACTCGTATAAAGCAAAGTGACATCCAACGTGACCAAGATCACCCCTGTGTCGCTAGCCCACTGGGAATGCTGTGCAAGCAACCGCAAAAAATGGGTCGTATCCCTAATATACGACGGGATGGTCCTAAGTAAAGGTCTTATAAAGGAATCCAAAAAGGTGGACAAAGGCTCAAGGACCGTCCCCCGAGTTGAAACAATCCTTCCCCGATTTAGTCTGAGACCTGTTCCCCGTGTATAAAGTATTTTTTGGTCGCGTTAGTGAGTGGAGCAATTTTTCTCTTTTGGAGTTGGTATTTTAATTGCTCCAACATACCCACTTGGAGATTTGTTGTCTGGTCCACTAATAAAAGAGACTTCCATTCCACCTTACGAACCTGTAGTACTCCCAAGGAGGTCCTTACCATGCCAGTCCCTCAAGTCCTCAGGATCTCCTTGCGTCTGGAGCACGCCGGCTTCAGGACACACCACAGCTCGTCGTCTGGACCTTAAATACAAGGTGTTTCCTGCACCAGGATTCCAACATCAACAGCTTCCTCACTAGTCTGTTGTCTCAACAGACAGTCCTCAAGAAAGCCAAGTCCTCCAAAGCTCATGCCCAAAACCTACTAGGGAAAGATTAGCGGACGTTGGACGCAGTCAGTAGAAAGACTTTTCAGAGTGACATCCTCACCATGAAAATACTATCAAACCAACTACAAATACTCCAATACCATCATGACCTTCTCTCTAAGATGCCAGATCTGACTTCATTCCCAGGGCGGGATGATCAGTCCCTTCAAGATGAGCTACAAGAGTCAATTTATCATATCATTAGGGCTACCTATGATGCCTTCGATTTAGCTGTCCAAACCACAGCTACATTCATCTTTTTTAGATACACAGCTTGGCTCTGGATTTCCGGTCTCAGGGAGGATCTTCATGACCGATTGGCAGACGCTCCCGTCAAAGAGATAGCTGTTTTGGTTCTAAAGTACAGGAGGCTGTTTCAGAAGTGAAAGACCATTCCTCCACAGTGCGAGAACTCTCAGCTCAACCGCCGGAGCCTGCCCAGCAGTCTCGCCGTACTCCATACTCTCAATACAGGAGAGCATACCATTACCAGTACTTCCAGCAGTATTACTCTCGATGGGATTTTCAGCATTATGCTCAGTCTCCACCTCAGTGTCAGCCTGCTCCTGCTTAGAAACATAGAAACATAACGGCAGAAAAAGACTACATGGCCTATCTACTGTAGCCTGTCCTTCCATATCAAAATATTCCCCTTTTTTCCTTTTGAGATAATCTGTGCTTGTCCCATGCTTTTTTGAATTCAGATACTGTCCTCATCTCTACTACCTCCACTGGGAGACCATCCCACGCATCTACCACTCTTTCTGTAAAGAAATATTTCTGCATATTACTCCTGAGTCTATCCCCTTTCACCCTCATTTATGTCCCCTCATAGCAGAGCTTGCTTTCAATCAAAAGAGACTCTTCTCCTGTGCATTTATGCCATGGAGGTATTTAAACGTTTCTATCATATTTCCTCTATTCCCACCTTTCCTCTAACTTATACATATTAAGATCCCTGGGCCTGATTTTTGAAGGTAGTTACACGGGTAACAGCCCATGTTACCTGAGTAAATGCCTTAATAGGGATTTTCCAAAGGTACCTACACGGGTAGTGCCTTGGGAAAATCCCGGTTAAGTCCCGAACACGCCCAGATGCTATATGGTTAGCATCAGGGCATGTTGGGGGCATTCTGGGGTGGAATGGGGGGTGGAGGAAAGGGCTAAGTGGGTAGCAGTGATTTTCGAGGTTACCCAGTTAGCCCTCGGTGCCGTAAAGATAGGCAAGGTTTTTCCTCGCCTATCTTTGAGGCACTGGGGCTAATCAGGTAGCAGTGAAAATTGCTGCTACCTGCTTAGATTCAACGGCTGCCGGCGTGTCCAACCAAGCCCAGATATTCACCTCTGTCGCCGAAGAAGTGAAGATCCGGGTTAAGGGGTCAATGGGCAGGCTATGTGCTGGTGTGGCTCATAGCCTGACTAAATGAAAATCAGGCCGCTGAACTCTATCCTCATATGCTTTATAACGAAGACCACTAACCATTTTAGAAGCCACCCTCTGCAACGACGCCAACCTGTTTATATCCTTTTGAAGGTGTGGTCTCCAGAATTGCACACAATACTCAAAATGAGGTTGCACCAAAGACTTATTCAGAGACACTATCACCTCCTTTTTTCTGCTGGCCATTCCTCTCCCTATGCACCCAAACATCCTTCTACCTTTCGCCGTCACCTTTTCCTCCTGTTTAGCTACTTTAAGATCATTAGACACAATCATGCTCAGGTCCTGCTCTTCTTTTGTTGACAGAAGTACTTCACCTCCTACACTATACCGCTCCCTTGGGTTATTGCAGCCAAAATGCATGACCTTGCATTTTTTAGCATTAAAAAAAGGTCTTTAAGCTAAATTCTCATATGTATATAATTTCTCAGTTAACTCCATGTTATAACCTATTTTGTTTGATGCTAAATTCTCATATGTATATAGTTTCCCCAGTTAATTCCATGTTATATCCTTGTTTTATGTAAACGTAGGACAAAATGTATGTCCAAGTGTTTAATGTTCAATGTAAACTGCACTGATGAGAAATAGCGCGGTATATAAGAAGTGTTAAATTAAATAAATTTAATTAATTAATTAAATCTCGGCTGCCAAATCTTGACCATTCTTCAAGCTTAGCTAGATCCCTCCTACAGAAAAATCCAAGTTATCAATGTCCCTGTTTAATGTACATTACCAAGTTTAAGTTTCAATGTAAACCGCTTTGATTGAAATGATAAAGCGGTATATAAAACCTGTTAAATAAATAAAATCTACTCCTTCCTGGGTATCTACTCTATTGCAGATTTTGGTATCATCTACAAAGAGACAAATCTTACCCGACAGCCTTCCGCAATATCATTAACGAAGATGTTAAAAATAATCCGACCAAGGACAGATCCCTGCAGTACGGCACTGGTAACCTCCTTCCCCTCAGAGTCAGCTCCATTTACCTGTACCCTTTGTTGACTTGCACTCGACCAGTTTCTAACCCAATCAGTAACTTTAGGGTCCATCACTAGGGTGCTCAGTTTGTTTATAAGTCCCCTGTGCGGAGCGGTGTCAAAGGCTTTACTGAAATCCAAGTACACCACATCTAGGACTTTCCCTCGGTCCAACTCCCTGGTCACCCAGTCAAAGAAATCATTCAGATTTGTCTGACAAGACCTGCCTCTGGTGAATCCATGCTGCCGCCAATCCTGTAATCCATTAGACTCCAGAAACCTCACTATTTTTTCTTTCAGCAGCATTTCCAATAATTTACTCACTACAGAGATTAAACTAATCAGCCTGTAGTTTTAAACCATATCCTTCTGCTTTTGTGTAAAAGGACCATATGTGCCTCACTCCAGTCCTCTGGCACTACTCCTGACTCCAAAAGGTTATTGAAAAGGTTAGTCAGTGGAGCTGCTAGAACATCCCCAAGTTCCTTCAGTGTTCTTGGATGTATTGCTTTGTCTACTTTAAATTTAGTTAGTTCTTCATTAACACAGTCTTCTGAAAATCGTTTGAGATTCCCATTGCTTCTGTTCTTATTTGTGGGTGTTTTCTGAGGTCCTGCTCCTGGCTCTTCATCTGTGAACACAGAATAGAAATATTTGTTAAGCAATTCTGCATTATCTTCAGCAGCTTCTACATATTCCTCCCCTTCACCCTTGAGTCTGAAAATACCACTTTTGCCCTTCCTCTTTTCACTAACATATCTGAAAAATGTCTTATCCCCCCATTTTATTGCATTGGCTATTTCCTCCTCTTTTTGAATCTTTGCTTTCCTGACTACTTTGCTAGCTTCTCTAAGTTTTTCCAAATATAGCGATAACTTCCTTCTCCTCAGAGTGAGCTCCATTTACCTGTACCCTTTGTCGCCTCCCACTCAACCAATTTCTAACCCAGTCAGTCACTTTAGGGTCCATCCGTAGGGTGCTCAGTTTGTTTATAAGTCGCCTGTGTGAAACGGTGTCAAAGGCTTTCCTGAAATCTAAGTACACCACATCTAGGGCTCTCCCTTGGTCCAACTCCCTTGTCACCCAATCAAAGAAATCAATCAGATTTGTCTGAGAAAACCTGCCCCTGGTAAACACATGCTGACTCGGAACCTGCAATCCATTATTCTCACTATTTTCTCTTTTTGTAGCGTTTCCAATAATTTACTCACCACAGAAGTTAGACTAAATGGCCTGTAAATGTCAACCTCATCCTTACTTCTGCTCTTGTGTATTGGGACCACATGTGTGCCTTCCTCCAGTCCTCTGGGACCACTCCTGACTCTAAAGAAGCATTGAAAAGATCAGTCAGTGGAGCCACTAGAACATCCCCAAGTCACTTCAATATTCTGGGATGTATTTCATCCAGTCCCATTGCCTTGTCTACTTTTAATTTAGGCAGTTCCTCACGAACACAGTCTTCTGAAAATCATTCAAGATCCCTGTCACTTCTGTTCCTCCTTGAGGGTGTTTTCTGAAGTCCTGCTCCTGGCCGTTCATCTGTGAACACAGAACAGAAATATTTGTTCAGCAATTCTGCTTTATCCTCATCAGCTCTTACATATTCCTCCCCTTCACCCTTGAGTCTGACAATACCTCTTTTGCCCTTCCTCCTCTCACTAACATATCTGAAAAAGTCTTATCTTCCCATTTTATTGCATTGGCTATTTCTTCTTCTTTTTGTATCTTTGCTTTCCTGACTACTTTGTTAGCTTCTTAAAGTTTTTCCAAATGTAGATACTTGTCTTGCTCTTTCTGTGATCTCTTGTATTTAATGAAGGCCACCCTCTTTTTCATCCCCTTTTCAGCTACTTCTTTTGAGAACCATAGGGGGCCTCCTTTTCCTTTTACATTTAATTACCTTACTAACAAAAAGGTATGTTGCCCTTAAAATTTATTTATTTATTTAGCTGTGCTTATATACCACTTTTCACTGGGTCAAAGTGGTTTACAGACATATGCTAACAGGCACTTTTTATTCCCTCATCCCTGAAGGGCTCACAATCTAAACATACCTGAGGCAATGGAGGGTTAAGGGGCTTGCCCAAGGCCACAATGAGTGGCCATGGGACTAGACCCCAGTCCCTCCGGCCTGAAGTTACTTGTCCCTATGTGGGAATTGAACCTCTGTCCCTCCAGCCTGAGGTAACCTGTCCAAACCACTGAGTTCCCCTTTCAGTTTTGCCCATTGCTTTTCTACATCCCCCAACTGTTCCCATTCCGCTAACAACTCCTTGAGGTACTGTCCCATCTCAGCAAACATAGTTTTCCTAGTCTAAGACCCTCACTTTTAAATGGACTTTATCAGCCCTAGTCCTAATACTTAACCACATCATCTGGTGTTCACTGGATGCAAGATGATCTTTCACTATGACATCAGAAACGCTTTCCCCATTGGTGAGCACCAATTCCAGTATGGCCCCTTCATATGTGGGTTCTGTTACCAGTTGCCGAATAGTTCTCCCTGTAGAAAATCTAGGATCTCCCTATTTCTAGATACCGCAGCAGGGATGTGCCAATTAACATCCCGCATATTGAAGTATCCTATCAGTAGCACTTCCTTTCGTGGCAGTACTGTGTATGTCTTTATTAAATCCCCATCTACTACTTCTCCCTGTGAGGGAGATCTGAATATCACACCAATACAAATGGATTTCCCTTTCTGTCTTTCTAGTTTAACTCCCAGTGCCTCCTCGCTCCCTTTTAAGCCCTGTAATTATGTAGCTTTAATATTTTTTACATATAGTACTCCTCCCCTTCTGCCTACTCTGTCTTTGCTGAATAAAGTATAGTCTGGTATGGTATAATTACATCCAGTCATGGTTGTCTGTGAACCATGTCTCCATAACAGCCACTAAATCCAGGTCAGCCTCTTCCATTAAAGCTTCAACATCTGGGATTATATTTCCTATGCTATGGGCACAGGGGTGGCTCTATAATGAGGCCGAGTGAGACGGTGGCCTCAGGCGGCAACTTTTTGGAGGTGGAAAAAAATGCCCCCCAAAAGACCGCCTCACTCCGCCTTCAAATTAAAAACAAAACAAAACAAAACTGCAGGACAAGCTGCTGCTGCTGCTTCTTGGCAACGGCAGCGGTAGAATCAGCGGCCTCGTGCCCCCCCCCTTCCCTCTGCCCCGAAAGAGCTTGGCTCGCATGAGACAGGAAATGCCTAGATTATCCTCAGCGCTGGCGGGCTCAACTTTAACAGAGCCGCGGGAAAGAAGAGAAACGCTTTTCCTTCCCATGACTCTGCAAAGATGAACCGCGGGCCAATTAAGAAATGCAGGGCTCTTCCATGGAGGGGGGGGGGGGGTTAGCTGGTAATGGACAGAGCAAGGCAGGACTGGGCTGGGGGGGTAGTCCAAGAAATGGTCTGTTTGGGGGCAGGTAGGACTGGTAATGGGCTGATCAGGGGGTTTAGGACTGGAAATGGGTAGACTGGGGGGGCTAGGACTGGAAATGGTCTGATTAGGTGGGCTAGAACTGGAAATGGGCTGGTCAGGGGAGTTAGGATTGGAAATGGGCAGACTGGAGGGGCTAAGACTGCAAATGAGCTAATTGGGGGAGTTAGGGCTGAAAACAGGTAGACTGGGGGGGGCAAGGACTGGAAATGGGCCTATTGGGGGGTTAGGACTGGGGGGGGGGCTAGGACTTGAAAAGAGCTAATTGGGGGAGTTAGGGTTGGAAATGGGTAGACTGGGAGGGGCTAGGACTTGAAATGGGCTTATTGGGGGGGTTAGGACTGGTAATGGACTGATCGGGGGCTAGCACTGGAAATGAGCTAGGACTGGTAATGGGCTGATGGGGGAGCTAGGACTAGAGTGGGCTGATGGAGGGGAACTAGGACTCGAAATAGGTTGAGACTGGTAATGGGCTGATGGGGAGGAGAGAACTGGCACTAGAAAAATACTGGGGGCTAGAACTGGAAGTGGGCTGATTGGGGGGGGGGAGGGAAGAGCTGTTGTCCCTGAAAGAAAGCTGGAGGCTAGGGCTACAAATGGGCTGATGCAGGGGGATGGGAGAATGGGACTGGAAGGGAACGGATGCTTTTAGGGGAAGGAGGGTGCAGGAAAGGAGCTGACATGGGGGGGGCAGGAAGAAAGCTGACATGGGTGGAGGTGGGGGTAGTAAGGGAACTGACACGGGGAGGCGGGGGTAGTAAGGGAACTGACACTGGGAGGCGAGGGTAGGAAGGGAACTGACACGGAGGAGGCAGGGGTAGGAAGGGAACTGACACGGGGGAAGGAGGGGGCTGGAAGTGAGCCGACACATGAGGATGACACTGGAAGGTGGATGGACAGAGTGTAGGGTGATTGGAAGGGAGCTGACGGGGGGGGGGGTAGTGGCACTGGGAGTGGACGTGAGCTGATACCTGCAATGGTATTTGGACTAGAAGGGGCTAGATAGTGAGGAAGGAGGGGGACTGGAAGGGAATGGACACGAGAGGCAGTCCTGGGAATGCAAAGTGGTTGACAATGGAAGGTACTGGGAGGGGAGGACTGAAAAGGGAACTGATACTGGAGAGGGTTACCAGGATTGGAAATAGGCTGATGGAAGGAAGTGAAGAAAACAAAAGAAGAGATAAGAAATGGCAGATGGACCATATACCACAGAAAGAGAGCTAAGAGAAGACAGGAAAGCAGAAGCCTCAGATCAGGACCAGCATGATCAGAGAAAAAATGGTCAGACAACAAAAGTAGAAAAAATAATTTTATTTCATTTTAGTGATTGGACTTTGTGCTATCTTTACATTTTACGCAGTATGGGGGAACTGCATATCTTATTTATCTGATGTTGCACCGCTTGAGGAGTCTGGCTTCTTGGGGTTTCAATTTAAATTTTGTCTACATATTTTTATTTTTACTTTAGATTGTGTTTACTTATTCTGTACTTGGTGAAGGTCTGTGTTCTGAGTGTGTGACTGAGCCCAGGTGTTCTGTTAACATGGAGCTTGTACATAAAGATCTATACTGTACTGTAGTAATTTGACATGTTCAGCTTTTCAAATAGGTGTATGGATGTTCCAGGGCCCACTGTAGTATTTACAGCGATGCTTTTTTTGGATGGGCTCCTTATGTGAAGTTTGGAAGTTGTTGCTGATATGGTATGGTTTGGTAGATTTGCTTTATAGATACTCAGTGACTTTGTTGTATTAGTTCACAATATGCCTGGTACTGGAGAATGTTGATGTTGTTTGTGAGATAATCAGAATCATTTTTTTTTTTAGATATTGAGTTCTGTAGGCGAATTTCCTGGTTCTCCAGGACCAAGCAGGAAGTCAGTCCTCACATATGGGTGACGTCGGCGACGACGGAGCCCCCATGCGGAGCATTTCCCCAGCTTTCAAAGAAAGCCTTTGGGAATGCAGCCACGCATGCGCGGTCCCCTTCCCGCCCAAAGGTGCCATCTTGCTCAGTCTTCTTTTTTCCGTGGAGCCCCACGGACGTGTGTCCTTGTCACCCGTGGAAAAAGTGGATTTTCCTGCGTTGAGACAAGTTTTTTCCTTTGGTTCGACGTCGGTTCCCTTTCCCGCCTGGACTCGGTACACCGGTGCCGAGACCGGATCTCTTTTTTTCAGTTTTTGTCCTTAGAGACGGCGTTCGCGCCACTTTTTTCTTTCCCTGGCAGCCCGATTTTTTGATCTTGCAGGGGCCCTTTTTCCCCCGATGGCTGCCAGTGGCTTTAAGAAGTGTGATTGGTGCAAGAAACTGATGTCTCTCACCGACACACATGACTGCTGCCTCCAGTACCAGGGGCCTGACCATGATCCTAAGGTCTGTAGTCCCTGTGGCAAAATGTCCTCAAAGGCATTGAGGAGCCATCAGCACCAACGTGAGAGGATCTTCTCCGACTCTGTGTCTGGACGGGTCTGGACTTCGTCAGAGGCCTCAACGTCTCGGGAGTCTGACCCCGAGCATCGTCGGGGCTCCTCTGAGAGGGAGTACCGAAGGAAGAAGAAACCCGCGAGGGCGGCATCGGTGGACGCTCTTGGCCCCTCGAGGGCCAGGTCGCATAGCCCCAATCGCCATCACGGGTCTTCGGAGTCGGAGAGGCCTGCAAAACATCCTCGTGTAGAGTCGGAGGCCTCGAATCATGTGAGTACAGTAGTCCTCGTGGACTCTCCTTCGGGGGAGCCGACGTCGGGCCCGATGCCGTCGGGGCCCGAGTCGGAGGCTGCTGGGTCTCCTGAGCTTGGACTCAGGTTGACGGCCTTGGAGAGCAGATTGTCTGCCTTCATGGAGCAGCAGCGGGTGCTGATCGCTGGCCTCATCAGTGCATCTGCCCCGACTACTGGGACCTCGACGTCCAAGTTGACCCTGGAGGCCGAGCCGATCCTCAAGACCATGCGAACTCGAGTCGATCCTCGGCCGAGGTCACCCTCGGCCTCCCGTTTGGGACCGAGGTTGTCGACGCCGGTACCCTCGGTGTCGGGGCGGATAGCATCGGTGTCCACCCACTCGGAGCTGCTCGATTCCTCCTCGGAGGAATCGGCGTGGGAGACTGAGGAAGAGGAGTCCCCGGACACCTTCCAGACTCGGTGCGTCCCTCGGACTCACCGGGATCCGAGCCTCGGACGAGGTCCCCCCCGGAGGATACCCGGTTCTCGGATTTCGTATGGGACATGGCCAAGGCACTGGCCTTCCCGGCGGACCCCGAAGAGGAGCCTCGAGCCGAGGAACTTGAGGCCCTGCAGTATGACTCTCCTCCCAAGGAGGCCTTTACTGTACCAGTTCCTCCGATGCTGGAACGGTTGCTCTTCCGCATGTGGGAGGCGCCGGCCTCGATGCCGGTTCTAAGCAAGCTGGTTGATTCCATCTATCGAGTCCGCAAGAGCCCCGGGTTCCAAAAGGCACAGCTACCGCACCACTCCATGGTTGTGGAATCGGCCATGCATCGCCTGAAGAGTCAGAAGATGCACTTCTCGGCAGGGGCGGCCCAAGGGGGGTGCGGGGCCATGTGCGGAGACTCGGTGCGGGGCCTCATTTGCATAAGTGGCCTTATTTGCATAAATATTTGCATAATGTTACCATACACTAACTTTTAGTAAACATGTCTCTTAATGAGTGTATGGATAAAGAAAGACTAAAAGATTTCTACATTACTATAATCCAGTGCCAACCGCCAGGCACATTAGGAACTACTACAAACGCTGCCCATTTAGAACCCATAGCAAACCCGCTGTATCCTGACAGCATTACCAGGACTCACAAAGCACCAGACCCTACCTATCAAAAGGAAACACTGCAAATATTAAACCAGTACATTTCAGAGAATACTGGGGAAAGAGAACAAGTGGCAATGTCAAATAGGAATTACATAAACAGAATACCTCAGCTCAGTTACACATGCAGAACATAGACCATCACCAAACAAGGAATCGCAATTTAGAAACAGGAAGGCAATAATTAAACTGGGAACCCCAAAAGCCAAACTTGGAATGTACAACAACACTGTAGAAATAAAACTATAAATCAATTTCCTCTTGTACCAAACAAAGCGCAGACGTTAATGATGCACATTTCCCAGAGCTTTCATATTCCAGTTAATAAATTCAAAATAAAGAGATATATTTCTACCTTTTGTGCATTTTTTTTCAGTTGCAATTGCTCCAGCCACTTTCTTCTGGTTTCTTCATGTTTTCTGCTAACTCTCCATCGTCTGCTGTCCATTTGTCCTGTCTTCTCTCTCTTCTAGTTTTCTTTCCATCCTCTCTCTCTACATCTGCTTTAACATACTAATCTTTATCCTTTTGCTCTTTCCTCATTCTTATTTCATCCACACAAATTTTACCCCTCCATCCTCAATCCCCACTTACTCTCCCAATACCCGGCCAATTGTAGATTTTTCATCCCTCCCACACAAATATTTTTCCCCTCTCCATTTTACTCTCCCAGCCCCATCCCATTCTAATCCTCCCCCAACATCAGCTCCCTTCTAGTTCCAGTCTCACCCAGCATCCATTCCCTTCTAGTCCCTGCATCAGCCCATTTCCAGTCCTAGCCCCCCATCAACCCATTTCCAGTCCTAGCTCCCCCATCCATTTTCAGTCTGAGTCCCTTCATCAGCTCATTTCCAATCCTAGCCCCCCATCAGCCCATTTCTAGTCATTTCCTAGCCCCACCATCAGCCCATGTCAAATCCTAGCTCCCCTCCACTCAGCCCAATTCGTCCAAGCCCCCCCATGAGCCTACTTCCAGTTCTAGCCCCTCCATGAGTCCATTTCAATTCAAGCCCCCACCACAGCCCATTTCCAATCTTAGCTCCCCCCAACAGCCCATTTCCAGTCCTATCCTAGCTGCTCCATCAGCCCATTTTCAGTTCTAGCTCCCTTCCCTCACAGCCCATTTCCATTCCAAGCTCCCTCCCCATCAGCTATTTGCAGTTCAAGCCTCCCCGTCCACTCAGTCCATTTCCAGTCATAGCAATCCCCCAACCCATTACCAGTCCTAGCCCCCCATCAACCCATTTTCAGTTTAAGCCCCCCCTATAACCCATTACCAGTCCTAACCCCGCATCAGCCCACTTCCAGTCTTAACCCCATCAGCCCATTTCCAGTCAGCCCCCCATAGCCCATTGCCAGTCCTAACACCCCCCCATCAGCCCACAGCCCATTACTAGTCCTAACCACATCAGCCCACCTCAAGTCCTAACCCCTCCCCATCAGCCCTTTTCCTGTCCTAGCGCCCCCATAGCCCATTAGCAGTCCTAAACCCCCCCCCCATAGCCATTAGCAATCCTCACCCCCATCACCCTATTTCCAGACAGCCCCCATCAGCCCACAGCCCATTACCAGTCTTAACCCCCCCCCAGCCCATTTCCAGTCCTAACCCCCCATCACCCCATTTCCAGTCAGCCTCCATCAACCCCCAGCCCATTACCAGTCTTAACCCCCCCAGCCCATTTCCAGTCCTAACCCCCCATCACCCCATTTCCAGACAGCCTCCATCAGCCCCCAGCCCATTACCAGTCTTAACCCCCCCAGCCCATTTCCAGTCCTAACCCCCCCAGCCCATTTCCAGTCAGCCTCCATCAGCCCCAGCACATTAGCAGTCTTAACCCCCCCTAGCCCCTTTCCCGTCCTAACCCCCCCCTCCCATTTCCAGTCCTAACCCCCCCTTACCCCATTTCCAGTCAGCCTCCATCAGCCCCAGCCCATTAGCAGTCTTAACCCCCCCCGCCCATTTCCAATCCTAACCCCCCCCCCAGCCCATTTCAAGTCTGCCTCCATCAGCCCCCGCCTATTAGCAGTCTTAACCCCCCCTAGCCCATTTCCAGTCCTAACCCCCCCTCCAGCCCATTTCCAGTCCTAACCCCCCCCTTGCACATTTCCAGTCCTAACCCCCCCCCTTGCACATTTCCAGTCCTAACTCCCCCCCTTGCACATTTTCAGTCCTAACTCCCCCCCCTTGCACATTTCCAGTCCTAACCCCCCCCTTGCACATTTCCAGTCCTAACCCCCCCCCTTGCACATTTCCAGTCCTAACCCCCCCTCACCCCATTTCCATACAGCCTCCATCAGCCCCCCCCCCCTTCCCTTCCCTTCCCTTCCCTTCCGGCAAATTTAAAAAAAAAAAAAAAAAAACCTGGCTCTAGCTGCTGCCGCTGCCGCGTCCGTCGCAGCAGCGGCAGAATGGCGTGTCCCGCGGGGCCCCCTCTCCTCGTCGAGCCCTCTGCAAGGGCTTTCAGATTCGCGAAAGGAGACTGCTCCCTCGCGTCTCTGTAAAGCCCGCAGGGGCTAATGGGAAATTTCCCATCAGCCCCTCGCGTCTAAAGGGGCAGATGGGAAATTTCCCATTAGCCCCTGCGGGCTTTACAGAGACGCGAGGGAGCACTCTCCCTTCGCGAATCTGAAAGCCCTTGCAGAGGGCTCGACGAGGAGAAGGGGCCCCGCGGGACACGCCATTCTGCCGCTGCTGCGACGGACGCGGCAGCAGCCAGAGACAGGGTTTTTTTTAAAATGTAATTAAAAAAAAAAAGCAGAATGTTCTTTGCGCGGGGCCCCCTGAAACGCGGGGCCCCCTGAAACGCGGGGCCCTGTGCAAAAAACATTCTTGCTCAATGGACGGGCCGGCCCTGCTTCTCGGTGCCTCCCGGCAGGGAATCCTGGAACCTGGATGCCCTCGATAGAAAGTGCTTCCAGGGCTCTATGCTTGCTTGCCGCGTCCAGACCTACCAGCTGTACATGGGCATGTACCTTCGAGACCTGGCAAAGGAGATTGCCGGGTTCTCTGCTGGTCTCTCCGAGGAACCCTTGCAGAGGTTCAAGGTCTTGTCTTCTGGTATTCGAGAGTGCTCGAAGTTTATCTCTCGAGCAGCCTATGATGGATTTGAGGCTTCGGCCCGAGTAGCAGGGGCCGGCTTCGGTGCACGCTGCCAGGCCTCGCTACAATCCTCGGACCTTGAGCCATGGGTACAGGACAAGTTGGTCGATGTCCCTTGCCGAGGTGAAAACCTCTTTGGCAAGCCCATGGCTGAAAAGGCTGCAGAGACCGAGACTCTTACGCGGACAAGGCTGTCCAGGAAAACCTCTGCCCCTTCTCAGAAGAAGAAGGGCTCAGGGAAAAAGGCCTTTTACCCAAGGAGGACCACTGCCTACAACCCTACCCTCACTACCAGGCCTCTGCAGCTCCCCAACAAGGCCAGCAGGCCAAGGGGCAGGGTCATGGGCCCCGTAGGCAGAAGGCTCCCAAGCCTCCTACTCCGGCTCCTGCTCCTGCTCAGCAGGGAGGGGGTTTTTGACTATGCCAGCATAGCCTCTCCTCCTCTCCAGGGCACAGGAGGTCAGCTGACCCTGTACGCAGACAGGTGGCCAGCCATCACAGGGGATACTTGGGTGTTAAGCATCATCGAGAGGGGCTATCTGCTCCACTTCACCCAGATACCCCCCTCCTACTTTCCAGGGGAGCCTCCAAGACTCCCTCTGCACAGAAACTTACTCCTTCAGGAGTTGGAAGGTCTGCTACAGGACCAGGCAGTGGGACCGGTGCCTCACCACCTGGAAGGGCAAGGCTTCTACTCGAGGTACTTCCTGGTACCAAAAAGAACAGGAGGCCTCAGACCAATGTTCCCTCTAATTTTCTGTAGGCTGTGTGCGCATAAAATATCAGCTGTGCGCAGCTTTTGAAGGAAGGTTAAATTTTTGTGCGCCACATAACGACACTCGGAGTTATATACTTTAAAATTTGACTACATGTCAGAATACAGTATGTACACCACATTGATTTTAATCAAATTAAATGAAAATAGACGATTACTAAATGAAGCGGGACATTTCTAGTAATTACAATCATAACTTTTAAATTTTAAGACATCTGTGTTGTTTTCTATCAGAATCAGAACCGCAATTTTTGTGTGCTCTGTTTTTAAGTATGTGCGCTCGCTCGGCGAGGTGTGTGCGCGCGCACACGCGCACAGCTTAGAGGGAACAGTGCCTCAGACCCATCCTAGACCTGAGAAATCTGAACAAGTTTCTGGAGAGGGAAAAGTTCAAGATGCTTACCTTTGGAATCTTACTGCCCTACCTCCAGCAGGGAGATTGGCTATGCTCCTTAGACCTGTAGGATGCTTATACTCACATCCTCATCCATCCAAGTCACAGGCAATACCTCAAATTTGTGGTGGGAGGGAACCACTTCCAGTACAGAGTGCTTCCCTTTGGCCTCACCTCAGCCCCCAGGGTTTTTACAAAGTGCCTGGCGGTGGTCGCAGCCTACCTCAGGAACCAGGGGATCTTTGTGTTCCCTTACTTGGACGACTGGCTAATCGGGGGCCAATCTCCACAAGAGGCCAGGCAGGCCACCTTCAGAATCATATCCCTACTTCAGCACCTGGGGTTCGTTATAAACTTCCCAAAGTCCACTTTAGTCCCCTCACAGGACGTGGAGTTCATAGGGGCAAGGTTGGATACCATCCAAGCAAAGGCCTTTTTACCTGTGAACAGAGCTCACAGGCTGATGAAGTTGGCCGGCCAGTTTCAGGCGAACTCTCTGGTCTCTGCCAGACACTTCCTCCGGCTCTTAGGTCACATGGCTTCCACAGTGCATGTCACCCCAAATGCCCATCTGCACATGAGGCCGGCTCAGTGGTGCCTAAGGGCACAGTGGGTACAGGCCACAGGGAAGTTGTCAGACAGCATAAAGGTGTCCAAACCCTTGGTGGACTCCCTACGCTGGTGGAGGCATCTCCCGAACCTGGTCAGGGGAGTTCCTTTTCGAGCCTCCCCGCACGCTCAGATACTGACAACCGATGCTTCCCTGCAAGGCTTGGGGGCACATTGCCAGGGGACCTGCACCCAAGGCCTGTGGTCTCCGTGGGAGGCCGCCCAGCAGATCAACCTGTTGGAATTGCGAGCCATTCGACTAGCCTTACGGACTTTCTCTCGGGTCCTCTCTCACCAGTCTGTCCTAGTTCAGACAGACAACCAGGTGGCTATGTTCTACGTGAACAAGCAGGGAGGCACAGGATCCCGACTCCTGTGCCTGGAAGCACAAGCTCTCTGCTCCTGGGCTATCCATCAGAGCATAAACCTCAGGGCGGTCTACTTCCCAGGCCAGGAAAAATACCTGGCGGACAGGCTAAGCAGACTCCTGCAGCCTCACGAGTGGCAGTTGGATCCTCGGGTAGTCCAACAGATCTTTCTGAAGTGGGGACTTCCAACCATGAATCTTTTTGCCAGTCCGCTGAACAGACAACTATCCAAGTTCTGTTCCAGACAACCGCATCCTCTGAGGGCAGCGGCAGATGCATTCCTGATCCCCTGGTCCAAAGGCCTGCTGTATGCGTTTCCTCCCACACCTCTAGTGGCCCGGACTCTATTCAAAACCCAGCAGGATCGAGCCACGGTGATCCTGATAGCCCCCAGGTGGCCCAGGCAGCCGTGGTTCCCTCTTCTTCTGCAGTTGGCGGTGGATGCTCCACTTCCTCTGGGGCTGCATACCGACCTTCTGACTCAGGATCAGGGATCCCTCTTGCATTCCAACCTCAAATCCCTCAATTTGATGGCCTGGCTGCTGAAAGGCTAGTCCCTTGCTTCCTTGCTCCTACCAAAGGAGGTTGAAGAGGTGGTGTTGGCCTCCAGGAAGCATTCCACTCGGAAGGCCTATGCTCTGAAATGGCGTAGGTTTTCCACTTGGTGTTCTCAATAGCAGGAGGATCCCTTCTCCTGCTCGGTCCCGGTGGTACTGCATGTCCAACTCTGTCCGGGTCCACCTCAGTGCCCTCTGAGTTCACCACTCGCCGGTGGATGGACATTCCCTCTCGGGCCATCCTCTGGTGTCTCGCTTCCTCAGAAGCCTGCTTCTGCTCAAGCCTCCTATTCGTCCACCGGCCACTGAGTGGGATCTCAATGTGGTCTTGCAGCAACTGACTCGCCCACCTTTTGAGCCGATGGCTACCTGCCACTTACGTTTCCTATCCTGGAAGGTGTTGTTTCTTGTGGCACTCACCTCGGCCAGGCGTGTGAGTGAACTTCAGGCCCTGGTCTCGGATAGGCCGTATACCAGGTTCTATAAGAACAGGGTAGTCTTGAGGACTCATCCTAAATTCCTTCCCAAGGTAGTGTCCTCCTTCCACCTCAACCAGGAGGTGGTACTTCCGACTTTCTTTCCCAGACCGCACGCCAGTAGGGCCGAAACAGTCTTGCATACCCTGGATTATAGAAGGGCGCTGTCCTTTTACCTAGAACGTACGCAGGGGCATAGAAGGGCTTCTCAGCTCTTCATTTCCTTTGACCCTAATAAATTGGGGTTGCCTGTCACTAAGCGTACGTTGTCCATCTGGGTGGCAGACTGTATTGCCTGGGCGTACAGGGCAGCCGGCCTCTCCCTGGAGGGTCGAGTCACGGCCCACCGGGTCAGGGTGAAGGCCGCATCAGTAGCTCACTTCCGTTCTGTTCCGTTGGCAGACATCTGCCGGGCTGCTACTTGGTCTTCAAGCCAGACTTTTGCGGACCACTACTGCCTTGAGAGGGAGTCCCGTAGGGACAGTGCTTTCGGTCAAGCGGTACTCTGTAATCTCTTTGAGGTTTAGGCAACTCCTACCCTCCGGCCCTGGTGTTGGACTACTGTTCAGGTGTGGTCTCTGAGAAGATTCTCTCACTGTTGCTGAGGCTCTAGAGGGAGCTCTATTTTTCAGCCTGGCTTCCTGGTAGCCCAGAGCTAGGGAGTCACCCTTATGTGAGGACTGACTTCCTTCTTGGTCCTGGAGAAAGAGTAGTTGCTCACCTGTAACAGGTGTTTTCCAGGAGCAGCAGGATTCTGTCCTCATGACCCTCCCTCCTCCCCTTGGAGTTGCAGTTGTATATAGTTAATTTTCTTTTTTCGTGCTGTCTTTTAGCTATGTCATTGGACTGAGCAAGATGGCACCTTTGGGCGGGAAGGGGACCGTGCATGCGTGGCTGCATTCCCAAAGGCTTTCTTTGAAAGCTGGGGAAATGCTCCGCATGGGGGCTCCGTCGGCACCGACGTCACCCATATGTGAGGACTGATTCCTGCTGCTCCTGGAGAACACCTGTTACAGGTGAGTAACTACTCTTTCTGCTCTGCACCTACTGTTGAAGGGGGTTCTGTGGATGCAAAATATATGTTGAAAAAGAAAAAGCAAGAACCATAACACAGTTTATAACAACAAAATAAAAATTAGTTATAATTTAGTTTTATAAACTGTGCTGTGGTTCTCGCTCTCTGTTAGTTCCTTGGTATACAAACGTTTTGCATTTCCTCCGTATAATCTAGTCAGCTTTTTGGTTTGGTTCACTCCCTGATTGTGGAGGTTTGAGAAAGCTCCACCCCCCTCTATGTGGGGGGGGGGGGGGGGCGCCATCTCATCCTTCGCCTCAGGCAACAGATTGCCTTGAGCCGCCCCTGTATGGGCGTTTATAAGCACTGCTTTCCAGATGTTGCCTCTTTTAGCCATTTCTACAGAGGTATTTAAACTTACCTGGGGGCTTTCACTTACCTGGAGCTGTTTTCACCCATCCCCGATGAATTTAGTTAAAGCCCTCTTTAGTAGGTTAGCCAGTCTGCTACAGAGAATGCTTTGACCCTTTTTGGACTGATGGATGCCTTCTCTGCTCTGCATCCCTTGTAAAATCATCCTACTGTCGAAGAAACCAAAATGCTCTCAATGACATTATCCATGCAGCCATGCTTTCATCTCCAGGATGCGAGTCTCTCTGCCTCGGCCTTTACCCTCAACAGGGAGGATTGATGAGAATACCACCTGCGCACCTATCTGTTTCACTATTTGTCCCAGAGCCATGAAGTCGCTCTTGATACACTCAAAGGGAAACCTGGCAGTATCATTTGTGCTTACATGGATGAGAAACATTGGATAATAGTCAGTAGACTTGATAAGTCACGGTAAACTCTCTATAACATCTCGGATTTTGGCACCTGGCAGACAGCACACTTCTCTGGACATCAAGTCTGGTCAGCAGAAGGATGCCTAAGTACCGTTCAGAAGAGAGTCACCAACTACAACTACTCTTCTCTTCCTGGTGGACTCTGATTCTGTAACTTTGAGGTGCTTGACCTCTGGTACTTCCCTTACCTGGGATTCTTTCATCTCCTCCACTTCCAGGGCTGCATACTGGTTCTTCATTTCAAGGGCCGGAGGAGTTGTTTTGTTGATTCTGCAGGCTCTGGTGACTCTTGTCCAACTGTCTTCACTCTGTAGCACCCCATCTTCACCTCTGTTGGAGTGCTTGGATGTTTCAAGAAACATCTTGTTGATGTACTTCTCGCTGTCTCAAATGCTTCTCAGCCTCACCACCTTTTTTCTGAGTTCCTCCACTTGTTTCATGAGGGCTTCAGCTTGCAGGCATCCTGCACATGGAACCGGTCCTTCAACTGGCATCAGGCTCTCTCGTCTGGACAGAGGCAGAGGCTATAATGGGGGAAACAATTTTGGCAAGATGCTTTTTCCCAGCCATCATTCAGTTGGTGGAGCTTTTGTACCTGTTGAAGTAAACGAGAGAGACCTACTAAAATCCCTAACTTTTCCTCAGCTGTCCTTTCAGAGAAAAGTAGTTAACCTTTTATGTGTGTTCTAACAGTGTTGCTCTATGTCCCTGTGTGTAGCCCCACTTTCTTGCAAGACATTGGTAAATGTTGATATTACATTTCTGAAGAATATAAATCAATGTGTTCTCTTTGTAGAATTATCCAATTAAAGCATCCTGAAGTATGTATGGCAAGCTAATTGGGGAGTTCCCAATACTTCTCCCAAGAAGCTTCTTTTAGAGCTTTCAAAATAATTTTGAGGTACATTTGGCAGGGGCAGAGTCCTAGAGTGGGATGGGTTATGCTTATGCCTCTGAAATGTAGGGGGGGGGGGTACCCATTCTTCAAGTGTTTTATTGGTGTAGATATTTGACAGTAGCCCGGTGTTGCTATGGTGGGAGCTTTTTGAATTGGGTGAAGTTGGAGGCTAGTTAGATGTGCCCTGTCCTTTAGCAGGCTCTTCTTTTTCTTGAGGAGACTGCAGATACACTGAGTTCTTTCTCATCCATTTTTGGGGACACTTTGGAAGGTCTGGTGCATGAACTGCAAGAACTTAAATATTTCCCCATGCTTTTCACCCTTATATGCTTGTGTCAGTGTTTGGTTTTGTTAGGGATTTTGGTAGGGGAGAGTTAAGTCCCTGATGACACCTTGTCTGGCTTCCCTCTTCGAAGGAGGAAACTTTAAGGTGGAGAGGGCTATGTGGGTAGCAGCGAAAATCACTGCTACCCATATAGCCCCTTCCTCTGCCCCCCGCTCCACCCCAGAATGTCCCTAACACGCCCCAGTGCTATGTGGATAGCATCTGGACGCGTTAGGGACTTAGCTGGGATTTTCGAAGGGCACTACCCATGTAGGTGCCCTTTGAAAATCCCGGTTAAGGCCTTTACATGGGTAACTAAGGAAGTTACCCATGTAAAGGCCTTCTACTATTGGGCCCTATGTTTCTATAAAAAAAAAGACACGGACAAAGATCACCAGAGCCTGCAGAATCAATACCCAAGCTCCACCTTCCCTCAAAGTGAAAAATAAGTATATGTACAGCGCTGGAAGTGGAAGAGGCATAAACATGGCTGGAAGAAGAGGAACTGGAGTTCAAAAACCCCAATGCTGCAGTATTAGCAACCACTGTGAAGCAAAGGGGAATAGTTGGTATTCTCTTCTGGGTAATACGGAAGTGTCCGTCTGCCAAACAGGTAAGATGTTCCATGATATATGTTGCCTGCTTGGTACCAAGATCTGAGACATTTTATTTATTTTTATTTAATCAGCTTTATATACTGCTTTATCATACAGTCAAAGTGGTTTACAAAGAACATTAAAACAGAAAATGATTTACATAGAACCAAAAAATATTGCATCTCAAACTATTACATAATTTATTTATTTAACAAGTCTTTTATACTGTCCTTTCTTCCATTCAGGGTGGTTTACATTACAACTTTACACTGAACAGGGGAAGTAACTTGAAGAGATTATACATATAGCATAAGAACTTAGATGAACTATTATACTGTAGTAAGACCCTTGAGTTATATCATTGGGTTATATTAGAATATTGGAGGGGTTAAGGGTAGGGTATGGAATGTTGACGGGGGCAGGGGGTTGTAAGGTGGGACTAGAAGTGCTCTTCAAGTAATGTTGGCATAGTGTTCCATGAAAAGGAGTGTCTTTTTTGCTTTGCGAAAATCTTGATAACGAAAAGCTGGGGGAGGGGGGGAGATAAGGAGCTTTAGGCAGCTTAGCTAGGGTTTTTAGTTTTTCTTTTCTCCCTATAACGTTTTTTCTTTTGATCTGTAGCTTTAAAGCTCATTTAAAGCTTGTTAAAAAAAAAGAAAAAAGCAAGGGCTGACGGGATTGGAAGGGATTTAGAGGAGTCTCTTTTCTCCCTCCCGTTTATTTCTGTCCTCTTTGCCTGCTCTCCCCTCCTAGTTGGCACGGAGGGGAGTTCTTTAGCAGGCTTTTCATCTCCTTACCGGCTCAGTTTTCTGTGCTGTAGATTTCCAGTCAGAAACTGTCGTCGGGCCTTGTTTCTCTGCAGCTGCTGCTGGCTGACAGCCTTTCTCAGCTGTGCTGCTCACAGGAAACCCATTATTTTTAACGGGGTGCAGAGAGGATCCGAAGGTCTCAGAGGAAGAGGTAAGTGTTTAATTCTCCAGGACCAAGCAGGAAGTCAGTCCTCACATATGGGTGACGTCGGCGCCGACGGAGCCCTCGCGGAGCAATTTTCCCCAGCTTTCAAAGAAAGCCTTTGGGATTTGCAGCGCGCATGCGCGGTCCTCTTCCCGCCCAAGGGTGCCATCTTGCTGTCTTCTTTTTTCCGCGGAGCCCTACAGACGTTGTTTGTAATTCCCCGCTAGAAAAGTTGATTTTATTTGTCTTTTTTCTCGGTTCGACGCCGGTTCTTTTCCCGCCCGGACCCGCGACGCCGGTTGCGAGTCCGTTCTTTATTTTTCGGTTTTTTGTCCTTCGTGACAGATTTCGCGCCTTTTTTTTCTTTTTCACTGGCAGCCCTGTCGTTTGACCTCGCAGGGGCCCTTTTTCCCCCGATGGCTGCCAGTGGGTTTAAGAAGTGTGATCTGTGTAAGAAGCTCATGTCTCTTACCGACACACACGACTACTGCCTCCGCTGCCTCGGACCCGATCATGACCCGATGATCTGTGGTTCGTGTGGCAAAATGTCCTCAAAAGCGTTGAGGAGTCGTCAGCATCAGCGGGAACGTATCTTCTCTGACTCCGGCCGGGCTCGGACCTCGTCAGAGGCTTCGACGTTTCGGGACTCTGGTCCTGAGCATCGTCGAAGTTCCTCTGAACGGGGGTCTCCTACCCGGGAACATCATCGGAAGAAGAAACCCGCGAGGGCGGGGTCGGTGGACACTCTTGGTTCCTCGAGGGCCAGGTCGCATAGCCCCGATTCCCATCCCGGGTCCTCGGAGATGGAGAGGCCTTCCAAACATCCTCGTCTCGAGATGGACTCGCCCGCTCACGTGAGTACTGTTGTCCTCGTGGACTCGCCTCCGAAGGAGCCGACGTTGGGCCCGACACCTTCGGGGCCCGAGTCGGGGGCTGCTGGGTCTCCTGAGCTTGGACTCAGGTTGACGGCCTTGGAGAGCAGTCTGACTGCCTTCATGGACCAGCAGCGGGCATTGATCGCTGGCCTCGCCGGTGCTTCTGCCCTGACCACCGGGACGTCGACATCCAAGTCGACCCCGGAGACCGAGCCGATCCTCGAGTCCATGAGGGCTCGAGTCGATCCTCGGTCGCGGTCTCCTTCGGCCTCCCGTTCGGGACCGAGGTCGTCGACGCCAACTCCCTCGGCGTCGGGGCGAACGGCATCGATGCCCGCCCGACCGGAGCCGCTCGACGACTCCTCCGAGGAGTCAGCCTGGGAATCCGAGGACGAAGAGTCACCTGGTTCTTTTCAGACTCGGTGTGTCCCATCGGACTCCCCCGAGTCCGAACCTCTGAGACGGTCCCCCCCGGAGGATACCCGGTTCTCGGACTTCGTGCGGGATATGGCCAAAGCCTTGGCCTTCCCCGCGGATCCCGAGGAGGAGCCTCGAGTCGAAGAGCTCGATGCCCTCCAATATGACTCTCCCCCAAAGGAGGCCTTTATTGTACCGCTTCCTCCGATGCTGGAACGACTTCTCTTCCGCATGTGGAAGAGCCCGGCGTCGTCGCCGGTGTTAAGCAAGCGGGTCAATTCCATTTATCGAGTCCGCAAGAGCCCCGGGTTCCAAAAGGCACAACTACCGCACCATTCCATGGTGGTGGAATCGGCCATGCATAGACAAGAGTCAGAAGATGCACTCCTCGGTGCCTCCCGGTCGGGAGGCTCGAAGCCTGGATGCCCTCGGTAGGAAGTGTTTCCAGGGCTCTATGCTTGCTTGTCGAGTCCAGACCTACCAGCTCTATATGGGCATGTATCTCCGAGACCTGGCTAAAGAAATAGCCGGGTTCTCTGCTGGTCTCTCCGAGGAACCTTTGCAGAGGTTCCAAGCCTTGTCGACTGGTATTCGGGAGTGCTCAAAGTTTATCTCTCGAGCAGCCTACGATGGCTTTGAAGCCTCGGCTCGAGTAGCCGCAGCAGGCATCGGTGGACGCCGACAGGCTTGGCTTCAGTCATCTGACCTCGAGCCATGGGTGCAGGACAAGTTGGTCGATGTCCCCTGCAGAGGTGAAAACCTCTTTGGCAAGCCCATGGATGAGAAGGCTGCACAGATCGAGACCGAGACTCTCACCAGGACTCGTCTCTCAAGGAAGACCTCTGCCCCTTCTCAGAAGAAGAAGGGCTCGGGGAAAAAGCCCTTTTACCCGAGGAAGGCGGCTGCCTATCACCACTACCCTCATTATCAGGCCTCGGCAGCTCCTCAACAGGGTAAGCAAGCCAAGGGACGGGGTAATGGGTCCCGTAGGCAGCAAGCCCCCAAGCCTGCACCACCGGCCCCTGCTCAGCAGGGTGGGGGTTTTTGACTTCATCAGCATAGCCTCTCCCCCTCAGCTGGTTTCTCTCAGCACAAGAGGCCGGCTGGTCCACTTTGCCCACAGGTGGTCCAACATCACTACAGATACCTGGGTGCTTCACATAGTCCAAGGGGGCTATCTTCTGCACTTTCACCAGGTACCTCCCTCCTACTTTCCGGGGGAGCCTCTCAGACTCCCTCTGCACAGAGACTTACTCCTTCAGGAGTTAGCAAGTCTACTTCAGGAACAGGCTGTGGAACCGGTGCCCCACCACCTGAGAGGTCAAGGCTTTTACTCCAGGTACTTTCTGATACCAAAAAGAACAGGAGGCCTCAGACCCATCCTGGACTTGTGGAACCTCAACAAGTTCCTCGCAAAGGAAAAGTTCAAGATGCTTACCCTTGGAATCCTGCTGCCCTACCTCCAGCAGGGAGACTGGCTATGCTCCTTGGATCTAAAGGATGCCTACACTCACATCCTCATCCACCCTAGCCACAGACAATATCTCAGGTTTGTGGTGGGGGGCAATCATTACCAGTACAGAGTACTGCCCTTTGGCCTATCCTCCGCACCAAGGGTGTTCACCAAATGTCTAGCAGTGGTGGCGGCTTATCTAAGACTTCAAGGCCTCTTTGTATTTCCATACCTGGACGACTGGCTCATTAGAGCACAGTCTTCCCAAGAGGCTACTCACGCCACACACCGCACTGTGGCTCTGCTCCAGCACTTGGGCTTTGTCATAAACTTCGCAAAGTCCACTTTGCTCCCCTCTCAGGATCTCAAGTTCATCGGCGCAAGATTAAACACGCTTCAGGCGCATGCCTTTCTGCCTCTAGACACGGCAAACAGGCTCATGGATCTTGCCAGCCACTTTCACAGCAATTCCCTGGTCTCTGCCAGGCAATTTCTGATACTGCTCGGCCATATGGCTTCCACAGTCCATGTGACCCCCAATGCCTGCCTGAACATGCGGCCTGCTCAATGGTGCCTTCGCACACAATGGCATCAGGCCACTGGGAGCCTTGCAGACTCCGTACAGATCTCCGACCCGCTGGTCTCTTCTCTGCAATGGTGGCTTCATCTGCCAAACCTAGTGCTCGGAATGGCTTTTCAGTCTCCTCCGCCTTCTCAGGTCCTGACGACCGATGCTTCTCTCCTGGGTTGGGGAGCACATTGCCAAGGGACGTGTACTCAAGGCCTCTGGACTCCTTGGGAGTCGGCCCAGCAGATCAACTTCCTGGAGCTCAGAGCTATCCGCCTGGCTCTGAGGGCATTCTCCCACCTCACTTCTCACCAGTCTGTGCTGGTCCAGATGGACAATCAAGTTGCGATGTTCTACGTGAACAAACAAGGGGGCACAGGCTCCTTCCTTCTCTGTCGGGAAGCACAAAAGCTGTGCTCTTGGGCCATCAGCCGAGGCATCCTCCTCAAAGCTGTTTATCTCCCGGGTCAAGAAAATTACCTGGCAGACAAACTGAGCAGAATCCTCCAACCACACGAGTGGAGGTTAGATCCGTTAGTGCTCCAGCGCATCTTTCTCAAATGGGGTCTACCCACCATGGATCTCTTTGCCAGTCCTCTCAACAGGCAACTTCCCCGATTCTGCTCTCGACAACCGCATCCTCACAGAGTAGCGGCGGATGCTTTTCTTCTCTCCTGGTCCACAGACCTTCTGTATGCCTTTCCTCCCATGCCACTGGTGTCTCGGACGCTCTTCAAGGTTCTCCGGGACAAAGCCTCCATGATCCTCGTGGCTCCCCGGTGGCCGAGACAGCCCTGGTTCCCGCTTCTGATGCAGCTGGCGGTGGACACTCCTCTCCCTCTGGGGTTTCAGCCCGATCTCCTGACCCAGGATCACGGGACTCTCCTACACCCCAACCTCCGGTCCCTTCATCTGATGGCCTGGCTGCTGAAAGGGTAGTCCTGGCTCCCCTCCTGCTGCCTCCAGATGTGGAGGAAGTCGTCTTGGCCTCCAGGCGACCCTCCACCCGAAAGTCCTACGCTCTGAAGTGGCGTCGGTTCTCCGTCTGGTGTGCTCAGCAGTCTCAAGATCCCTTCTCCTGATCGATATCAGTGGTCTTGCAGTACTTGCTTTGCCTCTCCGATCTTGGACTTAAGTCCAACTCGGTCAGGGTCCACCTCAGTGCTCTTTCTGCGCATCACATGCCGGTGGATGGCAGGCCTCTTTCCAGCCACCCTCTAGTGGCTCGTTTCCTCAGAGGCCTCCTTCTCCTTAAACCACCTTTGCGCCCACCAGCCCCTGACTGGGATCTGAATGTGGTTTTACAGCGGATTACCTGTCCGCCTTTTGAACCTATGGCTACCTGTCATCTTCGTTTTCTTTCTTGGAAAACCTTATTCTTGGTAGCCCTCACTTCTGCTAGACGCGATAGTGAGCTACAGGCCCTAGTCTCTGATCCTCCTTACACTAGGTTCTACAAGAATGGGGTAGTCCTACGGACTCACCCTAAGTTTCTTCCTAAAGTGGCTTCCCCTTTTCACATCAACCAGGAGGTGGTACTTCCGACCTTCTTTCCCAGGCCACACTCCAGCCGAGCTGAAATGGTCCTGCATACCCTGGACTGTAGGAGGGCGTTAACCTTCTACCTTGACCGTACGTGGGAGCACCGAAGGGCTGTTCAGCTCTTCGTGTCTTATGACCCCAATAAGTTGGGACTCCCTGTCTCCAAGCGTACTCTGTCCATCTGGATTGCGGACTGTATCGCTTGGGCTTATGAGGCAGCCGGCCTCTCGTTGGAAAGTCGAGTCACGGCTCATCGTGTTAGGGTGAAGGCTGCGTCAGTGGCTTACCTCCGCTCTGTTCCATTGGCAGACATCTGCCGGGCCGCTACTTGGTCTTCAAGCCAGACTTTTGCAGCCCATTACTGCCTGGAGAGGGAGTCCCGCAGGGACAGTGCTTTCGGACAGGCAGTCCTCCGTAATCTCTTTGAGGTATAGGCAACTCCTTCCCTCCGTCCCGGATGTTGGGCTACCGGTTGGGGGCGTACTCAGAGAAGATTCCTTCCTTCTGTGCTACTGAGCTTGAGGGAGCTCCTTTTTTGTGCTTGGGGTCTCCGGTAGCCTTAAGCTTGGGAGTCCCATATGTGAGGACTGACTTCCTGCTTGGTCCTGGAGAAAGAGTAGTTACTCACCTGTAACAGGTGTTCTCCAGGAGCAACAGGAATCAGTCCTCACAACCCTCCCTCCTCCCCTTGGAGTTGCAGTTCTATGCTTTCATTTTTGCTAATTTTTTGCTGTCTTTTAGCTATGTCATCAGACTGAGCAAGATGGCACCCTTGGGCGGGAAGAGGACCGCGCATGCGCGCTGCAATTCCCAAAGGCTTTCTTTGAAAGCTGGGGAAAATTGCTCCGCGAGGGCTCCGTCGGCGCCGACGTCACCCATATGTGAGGACTGATTCCTGCTGCTCCTGGAGAACACCTGTTACAGGTGAGTAACTACTCTATCGTTTCTGCTAGTGTCCTGTGAGCATTTTTGAGGCCTGCTGCCGAGTGTGAAGAATGTTCTGTTGGTTAGCAGAGCTCAGGATCTTGGCGGGCCTTTTTCCTGCCGTTTTTCTTCACAGTGCTCTTTTTCTTTGCTGACAGCTTTCTTTAATTAATCCTTGTAGTTTTCTGGTTACTTGAAATTAATTTTGATTACTTTTAGTTTTCAATATTTTGGAGCTCTTAAAGGGCCAGTACAGAAAAGTAAAAAAAAAATAAAAAAATAAGAAGTTTCTGCACGTTTTTGTTTTGTTGCCCTTTTTGGTGGTCTGCGGGAGCCATTTCCTTTACTATCCAGTCTCTCAGATCCCGTAGCTCTAATGCCTATGCGGCCACAATGCCTGGTTTGTGGTGCCCGTAGGGGCTCGGTCTCGAACGCGAGGGTGTGTCGTGGCTGCGCATCTGAGGCGCTTACTATGGAGCAAGAAATGCAGGATCGGTCTAAAGAAGGCACTGCTATGGTGGCTCAGGGTGCTGCCGCTTCTACGGAAGGGGAGTCTCTGCGAGAGTCTCTGTCCGCTCTTCGTACTTCAAATTTGGCTTTGCCCAGTAATTCCGCCACTCCCATGGTGTCTGCTTCATCAGGCTTACTGTTTGTGGCAGCAGGGGGCAGTCGCGGATGCCTCGCTTATTGGGGCAGCAGGAGGCCAAGTGGCCACCGAAAGGTTCGGTGGTAGTGATGGTAGACCAGTTAAGAGGGCCCGGTCGGTGGAAGATCAGTCTCTTTGTTCGGACTGGCTGGATGCAGAGGACCTTGAGCTGGAGCCGGAAGCTGGGATGGAGGATTTAGAGGAAGATGAGATTCAGGCTCTCAACCTTTCGTCGGTGGTACCAGGATGAGGGTTTGGAGGATCCTCTCATTCAGGCAGTATGAAAGTCCCAGGCGGTTTTTCCTGTTCACCGTGTGGTTAAGCAGATGATTCGGGATGAATGGGACGTGCCGGAGGCAGTGCTTGCGTGGTGTGAAGTCCATGAATCGTCTCTATCCCTTGGTAGGTTCCTCCAAGTCACGTCTTAGCAAGCTTGCTTTTAAGGAGAAGCTGTTGTTTGGAGAAGATCTTGATAAGCTGGTCAAGGATTTGGGGGATTCTAAAGGAGGTCGCTTGCCGGAGGATAAACTGAAGCAGAGCCGAGCCCCGTTACCTTCCCGTGGGCAACCTTGGGATTTCAAGCGTTTTCGTACCTCCCGTTTGGGAGGTTTTCAAAGTTTTAGAGGATTCTGGGGAGTGGGGAGAGGATTTTCTAGTCCCTCTTCCTCAGGTTTTCGGAAAGCACAATGAAGCAAGGTGGACCCAGGCAGGAATTCAGCCGGTAGGGCAGGGGTTTTCAACCTAGTCCTCAGGGAACCCTAGGCCAGTCAGGTTTTCAGGATTCCCAGAATGAATATGTATGAGAAAGATTTGCATGTTTTGCCTTCATTGTATGTAAATCTATCTTATGCATATTCATTGTGGGAATCCTGAAAACCTGACTGGCCTAGGGTTCCCTGAGGACTGGGTTGAAAACCTATGCGGTAGGGGGTCGACTTCAGGAGTTAATTCCTGCCTGGGTCCAGATAACATCCGATTAGTGGGTGTTGGAGGTCGTTCGCAAAGATTATTCTCTCGAGTTTGCCCGTCAGGTGGTCAACTCTTTTGTCATGTCGTCGTGCAGGGGGCGAGAAAGGACGATTGTGGTACGGGAGACTCTGGCTCGTCTTTTGCAGCTGGGAGCAGTGGTTCTGGTTCCGCAAGAGCCCTACGGTATCGGTCGATACTCAATTTATTTCGAGGTGTCAAAGAAAGGCAGGGCCTTCCGCCCAATTCTGGATCTCAAGGGGGGTATACCGCTGTTTGCGGGTACCTCATTTCCGAATGGAGACCTTATGTTCGGTTATAGTGGCGGTTCGTCAAGGAGAGTTCTTGACGTCTCTCGATCTCATCGAAGCATATTTACACATTCCGATCAGGCCAGATCATCAGGGGTTTCTAAGATTTGCGCTACCGTGGGAGCATTTTCAATTTCAGGCTTTGCCCTTCGCTCTGGCGACAGCTCCGCACACCTTCACCAAGGTTATGGTGATGGTGGCGGCGGCTCTTCGGAAGGAAGGAGTATTAGTTCATCCCTGTCTTGATGACTGGTTGATTCGGGCAAAGTCCAGGGCGAGAGTGTGTGAGTGACAGACAGAGTGCTAGAGCTCCTACAGAGTCTCGGTTGGGTGGTCAATACGGCCAAGAGCCGATTGGTTCCGACGCAAGTTCTAGAGTATTTGAGAGTTCGCTTCAACACTCGTGTGGGATCGGTTTTCCTGCCGGATCTCCAAGCCCAGGGCCTGCGGTTTATTTTATTTATTTATTTGCAAAGCTTGATATACCGCCCAAACCGGAGTGTCAGAGCGGTGTACAATAACAAACAGAAAGAAGGCTGCTAGAAGAATAAAGGAAGAAAGGAACACCATTTAATTGACAAGAAAGCGCCAGAGAGACACAGAAAGATAGGAGAGGAACAAAATAACACAGCTATACAGGCTGAGCGCTGAGGGGAGAAGGGGTGGAGGGGGTGGTGTGCGGCATCAGAACCGTCACGGGGGCGCCGGAAGGTCAAAAGCCTGAGTGAAGAGATGAGTTTTAAGGAGAGCTTTAAAGTGAGGAAATGAGGATTCAGTGCAGAGTGAATGAGGGAGGGAATTCCATAAGGCGGGGCCGAGAAAAAGCGGGGTTTCTGGTGTGCGATTTTTTTGAAGACTCCTGCACCATCGGCCTGGCACTATCTCCGCGTGTTAGGGACAATGGTGATGACTCTGGAAGTTGTGCCGTAGGCCAGAGCTCACATGCGCCCCTTACAGAAGTTGCCGCTCCGTCGATGGTCTCACCAGAATGACTCTCTGTCCAAGCGCCTCCACTGTCCATTGCAGGTCAGGAAGTCTCTTCAATGGTGGCTTCGTCCGCAGAATCTCATGGTGGGCATGCCTCTCGAACAACCGCAGTGGATGCCAGTGTTAACGGATGCCAGTCTCGCAGGATGGGGAGCTCATTGCAGAGAGCTCTTCTTGCAAGGCTGCTGGACCGGGCAGGAAGTAAAATGATTCATCAATCAGCTGGAGTTGCGAGCAGTAGCTCTAGTGCTTCGGGACTTCGAATCCACCTTATGGGGTTGAGAGTTTCGAGTTCTCTCAGACAATGCCGCAACGGTTGCGTACCTCAATTGTCAAGGGGGCATGGGAAGCACGGCTCTGGAAATGGAGGCGGAAAGTCTCTTCAGTTGGGTAGAGCCTCAGCTTCAGGATCTGTCAGCGGCACACATTGCAGGATGGACAATGTGATGGCGGACTTTCTTAGCAGGGTTCGAGTGGATAACGGAGAATGGGAGCGTCATCCGGAGTTGTTTTCTCAGATTGTCTTCAAGTGGGGATCTCTGGTTATGGATCTCATGGCGACCTTTCGGTCGGCCAAAGCCAGTCGCTTTTACAGCAGACAATGAGAATGAATGTCGGAAGGTCTAGATGCCTTACTCCAACAATGGCCTACTCACCGTCTCCTCTATGTTTTTCCCCCTTGGGCGCTCATAGGATGAGTGGTGCAGCGCATCGAGGCTCATCAGGGAAGAGTGCTTCTAGTAGCTCCAGATTGGCCTCGTCATCCATGGTATGCCAATCTGGTGCATCTGCTCAGCGGGGAACCGTGGCGGATGCCGTTAAGGGAAGATCTGCTGTTTCAGGGTCCTCTGCAAATGCCTCAGGTACATTGGTTCTCCTTATGGCTTGGCCATTGTAAGGGTTCGGTTAAGGAAGAAGGATTATTCCAAGGCGGTGATTGACAGCTTGCTTCTGGCCAGAAAGAGGTCCACTTCCTTAGCATATGTGCGCTTCTGGCGTGTGCTCAACATCAGTTTCATCCGGCCTCAGTATCTGTACTGACAGTGTTGAGTTTCTTGCAAGATGGGTTCGATAAGGGATTGGCTGCCAGTTCGTTAAGGGTGCAGTTGGCAGCTATTTCTTGTTATTGAGGAAAGGTGCAAGGAGTTCCTTTGGGTGTCCATGCCAATGTTGTCCGTTTCTTGAAAGCGATATCCCATCTACTTCCTTCGTGCAAGGTGGTTTCTCCTCCGTGGGATCTCAACCTGGTTTTTAGGAGCCGTGACAAGGGAGCCTTTTGAGCCTTTGCATCAGGCTTCCCTAAAGGATTTGACTTTGAAGACAGTATTTTTGGTAGCCATTTGCTCTGCACGTCGAATCTCTGAGTTGCAGGCTTTGTCCTTTCGGGAACCGTTTCTGACTTTTTCTTGGGAAAAAGTGGTGTTGCATCCCGTACCGTCTTTCTTACCAAAGGTAGTTTCACCATTTCATGTGAATCAGTCGGTCTCTTTGCTGGTTTTGGGTGTTTCGGGGGAGACTGCGTCGGACCGTAGTTTGCGTTTCTTAGACATTAAGAGGGTACTTCAGCGATACTTGAAGGTCTCGGAGTCCTTCCGCAAGTCTGACCATTTGTTTGTTCTCTTTGGTGGGCCGCGTAAAAGTGAAGCGGCGGCCAAAGCTTCAATTTCCAGATGGGTTCTTGAAGCAATAGCGTCAGCTTATATCTTGCAAGGTCGTCAGGTGCCCTTGGGGCTGTGGGCTCATTCTACTAGAGTGCAAGCGGCTTTGTGAGCGGAGCATAGCTTAGTTTCGCCGATTGAGATTTGCAGAGCAGGCACTTGGTCTTCCTTGCATACTTTTAGTAAACTTTACCGCCTGGTGGTTCAAGCGGTGGGAGATTCCTGTTTCAGATTGGCAGTTTTGCGGTCCGGGTGGACAGATCCCTTCCAATAGTTTACTGCTCTGTTACATCCCAGAGGTGAGGAATTGAACTGGAGGGGACAATAAGGAAAGAGAAATTAGACTTACCTGCTAATTGTTTTTCCTTGAGGAACTCCCGTTCAGTCCCAATTCCCGCTCGGGGTTTTTTTGGTCAGCTTCCGCAAAGCCTGTTTTGTGATGTGTGGTGACTACAATCCAGTAGGAGAAGTTCAGCAAATGTGGTCTGTATTTAGTCAAAGTATACCTTGTATTCTTTCTTCCCTCTCCTTTCTGTCCTCTTTCTGCAAACGGGAGAAGGAGAGTTATCCTCTCATTTACGGGGTTTTAGTTCAGTGTTAGAGTTAAATTGTATTTAAAATATATTATAGCTACTGTACTTATTTGTTGCTCCTTTGAGTCTGCTTTGTCATTAGATCACTGGGAGCTGGTGGGAGGTGCCAGCAGGATATCTACAGTGATGTCACAGTTCTGACATGCCTAGTCTCCATGCTGCGAGAAAAGGTGCACAACTCAGAGGTGAGGGACTGAACTGGAGTTCCTCAAGGAACAACTAGCAGGTAAGTCTAATTTCTCTTTTTTGTAATTCAGTTGGGAGTTGGTTCTTTAGGAGTTTGAAGACAGTAATGACTACTTTGTATATGATTCCTTTGGGATATGGGGAGCCAGTGAAGGGATTTTAATGTAGCCGTGATTCGATCATATCTGGATGCTCCAGTAATGGTCTTAGCTGCTGTATTCTGGACCAGCTGGAGGGGGTAAAGAGATTGTCTGGAGAAACCTTGGTACAATATATTGCAGTAGTCCAAATGTGGTGTGTTTATGGCTTGGCATACTGATCTATAGTCTTTGGGGTCCAGAAGTGGGCATAGGTTCTGTAAGGTGCGTAGTTTGTGATAAGCAGCGTTAGTGTGGGGGGGGGGGGGGTTATATGGGAGAGCATGTTTGGGTTCTGATCTATTGTGATGCCCAGGTATTTGGCTTCATTTTTAATATCCAGTTCTGCTTCATTGATTCTTAATTTAGTTGGGGGTGAATGTGGGGTCTCTTGTAATGTGGACAGCTGGAGATTTGTTGTAGTTTACTGAGAGATTGAGGTTTGCAAAGTAATGGGTTATATTACTGAGACATGAAGTTATTGCTGTGAGACATGAAGGTATTGCTGTGTAGTTATTGCTGTATAGTCTGGGTTTTTCATGGAAAAGGCGGAGTAAATCATTATATCCTCCACATATATGTGGAAAAGGACATTCTGTTTTCTTATGACTTCAGAGATTTCAGAGACTCATCATTCCTACTATTATCCAGATTGGCACAAATGGTACTGATAAGTAACCACCCAGTATATCAAAAGTGACGTAGCTCTGGGAGAGAAGATGAAGCAGATAAGTGTGCTGGTGGTCTTTTCTCAAGCTTTCCTGTTGAGGGTAAAGGCCAAAGCAGAGAAGCTCCTATCCAGGAGATAAGTGCATGGTTATGTGGATGATGTAGTGAGAGCATTTCAGCTTCCTGGACCATGGGATGGAATGCTGAGCTATAATGATCTCCACTAGTCAAAGAAGGTACAAAGTGTCTTTTGCAAATGACTGGCCAGCTTACTGAGCAGGACTTTAAACTAAGATAATTAAGGATGGGTAAGTAAATCCTTCTGATAAGTAAAAACCCTCATATAAATAAAACATAGCACATTTGTATAGAAAAAAGGGCAATATCTGGAAAGCTGTGTTCATTCATTCCCAAAGTTGTTGTTAAGTGACATCAAGTTTGTTCTATTCATGGCGACCCTTTCGATAGTTGTCCTAAACTGTGTTTGGTCTTCAGTCAGTCATTGTTGATAGAGTGACATCCATAGTGTCTCTTATTTTATTGATTCATCTCATTGCTGGCCTTTCTCTTTTGCGTTGACCTTTAACCTTGCCATGTATGATGTCTTTCTCTAATAGTCTCTCTCTTCACATGATATGTCCAAAGTATGAAAGTTGAAATCTTGCCATCTGAGCTTCTAAAGAAAGCTGGAGATTTGACGTCCTCTAGTACTGACTGGTTTGTTCTTCGAGCAGCCCATACTATACACAGTGGGCCTGATATTCAGAGACATTTATATGGTTCACAGACCTGTAAACCATGTAAATACCACTTCGAGCGAAATTCAGCAGCACTGACCTGGCTATATGCCCCAATGCTAACCACTTAGCATTGGGACATATTGGGGATGGAGCAGAGATGGGACCAGTCGCTAACCGGGCAGCAACAATATTGCACCAATGCCCAATTAGCAACACACAGGTAAAGATAGCAAAATTTCTCCTATCTTAACCTGTGGGAGCTAACTTGGCAGCAGCTCAATATCGACACTGCCCAGTTAGCTTCTGCAATGTCTTTGGCTATGCGATGACACTAGATATTCAGTGCTTGGGCCGCATATGACATCGACATTGAATATCCGGGGTTAAGGTTCGGCGGCAGTGGCTATGTGCCTTAGAGGTTCATAGCTGTTGCAAATGAATATGGGGACCAATACTCCTTACCAGCACCATAATTCAAAAGCATTGATTTTCTACCTGTCTACTTTATTCACTGTCCAACTTTTGCATTCATATGACGTTATTGAAAATACCATGGCTTGGACAAGTCGAATCTATGTATGGAGAGAGACATCTCTGCTCTTGAGAATTTTGTCTAGATCTTTCATAGCCATTCTGCCAAGAGCAATGTGACATCGGATTTCTTGACTGCTTGTTGTTTCTTTATTGATTATTGATCCAAGAAGGTTAAAGTTGTCAACTATTTCAATTTCTTCTCCATTAACAATGAATTTATTGATTCCTTATTGTTCCTCCAGTTCAGTCCTCCACCTCTGGGTTGTGTACCTCCTCCTGCAGCTTGGAGACTGGGCATGTCAAAATCGTAACATCACTGGATGTAGTCTGCTGGTCTCTCCCATCAGCCCCAGTGTGTCCAGTCTCCATACAGCAGGAGGACGTAGTGAGCCTAGGTCTGGGCTCACTTGAGAAACAGATAAGGAGCTGTTAGGGTAGCTTAGTTTAGAAGTAGTTTAGGTAGATTTAATTCTTTTTCTAAATTGTGCTGATATAGCTTTAAAAAAAAAAAAGGTCGGCATTTCTGCCTTGCACCAGTCCCGGTCTGCCTTCCTTCTGTGTTTCCATACTTGGGGCAAGTTTAGCTGCCAGATCTCTCCTCCTTGCCTGTACGGAGGAGAGCTCTGCAGCAGGCACCCTCACTCCTCACTCCTCTGACAGCTGCAGAGGCAGCGGGTTAGCTCAACGAGGGAGCAGAGGGCAGATAATCTCGCCGGTGGTTCCTGCTCACTTCTCTGCTGAGCGGAGCCGCACGAGCGGGAGATCTCCATTGCAGCGACTGCAGACAGCGGTGCTCCCTGAAAGGGGTAAGAGTTTTTAAAAAATACTTATGAAGGGCATCGGGCTGGACTCTCCGACTTCATTTTTTGAAGTCGGAGAGATTTTTAAAGTACTTCTCCTTTGGCGCCATTTCGCGCTATTAATTGCCGGCGGCCATTTTCGGAGACGTGTGTTCGCCGTGTGGCATGCAATCGCGTTTTGGAGTCCAGGGTTTTTGCAGGCTCTGGTTCTGTGTTTTAAAAAAGTTTAAACAGTTTAACAAGTTTAATTTCTTTGTTTTGATAAATTTATTGCTTGCATTAGGTAGTTTAAATTTACTTTCCTTGTGGGCTTATTTTCGTGATTAATCCTGACGATTCCTGCTTCACGGGAGGATTTTTTCCTTTATTTGGGGAGTTTTTAGGATAACTTCTTTTCTCTTTTTTATTTAAAAAGAAAAAAATAAAATAAAAAAAAGACAAGTTTGGTCTTTTGTTGCTTGCTAGCAGTATACGAGTGTTTGGGCTGTCTGGCTTATGGCAACGCGCCCTCAGTGTGTGGTCTGCAGCACCCGCAGAGGTACAGTGGCTGACTCCGGCATTTGCGGGGCTGCGCTATAGTGTCCACCAGCGTGGAGCAGCAGATGGAAGTCAAGGTGGCTCACGAGCCTTAGGACACAGCAGCTGGGGCAGAAGGAGAAGCAGGGAGGACCACGTTGCAAGGGCCTTGTCAGGAAGTCCCGACGGGTCTGTCAGGTGCACTACCAGTCTTGGGGGTGGGGCCACAACTCAGAGATTTTTGCCCGGACTTTGTTTTGATTATGCATCAGGCATTTTGTTTGTGGCATCAAGAGAAGGTACCGGAGCCCTTGTCTCTGCCTGGTCATATGCAACAGTCCGGGGTAGGTGACGCTTGTAGCTTTGCCCTCGAAGCCCCCAAAGAGAGCAAGGCCTCATGAGCTGTCGACCACTGATTGCGAGTGGGCAGAGACGGATGAAGCCGATGTGGAGCTTGAAGCAGAAATAGAGGACTTGGAAGAAGGAGAGATACAAGAGCCTGAGGATCAGGCGAAAATCATTCGGGTATTCTGTAGGGACGAACTGACGGCACTTATCACGGAATCACTTCAGATGCTAAATCTTGCTACGGCACAGGCTCCAGAAGAAGAAGGGGTGGAAGACCCTATTATTCAAGCGGTGAGGCAAGTGCAGATAGTGGTTCCCGTTCACCGTGTGGTCGACCGGATGTTCCAGGATGAGTGGGATTAGCTGGAAGTGGGTCTAAGAGGGATTAGGATGATGAACGGGCTCTATCCCTTAGCAGAGAAGGACAAAGAGAAGTTCCGATCTCCACGGATTGATGTGGCAGTGTCAGCGGTTACGAAGAAGACCACTATTCCTGTGGAAGGTAGCGCGGCCTTAAAAGATGCGCAGGACAGGAAAGTAGATGGTTTATTGAAGCAATCATTTGAGGTTAACGCTCTGTCCTTGCAGGCTTCCATTTGTAGAGCGTGGGTGGCGAAGCATGTCTCAGATGGTCTCAGCTCTTGCGACAGTCTACTCGCCTAGAGCAGGAAGAGGTAAGAGAGCTTGATCGTATTGAGTCAGACTCAGCTTATTTAGCGGATGTGCATTATGACTTAATTTGTGCACTAGTTAATAGTATGGCATCCTTAGTGGCCGCCCAGAGATCTTTATGGTTGAGGAATTGGGCGGCCGATGGATCGTCCAAGTCTCATCTCAGAAAGCTCCTGTTTAAGGGGAAGTTGCTGTTCGGAGAAGACCTGGACAAGTTGGTAAAGGATCTCGGGGAATCGAAGGGCGGGAGACTCCCGGAGGATAAGCCAAAGCAAGGGAAGTCCATACAGGCGTTTCATGGCCAGTTTAGAGATTTCAGGAGATTTTGTACTTCTCATTTGGGTGGCTTCCAAGGGAAGATTTGCTTCTAGGGCCAAGGGGTTTCGTGGAGCAAGTAGAGGTTTCGCAGTGGCTTCTGTGGGGGCAACTCGTAAACCACAATGAAAGGAGGCGGGTTCCGGTAGGAAGTCAACCGATAGGCGAGCGACTTCAGGGATTTCTTCCTGCCTGGACCCAAATAACATCCGACCAGTGGGTGTTAGAGATAATTTGCAATTGTTATGCGCTGGAATTGGCAAGACCGGTGCGGGATTCATTCGTAATTTCTCCCTGCAAAGGTCAACGAAAAGCCCTGGCAGTCCGCTGTACAGTAGATTGACTTTTACAATTGGGAGCAGTCGCGCCAGTCCCGATTGCAGATTACGGCATGGGTCGATACTCCATTTATTTCGTAGTGCCGAAGAAAGACGGGGCTCTTCGTCCTGTTTTAGACCTGAAAGGGGTAAATCGGTGTCTTCGGGTACCTCATTTCAGGATGGAAACGCTGAGATTGGTCATTGTAGTGGTACGACAAGGAGAATACTTGACTTCCCTTGATCTTACAGAGGCGTATTTGCACATCCCAATCAGAGAGGCGCATCAAAAGTTCCTACGGTTCGCTCTTCCTTGGGGACATGATCAATTCCAAGCATTGACTTTCGGTCTGGCGACAGCGCTGCAGACTTTCACCAAGATTATGGTGGTGGTAGCGGCAGCCTTACGAAAGGAAGGAATTTTGGTCCATCCGTATCTCAATGATTGGTTAATTTGGGCAAAGTCCAAGGCCGAGAGCGTTCAGGTGACAGACAAAGCGGTGAAGTTTTTACAGAGTCTAGGATGGGTGATCAATCTGATCAAAAGTCACTTAATACCTTCATAGGATCTCGACTATCTAGGGGTACGGTTCAATACTCAGAAAGGGGCAGTATTTCTGCCGGATCGTCGAGTTCAAGCTCTTCGGCAACTGGTGCGCAGGTTCAGATCCACTCCGGCTCCCTCAGCGTGGACTTATCTGCGCATGCTGGGAACAATGGCAGCGACCCTGAAAGCGGTGCCTTGGGCCAGATTTCATATGCGACCATTGCAGAGAGCGCTGCTTCACCGGTGGTCGCATCAGACCGATTCGCTGAACAAACGGCTCCCCTGCCCACTCAAGGTCAGGCAGTCTCTTTGGTGGTGGCTTCTTCCGGAATCGTTGAAGGCAGGAATGCCTCTGGAGCAACTGGAGTGGCTTCCATTATTGACAAACGCGAGTCTCATGGGATGGGGATCACAATGCGGAGACCAGTTCACACAAAGCACTTGGTCCGTCATAGAGAGCAAGTGGTCGATCAACCGGCTAGAGTTGAGAGCAGTCTATCTAGCGCTTCAAAAGTTCAGGGCTATGGTGACAGGTCGAGCGGTGTGATTGCTGTCGGACAACTCTGCGACGGTGGCCTACATCAATCGGCAGGGCGGTACATGAAGTGCGACCATGGAAGAGGAAGCAGACGCTCTGTTTTCTTGGGTAGAACAGCAACTACCAGCGATATTGGCGGCACACATTGCAGGGAAGGACAGTGTGATGGCGGATTTTCTCAGCAGGATCCGAGTGGATGTCGGGTAGTGGGAATTGCATCCGGACGTGTTTGCACAAATAGTTCACAGGTGGGGACCGCCAATCATGGACCTCATGGCAACTTTTCAGTCAGCAAAAGCCAGTCGTTTCTTCAGCAGGCGGCGAGAAAGAATGTCGGAAGGGATCGACGCCCTGATGCAACATTGGCTGTCAGCAGGTCTCCTTTATGTCTTCCCTCCGTGGGCACTCATAGGACGAGTAGTTCAGCGTATCGAAGCTCACCAGGGGAGAGTCCTGTTAGTAGCACCGGACTGGCCAAGACACACGTGTTACCCGATCTCGTTCACCTACTCGACGGGCATCCCTGGAGGTTACTGATGTCGGAAGATCTGTTGCTACAAGGTCCGCTTCAAATGCCTCAGGTGGATCGGTTCTCTCTTATGGTTTGGCCATTGAAAGGGCAAGGCTGAAGAAAAAAGGGTATTCTGGGGCAGTCATTGACACTTTGCTAAGAGCAAGGAAACAGTCCACATCTCTTGCATATGTCCGTATTTGGCGTATATTTGAGGACTGGTGTTCGCGGCGGCAAGTTCAGGCGGCTACAGTATCCGTTCCCTTGGTTTTAAGTTTTCTGTGAGAAGGGTTTGATAAGGGACTAGTGGCCAATTCCTTGAAAGTCCAGTTGGCGCCTATTTCGTGCTATAGGGGCAAAATACAGGGAATTGCTCTAGGTGCTCATGCTGATGTTTTGCGTTTCCTTAAAGCAGTAACCAGACTGTGGAGGATTATAGTTCCACCATGGGATCTCAATTTGGTCTTAGGGACATTAACTAAAGAACCTTTTGAGCCATTGCACCAGGCATCGGTTAAGGATTTGACTTTAAAGACTGTGTTTTTGGTGGCCATTTGTTCGGCGAGGCAAATTTCGGAGTTACAGGCGTTGTCATGTAGAGAACCGTTCTTGTCCTTTTCTAGAGAGAAGGTGGTGTTGCGACCTGTTCCATCATTTTTGCCAAAGGTGGTGTCTCCCTTTCACCTGAATCAAACGGTTTCTCTTCCAGTTCTAGGGTCCCTGGAGGGGAACGCCTCAGATCGTAGTTTACGCTGTTTGGACATTAAACGAGTTTTACGGCAATACTTAAAAGTTTCTGGAACCTTTCGCAAATCAGACTGTCTCTTCGTGTTGTTCAGAGGTCCCCGCAAAGGGGAAGCAGCGGAAAAGGCGTCCGTTTCTAGGTGGATTAGAGAGGTGATTGCATCGGCATATTTGTTGCAAGGTCGTGCAGTTCCAACGGGCCTACGAGCTCATTCGACCAGGGTACTAGCGACTTCCTGGGCAGAACACAGTTTGGTTCCGCCAGGGAAAATATGTAGAGCGGCCACCTGGTCGACTCTTCATACTTTTAGTAAGCACTACCGCCTGGGTGTTTCGGCGGCGAATGATGCCTGTTTCGGTGGCGAATGATGCCTGTTTCGGTTCGGCGGTGTTGCGAGCCGGCTGGACAGGTCCCTCCCAATAATTACTGCTCTGTTACGTCCCAGAGGTGGAGGACTGAACTGGAGGAACAATAAGGAAATGATAATTACACTTACCTGGTAATTGTTGTTCCTTGAGGAACTCCAGTTCAGTCCTCAATCCCGCCCGGGGTCGTATCGTTACCATTAGATGCTAGGTTGGGAGAAGTGCAAGTTACTGGTAGGTGTGATTCTTAATGGTATTTTCCATGGCTCTGATCTTTTCTATTTGTTTCTGTCTATTCTTACTCCTTTTTCGTCCTAATCCTGTAGTTGGCAGAAGGGGAAGGTACAAGGCAGTTTCCTCCTTATTAGGGGGATATTCATGTTACACAGTTAATAGTTGTAAGTTCAATTTCAGTATAGAGTTTAAAAAAAAAGATTTTTTTAACTGATAGCTACTTATTTGTTGCTCCTTTGAGTGTGCTTTGTTAATAGTTCACTGGGGCTGATGGGAGAGACCAGTAGACTACATCCAGTGATGTCACGATTTTGACATGCCCAGTCTCCAAGCTGCAGGAGGAGGTACACAACCCAGAGGTGGAGGACTGAACTGGAGTTCCTCAAGGAACAACAATTACCAGGTAAGTGTAATTATCATTTTTGCCAGTTGTCAGGATCTTTGTCTTCTTTATGTTAAGGTGTAGACCCATTTTAAGATTTTGTTCCTTGGTTTTGAGAAGCAAATGTTCAGATCGTCTTCACTTTCAGCCAGTATTGTAGTGTCATCAGCATAGCAAGTTAAGTGTTCCACCAATCTTCACACCTCGGCTGTCTTCATATAGTCCTGCTTCTCTGATGATTTGTTCTGCATATAAATGAAACAGGTAGGGGGAAAGTATGCAGCCTTGTTTGCTGATTTTAAACCAGTTTGTTTCTCCTTGTTCCATTCAAACTGTTGCTTCTTGATCAATTTAAAGGTTGTACAAGGGAACTATCAGGTATACCCATGCTTCTTAATGTGGCTCAGAGTTTCTCATGGTTTACACAGTCAAAAGCCTTGCTATAGTCAACAAAACATACGGATATCCTTTTGGTATTCTTTTATCTTTTCAAGGATCCATCTCACATCTGTGATGATGACTCTTGTTCCTCGCCCTTCCCTGACCCTGCTTGCACTTCAAGCAGTTCTCGTTCCAGGTATGGTTGTAGTCTTTTTTTGAATGATCTTGAATATAATTTTGCTGGTATATGGTATCAGAGCAATAGTGCAATAGTTTCCACAGTTAATTGGATCACCTTTCTTCAGTATTGGTATAGACACAGATTTTTTCCATTCAGTTGGCCATGATGTTGTCTTCCAGATTTCCTGGCAGAGCCTTGTATGGTAATAGCCACATCTGATTGCTATAATACTTCAGTTTGAATGCTATTAATGCAAGGTGCTTTGTTCTTTTATTATGCTTTCAATACTGCTTTGATGGCTTCTTTCATCATCAGTGATCCCTGATTATAAAGTATGGGTTGAAACAGCTATTGGTCCACTTGATCTTTATGTATAATGACTCTATATATTCTTTCCATTATCCCTGGGAGCTGTCCCTGATGATCCCTGATGGAGATGTCCGTGTAAATGCTTTGTTACCTATGTAAATGTTAAGTATATTTTCTTTTCCCCAGAGCAGCTCTGTGCTTTCCTGGACCTGAAGAAGGCTTTGGTTCAGTGAGCACAGGTAAGGGGGGTGGTATTTGTGAGGCAGATCCTATTGTCTATTGAGGCTTGTCTAGGGCTTGTGCCTATGCTTATTACCTTATTCAGTCAGTTTCCTTTGTTATAATATCCCCATATTATCTCTCTCCACTCTGTTTATTGAGGTCTAAGTTTAGGTGCACCTTATTTTATTACATTTCTTGATTTTTGTTACTTTATATTGTCTTTCCTGCATGTGACACTCTTGTTACTTAAATGTCTATACCTGTGAATTTTGTTAAATTCTTATAAATAAAAAGTTAAAAAAATAGGATAAAAATGAGCGCCTTCTCAACTTCAAAACTTAAGCAACCTGTTATAAAATTACCTGCTAAAAGTAATTTGTCATGATTTTGAAACATTAACAAGAAAGAAAGTATCATACGAACATACACAGAGCACTGCTTTGCCCATATCCATAAATGTTATTAAAGACAGTAAGTATTGCGATATAACTAATAATTACTTTTGGATATTTTGCAGAATGATTGCTATTATCAAGGTTATGTGGAAGGAATCAAAGATTCAGTTGTGGCACTCAGCAGCTGCTCTGGGCTTAGGTACGACAATTTTCTTACTTATAATTACCCAGTAGAGCATGCAAACCATTCTATAATGAGCACTGCATAGGAAGGAGATTAAGGATCTTGAAGATCTTTATTTTGAGATAATAGTAATTTACATAACATTCATATAAAGATTTATTGAAGAGATCTATAAGTTAACCACCAGAACCTCTCTTAGTTCCCTTAATAATTGATTTACAGGTATCTTTAAAGTTTAATGATGAACTGTGAATATGTCTTGTCTTACTTAATTTGGCCAACTTGTTTGATTATTTTGAAGGTTAATCTCTGAGGAGAAGCAGGATGGAATGACCTCAAAAATAGGTGACATCACCAATGGAACTGCAATATAGGAAAGCTCTCCCTAATTTTTTCTACAACTAAAGCTTTTAAATTTAGTTCCCATGGGCATTGAGTTTTCATATTGCCTCATTGTATAAGGCAGCCTAAGTTCATTCTTTACTTTAAAGCCAAATGGACATCTTTTCCCTTGTAGTATTTTCTGAGTCCTCTCAGAAGTTACTTTTCATTCTTCTCTATGTTTTTGAGTATTAGTCACATCTTTTTACCCTCTAAGAGGGCAATTCTGCATGGGGCACGTCCGGGCTGTCAGGCTGTCCAAAAAATGGATGGGCCCAAAGCGGATCCGATTCTGCAACCGTGGGAACTAGTTGTTCCCGTGGTTGCAGAATCGGGCACTTATATGGCCTAGGCTGGCCTCAGTTCTGCAGCGCGGGGTGTCCAACACCCTGCCCGGTCAGCCCGCCCTGTGCCCCTGCTGGTGTGGTATGGGATGCCCAGCAGGAGCACCGAAGGCCCAATTAAAATAAGAATGTCCTTCTCCACTGCCCAACTCTCAGCGGGGCCAGCCGGGGCCAGGATTGGGTGGCGGGAGCTTAGCCTATGGTGGGGCTGGCTGGCCTGATTGCTGTGCCAGTGGGACTTATTCTACCTCCATGATAGAATAGGTTCCAGGTCCATCTCCCCAACGCCGGACATACAGGACCCTGATCAGAATAGGCTCTATAGTCCGGATGCTGCGGTCTGCCTCCCCCCCCCCCCTCACTCTCACTCTCTGTCTACCTCTGTCCCGCCCCCGTGCAGCTCTCCATGCACAGACCCTCTGTACGTGCAGGGAGCAGCTGGCCCGGAATTCGGTCCCGGTGAGTAGCAAAAGATGCACGTCCGACCTTGACATACATGCCTGCTATTCAGGACTCAGAATGGCCCCATTAGCCTCTTTAATAAGGTTTTTCAACATATTTGGAAGTTTTCTTTCTTTTCTCATATCTGGTTTTATGGTGTTATCGGTGGCAGTCAGGATTTTTTATCCCCAAAATCAGGTCATTTGATTTTGATTCTGTAATTTATTTTTTCTTGATGTGACCGAAAAGAAAGCCTTCAATGACTTTGGTAAATTTAGGCTGTGTGGCAAGATCATATCTGATATGGAAGCCCCAGCTGATGCTTGAATTTGGATCACGAAGACCTTAGGTGTAATTTGCGCCTATAGATGGCTCAAAGAGGTCTTTGTGGCCATGAAAAGTAAAGGGAAATTTCCTTTAGTTCGTCAAACGCTGATCCATTCTGTTTTGCATCAGACCCAAAGGACTTGTGAGCTACAGAGGATGCTGGGGATGCATCAACATTATGAAAATTATAATCTTCCTCAACACTGAGCATTAATAGGACCTATTGGCCAATAACCGTCTGAAGAAGGTAAAGGGTTCCATCTCTTTTGGCATTGGCATGAAAGGCTTCCAGTGTTGAGTATGAGTAGAAGTAAAGAAGCACTGACATAGGCCTTTGTTAAAGGAAGATACTGGAAGCACTCAGATAATGGCAATGATTATGTCATCTGCTTTGATGTCTATGCCAAGTGCATCACGGGAAGAAGCGTTACCAAGACAACAGTTCTCCTGGGTTTCCTGAACGAACTTCACACAGCTTACAATCGCGGTGATCTTTCGGTGGCGGTCTCTCTCGATCTTTCTGCTGCCTTTGACCTCGTTGATCACTCTCTCCTCCTGGCCCGGCTTCTGGAAGCGGGTCTCTGCAGCACCGTCCTCCACTGGTTTCATTCCTTTCTTTTCTCTAGATCTTATTCCGTTCTCCCCCCATCTTCTTCATCTTCCACCTCGGAGCCCCTTCCTCTCCCCTGTGGTGTCCCATAGGGCTCAGTTCTGGCTCCCCTCCTCTTTAACATCTTTCTCACCCCCTTAGCTCTACTAATTCAGCAACACGGGATTTCCACATTCTACTATGCCAACGACCTTGTTCTTCTCCATCATACCTCTCCTCTCTCCCCTGATATCTCCCCTTTAAACTCTTGCCTTACTGCTGTTGCTGACTGGCTTACCACCCACTGTCTCCATCTTAACCTCACAAAAACTCTCGCCATTTGGTTTTCACGTGGTGATGCCTCTCCCCAGATCTCCCCCTCTTTTTCTGGTTCACCCGTCCCTCTAGTCTCCTCTTTCCGCTATCTGGGGGGTTCTCTTTGACTCTCATCTTTCCTTCCGCGATCACATTGCTCACGTCTCAAGAACTTCTTTCTTTTTCCTCCGCCAGATTCGTGCCATCAGGCCCTTTCTTACCGCGCAAGCACTTACCACCCTTCTCCTCTCCTTAGACATGTCCCGCGTCAATTTCTGTAACTCTGCTCTTGCAGGCCTCCCTACCACTCAACTCCACCGCCTTCAGCGCATTCAAAACACCGCTGCTTGTCTCATTTTTCACTCCTCTCCATGCGACCACATTACACCCTTACTCATCCACCTTCATTGGCTTCCCAACAAGTCCCGCATCCAATTCAAAGTTTTGACACTTCTTCATCACGTCCTCTACACCCGCTTCCCTCAGTATCTTGCGGATCTTGTTCACTTCCACACTCCAGCCCGCTCCTTACGGTCTCTTCACCTCAACCGTCTCCATCTTCCTCCACCCGCACGCGCTCGCCTTCAATCCACTCGCTCCTCTGCCTTCTTTTTCATTGGCCCTGCTTTATGGAACTCTCTGCTCTCCTCTATCCGGCTTGAACAGGTACACACCACTTTCAGAAACAAACTCAAAACCCATCTCTTTGCCCTGGCCTTCGATCTCCCTGATTCCTCTGTGTAGTCCACCCCTTCTCTGTCCCCCCTCTCTCTCTTTTCCCTCTGTCCTGTTGAATGAATCTGTTATGTCTGCTTTCCTATCAATATTGTAACTTCTTTTCCTCCTTTCTACCTTATGGTTCTCTTCTTGTATTATGTAAACCGCTTTGATGTGTATTTATTAAGCGGTATATAAAGCTAATAAACATAAACATAAACATCAGTAAACATTGTGAAATAGATGCTTACGGTCAAGGAATATCCTCTCTCAAGCCTTAACTGCAAGTCAGGCAGAAGCTCTGATTTTTCCAGCGGAGTATTTGTTTATGTTAGAATTAGAGCATTCTTTGAGTTTTGACTATTAATCAGCTGAGTTCTCTGAAGAAAAGGGCTCCACTAGTTTTGCCTTGGACTTCTGTTCTCCATAGGAAAGGGGAAAGCCTCTCCTGGAGGACTTCTCCTCCTATTTTGTATGGGAAAAGGCTAGCACTATTCCATTTCAGTTAGACGAGGAGGAGAAAGCTAGGCCAGAATTAATGGATATCCTTCAATTCCTCAATCCTCTCTAAGAACTTTATGACAGACAGATGAGAATATGTGACTCTCGCTCTCTTATGCACAGGGATGTGCACAAGCAAGAAAAATGTCGTCAGTTTTCATTTTTCTAATGAATTTTTTTCTGATTTTTGGGTGCTTTTCAGTTAGTTTCATACGTTTGTTTTAGTAGGGACTTTTTAGTGAGTGCTTTATTTATTTAATTAACAATTCTTATATAAAATCAATGAAGTGATGAACAATAATAATACAAAAACATTGATTTAACATGCATTTACTGATGCATGAAAGGCACACTAAGTCAGTTAAGCACATTAAATCAATTTGGTGCTGATTACATTTTCCATAGACAAGCAGGGTATGATAGTCTTCACATATGGGTGATGTCACTGATGGAACCTGACAAGAATATATATGGTCACTTCTTGAGCTTAAATGACAAGAAATAATGACTATGTAGTTTTCAGCTCAATTCTAAACTATGAGTTCAGTGTCCTTTAATCCTATTGCTATAGAAAAACTAAGACTTTTTTTTGAGGCTTCTATTCAGCCACACTTGCTGGGGTGAACTGCCTTCTTAGCATCAACGACCTTACTCCATTGTCTATCCTTATAGTTTTTCTTATTTTTATAAATAAATATATTCAATTGTATTTAATGTTTTTCATCCTATTGTAGTATTTTCCATGATGTAATCAATCTTTCATAAACAATACTTAGTCCATCAGATATTATCGCTGATTACTGTAGTCTAATATATTCTCTCAGCCATAATTTTTAAAACAGCGCTTATCTGATAGTAGAAGTTGTTCTATAGCAATAGGATTAAAGGACACTGAACTCATAGTTTAGAATTGAGCTGAAAACTACATAGTCATTATTTACTGATGGAACCTGAACATGGGAGCATTTGGGATTGCATCATTGTGCATGCTCACCACTTTCTGCATACCATTGCTGCATGGGACCACTTCAGTCTTCATTTTTTCCATGGAGCTGAATGGGCACATTACTTCAGTCTCCTGTTGGTAAAAATGCTGTCATATTTAGCATTTTCTTCTGTATTCTTCTTTGTTAGGTCAGATGTTCATAAGTTCCTTTATACAGGCTGTATTTATGTCTCATCTGCCTTGGTCAGGAGATTTTTTGGTAAAATCTAGCTGTTTGATTTGTCTCAGCTGTTTTTTCCATTCTACCCCTCAACCAAATCACACTGCAGGTTTGAAAGATGCACCAGGCGAAACAGGACTGTCTCCATCATGGATAACAACAGTTGATGATTGCAGTACTTGGACCACAACAATGATCCTTCTCTTTGTAAATTGTGTTGACTGATGACGAAGAGAGGGCTCAGAGGTCATGATGAGCTGCACTAAATGATTTTTGAGATAGATTTATTTATTTAACAATTTTTTATATACCGCCTTTTCATTTAATCAAGGTGATTTTACAATAACCTTAATTTTTACAAAGAACTTGCAATTCCTTATCGTCCCTCAAGTCCAGACCCAAACCTCTGGGTTGTGATCCTCCTCCAGCAGCTTGGAGACTGAGAAACGTCATTCTTGTGATGACACTGGTATATAACCACAGGATCCGCCTCCTCACTCCAGTTATCTCAGTCTCCAAGCAGCTGGAGGATTGTGAGTCTGGAGGTTTGGGGCTCACTTAAGGAACAATTAAGGAGAGCTAGAGTAGGAAATTTGGCTTAAGTTCTGTTAAATTGTAAAAGTTAAGAGAGAAATAAGGTATAGGATTTTTGTTTTGGGAGAATAGTGATATCTCTTTAAAAGTGTTGGCTGAAGTGCTCCTTCCACCCCCTCCCTTTTTCCTCCCCTCCTTCGGGAGAGGGTAGCTGTGCAGCCTAGGAAGCAGGCAGAGACAGTTTTTAAAAAGCCGGTCCCTGATACCGAGGGTAGCTGGGCAGCACCGGTATCGCCGGCACTCCAACGGATGCAGAGGTTTGTTGCTTGCTAGCGTTTGGAGGCCGGAGGCGGGAGAGATCAGTCAGGCTTGCCAGCGGTTTTGGCCGTGTGGTGTTCTAGCCCAGCATGGAAGCAGCCTGCGGCAGATTGGAAGCTCAGGCGGGAGAAGGACAAGCAGAAGCAAAGGTAAGGGCTATTGTTGATCGCGAGAGGCAGATCAGAAAAGGACTTGGTGGCGCTGAACTTGGTGGCAAGCAAGGCAGCAGGAAAGAAGCCGGCCGCGCCGCGTGTTCAAAGCGCGGGAAGCTCCTCTCTATGGAGGAGACCTAACGGGACTTCTGCCCGGGTCGGAGAGCTTCGTTTTGCTTTCTGAAGACCTGGATTGAGTCGGAGTGGTTTAACTGTGGTTTCCAAGTCAGTTTAAAAAAAATTTAAAAAATTTTCAAAGTCAGTCAGTTCAGTTACAGTGATTGTCAATAGAGAATAGTTTGGATTCACTGAGACTGGGCTTCGGTAAGGGACCTGTTTGACTGCATAAAGCAGGGGTGCCTTCCAGACCGCACTGCTTGCAGTAGTCTAAGTGGGGGAAGATGAGTGCTTGAACATCTGTATGAAAGTTGTGGACATTCAGAAGTGGCTTGAGGTGTTGTACCATCTTTAGCTTATGATATTACTGTTGTTAGGCTTTTATCTAGTGTTACTCCTAGGTAGTGAGCTTCAGGTTTTACTTGGAGCTATGTTCCATTGATGGTTATAGTTGGAGGTGGGGTAAAGTTATTGTCCTTAGTGATGTATAGCACTTCTGTTTTCTTGTGGTTTATGGTCATGTTGTGTGGTGCGAGCCAGTTTGTGATTGATGTGAAACATTTCTGTATTGGTGAAACTGCTGGGTTGCTTATGGAGAATGAGGTGTAGATCTTGATGTCATCAGTGTATATATGGTAGAGTATGTTGTGTTCTTGCAGGATTTTGCATAATGTCTGTAGGAAGATATTGAAGAGCAAGGATGAAAGGGCAGAGCCTTTTGGGACTCCTTGTTCCAGTGTGAAAGGTGCTGATTTTGTGGTTCCTATTTTCACTTGGAGTTGTCGATGAGTGAGGTAAGATCTGAACCATGTTAGTGTGGTTCCACACAATCCTATTTGTTGGCGTCTTTGAAGGATGAAGTTATGTGGGATGGAGTCAAAGGCTGCCTTGATATCGAGGAAAATCAGGATAAATCCTTTAAGTTTGTCCAAGTCTTGTATTAGGTTGTCAGGACAGTTAGTAGCATTTCAACACTATGGGGTATGTTCACTAAACAGCGCTAACGTCGCAGCGACGACATTATCGCACGATAATGTCTGGCGGCGTTAAGGCGCACAGAGGGTGAAGTAAGGCTCCCCAGAGGGCGGAGATAAGGGGTCAATGGGTGGAGAGTGGGCGGGGAGAGGCTGCAGGCACACTAACGCTGTGAAATCAGGGTCTGAAAATTAACGCCAGTGAAAACCTCGCGTTAGAGGCACATTTGCAGGGGAGAGAAACCATTTCAGTCAGCAATGTACAGCAAAGGCAGGGAGACCAAGAAAGTGATAGTAGTGATACATGTGCAGCAACAGCATAGTGCCCAAGTACGAAAGGGCACTATGGTGAGGCTGCAAATGGGGTACAGGGGGCTGCAGGTGGGACATGCAGTGGGGCAGCTGGGGCACAGGATAGACTAGGCAGATGCCTAGGTGACACATAGGAATGTAGAAACAGAAAAACAGCAAGACAGCAAATGACCAAGGGCAAACATGTCCATGAGTGTGTGTCCCTCAGTGCCACAATGGACATTACCCAGCAAGTACCTCAAAGGGCACATAACATTGGCAGGTGGTGCCGGGGGGAAGCGTGGATGTCTATGCAAGCACCCCTACCCCATATCACGCACCAAAGGGAGCCGCCTATCGGCACACTGGATGGCCTGGGACTGTGCACTACCAACACCACCGACATAAGGGCATATCAGCATGGTGGCGGAGGGGTGCTGGTGGTGGAGGGGGCAGTGGCATCTTCCCACAGCAGACCAAGGCCAAGCCCTGTTTAGTGGGTGCCGTGCACTGCAAAAGACAAGGTCTGTCTGAAGAACAGTAATGGTATCCCCAGGGAATGACCTGCCTCTGTGGCAACAGTTTGGTATAGTACACACAGACAGTGTGTTCAGGGGCAGAAGGTCACAGGTTCAAGTCCCAGCTGTGGCTCCTGCAGACCCATGTCCCTATATTTTACCCAGTACTAAACCGTGGAATAAAGAAGGAACCTTTATTGCAGATAAACACGCCATAAACGCCTATATTTTACCCTACAGAGAAACACCATAGACATGTGCAATCCCTAGAGCAGAGGTTCCCAACTGCAGTCCTGGAGGGCCAAACACCATTCAGGTTTCATGATGTCCCTAAGAAATATGCTTGAGATGCATTTGTATGCACCTCCCCCATTGTATGCAAATGTATCTCATGCATATTCATTAGGGACAGCATGAAACCTGAATCGTGTTGGGCCCCACAGGACTGGAGTTGGGAACCTCTGCCCTAGAGCATAGGCCAACAGGGGCACAAACACCCACACCCACAGGCTCCACTATCCCAAGCGTCATGGAGAGTCAGGCTGTTGGGCCCTGCGCGGAGCAGCATCTACCAATACTAGCACCTGCATACCTTAGCAATGCCATCATAAACATGGAAACACGTTCCACATATATCAAAAGGTTGCTATGATTAATGTCAGATAACAGATCCTACATTAAACACAATTTGTTAACAGAGATTCATCATAGCAAACTTTTGATATATGTGGAGTGTGTTTCATATTTTGTTACTGACAGTGTTTACCACCCCGGAGAGTGACCCTAACAGTATTGCGTACCATAGCAATGTCTGCACTGTGCCCAGGAGTGGTGTGGCGGCCAGGGCTGCCAACCACCTCTCTCTTTGCACAATGCTGACATAGGTATGGGAGTGTGTGTATGTCTAGCCAGTGTTTTGGGGCTGCCTACACCTTACCGAGCCCCCAATGCTTGCACTGTCTCCAGTGTTAGCCTGCCAATGTGCATAATGAGGAGCAAGGTATTGTGGGTATGGCCCGGACACAGCGGTCTGGGCAGGATGCATCTGCACAGGGCATAGGGCAATGGCTGGGACATTGTAGTGCCCGACCACCACCTGCGTGGACAGGGTGGCCACAGCATGTCATGCTGGGAGGTCACTCTCACCCTGACTGGGCAGTGACCATGGCATGGCTAGGTTCCCCCATAGTGCTATACAGTATTTCTCTCAAGTGATATCTATGAGTTCCCTTTTCTGGGGCCCAATCACTGATATACTTGCTTGGTGTGTGTGCTCACATCCCATTTTTGGGTGCACACAGTTCTTCCAGGAACATGCACTATGTACTAGCTAGCAGACTGTCTGCAGTTAGCATGTGTATGGCTGGAACACCTTGCAGGGTGCAGTGGGTGGAGACTGACTGTGCCCTCTGCTGGTGAATGTCAGATAGTGGTGAGGGGCAGCTGACCTTTTCCAGGCCTACTGCCTGTCTGCCAGTGATGTGTGCAGATTTGCATTGACTGCACTGTAGGGTGCCTATTCCCCAGCAGGACTGGGTTGATGGTCCCCTTTACTGCCACCATTGCAGAGATGTAGAATGTGAATCTGTTGGTGGGAGATCCTGTCCCCCACCCTGACCCACAGAGGGCGGGTTGGGTGGTGCTACATAATCCATTTTTGGTTCCAAACACCACCCTTCTCTTATAACATGTGACCATAGCAACCGCACAGGATATGCACTATTCTGGGTGCATCATAGTCCACAAGGGCTAGATGTGACTGGGAAATACAGATGGACACAGATGTATCCTAGGTGTGTCTGCAAGGACTACCTATCACACACGCACTGAAGAGGACCTGCAGCACAGCCTCTCTCAGCCATGCTATGTGCTGCGGACCTGGTGCTGGGCGCCCCCACCTCACCCTCATGGTGAGAAAAGGAACCGCACAATGTCACGGTCTGTAGCTACTCTGTTCCAGTAACACACACGGTCAGTTCCCCCTACCAGGCCGGGGTGCTATAGAGGCGCATACCCCATCTTGTGATCAGATGTAGGCTGCTGATCTGCATGTGCAGTGCATCATGGGTACGGGTGGGTTTACCCTATCCTGGTAACCACAGCAGACAGTTTGTGTGGTGACCTGCAGTCTTTCTGTAGCCAGCCAGCAGTGTGTTAGGCGCTATAGAGATGTAGCCCACTGGTTACTTCAGTGACTGTGGAAGCAGAGGTCATGGGTTTGATCCCACAGTGGTGTTATTTAATAAGGCTGTCTTAGGCTTTTCCTTTTAATTTAGATCAGTGCTGCCAGCAAAAACACCCTCACCGTGCCGTAATCTAAGGTGCCTCATAAGACGCCCTATAGGGTGCCCTATAAAGCACCCTATAGGGCACATTATATGGTGCCTTGGCGGACAGGGCACTTTATAACGTGCCCTATGGAGTGCCTTATAGGGCGCCTTATGCGGCACCTTAGGTTACAGCACTGTGAGGGTGTTTTTCTGGCAGCACTGATTTAAATTAAAAGGAAATGCTTCAAACAGCTTTCTTACATAACACCATTGCGGGATCAAACCCATGACCTCTGCCTCCGCAGTCATTGCAGTAACCAGTGGGCTACATCTTTATAGCTTCTAACACTGCGCTGGCATGAATTTAGGATTAACGCGCGTTAACGTGCCACAGCACCCATTATCACGCAATACCGATTCCTTGCAACCTTCCCTCCAGAACGCCCACTACCTTATGTGGCATTCTTCACATTAATATTGCAACTAGCGCCGGTAACATTAAGACGGTTTAATAAACATACCCCTATGTTTTGGTCTAAATCCATATTGCTGGGGATCAAGTGGGAAGTGAGAGCTGATGTGATCTGAAGCTGATTTTGTATGATTTTTTTTCTGTTATTTTCGCCAGGAATGGCAGGCTGGTGATAAGTCTGTAAGAGTTTGGCTGTGTTTTGTCAAGATTAAGTTCTTCTATTATTGGGCAGATGGAAGCGTTCTTTAGTTCTGATGGCAGATATCCTTGGCGGAGTGATAGCGTCACTATTTTGAAAATTGTAGGGATCAGTTTTGCTCTTGCAATTTTTATCCAACTCACAGAGCAGGAATCCATTGGGGATGTGGTGGTATTTGAAAAAATATGTACTCTGCTTCACCCCTCACCAGCAATAGAACCTGAAAGATCCGTGGACGGCTCCAACTGAATGGATCTCTTAGCCTATAGCCTACTTCTGACCAGATAGCAAACTCAACCTCGATCCTTAGAATTCTCTAAATTCAATTGCAAATAAAGAAAGCACACAGACACAGAGAGTTATATAAAATTTGCAGAACCAAAACTCACTACTACAAAACTCCTCTGATTCCTCACAATTGCAAATAAGCACCACTGCTAAGGGCAATCTAGAATTGAACAGAATTATCTTATCTAATCTAATGTTAACTAAGTGTCTCTCCAGTCCAGTCCCTTTCTTCTGGGTTGTGCTCCTCTTCCTGCAGCTTGGAGACTGAGTACGTCATTCTTTGATCACCTCAGGATATACACCACTGGCACCACCCACCAGCCTCAGTATACTCAGTCTCCAAGCAGCAGAAGGAGCAGTAAGCCAAAGAGAGGGCTTACTGGAGAGATGGTAGCTTAGAGGGGGTTTTTGTTTTGTGACCTTTCTTTATTTTAGTTAACTTAGTTTGTTTTGGTTTAATTTGGGCTCCTTTTGGATTTGCTATCAGATGAATTGGGGTCTACCCCCCCCCCCCCCCCCACGGTGAAGGGCTGGGAACCGGAGGAGACTTGGCTCGGCCCAAAGCAAGATTTAAAAAAAAACAATTGCGCTGATTGGGAGACTGTGAGGTTTCATTCCGCAGAGTCTCCCAAGCATGCAGGGCCTCGACGCGGATTCCTGCCAGGCTGCCGAAGCTGGAGAGACAGCCTAGCACGAAGGAGGGATCAGAAAAGGGCTCTACCCATCGCCGGAAGGCCCAGGAGCTGCGGGGTGCGGCGCGAGGTAAGGGGGACTGAGCGAGCCATGTGGCAAGTGGAGTCCAGCGGCCGCCGGCAAGACGCATGGAAGGGCAATGACTGGGGCAAGAGAATTTTTTCTCTCCCTGTTTTTGTTTTTCGCGTGCTTTCGTGCGCCGGACATTTTGCTGGGTACGTGGCAGCGCCCAGTGAGAACCGGGCAAACAGCTTTTCCCTGTCGAAGGGGGGAGGGTCGCGTTTCGCTGAAGACAACAGTCTAGTTTTATCAACCTTTTTTCTCTACAATGTTAAGGTTAGTTTTTCGGTGTGTGTAGAGATATATAGATTTATTGATATATATATAGATAGATAGTTTTAGATAGTGAAGAGAATTATAAAAAAATAATTGTTTTGGTAGGTCACGTGATGCGAGCCAGGTAGTGGTCGCATCCTGAGAGCGCTCTGCACCCCGCTGCCCAAACCGGCAATTTAGAGCCGTTTAACCCCTGCGGACCGCGGACGAAAAAGAGTTTGGAGTAATCGGAGTGTTTACAGAGCCCGTTGGTGTGGTTGTTGCAGACGAACAGCATGGCCACAGCGCCGAAGTCGACCAGGAGAGAGCGGGAACGGGTGGCCGGCACGAGCAAGATGGCTGACACAGCTCTGGCACCCGGATCCCCCAAATCCCCTGCCTCCTTGGATGCGATGTCAGCGGCGGTGGCCGCAGCCCTTTCACCGCAATTTGAGGCACTCCATGAAAAGATGGATGGACTGCGGACCTCTGTCGATAGTTTAGGGAATCGACTCCGGGAGGCTGAGGACCGGCTGGGGCAGGCTGAGGACAAGATTGAGGCCTTAGTGACGGAAATGGCTGGCCTAAAGAACCAACTTGATACCCAAGAGGCTAAGCTAGACGACCTGGAGAACAGGTCACGGCGCAATAATCTTCGGTTCATGGGTATACCCGAAACCGTTACAGATAAGGATTTGCGGGGTTACCTGGAGACACTCCTGATGCAAATCCTAGATGACGAGGAGCGCAATGACCAGCTTTGCATCGAACGAGCGCATCGGGTTGGCAGCAAGCTGACAAGGGATACTCGGCCTAGAATTGTGTTGGTGAAATTCCTCAGCTTCCCCCAAAAGGAAAGGATACTAAGAGCAGCCCGACAGAAGAAGGAAGTCTTATATAAAGAGTCAAAAATTCGTGTTGCACAGGATTACTCAGCCGTGCTGAGTCGAAAACGCCGTGAATATGCCCCTCTGTGTGAAAAACTTATTGGTGCAGGGATCCGGTTCACTATGCAATATCCAGCTAAGCTACATGTGATGAATGACGGATCCCACCATGTGTTTGCAGAGGCAGCAGAAGCGGAGAGTTATGTGAATCAATTGACCGCCAGACAGACAGCCTCAACGCCACCACGATGAGCTCCGCGGTGCTGACCGTTTGATGATGGCCGGTTCCCTATTCGGGAATGAAGCACATGGGAGCATATAGAGAGGAAGGCCTCAGCTTCAGCCAGGACAGTATACTGAAATACCGGCTGAGTAACATTGTGCATTCTAGACCTTTACTCTAAATACAAACTTGCCTTGTGTTTGCAACATTGTTTCGAACCCGGAATAGCTGTTCGGGCATGTTTCTTTTTGAATGGGTTTTTCTCCTGCCTTTCCGTATCCCTCTTCTCTTTGGGGGGATCCTTTATCAGCCAGGCTCACCCAGGAGTTCGCAGCCCTTCAGGGCAGAGCGTTTATTTTTTTTCCTTTTCTTTTAATTTGTGGTAGGGCTCTGGGCTATTCTGGGAGGGTGGGGCGGCTTCGCAGTTAGGTCCGGGGTAATTTGCTGACGCTCGAGGGTGTCATATTAATGGACCGGGTTGGGCACGATGTCTAGCCGTGATACCCGGAATCGTTCCCCCCTTCCTTATCTTCTTGCTGCTCTACTTGGTTATGCGGGACGGGGAGGGGTGGTTGGGGATTTCTCCCCAACAAGCTGGCCCCCCCGTATCCTGCCTGTTCTACTATGCTCCTCCTTCCCTCTTGGTATACGTGGAGAGCTGCGAGCACTGTGACTAGGGGGGCACTGCTGTCTAGTATATGGTATAATTAGGGGGGTCATACCGCATGCTCTTTAGAACGGCGAGCATGGACTGCAATGTTTACCTTTCATGTCATTAACAAATTTAAGGATTGCTGAACTGTTTTGTTACCGCTAGGGCCCGATCGGTTCTTGCATGTATTAGCTTAAGGTCTGTGGTGTGATCCCCTCCTTCCCCAAGGGCTTAGGAGTTGTATTAGGGCTTATCAGCACGAGGGGAAGGGCCACCAGCGGATCCTGTAGCCTTGCCGGGGGGGCCCTGGGGGGTTGGGGGACGAATGGGGAATCGGTTCCTTGGATGATGGGGGAATCTGTATGTGTTAGCGATCCACAGGGTGACAATCACACGGATCGTAAGAGCGATAACACACGGTTCAAGGGGTGGGGGGTTGGGCGCACTCAGAGGGGCCTGGGTTGGGCTTCTCCAGAGGGGGGAGGTGGAGACGGTCCTGAGACTGGGGGAATGGGAAGGGGAAGAGGGGAAGGGGGGAAGGTATAAGGGAGGGGGCGATTGAGCTGGGGAAGGGTGTAGGCCAGGGAGGGGGGAGGCAATTGGGGAGGGTTAAGGGGGGGGAGGGACCGGGGGATCAGAGGGTCAGGCAGGTGAGAGTCACGGAGGAGTTGGGAGTGTGTAGGGGTGGGCCCCAGGCTGGGGGGGTTCACTCACAGAGGATCAGTCTGTTGGCTTTTGTGTGGACCTATAATCCGCCTTAAACTGAAGATTGTCTCTTGGAATATTTGCGGAGTAGGTAGCCCCATTAAACGTTATAAGGTGCTGCAGGCTCTAGCCCGGCTACAGTGCGATATTGCTTTTCTGCAAGAAACACATCAGACCGCTGAAGAACATGCAAAGTTGCAGAGGGATTGGGTGGGGCAGGTTTGGGGTGCCCCAGCGTGTGGGAAAAAAGGTGGGGTGGCCCTGCTGATCCATAAACGGGTGCGCTTTGAACTCGAACAGCAATATGTCGATCCCAAAGGTAGATATCTTTTGGCGTATGGTAATTTGGAGGGGAGGCGGGTGGTGCTGGGCAACTTATATGCCCCGAATGTCCTGGACAAACACTTTCACGCCTGCTTGGCCTCGCAGGTTGAGCAGTTACCGGATGCCCCTTTGATTTTGGCAGGGGACTGTAATGGGGTAATGGACATTGATTTAGATACATCAGGTGGAGGGCGTGAGGGCTGGTGGGCCCCGATCACCCGGACACTTCAGAGCCTGCGACGGCGTTTGGGGTTGGTGGACCCGTGGCGTTTACTCCATCCTCAGGAAAGGGACTTTACACACCAGTCGCGAGCCCATAATTCTAGTGCGCGGATTGATTATGTTTTGCTTTCGGAGCAATTATTTGTGCAGGTCGGGGAAGCGGAGATTGGTCCGGGTGTAATATCTGATCATGCACCAGTATGGGTGGAGTTGCATTGGGGGGATCCCGCTCCCCCACAGCGAATCTGGCGGTTTCCTTTGGGGCTGTACGTGGATGCCGAATTTCATACTTATCTGGAGCAGAGATGGGGGGAATTTATGGACAACCATGTACAACATAGCGATGAGCCAGAGTTATTGTGGGAAACAGCCAAAGTTGTCTTGCGGGGTGATATTATTGCCTACGGGGCACGGAAACGGAAGATGATTGCTTCCCGAATAGTCCAAATGGAAAGGCAGGTGGTAAGGGCTCGTCGTAGATATGCAGGGAACCCCACGGTGGCTAATAGACGCTTACTTTGGGAGCTGCAGTCATCTCTCAACGAGTTACTTCACCAGAGGGCGAAAAAATCTTTGTTATATTACAAGTATCAACTCTATCGCTTTGGGAATAAACCGGGGAAACTTCTGGCGCGATGTTTGCGAGGTAGTAGAGGGACCCGCTCTATAGTGGCCGTGCGTGACGGTCAGGGTCACCTGCATAAACACAGCCAGGCAATAGCCAAAGTGTTTCGTGATTTCTTTAGGAAAATATACCAAGGACACGCAGGGTCCTTAGCATCGATGGAAAATTATTGTCAGGAGCTGCGACTTCCTATGCTGACTGCAGAACAGCGTTCGACGCTAGATGCACCGGTGACAGCTGAGGAGGTCCATAATGCCATCTTGGGGGCTAGCTGTTACAAATCACCTGGTCCGGACGGATTTGGGGCAGAGTTTTATAAGCTATTAGCAGGCCGGGTTGCCCCTGTTTTGACTGAAGTGTACCACCGAAGAGTGGAACAGGGGAAATTCGGATGGGGACTAAATCATGCATTTATTACCTTGATACCTAAACCAGGTAAAGACCCCCTGTTGGCGGCTTCCTATAGGCCCATTTCTTTATTGAATTTTGACTTAAAGGTGTTAGCGAAGGTTCTCGCGGGTCGTTTAGCGGCCGTCCTGGGAGGCCTGTTGCACGAATCACAGGTGGGCTTCGTGCAGGGGAGACATGCGGTGTGGAACCTCCGGAAAATATTGGCCTCAATGGATTGGGTACGTGTGCGAGAGATACAGTCCTTATTGATAAGCTTCGACGCGGAGAAGGCGTTCGACCGGGTCAATTGGGACTATATGAGGTTTCTCCTACCCCGCTATGGGCTGGGTGAATCCTTTATTGCAATGGTGGAGTTACTATACGCGAGCCCCACCGCTAGTATTCTATGCAATGGGACCTTGTCTGAACCGTTCAACCTCGAAAGGGGCACGCGTCAGGGTTGCCCGCTCTCCCCCTTACTGTTCGTGTTGACCCTCGACCCGCTGTTGCGGAGTATAGCGGGCTCTGCCGAGATCCGAGGGGTTCCTGTTGGACGATGTGAGTTTAAGATAGCCGCCTTCGCGGATGACATCTTAGTTCACTTGTGCGACCCACATCACTCGCTTCCGGCTCTTCTTGCTGAGTTTTCTCGATATGGTGAGTTCGCGGGCTTACGGATTAATCGTGACAAGTCAGAGGCTTTGGATCTCGGGGGTCGGCTCCAGGGGCGCTGGGAGGGGAGCTTTCCGTTAAAGTGGGCGGATACCTCCTTTATTTACTTGGGGATCGAACTTACAAAAGATACTTCGGTACTATATAAGCGGAACTTCGAGCGTATTTGGAACAAGGTTCGCTCGCAACTTCATGCTTGGATGCCTCTCCCCTTGTCCCTATTAGGCAGGGCAGCAGTTCTGGGGATGGTGATACTACCCCGGATCCTTTACTGGTTGCAAACTCTACCGGTCTGGCTACTCCGTCGGGATCTTTTGCGTATCGAACGGGAGTTTCGTGGTTTTCTTTGGCGGGGAGCGAGAGCACGGATACCGCTGGGCCGGTTGAAGGGGCCTTGGAGATCGGGAGGGATTGGAGTGCCCAATCTCTGGTCCTATGCTCTGGCTTGCCAGGCTAGGCACCTGGGGGACTGGTTGGGGAATACGGAGGTGTATACCCCAAGGGAGCTGGAAGAGGCTTTGGTAAAACCACTCTCCTTGCTGGCGGCTCTCCACCTGCCCCGGGTGGTTCTACCCAGCCACGTAGCGAACAATGTCTTGATACAGGCAGCGTGGCGTACTTGGCAAAGGCTGAATGCATTATGGGGAAGTTCGCCGGAGGCTTCCAGCTGGCTGCCATTACAAGGCAACCCCCAGTTTCCTCCGGGTTCGGAGTCGGCCCCTTTTGGTCACTGGGCGCAGGTCGGGATACGGTTATTGGGGCATGTGGTCGAGACGGATGGGCGGTGTAAATCCCTGGAAGCATTATGCCGAGAGTACAATTTGTGCCCTAAGGCTTCGTTGTTCCCCTATCTGCAGTTATCACATTATGTCGGTTCCATAGCAAGACAGGAACTCCTAAGTGACCGTTCCGCGCGGATCCTAGAGTTTTTCGCCCTTGGAGCAGAGACCGTACTTACTATTACACTTTTTAAAAAAGCGTTGGAGCCCTATGAGAAGCAGGTAGACTATTCGGTGGAGGAGTCTGCCTGGGCAAGGGAGTTGAGCTGTGAGGTAACTCCGGGCTCCATACGAGCGGCGCTGTGCAGGGTAGCCCGCCTGGCGGAGGGAGCTCGATGGCGGGAAATACAGTTTAAGAGTATCGTACGTGCTCACTTCTCTCCGAGGCGGGCACTGCGTAGCCATCTCACGGAATGTGGGGGCTGCCCGAAATGTGCGTACCCTCTGGCAGACTTAGGCCATATGTGGTGGGGCTGCCCGTATATACGCCGATATTGGTTAAACGTAGCAAAATTCCTGAGTGATTTATTACAGCAGCCGGTTGGTTGGACGGGGCGGCTCGTAGTACTGGATCAGTTGGGACCATCCTGCCCGAAGGGTCGGTGGCAGAAGCTGTTGATAAGGAAGGCCTGCTTGGTGGGGAAGGGCCCGGTGTTGCGAAGGTGGCTGGAGCCTGCAGCCCCCTCCTTCTGGGAATGGCGGAATGGGTTTCACCAATATATGCTCTTGGAGAGGAGGAGTGCACAACGACACCCCCGAAGCTGGGCCTCCTTTCTCATGGTGTGGACGCCATATCTTCAAAACTTGGGGCCCAAGATTCGTAGTGAGATTCTCTGCCTAGATTAAGGGTATAGCAGTTAGTTTAATGAGCAGAGAAGACCCGCTGACCCCTAGATCCCGGGAGGGAGGGATGGGGAGGGGGGGAGGGGGGGGGAGGGGAGGGCTGGTGGATGGGGAATAAGAATTTGGTTAGTGCTGTTATGACACCCTGGGGCGGTGGACAAGACACAGCCCTGCCCGGGGTATGTAGGCATATGTTTCTGACTATATATGGAAAAAAATTGAAGCAACCCTTTTCTTTATGTTTTCAGTTACCGTTGTATGCTATTACTTGCTTCTAATAAACATTTTTTTTGAAAAATAATTGTTTTAAATAAGGACTACAAGATGCCTGCTCGGCCACAGTGTTTGCTCTGTGGAACACGCAAAGGAACGGTTTCAGAGGCAGGCATCTGCAGAGGCTGTGCCATGGAGGCGGCCTCGGTGGAGCAGGAACTACAGGCTGGCGGGTCTCAGGAACCTTCAGCTCCGGTGTCTCAGGATTCAGTGGAGCCCTTGGAGGGCCTGCTCAGAGAGGGTTCCCCCCTTTCTTTGAGTTTAGAACAGCAGGTATCATCTCAGCCACAACGCGGGACCTCCTCAGGTGAGGGAAGTCTGGGTGGAGGTTTTTCCCCGGAGTTCGTGTTGCTCTTACACAAAGCTTTCTGTCTCCGTCAGCAGGGGAGTCAGGGATGTACACGAAAGCGTGAGGCAGAGGCCAAGTCACAGGTTGACACCGTTATTCCCTCCAAGCGAGTTTGAAAGGAGGAAGAGGAACATCTCTCCCCTCGATCAGAGATATTGGAAAGGGAGGTCTCGGAGCAGGAGCTGGGAGAGGAGGAAGAAGAACTCGATGAGGGAGAGATCCCAGAGGAGCAGGCGAGAATAGTAAGGGTTTTTCATAGTGAGGAGCTACCAGCTTTAATTGGAGAGTTCCTGAAGGTACTCAACATGTCTGCAGGGGCCCTGCCCAAGAGGATGAGCTGGAAGATCCATTAATTCAGGCAGTTAGGAAATCTGAGAGCCTTTCCTGTCCACAGGATGGTGTGGCAGATGATTCAGGAAGAGAGGGATCAGCCGGAGGCTGGTTTGAGAAACGTGCGTTCGATGTCGTGTTTGTGCCCTCTGCTGGAAACAGAGAAGGAACTGTTAAAGTCACCTAGAGTGGATGCGGCGGTCTCAGCGGTTACCAAGAAGACTACCATTCTGCTGGAGGGCAGTGCAGCCCTAAAGGATGCCCAAGACAAAAAGGTAGATACTTTGTTGAAGCAAGCCTTTGACATTAGTGCCCTGGCTCTCCAAACGTCAGTATGTGGGGCTTGGGTAGCATGGGCTTGCCTGAGGTGGTCCCAACAGCTACAGGTGGCTGGCGAGTCTGCAGGGGGGGACACAAGTAGAGGCAGCGCGAATTGAGTCCGGTGCGGCCTATCTGGCAGATAGTCAATATGATCTGATTAGAAGTTTGTCAAAGAACATGGCTTCAGTGGTAGCGGCTCGGAGCTATCTTTGGCTTCGCAATTGGCCGGCGGATGGTTCGTCCAAGGCCCGACTTAGTAGGCTCCCCTTTAAGGGAAAATATCTTTTCGGGGAAGATCTGGACAAGTTGGTGAAGGATCTAAGTGAGTCAAAAGGCGGTAGGATTCCAGAGGATAAGTCCAAGCAGAGTCGCTTTCCTACTCCAGGATGATCACAGCAGAGAGACTTCCGGAGATTCCGGCCGACCCATCACGATTTCCATCCAGAGGACAAGGTTTCTGGAGGTTTCAAGGAGCAGGAAGAGGTTTTGGGAACTCTTCAGCCGCTTCTGCCCAGAGAAAGCCTCAATGAAGCTGTGGGGACTCAGGTGGGAGTTCTGCTGGTAGGGGGGCGTCTACGGCAGTTCTCTTCCGCCTGGGCCCGGGTCACGTCCGACCAGTGGGTCCTGGAGGTAGTGCAGGTCGGTTATGCCCTCAAGTTCGCAAGGCTGGTTCTTCCCTCTTTCGTCCAGTCGCCTTGCAAGTCGCAGGCCAAGTGAACAGCAGTAGAGGAAACCTTAACAAGATTGTTAGCCTTGGGGGCGGTCATACCTGTGCCAAAGGATCAGTGTGTCTGCGGTCGATACTCCATCTATTTCGTGGTCCCGAAAAAGGAGGGGTCCCTAAGACCGATTCTAGACCTCAAGCATGTCAATCGGTGCCTTTGGGTGCCACATTTTCGTATGGAAACTCTAAGGTCGGTGATAGTGGTGGTTCGGCAGGGAGAATTTTTAACTTCTCTTGATCTCACCGAGGCATATTTACATATCCCCATCAGAGAGTCTCATCAGCAGTTCCTGCGCTTCGTAGTGCCAAGGGGGCACTTTCAGTTCCAGGCACTTCCGTTCGGTTTGGCGACGGCCCCGCATACCTTCACCAAGATGATGGTGGTGGTTGTGGTGGCGTTGCGCAAGGAAGGTATTCTAATTCATCCCTACCTGAACGATTGGTTGATCAGGGCCAAGTCCAAAGACGAGAGCCTGAGGGAAACCGCCAGAGTGGTCAGTTTCCTGCGAAGTTTGGGGTGGGTAATCAATCTGTCAAAGAGCAGGTTGGTTCCCTCTCAGGAAATCGAGTACCTGGGCGCAAGGTTCGACACAGTTTCGGGCAGGGTCGTCTTGCCAGTTCAGAGAGCAAGAGGCCTTCGGTGATTGATTCGTGAATTTGTGTCTTGGGGAGCGCTCTCAGCGTGGCACTACCTGCAGGTGCTGGGGACTATGGCGGCTACGTTAGACCTGGTACCCTGGGCCAGGGCTGATATGCGGCCACTACAAGGTCGCTTCTGCGGCGTTGGTCTCATCAGCATCAGCCTTTGTCAGTGACACTCCCCTGTCCTCCAGCAACCAAGGTGGCGCTTCAGTGGTGGCTCTCTCCAGGGAGTCTGGAGATAGGAATGCCCCTCGAATCTCCTCAGTGGGTTCAGGTCACGATGGACGCAAGTCTGTCGGGCTGGGGAGCCCACTGCGAGGGACACTTTGCCCAGGGACTCTGGAGTGCTCTGGAATCACAGTGGCCCATCAACAGGTTGGAATTGAGGGAGGTGACTCTGGCTCTCAAAGCGTTTCTGCATTGGGTTTGCAGGAGGGCGGTCAGAGTTCTCTCGGACAACGTGACAGCGGTGGCCTACATCATCAGACAGGGTGACACAAGCAGTCCCATGTTGGAAGAAGAAGCAGAGAGCCTCCTGGTGTGGGCCGAGACGCATTTATTGGCTCTATCAGCTCAACACATGGCCGGAGTGGAGAATGTGACAGCAGATTACCTCAGCAGATACAAGGTAGATCACGGAGAATGGGAGCTCTGCCAGGAGGTCTTCCAACAGGTAGAACGAAGGTGGGGCTAACCGGTCATGGATCCGATGCACGATGGGAGTCGGTCAACGCGAGCCATTTCTTCAGCAGAAGAAGAGAAAGAACGTCAGAAGGCTTAGACGCCGTAGTTCAATGCTGGCCCACGGAGGGGTTGCTGTATGGGCTCCCGCCGTGGGCGCTCATAGGCAGGGTTCTGCAAAGGATAGAGGCGCATCAGGGACTGGTGATACTAATAGCTCCGGATTGGCCAAGGAGAACGTGGTACGCCGATCTGATGCGGCTGTTGGCAGACCGGCCATGGTGCCTCCCGGTAAGAGAGGATCTTCTCAGGCAGAGTCCAGTGAGGATGCCACAAGTGGATAGGTTCTCGCTTACGGCTTGGCTATTGAAAGGGTAAGGCTGCGTAAGAGAGGATATTCGGGAGCAGTGATCTCTACGCTGCTAAAGGTACGTAAACGATCAACCTATCTAGCGTATGTGAGAGTGTGGTGCATTTTCGAGAATTGGTGTGAGGAGCAACAGAAGAGGCCCCTGAAAGTTTCTGTCTCGGAGGTGTTAGATTTTTTACAGGATGGTTTTGAGAAAGGGCTGGCAGCCAGTTCCTTGCGGGTACAGCTAGCAGCTATCTCTTATTACAGAGGCAAGGTTTTGGGTAGATCATTGGGCGAGCATCCAGATGTAGTTAGATTCCTTAAGGCAATGAGGTGTTTGTGGCCTCAGCAGAGGTCGATTGTGCCTCCTTGGGACCTTAATTTGGTGTTAGATGCCCTAGCAGGTGAGCCTTTCAAACCAGTACAACATGCTTTGTTGAAGGATTTGACGCTTAAGGCAGCTTTCCTGGTGGCCATTTGTTCGGCCAGGCGTGTGTCTGAGCTGCAAGCTTTGTCCTGTCACTCCCCCGTTTCTCGTATTTTTCAAGGAGAAGGTGGTGTTGAGGACGGTACCATCGTTTTTGCCCAAGGTGATCTCCCCATTCCATGTGAATCAGTCGGTGTCTCTCCCTTCCTTTGCCACTTTAGGACAGGGGGAGGGCGATGCACATTTGCGCCTGTTGGACGTGCAAAGAATTTTAAGAGTTATCTGTGACATACTAAGGCATTCTGCAAGTCGGAAAGGTTGTTTGTTTTGTTTGGAGGGCCGCACAAGGGAGAAGCGGCGGCTAAAGCTTCAATTTCAAGATGGATCAGGGAAGCCATTGCATCGGCTTATCTCCTAAAGAGAAGGCACGTTTCGATAGCGTTCCGAGCTCATTCCACTCAGACTCGAACAGCCTCGTGGGCTGAGTTTAGTCTGGTGCCTCCATTGGAAATTTGTAGGGCAGCTACTTGGTCGTCTCTACATACTTTCGCCAAGCACTACAGGTTAGATGTTCAGGCCGCGGCAGATGCTAGTTTTGGGGGAGCGGTGCTTCGGTCCAGTTTGGCTGGCCCCTGCCATGGTTGAATTGCTCTGTTACATCCCAGAAGAAAGGTACTAGACTGGAGAGACGCTTAGGAAGAAGTAATTAGACCTTACCTGCTAATTAGTGTTCCTGAAGGATCTCCAGTCCAGTCCCTGTTCCCGCCCAGTATGGTAAGGTAAGGAATGGGTTACCAGTCCGAAGAAGTGCAGGAAGCGTGATAAAGCTGGGGGGTTTTCTCAGTAGGCTGTTTGCTCTAGGTTGTCGGTGCCGGAATGGAATGGTGGTCGCAGGCCCTGCAACCAAATGGGCCGTCAATGTGGCTATCCGAATTTGTAAGGGCCTTTCAGGTAATCCGCCTCCTCGGAGGGAGAGTTGGGATATTTATTTATTTATTTAGCTGTATTTTTATCCCGCTTTTCACCGGGTCAAAGCGGATACTCCTTTCCGGGAGTGGGAGGTGGTTTATTTGTTACAGTTATAGTTATAGTTGTTTGATTTAGTTGTCTCTTCGTTAGGTCTACTTTGTCAACAGGATACTGAGGCTGGTGGGTGGTGCCAGTGGTATATATCCTGAGGTGATCAAAGAATGACGTACTCAGTCTCCAAGCTGCAGGAAGAGGAGCACAACCCAGAAGAAAGGGACTGGACTGGAGATCCTTCAGGAATACTAATTAGCAGGTAAGGTCTAATTACTTCTTAATTACAATACATTTACTGCTATCACTAAATTATTACAGTTATTTGAATATATGTATACCAAGTTAGCTTGCAACATACTTCTATTTTGCATCTACATTCTTTAATTTTTCTCTTTATCTATCACATTAAAGTTAGCATGTGGCCTATTAGACATACCTCTTTTATCACGTGCACATCTTACAAGGTATATTACTAATTATGTTTATAATTTATTCTGCAACCATGACAATATACAAAGTATAGTTAATCTTATTACTTAAGGAATAACAAACATCAAAACACAAACTGACAGTTTTATGGCAAATAAATTAAACTCATTTCAATTGTTTATCAAAAGTTCTTAGGAAAGCTCTTTTATCTCAGTTAATGGTTTGACTCTTTACCCTGAACATTATCTGATTGACATAGACATCTCAGCTCACAAAGGAAGGACATTACGACACAAAACAAAAGGAAAAAGATACATAATATGTCATTACATAGAATTCCAAGAATTATGTTCCACAAAAGGTAATACATTCATAACCACAAAACTTTCAAAACATAGAATTTAAACCACTTCAAAATTCAATTGTCATTGTTTACAACTTCTCTTTGTTAACACTTTATTCAAGACCAATTAATTTCTTGCATAGGGAAATTTATTTACATCTTGAATTTACCTCAGTCGGTGATACTAATTCAATACCTTTTCCACTAGCAACAAAACATCAGTTCTGCAGGGGTCATTCCAGAATAACAAAACTGAAACACACAACATAAGAATTTAAGATCCAATAGACTCTTGTAGGTGGCTTATAATATACTAGGACATTGCTACTCTAACCTCTTGACACACAGATCGAAATCAGCAGACAAATTTTCTTAACTAGAAAACAAAACTTATACATCATGGATTAAACTTATTTGCTGTACACAAATAAAGAAATGGTTAATGTTCTTTCTTCCTCCTCTATCACACTTGCCAAATCCAGATAATCTTAAGCATAATAAAAATACAATCATGCAGATTTATTTCTCAATAATTCTACTGCCAATTGGAATCAGAAGTTGTTCTTATTATATATTCACAGGGAAAAAGAAAATAATTTACAACATTCAGGCTGTACTTTAACCATAAACTGTATATTTAAAAGAAACGTCTCTAACAAAACTTGCAGTCAAGGTCTTCTCGCCAGATAACTACACACAGTATCTTTCACTACAGAGCTATTGTAAAAACACAGAACTCGGCCAGGCTTTTTATCTGTACTGTCTGCTTCTAATGTTCTTACTTCATTGTACAATATATTCCAATCCCAATCCATTGACTCAGAAAATCCATTCCATACTACAGTACAAACTCATACAGATAGAAAAGCACTAGCTGTCCAAATACATTAACACTGCAAAATCCATAATAGAATCTCATCTCCCGATCCATATTCATCAAACCATCACATCCCATCATATCAGACCACCCTATTCCATTTACTATCTATCAAAAAATCCTTCTATCACTATTAATATCATATCTCACCTCACGCAATGCCTTCTAATCACTTGCTCATACCATCTAATTACAGTACATACTGTATACCAACCAACATACATGCATATATCATCAAAACATACTAATCCTTAAAGACTAAGGCTTAAAACTTTCTGCACAGAAATCACAGCGCTTCAAACTCATCTGTTTCTTCATTCATACTGAGATCAGAAATCTATCAAAACAAAATGCACCTCTCTAGAAACCAAAATACACAACTCCAAACGGAAAAATAATTGAAGTTACCTACCTAAGACCCAAGAGTGAAACAAAACAAGAAAAATCTGTCTTTGCACATTATTGACTAACAAAGATAAGAACACAGACATTTCAAATATCAACTTACAAGTCTCACAAAATACAGTTCTGTTACTAAGGCAGAAAATCAGCATATGAAAACACAACGTCAGAAAAGCAAAAGAAATGATTCATTATACACTTTTTCTTCTAATACATACAAGCTATATTTTCCCTTCAATTTTTCACATGTACCATAGTCTTGAAACATCACAGCTCCTCTGAAAAAGTCCCCCCTAAAGAACTTCACAATATCACCATGTTTACAATAGGCTGCCTCCTGTCTGTACATCATACTCACAATCTTCTGTCTTCTGCCTTGAATGAAGAGAAATGAATATCCCTGGCATGGCATCACCTGAAAAAAAAATACTCTGCTTCACCCCTCACCAGCAACAGAATCTGAAAGATCCATGGAAGGCACCAACTAAATGGATCTCTTAGCCCAGGCATGTCCAACAGGTAGATCGCGATCTACCCTGTAGATCGCGGAGGGGTCAGAGGTAGATCGCCAGCCCCACTTGGCTCCATCTCTCCAGCAGCTTGTCCCGTCACTAGGAGAGAGCTCGTGCCGGCAGGTCATCTGCCGAGGGCATGCCACTGCTGCTAATCCTTTGCCTGTCTTTTTTCCCTGCCTGCGGGAATCTTGCCTGCGAGTGTATTGGGGCGCTTCTTGTTTTCGTGCCAGTAGTTTGTGGGTACCCCAGGGGGCCGCCGCCCGCACCCCGCAATGAGACGCCAGAGGCCCGGCGTCATACCTGGTCTCCTGCCTCTCAGAATCACCCATTCTCCAGGACCAAGTAGGAAGTCAGTCCTCACTTATGGGTGACATCGGCACCGATGGAGCCCCCGTGCGGAGCATTTCCTCAGCTTTCTAAGAAAGCCTTTGGGAATACTGCACGCATGCGCGGTCCCCTTCCCGCCTAAAGGTGCCATCTTGCTCAGTCTCTCTTTTTCCGTGGAGCCCATCGGACGTTTGTCCTAGTCACCCGGAAAAGTTGACGTTTTTTTCAACGATTATTTCGTTTTTTCTCCGAGTTCGACGCCGGTTCCCCTTCCCGCCCAGTTCGGTACACCGGTATCGAGCCCGTCTTCTATTTTTCAGTTTTTGCCCTTCGTGGCTGGTGATCGCGCCCTTTTTTCTGTTTTCCCTGGAAGGCCGGTCCTTTGACCTCGCGGGGGCCCTTTTTTCCCCGATGGCTTCCAGTGGTTTCAAGAAGTGTGATCGGTGCAAGAAACTAATGTCTCTCACCGACACACATGACTGCTGCCTTCGGTGCCTCGGCCCGGATCATGATCCCCATGATCTGTGGCCCGTGTGGCAAAATGTTCACCAAGGTACTTCGAAGCCGTCAGCACCAGAAGGAAAGGATTTTCTCCGATTCTGCCTCTGGCCGGGCCCGGACCTCATCTGAGGCCTCGACGTCTTGGGAGTCTGATCCCGAGCATCGCCAGGGTTCCTCGAACAGGGGGTCCCCCGACCGGGAGCGCAAGAGGAAGAAGCGGCTCATGAGGGTGGCGTCAGAAGAGGTCCCTGGTTCCTCGAGGGCCAGTAAGACCCCCGACCGCCGTCCCAGGCCTTTGGAGCAGGAAAAGCCGTCCAAAGTACCTCGTGTGGAGCCGGAGACCGTCGGACACGTAAGTCCTGTAGTCCTCATGGACTCTCCTCCTCGGGCCCGAGTCTGTGGCTGCTGAGTCTCCTGAGCTTGGACTCAGGCTGACAGCCTTGGAGTGCAGATTGTCTGCCTTCATGGATCAGCAGCGTGCATCTGCCCCGACCACCGAGACATCGACGTTGAAGTCGACCCCGGAGACCGAGCCGATACTCGAGACCATGAAGGCTCGAAGTCGTCCTCGGTCAAGGTCCTCCTCGACCTCCCGTTTGGAACCGAGGGCGTCGACGCCGGTGCCTTTGGCGTCGGGGCGGGTGCCACCTTGACCTGCGCGGTCGGAGCCCCTCGACTCCTCTTCGGAGCATGGGAGATGGAGGACGAGGAGTCCCCCGACACCTTCTGGACTCAGTGCGTCCCTTCGGACTCACCGCAGTCCGCGCCCCAGAGTAGGTCCCCCCCGGAGGACACCCGGTTCTCGGAGTTCGTGCGGGACATGGCCAAAGCACTGGTGATTCCCGCGGACCCAGAGGAGAAGCCTCGAGCCGAAGAGCTCGAGGCCCTCCAGTATGACTCTCCTCCGAAGGAGGCCTTTACTGTGCCAGTTCCTCCGATGCTGGAACAGCTCCTCTTCCGGATGTGTGTAAGAGCCCTGGCTTCCAGAAGGCGCAGCTTCCACACCATTCCATGGTAGTGGAATCGGCCATGCATCGTGTGAAGAGCCAGAAGATGCACTCTGCGGTGCCCCCCGGCAGGGAGTTCCGGAACCTGGATGCTTTCGGCAGAAAGTGCTTCCAGGGCTCGATGCTTGCTTGCCGTGTCCAGTCCTACCAGCTGTACATGGGCATGTACTTACGAGACCTGACGAAAGAGCTTGCCGGGTTCTCTGCTGGCCTCTCCGGGGAACCTTTGCAGAGGGTTCCAGACTTTGTCCTCAGGAATCCGTGACTGTTCCAAGTTCATATCCCGAGGGGCCTACGATGGCTTCGAGGCTTCGGCTCGTGTGGCGGCAGCCGGCATCAGGGCCTGACGCCAGGCTTGGCTGCAGTCATCGGACCTCGAGCCCTGGGTGCAGGACAAGTTGGTCGATGTCCCTTGCCGAGGTGAAAACCTTTTTGGCAAGCCCATGGCCGAGAAGGCGGCTGAGCTCGAAACCGAGCACCTGACCAGGACAAGGCTGTCCAGAAAAGACTTCTGCCCCTTCTCACAAAAAGAAGGGCTCGGGTAAAAAGTCCTTTTACCCGAGGAAGGCGGCTGCCTACAAACCTTTCCCTCAGTACCAGGCCTCCCCCGCTCCCCAACAGGGGCAGCAGGCCAAGGGGCAGGGACATGGGCCCCATAGGCAGAAGACCCCCAAGCCTCCGGCTACTGCTCCCACTCAGCAGGGAGGGGGTTTTTGATTCCCACAGCATAGCCTTTCCACCTCTGCTGCCCCATTCCTGCACAGGAGGTCGCCTAGCCCTGTTTGCCCACAGGTGGCCACCCATTACAAGGGATGCTTGGGTTTTAAGCATAGTCCGCAAGGGCTGTATGCTTCATTTCCAGCAGTTACCTCCTGTCTACTTCCCAGGGGAGCCTCTAAGGCCTCCCCTGCACACATCCCCCCTTCTCCAAGAACTTCAAAGTCTGCTTTTGGACAAGGCGGTGGAGCCTGTGCCTCCTCGCCTGCAAGGGCATGGTTTCTATTCCAGGTACTTTCTGGTGCCAAAGAAAACCGGGGGCCTAAGGCCTATCCTAGACCTCAGGAACCTCAACAAGTTCTTGGAGAAAGAAAAGTTCAAGATGCTTACTCTTGGAACACTTCTGCCCTACCTCCAGCAGGGAGATTGGCTATGCTCCTTAGACCTGAAGGATGCGTATACTCACATCCTCATTCATCCATACCACAGAAAGTACCTCAGGTTCATGGTGGGAGGAAACCATTACCAGTACAGAGTGCTGCCTTTTGGCCTAACCTCCGCCCCACGAGTCTTTACAAAGTGCCTTGCGGTGGTGGCGGCCTACTTGAGGACTCGAGGTGTTTTTGTCTTCCCCTATCTAGACGACTGGCTCCTCCGGGGTCAAACTTACCAGGAGGCCAGGCAGGCCACCTTCAGGACTGTGTCACTCCTTCAAGACCTCGGCTTTGTCATAAACTTCGCAAAGTCCACTTTGCTCCCCTCCCAGAACCTAGAGTTCATAGGGGCACGGCTGGACTCTCTGCAAGCAAGAGCTTACTTGCCAGAGGACAGAGCTCAAAGGCTCATGGAGTTGGCATCCCGGTTTCTCAGCCTGCCAAGGGTCCCCGCCAGGCTCTGTCTGCAGCTCCTAGGACACATGGCTTCAACTGTACATGTGACCCCCAATGCCCACCTCCACATGAGGCCTGCACAGTGGTGCCTCAGATCTCAGTGGAAACAAGCCACTGGGAACCTAGCAGACAAAGTCAGGGTGTCAAAACCATTCCTGACTTCCCTCCAGTGGTGGCTACACCCCCCCCCCCCCAACTTGCTTCAGGGGGTGCCTTTTCAGGTGCCTGTCCCCACAGTGGTGTTGACAACAGATGCCTCCTTACAGGGCTGGGGTGCACACTGTCAGGGGAGCTGCACTCAGGGCCTCTAGTCCCCCTGGGAAGCCACGCAACAGATCAACCTACTGGAGTTGCGGGCTGTTCGCTTAGCCCTCAAGGCTTTTTCTCACACTTTGGTTCACCAGTCTGTACTAGTTCAGATGGACAATCAAGTAGCCATGTTCTATGTGAACAAACAGGGCTGCACTTGGTCCAGGCCCCTTGCTCCTTTGCCCTACGACACCAGATGTTGCTGAGGGCTGTTTATCTTCCTGGCCAAGAGAACTTTCTGGCGGACAGATCAAGCAGTATTCTGCAGCCCCACGAGTGGCAGCTGCATCCTTTGGTGGTTCAAAAGATTTTCCTGAAATGGGGGCTTCCATCCATGGATCTCTTTGCCAGCCTCCTGAATCACCAACTGCCCAGGTTTTGTTCCAGGCAACTTCACCCCCTAAGAGTGGCGGCGGATGCCTTCCTCATCTCTTGGTCCCAGGGCCTGCTGTATGCATTTCCTCCCACGCCTCTGGTGGCCCGAACCTTGTTCAAGATTCTCAGGGACATGGCCTCGGTACTTCTGGTTGCTCCCAGGTGGCCGAGGCAGCCCTGGTTCCCACTGCTGCTTCAACTGGCAGTGGAGACACCACTGCCTCAGGGGTTCCAACCCGACCTTCTCTCTCAGGATCAGGGTTCCCTTCCGCACCCCGATCTCAAATCTCTCCATCTGATGGCCTGGAGGCTGCAAGGGTAGTCTTAGCTTCCTGGGGCCTGCCTCAGGAAGTAGATGAGGTGGTCTTGGCTTCTAGAAAGCAATCTACCAGGAAAACGTATGCCCTGAAATGGAGGAGGTTCTCCTTGTGGTGTCAGCAACGCCAGGAAGATCCTTTCGGCTACACTGTGCCAGTAGTGCTCCAGTACCTTCTGCACTTGTCCAATCAGGGCCTTAAGTCCAATTCTGTTCGGGTCCACCTCTCTGCTCTGGCAGCTCACCACTGAATGGTGGAGGGACACTCTTTGTCGGTTCATCCCTTGGTGTCCAGGTTTCTCAGAGGCATGCTATTGCTCAAGCCTCCTCTCCGTCCACCAGCCCCTGAGTGGGAATTGAATGTGGTCTTGCAGCAACTGACTCGCCCACCTTTTGAACCAATGGCTACGTGTCCTCTACGCTTCCTTTCCTGGAAGACTCTGTTTCTAGTGGCCTTGACTTCGGCCAGGCGAGTGAGTGAACTTCAAGCCCTAGTCTGTGACAGGCCCTACACTCGCTTCTATCAGAACAGGGTAGTCCTTCGGACTCATCCTAATTTCCTCCCCAAGGTTGTCTCCTCTTTCCACCTCAACCAGGAGGTGGTTCTTCCAACATTCTTCCCTAGGCCCCATGCCAGCTGGGCTGAGACAGTCCTGCATACCCTGGACTGTAGGAGGGCCTTATCCTTCTACCTGGAGCGTACGCAGGGGCATAGGAGGGCTACTCAGCTCTTCGTATCTTTTGACCCCAATAATTTGGGGGTACCTGTCTCCAAGTGTACCTTGTCCATCTGGGTGGCTGACTGTATCACCTGGGCTTACAGGGCAGCTGACCTTCCTTTGCAGTGTTGGGTCACGGCCCACCGTGTTAGGGCAGTGGCTGCCTCAGTAGCTCATCTCCGCTCTGTACCGTTGGCAGACATCTGCAGGGCTGCAACTTGGTCCTCAAGCCAGACTTTTGCGGCCCATTACTGCCTGGAGAGGGAGTCCCGTAGGGACAGTGCTTTCGGTCAGGCAGTGCTCCGGAATCTCTTTGAGGTTTAGGCAACTCCTGCCCTCCAGCCCTCTGGTTGGGCTACCAGTAGAGATATGTTTCAGTGAAATCCTTTCTCTGCTGCGGAGGCTAGAAGGAGCTCATTTTTTAGCTCTGGGTCCCCGGTAGCCTAGAGCTGGGGAGTCCCATAAGTGAGGACTGACTTCCTGCTTGGTCCTGGAGAAAGAGTAGTTACTCACCTGTAACAGGTATTCTCCAGGAGCGGCAGGAATCAGTCCTCACAACCCTCCCTCCTCCCCTGGGAGTTGCAGTTGTACATAGTTCATTTTTACATTTTTGTGTGCTGTTTTTTAGCTATGTCATTTGACTGAGCAAAATGGCACCTTAGGCGGGAAGGGGACCGCGCATGCGTGCAGTATTCCCAAAGGCTTTCTTAGAAAGCTGGGGAAATGCTCCGCATGGGGGCTCCATCGGTGCCGATGTCACCCATAAGTGAGGACTGATTCCTGCTGCTCCTGGAGAACACCTGTTACAGGTGAGTAACTACTCTTTCCTGCTCCTGCCCCAACACCCCTTAGAAGTGTGTTATATACTGGGCGATATCCATTCGCCCGGGCTTTATCTGAATACACTTACCGTATTAGTTGCGTCGTGTGCTGGTCGTTCGTCACTTTATAGTTCGCTTTCATTAAATGTTTTTGGGCAGACACAACAAAGTGTCAAGGATTTGGTGATTTTGGCGGGCTTTTCCAATTTTGTTCTAACTTACCTATGCCTTGCCTTTGAATTGGTTCAAACCACTGTGAAGTTTGCTTGCCTCTGCATTTTTATTTTGCCTAGCCTTTGCGTTGATTCTACACTGTGTGCAGAATTTATTAAATCGTGTGTGGTGGTATTTGAACTTGTTTGGCGGTATTTGATTATCTACAGGAACAAGCAGGATTGTAGTCTTCACATATGGGTATCATCAGTACCGACGGAGCCTGTATGGGAACGCTCCCCAGCGTCCAATAGGAACGCTTTTGGGAGCATCCCTCAGTACATGCGCGCTGCCTTCCCACCTTTCCAACTGTCCCTCTTCAATTCTTCGTTTTCCGCGGAGCCAACAGGACATATACCCTGTCACCGCAGAAAATTTCTTCTTTAAACTTGTTTTCTTGTGGTCGCACCTGCCTCCGCATGACACCTACCGGTACCGCCGGTTCTTTCTTTCTTCTTTTAAAAAAAATATATATATATTGTCGCGCCCACTGCTGGCTAGGCGGTTGCCTATAGGCAGCGGGTGTACCTCCTATTATCCCTTGGTAGTATGGGTTCCCAGAGCCGAGGCTTCTGGGGATTGTAGTTGTGAAAAAAATGAGTAGCCGAGGGTTGAAGGCAAATACAGGAAAAATTTATTCTCTTCTTTTGCCCTTTCAAACATACAGCAACAAAAGTAGGATACTTCTCCAATTAAAGAAAAAGGAACTTTCACAGTAATACCAGTAGCAACTGCTTCACTCAGCTTGTTATACCAGTAGTATATCTTTTTTTCCAGAGTTCAAGAATACAGCTTAAGGGTTCCTTGCTCAGTTCAGCCCAAATAACTGCTCTTCCAAACTGAGCACTATGCAAAGCACAATCCACTTTACTTCTGGCTGCTTATACATTTAGGTAATGACTTCTTAAGCATTCAAATCAGCACTTCTGAACATTCTCTGCCAGCTTTAAAATGTTAGCAACTTCATTCCAAACATTTCTAGCAGAACAAGCAAGTACAAAGCTTCTGGGTTTTCTCAGTTTTAAACCTTACAGCTTCTTCACCTTTGCTTTACACACAAAGAACTGTCCATTTGAGAGTCGGCAGAACTATTATCAGAATCATAGTTATCTACCTGCATGCTCTCATACTCGGGGTCATTTAGCATCTGGCTGGAATCAGCTTGTGGGTTTTATTTCTTCTAATAACTTTAAAACCTTCTCCCAATGAGACCTCTTTCTATGCTGAGGAATGCTGGAAGGGCTGAGGGGATTATTATCCTTCAATAAACTATGCAAGGTTTCAAATGGGCTCACCTTACTTCTAGTAACAGAGCTCTTTACAGACCTTCCTCGAGGTGAAGCTCTTCCCCCAGGTTCTGGCAGGACCACGCCCGTGCCCTGCTCAAAGACAGCACTTTCCTCAGGATAAACTCTCCTGTCTTCAGGGCCTGCTGTAATGCTCCTACAACATGGGCTTCCTTCAGAGCTGTAGTTTCCTCTGTGCTGGCTGCAACGAGAACCTTTCCTGAGGCTGCTTCTAGAACACCTCCCTCTCTCAGCTTCCTTGCAAGAATCTTCCCCTTCTCCTCCTGGTTCCTCGGTTGTTCCTTCTCTTCCTGGTTCCTCGGTTGTCTCTTCGCTTCCTGTTTCCTCCTGCTTAAATGACTGGGGCTGCCCTATGGCTTCAAACTCCGCCCCCGGGTGTTCCCCATTACCTAGCCTGGTTGCCTTGGAGTTAGGGCGTGGCTTGCACTCAGCCACTCTGTGTGTGTTTTTTTGCTTGGCTGGAGTTTCAAACCAAAACTCCCTGAACTATTCTTCTGCTTAGGGGTAAATGTCTGTTTCCTATCCATTTCCCTGGGCTCTACTACAGTCTCGCCACCACAATATCTATTTTTGAAATTTCTCTTCAGAAACGTTTTCTTTTGCTGCTAGGCGCCATTTTGGGCATTAGGCCCCATTTTTCCCACAAGATGGAAAAACCAGCTAGTGGTTTTAAAAAATGTACTAAATGTGGCGGTACCATCTCCGTCACCGACACCCATTACTAGTGTCTAAAATGTTTAGGTCCTGACCATTCTCCATCTGAGTGTTCCTCCTGTATGGGGATGACTAAAAGAGGAAGACAGAACCGAGCTGCAAAGCTGGGTACCCTCTTTTCTTCGGATACCAGGTCCATTGCATCGACGTCTTCGTCTTCCTCCCATGGATCTCAGGTAACTAAACATAAGAGCCGGTCCTCAAAGGGTAGCTCTCCTTCAAAGCATCGAGAGGCCATTGTCATTGCCCTTGAGGAAACTACACCAGAAAAACAGCCCCGGCGGGAGGCTTCGACCTCCAAAGCATCAGCGGGCTTCCAGGATGTTCTTGAGGCTTCGACCTTGGCAGAACTACTGGTGCCATGCTCAGGGATTCCGGCCGCTTTTACCAGTACCGATACCCAGGCATCGGCAGCATCAATAGACCAGAGATTCCTCACTATCGAACGCAGTCTTGCAGCTTTTCTCACAGCTGCGGTAACGTTGACACCAGTGGTTCAATGGACACCGATACCGATGCCAGTACCAGCACCGGTACAGATACCGGTTCCAGCTTCGATGGTACCAGCCCCGGTGGGAATCCTTCCTATGCAGACTTTTTCTGGCATCGACAGATCGGTACTGGACCAATTCGGTACCGACTTCGATCGATACCGAGACCGTGCTTTGCATAAACATCGGGATCAGAGATGCTTCAAATCCTCTGATTCTGATGACTCTGATAATTCTGCTGGTACCAGAGTGTTTCTCCCGGAAGACTCCTCTTCTCCCCAATGCAGAATGTCTCCTCTGGAAGACATTTATTATTTATTTTATTTACATTCTCTTATATACCACGCTATTCTGCATCAGTGCGGTTTACATTGAACAAACTGAAATTACATTGAGCAGGGCATTATAACTTGGAGATAACTATTTTACAGGGAACATGTCTTTTCAGGATTTTATTCGTGATGTGGCCCGAGGCCTTTCAATCACGGTAGCTCCTGAAAAAGAACCTAGAGGAAAGGAATTGGAAATTCTCCAATACCCTAAGGCTCCCAAGAAAGCAGCCACTCTGCCCATTCATGAAATTCTTCATGATTTGATGCTCAGAATGTGGGAGACACCATCTCCTCATTCTAGGAGACTCGATAGCATGTATCGAGTTCCACCATGTCCTGGTTTTCAAAAGACTCAGCTGCCACACCATTCAATGGTAGTGGAGTCAGCCATGCGTAGGATGAAAAGTGCAAAGAGACATGCATCCAATCCTCCAGGTCGTGAATGCAGGACTCTTGATGCTTTTGGGCGTCGAACATTTCAGGCTTCCATGTTTTCAGCTAGGATCAGCTCATATATTTTAAATATGGGAATGTTCCTCAGAGAGGTCACAGGAGATTTGGAGCTTATGAGCCCCCTTCTCCCCAAGGACAAATGACAGGACTTTCTCACTCTGGTCAAGCATGCTCAAGATGTCTCCAAGTTTGTAAATCGTGCAGCTTTTGACTGCTTTAAATACATCAGCAGAACCTCTGCTATTGCCATTGGTGCACGTCGGATTGCCTGGCTTCAGGCATCAGACTTGGAGATTTGGGTACAGGATAAATTGGGAAACATCCCTTGCACAGGAGAAAACCTTTATGGCAAGAATTGGCAGGAGAAGGCTAATGAGATAGATACTGACAATCTCACTTTAGACAGATTGTCAAAATCTACAGCCACTCCAGCCAAACAGAAACCATATAAAAAACCCTTTTTCAGCAAAAAGAGGAAGTTTTATCCATCCTATACCCAGCAAGGGCAAGCTCAGGGTCAGGTTGCCCAGAAAGGTCAACAGCAACAATCCAGACAAAAGAAGCCAAAAGGCCTTAGAGCTCAACCAGCTCCACAGGCCCAGCCCCTTCAAGGGCTTTGACTCCTTCATAGAGAACTTAGCCTTCCTGCCTCTGAAGGGGTCAGAACCCCTAAACATTCCAGGCAGGTTGTGTCATTTTGCCAACAGATGGCACCAAATAACAACAGAAAACTGTCCATTGTGGGAGAGAGGTACAAGCTTCATGTTCACTGTATGCCCCCTCCTACAATTGTAAGACAGTTCAATTCCCAAACCTCTACAGGCAGTCTAATGGATCAAGAGGTCTCAACACTCCTTGCTCAAGGAGCAATAGAGGAGGGTGCCCATTCTTCAGCAGGTTGCAGGGTTCTACTCCCCCCTATTTTCTTATTCCAAAGAAAACAGGAGGACACAGACCCATTTTAGACCTCAGAGAATTGAACAAATATCTGTTCCAAGAAACGTTCAAAATGATTTCTCTAGGAACTCTTCTGCCATACCTTCAGAGTCAAGATTGGCTTTGTTCTCTAGATCTAAAAGATGCATATACTCACATTCTGATCCATCCAGATCACAGGAAATTCTTACGATTCCTTTTCGAGTGAAAACATTTCCAATACAGAGTTCTTCCGTTTGGTCTGGCTTCGGCACCAAGAGTATTCATGAAATGCATGGCAATAGTAGCTGCATTTCTGCGAACCCTGGGGATATTCGTCTTCCCTTACTTGGACAACTGGCTCATTTGAGCCCCCATGGTTCCAGAAGCCAGCTCTGCACTGTCTCGCACAATGTGAATCCTTCAATACTTGGGATTGGTCATAAACCTCCCAAAATCCCAACTTTCTCCGTCTCAGTCCCTAGAGTTCATAGGAGCTCGTCTAGATACCAGACAGTCAAGGGCTTTTCTCCCACAACCCTGCTGTCTTCGTATAATGCAGCTAGCTTCTCAAGCAGCGGCAAAGTCCTCCCTAACTGCTCGAGAACTACTACAACTATTGAGACATATGGCATCCACGGTTCATGTGGTTCCCTAGGCTTGCCTTCATATGCGAGCAGCCCAGTGGACCCTATCCACACAGTGAACACAAGCCACAGGACGTCTGTCAGACAAGATATCAAACTCACAACGACTGATCTTGTCCCTACAATGGTGGCAGTCATTGGAAAATCTTCTAGTGTGGTCTCCTTTCCAGCAACCCCTATTCCAGGCCACCCTAACAACAGATGCATCACAGGTGGGACAGGGAGCACACCTGCATCATCTCTCTACCCAGGGTACCTGGACTCCACCGGGGGCTCATCTTCACATAAACCTCCTGGAACTCAGAGCAATCTATCTAGCTCTTCGAGTATTCCATGCCCAGCTCAGCTACAAGACAGTCCTAATCCAAACGGACAATCAAGTAGCTATGTTCTATGTGATCAAGCAGAGCAGAACAGGCTCTCTGTTGTTATGCAACAAAGTTTTACGACTATGGGCCCTTGCCAGAGAGCATCAAATTCACCTTCTCGTGGTATATCTTCCAGGCATTCAAAACCTTTGGGCAGACAAACTCAGCTGAGTACTGCTGCTTCACGAATGGTCTCTCCACCTAGACCAGGTGGCCAAGATATTTCAGATGTGGGGAACCCCAGACATAGACCTATTTGCAAGTCCACTGAATGCCAAACTTCCCTGGTTCTGTTCAGGATTCCGGCTCAAAATTGCCAGGCAAGGGACTCCTTCTTTCTTTACTGGGGTCACGACTTCCTCTGTGCCTTCCTACCCATTCCCCTCATCCCCAAAACACTCTTCAAGCTTCAGAGAGACAGAGGTCGTATGATCCTCATAGCGCCACTGTGGCCACACCAAACGTGGTATCCCCTGCTTCTACATCTCTCTCAAACTGCGCCTCTGGAGTTAGGCTGTGCTCCAGATCTCCTCTCCCAAGAGAACAGGATTTTATGGCACCCGAATCCCCAGTCCCTGCATCTCAGGGCCTGGTTGCTGAAAGCTTAGACCGTCAGGATCTTAACCTTTCCCAACAGGTAACGGATATCCTTCAGGCTTCTAGAAAACCTTCCACAAGACACTCTTACGCCTTCAAGTGGAAACATTTTACTATATGTTGTTCACAGAAGGGGTTAAACCCCCTTATGATACCTTTGGAATCGATACTAGAGTATCTACTTCATTTATCAAATTCTGGTCTAAAGACCAATTCAGTGAGAGTCCATCATAGTGCAATTGCAGCTTCCTATAAGCCTCTAAATGGACAACCAATTTCCTCTCATCCACTCATAACAAGATTTATGAGAGGTCTTCTATTAACAAAACCTCCCATCAGGCCACCACCGGTGGCATGGGATTTAAACCTAGTTCTCGGGCAGCTCATGAAACCGCCTTTTGAACCTTTAGCCACTACAACCCTAAAGCATTTGCCCTGGAAGGTTATCTTCCTAATTGCAATCACCTCTCCACGTCGCATTAGTGAATTGCAAGCTTTAGTGGCTGATCCTCCTTATACTAGGTTTCACCATGATAAGGTTGTTCTTAGAACTCCTCCACACTTTATGCCAAAGGTGGTTTCGCCTTTTCATTTAAATCAATCAATTTATCTTCCTGTATTCTTTCCGAGGCCTCATGCCTCTAATGCAGAAAGGAACCTTCATCCTTTGGATTGTAAAAGAGCCTTGGCTTTTTACCTACAAAGAACACAGCAACATAGAAAGTCTTCTCAACTTTTTATTGCTTTTGACTCTAGTCATTTGGGACTTCCAGTCTCCAAGAGAACTCTGTCCAAATGGATTGCACAATGCATATCCTTTGCTTATGAGAGTAAGAGTCTTCCTCTTCAAAGCCATGTCACAGTTCATAATGTGAGAGCCATGGCAGCCTCTATGGCTAACCTTCACTCTGTGTCTATTGATGACATTTGTCGAGCAGCCACCTGGGCTTCGGTACACACCTTCACAGCCCACTACTGCCTGGATAAAGCCTCCGGTCGGGATGCCTTCTTTGGCCAAGCTGTTCTTCAAAATCTCTTTCAGACCTAATTCAACTCCTACCCATCAACCCTTGTAGAATGCCAGAGATCCATGGGAGGAAGGATTCCCACCTTTCTAGGGTGGCAGCTTCCTGGGGCTATCTCCCTGGCATCTTCAGCTAGGAAGTCCCCCTATGTGAAGTCTACATTCCTGCTTCTTCCTGGAGATAGCGTAGTTACTCACCTGTAACAGGTGATCTCCGGGAACAGCAGGAATTTAGTCTTCACAGCCCACCCACCTCCCCTAGGAGTTGTCTCTCTGTCTCTTTCCTCTCTCCCTCTATCCTTTCACTCAGCTACAAACTTAACTGAAGAGGGACAGTTGGAAAGGCGGGAAGGCAGCGTGCATGTGCTGAGGGATGCTCCCAAAAGCATTCCTATTGGATGCTGGGGAGCGTTTCCGCGCAGGCTCCATCGGTACCGACGATACCCATATGTGAAGACTAAATTCCTGCTGTTCCCGGAGATCACCTGTTACAGGTGAGTAACTATGCATTATCTGGTTTGCTGGACAGGTGTTTGAGTTTTCTTGATGATTGTTTGGTGGTATTTGATTATTGGTGCCAGTGTGATGAATTCTTATTTTTACTTTTAGAACTGCATGTGTTGTTTTAGCATCTCCAGTCCTTGTATTGCACATCATCCAGAGGTCTTCAGTTCCTGTTGATCTTTAATACTTTGGGACAGTGAAAGTTTTGGACCAGATTCAGCCAGTGTTTATACTAACGTAGCAGATTTGGCCTTCTTACATCCAGCCACCCCAGTATAACGAAGATGAGTGTTCCAAAGAAGAGAAAAACCTACCACTTTCATGATGAATGGGAAATGGACTACTTCTTCATCATGGTGAAAGTCAAGTGTTGTTGTCTAATTTGTAACGCCCCATTATCCTTGCCCAAAAAGGGTAATCTGGAACGTCATTATAAGGCTCTGCATAGCAATAAGTTTGATGCTGATTTTCTACCCAAAAGTGAAATTCGTAAACTGAAGCTCAAAGAACTTAAATCAAAATTGGCTACTCAGCAGCAGTTGATGGCGAAGCCAAGGTCACATTCGGTCAATGCAACCATAGCATCCTTCAAGGTCAACAACCTGATCGCAAACATATACAAACCTTTCACTGAAGGGGAATTTGTAAAAGATTGTCAGCTGCTTCAAGAAAACAATCTTTTTGAAGGATTTAAAAATAAGAAAGAGATCATAGCTGCTATTCAAGATGTACAATTGTCAAGAAACACCGTCGTGCGGCGAACAGAAAAGATGTGTGGAGACACAACTGAACAATTGTTGGAGGATGTTTCAAATTGTGTTGCTTTCTCACTCCAACTGGAGGAATCTACAGACATAAGAGACATAGCCCAATTACTAGTCTTTATCCGGATGGTTTTTGAAGACTTCAGAGTTAAAGAAGATCTACTTGGAATGATTTCTTTAAAAGGGAGAAAGTGTAATCTTCCATTGCATAGACTTGTTTCCATCACTACTGATGGAGCAAGAGCAATGACAGGTGAGGTTAACGGTTTCATAGCCCTCTGTAGGCAGCATGACGACTTCCCAGATTTCCTTTCTTACTTGCATCATTCACCAGCAAGTTTTGGCAAGCAAGAGACTCAATACAAAGACTGTCACGGACATCACTTTCAAAATTGTAAATTTAGTTCATGGAAGATCACTTCAAAGATGGCTTTTCAATCTTACTCTTGATGAAGGGGCAGCGGAAATCATTTTGCACACAGATGTAAGGTGGCTAAGTAAGCACAAATTTCTGCAAAGATTTTGTGATTTGCTGAATGAAATAAGAAGTTTTTTGAAGGAGAGGGGGGAGATGACTAAGCAGAGTTGGAAGAGGAGGAGTGGTTATGTGATCTGGCATTTCTCGCTGACTTTGCAGGCGAACTAAGTGATATGAACCTTGAACTACAAGGTAAAAACAAATGCATTGGTGAGATGATGAGTACAGTTTCATCCTACAAGAGCAAATTTGAGCTAATGATGACTGACCTTGCAAACAACACTTTTGATCATTTTCCTAATACGCAGGACCATCTGGGACAATATCCAAATTTTGTTTTTCAGAACGAGAAGTATGTGACGGAAATCTGTTCTGTTATCCAGGAATTCGAAAATAGATTCTGTGACTTCCAAAAAATTGGAACAGTTGTGGAGTACTTTTCATACCCATTCAAAGTAGATGTGGACATTAAAGAAACTGCTGCTGCTATCAGTAAAAATTGCTCATTGAACAAGCCATCTCTTGAAAATGAAATATTAACCCTTAACAATTACATTTTTCTCAAGACCCGTGCTGAGCAAGAATCGTTTTGTAAGCTAGTGCCTAGAGACAAATTTCCCAATTTGAGAAGATGCAGTGAACCTATACACTCCTGTTTCGGTTCAACTTATTTGTGTGGATCTGCGTTTTCCCATCTGAAAATGACAAAGAGTACACAACGTTCCAACATGACAGATGAACATCTCCAGAATTCCCTGAGACTGGCCCTCATGCAATATTCACCAAACTTCAAAAAGCTGTGGATGAAATGCAGGCTCAGACGTCTCACTAATGAGCAAGAGCGAAATACTAAAGATTGTGCAAGATCAGCCTGGATCAATACTCGACCTAACTTTAACACAAATTACTCAATAAAAGTTAAAGAAAGTTATTACTCAATAGAACTTTAAGAAAAAATGTACTTTCCATTTCCCCTGGCAGTTCTTACTGGATCTTCGTCTCTGTTTTGTTTTTGCTTAATTTGCTTAACAGCTGATCACATCCAAGTAAATGACAGAAGGTTCATTAAAAATGGTGGGGGGGGGGGGAATCCTCCAACTTTATTGGGTTAAAATTTAATTTGAAACTTAATTTTCATGCTGGTAGATCACCGGCACTTTTGGCCTGAAAAGGTAGATCACGACCTGTTCGAAGTTTGACATGCCTGCTCTAGACAATAGAACTTCAGTGGGAAAAGTGAGATCAGCTAGTAAATACACCTTCCTCTTCATCTCTCCGGGCCAGTCCAGGTACAGTTGGGTAGTCAATCTCCTCCAGCAGCTGAGGACTGAATGCTGAAACTTTTGCTGGCAGGTGCTATAGCTCCCCCTGGTTTCAGAAAGCCAGTCTTCGGTCCTCAGCAGCTGTGTAGGACGTATCTCTGGCAGGCTCCCAGGAGAGACAAATTTGGATCAAGGCAATGGAATTGTTTTAAAAAAAAAAAGATAAGCGGACAGCTTTAAATTTTACAAGAAAGGACCTTGCCCGCTAGCCCTAGCAGGGCAATACAGCGAGAGGTGCTCCCTTATTCGTTGGGGAAAAGTAAAATAAAAAGCAAAAGGTAAAGAACAATGATTCTCAGCTATTATAGTGATTTTAGCAGAATCGGGGGCAGAACCTGCTTTCCGGAGGATACGTTGTTTAGCGGGGGAGTAGATAGGAGGTGGGAGCCCCAGTATCCTCTTCCCGCTGTTGTTCGCTTCGTCTCTATAGCTCGCTAGCAGCGGGAACCCAGAGATGGGAGCTCTGTTGTTGAAGCTAAGGTAAGAGTGGAGTCTGCTTTGCCGGCTTAGGGGGCTTTGAGCCTGTTTAAATTTCTTTGTTTAACGCTACGAGATGGTTTAGACATCCGTGCCAGTTTTTGTTTTCTGAGGTATTTAGGCCGGCGGGAAAGCGGGTGTGCTATTTTGGGATCGCCGTGTGTGTTAAACGGCAGGTTTCGACGGCGGGGTTTCTGGACTAGCCTATTGTTTTTCTTTTGTTTTTCTGTGGCTGTTTAGTTCCTTGATGGAGGGCTCGGGGTCTGGAGTATTGGCAGGAGATAAGCCTCAGGGGCCGTTGCTTAAGGCGGGAGCGTCAGACATGGTATCTTTAGAGACTTCTGCCTCTCCTGCGCTTTTACAGCGTTCAGGGAAAAGGAAGTCTAAATCGCATAAAACGCCTTCAGTGGAGGAGACAGGCAATACTTCGTCCCCTGGAGCTCAGGGCACGTTCGATTCTCTTTTTTCTCCTGAGTTTATTTTGGCTTTACATAAAGCCTATATGTTGAAAATGCCTCAGCCAGTTGAGAGTCAGGCTGCTGTGGCTCAGGGGGATTTACCATTGAAGGAGCCCAAGGTATCAGATCCGGGAGAAGGAACCTCGGCTCAGCGGCCGAGTGGGGACTTCACTTCAGAGGTATTAGGTCCGCAGCTCTCTGGTCCTCTCATGCCTGAAGAGGGAGAAATTTTTTCTGAGGCAGGTCTGAATTTGTGGCCAATGGAGTTGGAGGAAGGGGAGCTTGGGCCAGGGGAGGACCCCAATGTCTTCCAGGTGTTTTGTAAGGAGGAGCTGGGGGCTCTGATTGCTCAGTCCCTCGCAGCTTTAAATATAGTGCTTCCTGCGCTGCAACAAAAACCCCTGGAGGATCCTTTATTGCAAGGGTTTAAACCGGAACAGCGGTGTTTCCCTATGCACAGGGTGATTAAGCAGATGATAGAGTCTGAATGGGAATGCCCAGAGGCTAGCTTAAGGGGTGGGCGTACCATTGCACGGCTTTACCCTGTCCCTCAGGAGGAGAAGGATTTGCTACGGATGCCTAAGGTGGACGCGCTAGTGTCGGCGGTCACTAAGAAAACCACGATTCCTGTGGAAGGGGGTGCAGCCCTTAAAGATCTTCAGGATCATAGATTAGAGGCGCTTCTGAAGCAAGCTTTTGACGCTAGTGCGCTAGCCTTACAGGCTTCAGTTTGCGGAGCGTATGTGTCTAGAGCCTCTATCCGTTGGATTCAGGAGCAGTCCGCGGTGAAACATGAGGATTCGTCCCCAGAAGGAGCAAAGCTGGAGTTGGCGGCTGCTTACCTCACGGACGCCTTCTATGATTTGGTTAGAATTGCAGCGAAATCCATGGCTTCGGTTATTGCTGCTAGGCAATTTCTTTGGCTACGAAACTGGGCGGCAGACTCATCTTCTAAGTCGCGCCTCAGTAAGCTTCCATACAAGGGCAAGCTGCTTTTTGGGGAAGCATTGGAAAAGATTGTTAAAGATTTGGCCGATTCAAAAGGGGGTCGTCTTCCGGAAGATCGTCCCAGAGCGACAAAGGCCGATACAATGCAGAGAGGTCACAACAGAGATGTTCGTAGGTTCCGAGGATCTCGGTTTGTCCCTTACCAAAGGGGTCGCTTTCTTTCCAGGGGACAATCCTTTCGAGGAGCCAGAGGGTTTGACAGGGGGTTTTTCAACGCCCAGCAAACCTCTTCTAAGAAGCCACAATGAAGGGAGGCTGATCCAGGCGGAGATACCGGTAGGAGGACGTTTGCAGGAGTTTCTCTCCGCCTGGTCCACCATAACTACTGATCTCTGGGTGCTAGAGATCATCCGCGAGGGATATGCTCTGGAGTTTGCTTCTTCTCTGGCGGATGCCTTTGTGTTATCCCCCTGCAGTCCGCAATGGAAAAGACAGGCGATTGAGGGCACTCTGCAGCGCTTGTTACAGCTGCAGGCCGTGGTTCCAGTGCCTCTAGACCAGTACGGTTTAGGTCGATACTCGATTTACTTTGTAGTGCCCAAGAAGGAAGGGTCGTTTCGGCCTATACTAGATCTCAAGCACGTGAACCGTTGCTTGCGGGTTCCGCATTTTTGGATGGAGACTCTGAGGTCGGTTATTCGAGCGTTGAAGCCAGGAGAGTGGCTTTCCTCCATAGATCTGACAGAAGCTTACCTGCACATTCCGATACGTCCGGAACACCAGCGGATTCTGCGGTTTGCTGTCCCCATGGGACATTTTCAATTTCGGGCATTGCCGTTCGGACTGGCTACCGCGCCTCGTACCTTCACCAAGGTGATGGTAGTCGTGGCAGCGGCTCTTCGCAAGGAAGGGATTCAAGTGCATCCCTACCTGGACGATTGGTTGATCCGGGCAAGTTCTCGGGAGGAGTCGGCTGCGGCGACAGCTCGGGTGGTGCAGTTCCTGGAACACCTAGGTTGGGTCATCAACCGGGCAAAGAGTCAGCTATTACCATTACAGCGGTTGACATACCTCGGGGCCTTGTTTGACACAAAGAGCGGAACGGTTCTTCCGCCAGACAGGGTGCAGAAACTGGTAGCACAAGTGGAGGCCTTCGTTTATCTAGCTGCTCCAACAGCTTGGAGGTATTTACAGTTGTTGGGTTCGATGGCCGTGGCCTTGGATCTGGTGCCTTGGGCCAGAACTCACATGCAGCCACTGCAGCACCCCTTACTCTCCAGATGATCTCCACAAGTTCATCCCCTGTCTCAAAGGCTGCGGTGTCCGGAGGACGTCCGCGTCAGTCTGCAGTGGTGGCGAATTCCAGCACACCTTCAGGCAGGAGTTCCTCTGGAGGATCCAGAGTGGGTCTTGGTCATGACAGATGCCAGCCTTTCTGGTCGGGGAGCTCATTGCCTATCTTGAGTAGCACAAGGGACCTGGTCTGCGGAGGAGAGCAGTTGGTCTATCAATCATTTGGAACTGCGAGTGGTTCGTTTCGCGCTTCTGGATTTCTCGGATCTAATTGAAGGTCGAGCGGTACGAGTGTTTTCAGACAATCTAGTGACGGTGGCCTACATCAACAAGCAGGGGGGCATAGGCAGTGCACCTTTGCTACAGGAAAGTCAGGTCTTGCTTCAGTGGGTGGAATTGCATCTTGTTGCACTTTCGGCGGCTCATTTAGCAGGGAAGGACAACGTTCAGGCCGATTATCTCAGTCGCCATCGCCTGGATCCCGGAGAGTGGGAACTGAACTGGGCGGTGTTTCAAGAGATCACGATTCGGTGGGGTCAGTCGGTCATGGACCTCATGGCGACTCTGGCCAATGCCAAAGCGTCCCAATTTTTCAGCAGGCACAGAGAGCACATGTCGGAAGGTCTAGACGGTCTGGTGCAGCCCTGGCCGGCGGGGAAACTCCTTTATGTGTTTCCTCCTTGGCCGTTGCTAGGGAGGGTCATCCGGAGAATATCGGTTTACAGTGGCAAAGTGATTCTCATTGCTCCGGATTAGCCCAGACGTCCCTGGTATGCGGATCTGGTATGACTTCTGGTAGCTCCTCCTTGGAGGTTACCCTCGTGGGTCAACTTCTTGAGTCAAGGTCCGGTATTGATGCCACAGGTGGATCGATTCTTGCTTACGGCTTGGCTCTTGCGAGGGAGCGTTTGCAGCGCAGAGGATACTCGGGGTCCGTGATCGCCACTATGTTAAAATCCAGAAGGCAATCGACATCGTTAGTGTATGTTCGCATATGGCGCATTTTTGAGGTGTGGTCTAGAGAGAGGGGAGTGCGACCCAGCTCCACAGGCTTACCAGATGTTTTGGCGTTTCTTCAAGGCAGACTAGAAAGAGGTCTAGCCCTAAATACTCTCAAGGTCCACCTGGCAGCTCTTTCTTGTTTTAGAGGTCGGGTGCAAGGGTGTTCTCTCGCGACGCACCCGGATGTTCAAAGATTCCTCAGGGCAGCTAGGAATATCCGCCCCCCAGTTCGTCTCGTGGTGCCTCCGTGGGACTTGAATTTGGTGCTCAAGGCCTTAATGGGGCCGCCCTTTGAGTCGGGGGTTCCCGAAAGCTTACGAGAGTTTTCTTGGAAAACAGCCTTCCTGGTAGCCTTGTGTTCCGCTAGGAGAGTTTCGGATTTACAAGCACTCTCCTGTAGAGAGCCGTATCTACACTTTTCAAAGGAAAAGGTGGTTCTGAGACCCGTACAATCGTATTTGCCAAAGGTGGTCTCGGGTTTTCACATGAATCAGTCCGTTTCGCTTCCTACTTTCAGTCGCAGGGTGGCAGTAAGATGAATCGGGCTCTTCGGAATTTAGATTTAGGGCGCGTTTTACAGAAGTATCTTTGAAAGACGCAGCCATTTCGGAAGTCCGATCGATTCGTTCTGTTTGGGGGACCTCGCAAGGGTCAGGCGGCTACCAAGGCCTCAATCGCTCGTTGGGTGAAGCGAGCGATAGCGGGGGCATATGAGGCAAGACACCTCTGCGGGAGCTCAGGGTGCATTCGACTAGGGCTCAAGCTACTTCTTGGGCCGAGTTGGCCTTGATTCTGCCAGCAGATATCTGTCGGGCGGCGACCTGGTCCTCTCTACATACTTTCACAAAACATTATAGGTTGGATGTGCAGGCACGCGCAGATGCTAAGGTTGGGGCCTCGGCCATTATAGCGGGGCTCGCGGGACCCTCCCCAGTTTAGGTACTGCTTTGATACTGCCCAACTGTACCTGGACTGGCCCGGAGAGACGAAGAGGAAGGAGAAATTAGGCCTTACCTGCTAATAGTCTTTCCTTGAGTTCTCTCCGGACCAGTCCAGGTCCCACCCAATTGAGCAGCGAGCAACAGTTTATCTTAGGAGGTCCATGGTTCGTCGAGTTTTCTAGTCTTTCCCGTCGCGGGAAACTGCGTATACAGATGGTGAACAGGTTGACTGGAAGAGAATATTGGAGAGTTCTGGCTAAGTTTAGCGGGCTCTTAACAAAAAAAAAACAACAACTTTATACTCTAGTAAGTTTTTCATAAGGGCGCGCTTCTTCACAGTAGGAGCATATTTCTAGGTTTCTTCAGTAGTTATACATTGGGTTACAATAAGTAGACACTGGTTTGTTGTTTTAGTCTGCTGCTTTGACAATAGGTTACTGGCTTTCTGACACCAGGGGGAGCTATAGCACCTGCCAGCAAAAGTTTCAGCATTCAGTCCTCAGCTGCTGGAGGAGATTGACTACCCAACTATACCTGGACTGGCCCCGAGTGTACTCAAGGAAAGACAATTAGCAGGTAAGGCCTAATTTCTCCTTGGACAATTTTAAACTGGAAAAAACAATCTCCTCATAATCAGTTGCAGTAGCTGCAAAATATGATTGCAAAACCCTGAATCACAAAATTTTTCAGATAATAGAGAAGCAGTACAACCAAATATAGCCAATCCATTTTAACCAGCTGGTAGAGCCCACACCCTACCGCATCAAAAAGAAAATAAATCCTCAACACAAACTAATATCCACACTTACCATCCCCACCCATAAAACTCCATAGGAATTCCCAAAATAGCAGAAAAGTTGTAACAGCATCCATGGGTGTTCCAAATTCAAAGGGAAGCTCTGATTATGCTGTGGGTGATGTCAGCGGTAGGGGTGGAGCCTTACACACATTATCACTTCTAGTGAAGCTCCTAGTGGCAGTTTTTTCTCAACAGGCTGGCAGGTGAAGACATGGAAAAATGCTGAGCAGAATGTAAAATCAGACAGCAAAGACACAGGGCTGTACCAAGCTATAACTGCGCCCTGTGCGACTTGTGAAAATGGTGCCCCCCCCCCATGACATCAGACTTTTATCAGTTACATACTTTATTTATTTAAAACCATTTCTATGCCGCTTATCAAAATCTAAGAGGTTTACAAAATAACATTCATAACAATAAATTAGACAGTAATAAACTGAAAACATCATAAAACAAAAAAATGGTAGTATTAGACAATAGGCCTGTATAAAGTTAACTAAAGTTATGAATCTATGCAACCCACAGTCAACTTTAGTCTACTTTATACAGGTCTATTGTCTAATATGACCATGTAAAAACACTATCAGGTAACAGTCTACAAGGAGCTGTTGTAACTAATGTAGGTGTCATCTTGCTTCAAAATCTAGTTTCTATTTAAATTTAGACAAATATGACTTCACTATCCGCAAAGGCAAAATTAATAAGTAGAAAACTGGTCTTTGGTAAATGTTTAGTATAATGTTATAGGGTTTTAAACCAAAGTTTACCAAACAAACTAATAAAGAAGAACTGGAGCACAAATCCAATCGACAACTCAATTATTTCAAAATTACTTTTCTTGCTTTCTGCACAGCAGAATCATCTATGACACTGTCGTAACTGAGAGTGTCAGCTATTTCATGTTCAATAGACAAAATTGCCACCTCCTCTTGCCATCTTTCTGGGCAGACTAGATGGACCATACTGGTCTTTATCTGCCGTCATTTACTATGTTATATTACAATCCTCTAGTGTCAACTACCAGGTACATTAGAAAGTACTACAAAACCCTGCTCACTTAGAACCTATGCTAAACCTGCCATATCAAAACAGCACTACAAGGACTCACACAGCACCAGACACTACATATAAAAAGGCAGCACTGCAAAATAAATCCAATATACCTCAGAAAATCAATACATCTTCTGGGAAAAGAGATCAAGTAAGACTCCTACACAGAAACTACACAAGCAGAATACCACAGCTAGGTCATATATGCAAAACATAGACAGACCATCATCAAATACAGAACAAGGGGTCACAATTTAGAAATATGAAGGCCATGATTGAACTGGGAACCCTAAAAGCCAAACTTGGAAAGCACCACAACACTGGAGAAATAAAACTATAAATTCATTTCCTCTTGTAGTGAACAAACACAAAGACATCAGTGATGTACATTTCCCAGAGCTGACATATTCCAGTTAGTAAATTCAAAATAAAATATTCCTTATCGTCCCTCCAGTCTAGTCCTGGAAACTCTGGGTTGTGCTCCTCTTCCAGCAGCTTGGAGACTGAGAAATGCCATTCTTTGATGACACTGGTATAAGGACATAGGAACCGTCTCCTCACTCCAGTTATCTCAGTCTCCAAGCAGCTGGAGGAGGTGAGCCTGGAGGTCCCGGCTCACTAGAGGAATAATTAAGGGCATTTAGTTTGAGTTAGATTAATTTAATTTACATTAATTTCCACTAGAACTTGTAATTTTTTTTAACTTTTAGTACAGCAGTTTCACTGTACCTTTAAAGTTTTTGACTGCTAGAGACCTCTCTCCCCTTCCCTCTCCCTCTCCTCCGTAGTACTGTAGAAACGAGGGGAACAGGCTCCGGTTGCAGTCCGTTTAACTGGAAGGGCAAGCAACCGTGAGCGGAGGAATCCCAAGCGCATCACAGAAGTCTTGCCTGTCAGCGCTCGGGTGCTGAAGCAGAGAGGAGCCGCAGCCGTATCGCAGCAGTGCGATTCAGTGCCTTTTGGGTCGGACCAGGGAAGAGCAGGCCCTGGGGATGTAGCCAGCCATTCCCTGTTGAAACAACAGAGAGGCACAGACGACGCTGTTCTGGGGGGGGTAAGGTAAGGCGCCAGGGCATCAGTGGCGATTAATTGATTTTTTTACTGCCGGAACCGGCTGCAGGCCCGCGCCGCATGCGTTTCACGTGGGAAAAGCCAGTAGCTGCTGCGGGGATACAAAGCCTCTTACTTCTGCAGCAAAGCTTCGTTTGAATTTTCTTTCTTCATAATTTAGCTCCGGGGGACTCCTGCACATATCCAGGATAGTTATAAAAACAACAACAAAAAAAAAACGCCGCAGGATTCTCGGGGCGTTTTAGCTGTGGTGATCCTATTGCCTCCTTGGAAGGTGCACTGCTCTTGGGGGAGGTGCTTCAGGGGCACTTGGGCCGATTGATACGTGGTCAAGATGCCTTCAAAGACGTTCTGTTTACTCTGTGGGGTAAAGAAGTCTACAGTCTCGGACACAGGGGTCTGTAAGAGCTGTAGTCAAGCTTCTGCCGCAGAACAGAAACAGTTGGATACGGAAAAGGAAGATCAGGAGGAAGGCATGCAGGGGCCTCTGCCCTCCGCGTTAGATCCTATGGAGCCCATACCGGGGCCTTCTACTGCTCCGTATATACCATTCGCTCAGGCATCCTTGTCAGGTAATTTGTCTTCAATTTTTTTCCCGGACTTTGTGTCACTTATTCAAAAGGCATTCGGGGGCACTCAAAGAGAAGCTTCTTCTGGTTCCATCGGTGTGGATTTGGGACAGAAAAGACCAGGGACGACTTTGTCTGTGGGAACTTCGGGGGTATTGCCAAAGAAATCTAGAATAGAAAAAGATAAGCAGGAGCAGTCGGTGATTTCGGAAGATCTGCACACTGAAGATGGTAAGCAAGATCTAGAGATGGACGAGGAGTTGGAATAAGGAGAAATCACGGAGCAAGAGGACCAGGCCAGGGTAGTGCGAATTTTTCGGAGAGAAGAATTGCCCGCACTTATTTCTGAGACACTTAAAGCACTTAATATGCCAGCATCAGGGCCAGCGGAGGAGGCTACATTGGAAGATAGGTTGTTACAAGCATTTCGGAAGACTCAGAGAGCTTTTCCCATGCACAGAGTGGTAAAGGAAATGATTCAAGGTGAGTGGGACATGCCAGAGGGGTCTAGAGTTCCTGAGCGGTCCTCCAGTTTAGTCCTCCACAATCGGGTAGTGCACCTCCGCCTGGAGACTGGACCAATCAACTCTTTCGGTATGATATATGCAGGCGGAGCTCCCATAAGCTCCCAGTGTGTCCAGTCTCCTTGCAGCTGGAGGACGTGTGTGCCTACCTGGGCACACTTAGTGGCACTTGGGGAAGCAACACTAGTTAGTTTTTGGGGTCTTTTCTTTCCTTTATTCCTTTGGTTTAATTAGGTAGCTGTTGCTTTAAATCTGTAAAAAGGAAGAAAGGTGATTCAGGGAGCCTCCTGGAAGTCAGTCCTGCATTGGGCTCCTGCCTTCCTGACCGGAGGCTGGTGGCAGTCAGGTTTGATCTCTCCCCTGGACTGAACGGGGAGTAGATCTACCCTTTGCAGACAGCTACTTATTGTCTAGCTGGTTCCTGTCAATTTTCTGCTGGGGCAGGGTAGGGAACTTGCTTTCCTTTCTGCCTTGGCTGCTGCAGCACGTTTCCCTTCTGCTTCATTGAGGTGAGTGGACTGCCTTCTGAGCCTCGTTTAGACGGTGGGGGTCCGAGCTCGGGATTTTTATTTCCCCCCCCCCCCTGCCCTTCTCTGGCCGTTCTTTTATTGTTAATTTCATTTCTTTATTTTGCCTTATTTTTCGCGCCGTTTTTTGACTGAGAGTGCTGGAGCCGGTGGCCATTTTGAAGCCCTGACAGGGGTTTTTTCTTCCAGCTTCAACACTTGTGCACGGCTTGCCCTTGCGTTTTTTGGACTCATTTTATTGGCGATTTTGCTCAGGACCTCCTAAGGATTCAGGGGAGTATTTTGTTTTTTTCAAAAAAAAAAAAACAAAAACGATTTTAATCAGGTTGGCAGCTTCCCTTTTCTTTTGCTGGGGGATCAGTTTGCCTGTCTTTGCTGGAATACTAGTGCATTGCCATGGCTTCTAAACCGCAGTGTGTGATTTGTGGGTCACGTAGAGCGGCGGTGGCGGACTCTGGCGTCTGTCGTAGCTGTGCCTCCCTTACGGCTGGCTCGGACCATCATCCGGAGTTGAAGGAGCTGCCAGAACCTGATGGCCCCCCTAACTTGACAGAGGGGGAGCTTTCCCCGGTTGTCGCCCGTCCGGTTCTGTTCCCCCTTCTACAGGCCAGGCTGCGGAGCTTTTAAACACCGCCCTAATATGCCCATCCGTGGATTTTTCCCCAGATTTTGTTCTCCTTATGCACCAGGCGTTTCGTTTGAGTCGGTCCGGGCACTTGCCAGAGGCTTGGGCTACGCCTCTCCCTTCCCTTCCCTCGGGGGAGGGCCGGCGGCCTTCTCAGCCGGCCGCCAAGCGGTTTAAATCCCTAGAACCCGATCAGGACGCCGTGGGTTATCCTGATTTGGAAGCGGAGGGTGATCCGGATCCTGAGGGGGATGATCTGGAGGACGGTGAAATCCCAGAACCTGAGGACCAAGCGCGGATTATTCGTGTTTTTCATAGAGAAGAGTTGGTGCCTTTGATCACGGAGTCTCTTCAGACCCTTAACTTAGCGGTCCATCGTCCTCTAGAAGAGGACGGTCTGGAGGATCCGCTCATTCAGGCGGTTCGGGAGTCCCAGGTCGTGTTTCCCGTGCACCGTGTGGTGGAACAAATGATCCAATCCGAGTGGGATCAGCCAGAATCCGGTTTGAAGGGCGTTCGGACTATGAATCGTCTTTACCCCTTAGCCGACAAGGACAAGGACTTGTTTAAGTCCCCGCGGGTAGATGCTGCGGTGTCCGCGGTGACTAAGAAAACCACCATCCTGGTGGAGGGTGGTGCTGCCTTAAAGGATGCGCAAGATAAGAAGGTAGATAATTTGTTGAAGCAAGCCTTCGATACTAATGCCTTGTCCCTTCAAGCCTCGATTTGTGGCACTTGGGTGGCTCGAGCCTGTTTACGTTGGGCGCAGCACTTGCGTTCCACCTCTGGCTTGGACCAGCAGGGGTTGTTGGAGGTCACCCGCTTAGAGTCTGGGTCGGCGTATCTGGCGGATGTGCATTATGACTTAATTAGGACTTTGGCTAATAGCATGGCTTCTTTGGTAGCGGCGCGCCGGTCCATCTGGTTGCGTAACTGGGCGGCTGACAGCTCTTCAAAGTCCCGTCTCAGTAAATTGCCCTTCAAGGGTAAGTTGTTGTTTGGTGATGCTCTGGATAAGTTGGTTAAAGACCTTGGTGAGTCTAAAGGAGGTAGGCTACCGGAGGATAAGCCCAAGCTGCCTAGAACCATGTCCTCTACGCGCGGCCAGTTTAGAGATTTTCGTAGATTTCGCTCTTCCTGTCTTTGGAGTTCTCAGCGCGGGCGTTTTGGATCGCGCTCCCAGGGGTTTCGTGGCTTCCGAGGGGCTGGTCGAGGTTTTTCCGGAGCCTCCACCTCCTCGTCCTCTACCTTTAATCGCAAGCCGCAATGAAGCGAGGCGGGCTCTGGAGGGGAGTCCGGTCATCGGGGGTCGCTTACGCGATTTTCTTCCCTCTTGGGCCCAAATCACCTCAGATCAGTGGGTGCTGCAGATAATCGAAAAGGGTTATGCGCTGGAGTTTGCGTACCCGCTTCGGACTCTTTTGTTCTGTCCCCCAGCAAGGGCGATCACAAGGCTCGAGGCCTGTGTGTGACCCTTCATCGTCTTTTGTCCCTCGGGCGGTGGTTCCCGTTCCTTCTTCCGAGCGCGGCGCCGGTCGCTACTCCATCTATTTTGTAGTTCCCAAGAAGGACGGTTCTCTCCGGCCCATCTTGGATCTCAAGGGCGTAAATCGTGCTCTCAAAGTTCCGCACTTTCGGATGGAAACCTTGCGATCTGTCATCGTGGCGGTGCGGCAAGGGGAGTTTCTCACATCTCTCGATCTCTCAGAGGCTTATCTGCACATTCCTATCCGGGACTCTCATCAAAGGTTCCTTCGTTTTGCGTTTCCGTGGGGTCACTATCAGTTTCGGGCCATACCGTTCGGTCTGGCTACTGCTCCCCGTACGTTCACGAAAGTGATGGTAGTGGTAGCAGCAGCCTTGCGGAAGGAGGGTATCCTGGTTCACCCGTTCCTCGACGATTGGTTGATTCGGGCAAAGTCCTGCGACGAATGTGTGCAGGTCACGAGCAGGGTGGTCTCTCTGCTTCAGGAGCTCGGATGGGTGGTCAACGAACAGAAGAGCCGTCTGCTGCCAACTCAAGACCTCGAATACCTGGGAGTGCGTTTCGACACCGTCAGGGGCCTGGTGTGTTTGCCGGAGCGTCGTGTCCTAGCCTTACAGAAACTCGTCCGCCTCTTCCTACGCTTGCCTGTCCCGTCCGTGTGGTGGTACCTCCGCCTCCTCGGCACGATGGCTGCGACCCTGGAGGTGGTTCCTTGGGCGCGGTTCCATATGCGTCCACTTCAGAGTGCGTTGTTGCGCCGTTGGTCCAACCAGTTCGACTCATTGAACATGCGGTTGCCGTGCCCGAGGCCGGTTCGTCGGTCGCTCCGGTGGTGGCTCTGCTCGACGAACCTGCGGATGGGGCTTCCCTTGGAGCCTCCTCTGTGGGTTCCGTTCACGACGGATGCCAGCCTCTCCGGATGGGGTGCTCACTGCGGGGAGCGCTTCACGCAAGGAACGTGGTCTCCTCGGGAGGCTTCTTTGTCGATCAATCGGCTCGAACTTCGGGCGGTGCGACTCGCCCTGATAGCCCTCGAGGCCGTGGTTCTCGGGAAGCCGGTACGCGTGCTCTCGGACAATGCGACGACAGTGGCCTACATCAATCACCAGGGGGGCACCGGCAGTGTGTCCTTGGAATCGGAGGCGACGGCCTTGTTCTCTTGGGTAGAGACGCGTCTACCGGCGATCTCGGCGGCACATATAGCAGGCACGGAGAATGTGCAAGCGGACTTCCTCAGCAGGGTGCGGGTGGATCCCGGGGAATGGGAACTGAACCCGCAGGTTTATGCGCAGATAGTTCGTCGGTGGGGTCCTCCCGTCATGGATCTCATGGCGACGTTTCAGTCGGCAAAGACGGGGCGCTTCTTCAGCAGGCGCCGAGAACGCATGTCCGAGGGGCTCGACGCCCTCATTCAGCCGTGGCCGACGTCCGGACTTCTTTACGTCTTTCCTCCGTGGGCGTTAATCGGTCGAGTCGTTCAGCGCATCGAGAGTCACCGGGGGCGAGTGTTGCTGGTGGCTCCGGACTGGCCCAGGAGACCTTGGTATGCCGATTTGGTCAGATTACGCGACGGCATTCCCTGGCTCCTGCCCTCGTTACCGGATCTTCTTCTCCAGGGTCCACTGCGGATGCCCCAAGTGGCTCGATTCTCGCTTACGGTTTGGCCATTGAGAGGGCTCGGTTAAGGAAGAGGGGTTATTCACCTGCGGTGATTGACACTCTCCTTCGGGCGCGCAAGACGTCCACTTCTCTCACTTATGTGCGCGTGTGGAGAATTTTTGAGGACTGGTGCTCCAGACGGGGGGTGCGGGCGGCGACGGTGTCCGTGCCCGTTGTTTTAAGTTTTCTGCAGGATGGCTTTGATAAAGGTCTGGCCGCCAGCTCTCTAAGGGTTCAGTTGGCGGCCCTCTCCTGTTACCGAGGAAAGGTGTTGGGTCATTCTCTCGGGGCTCACCTGGACGTGCAGCGTTTTCTCAGGGCGGTTGGTCGCTTGCGTCCTTCGTGTAGAATCTCCGTTCCTCCGTGGGATTTGAATCTTGTCCTGCGTGCTTTGGTTCGGGAGCCCTTTGAGCCTCTCAGGCAGGCATCTCTTAAGGATCTGACCCTGAAGACCGTTTTTCTCGTGGCCATTTGCTCTGCTCGACGTATCTCTGAACTTCAGGCGCTTTCCTGCAGGGAGTCCTTCTTGTCTTTTTCCCCGGATCGGGTGGTCCTTCGTCCTGTTCCTTCCTTTTTGCCCAAAGTGGTTTCGCCCTTTCATTTGAATCAGGCGGTGTTCCTCCCGGTCCTGCATGCCGTTTCCGACAGTCCTGCGGACAGGGGACTTCACTTTCTGGATGTTAAACGCGTTCTTCAGCGTTACTTGAAGGTGACGGCGGCCTTCCGCAAAACCGACCGCTTGTTCGTGCTCTTTGGCGGTGCGCGGAAAGGTGAGGCGGCGGCTAAGGCCTCTATTGCGCGTTGGGTCAAAGGGGCGATCGCGTCGGCGTATCTCTTGCAGCATAGATCAGTTCCAGAGGGGTTACGAGCCCACTCTATCAGGGCTCAGACGACTTCCTGGGCGGAACTTAGTTTGGTTCCGCCGGCGGAAATCTGTAAAGCGGCCACTTGGTCGACGTTGCATGCCTTCAGTAAACACTACAGATTGGATGTCTTGGCCGCTCGGGATTCTTGTTTTGGTTCGGCTGTTCTGCGCGCCGGCTGGCAAGGTCCCGCCCGGTGTTGACTGCTCTGTTACATCCCGATTGTGGAGGACTAAACTGGAGGACTGCTCAGGAAATGGAAATTACACATACCTGGTAATTGTAGTTCCTGGAGGGTCCAGTTTAGTCCTCCTTCCCTCCCGCGTATCAGGTTGTGCTTGGCGGCGCGCTTTGACGAACAGTTCGGGCGGCGAGAGTTTTTCTCTGGTCTTTTCTGCTCTTTTCTGTTCTTTTCTGGCTTTCGCTACTCCTTAAGACCGCGCTTCCGTTCCTTTGGTGGTTGCGGTTTCCCTTCCAGCCTTTACCCTTGGGGGGGTTGGGGTGGGGGCTGTCCCTTTTATTGCCGGGGCGTCGATAGGGGCGCAGTGCAGCGGTCTGACTTCCTCGTTTGGGGAGGGGTTGGGACCTTCGTGGGGACAAGTTTTCGCTTTTGGTTTTAAGAGCATTTACAATAAAAAAAAATAAATAAAAAAAATAACAGAAAAACGCATTGTTATAACAGTGTCCTGTGTTGCTTCTTTAAGTATGCTTTGTTACTAGTCACTGGGGGCTTATGGGAGCTCCGCCTGCATATATCATACCGAAAGAGTTGATTGGTCCAGTCTCCAGGCTGCAGGAGGAGGTGCACTACCCGATTGTGGAGGACTAAACTGGACCCTCCAGGAACTACAATTACCAGGTATGTGTAATTTCCATTTATGTCTCATCTTTATCCGGTGATTGACCAAGATAAGGAGCTCTTTAAGTCACCGAGAGTGGATGCAGCGGTATCTGCGGTAACCAAGAAGACGAACATTCCAGTTGAAGGGAGTGCGTCTCTCAAAGATACCCAGGACAGGATGCTGGATGCTTTGTTAAAACAGGTATTTGAGGTGAATGCTCTTTCCATTCAAGCGTCCATTTGTGGGGCGTGGGTAGCAAGAGCCTGTCTGCGCTAGTCACAGCGAATCCAGGGAGAGCGGATCGAAGAGTCGGCAGGTGAGGTGGCCAAACTGGAGTCAGGAACTGCATATCGCACTGATATTCATTATGACCTCATTAAGGGGCTATCGAACAGTATGGCTTCAGTGGTAGCAGCGTGGAGATACCTTTGGCTGCGCAATTGGGCAGCGGATGCGTCTTCTAAAGCCAGGTTAGGTAAGCTTCCCTTTAAGGGAAAGCTGCTTTTCGGAGAGGATTTGGACAAAATTGTAAAAGATCTAGGAGACTCCAAGGACGGAAGCAGGGTAGATTTCCGCCGAAGGCTAGAATGCCTCAGAAGGATTTTCGTCGTTTTCGTTCCTCAAGGTTCACTCAGAGTCAGAGGGGACGGTTTCCCTATAGAAACCAAGGCTTTCGGGGGTTTTGAGGGGCGACCAGAGTGTTTGCTGCCGCCTCTTTGAGTCTCAAAAAGCCGCAATGAAGTCAGGGAGACCCAGGTGGAACTACCAGTGGGAGGTCGTTTACACAATTTTTACGCTGCCTGGGTCCATATAACATCAGATCAGTGGGTGTTAGAGGTGATTCGAGAAGGATATGCTTTGGAATTTCAACGGCCAGTGACCGACTCGTACGTACAGTCCCCTTGCAAGGCGCATCGCAAGTGGGGAGGCGATCAAGCAGACATTGGAAAGATTGCTAGCTCTCAAAGCAGTAGTGCCGGTTCCTCGAGACCAATGTGGTTTCGGTTGATACTCCATTTATTTTGTAGTTCTGAAAAAAGAAGGGACTTATCGGCCGATTCTAGATCTAAAAAGAGTGAACCGGTGTCTAAGAGTGTCTCATTTTCATATGGAGACGCTAAGGTCGGTCATCGTAGCAGTCAGAAAAGGCGAGTTTCTTATGTCCCTGAATTTGTCAGAAGCATACCTACACATTCCAATTCGTCAGGAACACCAAAGGTTTCTCAGGTTTGCGGTTCCAATGGGTCATTTTCAGTTTTGAGCGTTACCGTTCGGGCTGGCTAGGCCTCACGGATGTTTACCAAGGTTATGGTAGTAGTAGCAGCAGCGCTGAGAAAGGAAGGTGTTCTAGTTCATCCATATTTGGACGACTGGTTAATTCAAGCAAAGTCAAGGACAGAGAGTGAGGAGGCTACGTCCAAGGTGGTCAAGTGCCTGCAGAGTTTAGGTTGGGTGGTCAATATGGCCAAGAGCAGTTTAGTGCCATCTCAGAATCTGAAGTACCTAGGGGTGCGTTTCGATACAGCGGCAGGCAAGGTTTTCCTTCCTCCGCATTGAGCTCTCGGGTTGAGAACGTTGGTCCGGCGATTTCTCAGCAGGCCACCTCCGACGGTGTGGCATTATCTACAGCTCCTTGGTACGATGGCGGCGACACTCGAGTTGGTGCCCTGGGCAAGGGCCCATATGAGGCCGTTGCAGAGAGTGTTACTCAGAAGGTGGTCTCACCAGAATGAACCGCTGTCCCAGAGGCTACTCTGTCCAGAAGCGGCATGAAAGCGTTGCAATGGTGGTTGCTTCTGGAGTCTCTGGGAAAGGGCATGCCCTTGGAAACGGCAGGCTGGCTACCTCTGACTACAGATGCAAGTCTGCTAGGCTGGGGGGCTCATGTTCAAGGAAGGTTCGTGCAAGGACAATGGACAGAACAGGAGAAAGCATGGTTGATCAACAGGTTTGAACTGCGAGCAGTAGCGCAGGCATTGCTGAAGTTTCAGCCGTATTTACAGGGAAGAGCGATCAGAGTGTTTTCCGACAACATGACAGCAGTGGCCTACATCAACAGACAGGGGGGCACTAGCAGTGCTCCCTTGGAGGCCGAAGCAGAACAGTTGTTCGAATGGGTCGAACAAAACCTTCAGGCTCTGTCGGCAGCGCATGTTGCAGGGGTGGACAATGTGGAGGCCAATTATTTGAGTCAAGTAAAGGTAGATCCAGGAGAGTGGATGCTTCATCCAGAGGTTTACGAGATGGTGGTGAGGCGCTGGGGGTCGCCGATAATGGACCTCATGGCGACATTCAATTCGGCAAAGGCCAGTCGATTCTTCAGCAGAAGGAGAGAGAGAATGTCGGAGGGTCTAGATGCTCTCATACAGGACTGGCCAGTAGAATCACTATTGTATGTGTTCCCTCCGTGGGTGTTAATAAGCCGCGTAGTGCGACGCATCGAGCTTCACAGAGGATTAGTGATACTGATCGCTCCGGATTGGCCAAGAAGGCCTTGGTATGCGGACCTCAGGAGACTGATAGTGGGGAAGCCTTTGCTTCTACCAGTCAGGAAGGATCTTTTGTCGCAAGGTCCGTTGTTTATGCCTCGGGTGGATCGATTCTCGCTTACGGCATGGCTCTTGAAAGGGCAAGGTTAAGAGCTAAAGGGTACTCTGAGATGGTGATTGCTACCTTGTTAGGAGCTCGTAGGAGATCCACTTCTTTAGCATATATTCGCATGTGGTGCATCTTTGATGCTTGGTGTGTAGACAGGAATTGGGAGGCCTTACGAGCGTCAGTGCCGCAGGTCTTGGCGTTCTTGCAGGATGGTTTTCAGAAAGGGTTAGCGGCCTCTTCCTTAAGAGTACACTTGGCAGCACTCTCCTGTTATAGAGGAAAAATCAAGGGGCAAGCGCTGGGCGCTCATCCAGATATTAAGAGATTCTTAAGAGTGTGGTGCTTCTGAGACCACCGTGCAGACAAGTAGTTGCTCAATGGGATCTGCAATTGGTTTTGGGAGCGTTAGGGAGTCAGCCGTTTGAGCCTTTGGCTAAGTCGTCTTAGAAAGATCTTACCCTGAAAGTGGTTTTCCTAGTTGCGATTGCGTCGGCAAGGAGAATTTTGGAATTACAGGCCTTATCTTGTAAGGAGCCTTTCCTGTCCTTTTATGATTCAAAGGTAGTATTGAGGCCGGTGCTGTCCTTTTTGCCGAAGGTAATATCTCCTTTCCACGTGAATCAGGTAGTATCGTTACCGGTATTCCGTAGGGTTTCAGAGAACTCTTCCATGGAACAGTTGCATCTATTGGATGTTCGTAGGGCCTTGAAGTATATCCGATGGACTGCAGGGTTCCGAAAATCGGATAGATTATTTGTTTTGTTTGGGGGTCCTCGGAAAGGAGAAGCAGCATCAAAAGCGTCTATTGCCAGATGGATTAAAGGGGCAATAGCATCAGCATACATGTTAAAGGGTAAGCTGGTACCAGAAGGATTGAGAGCGCATTCGACTAGAGCGCAAGCGGCTTTTTGGGCTGAGTACAAATTTGTTCCTGCAGTAGAGATTTGTAAAGCAGTGACATGGTCGTCTTTAAATTCTTTTGTCAAGCATTACCACCTGGATGTACAGGCGAGTAGGGATACCTGTTTTGGGGCAGCTGTGCTTCAGGCTGATCTAGCAGGTCCCGCCCGTTGAATTCTTTCACTGCTCTGTTACATCCCCAGAGTTTCCGGGACTAGACTGGAGGGACGATAAGGAAGATTAAATTAGACTTACCTGCTAATTGTAGTTCCTGGAGGAACTCCAGTCTAGTCCCGGATCCCGTCCCAGTCTTTTGGTAGGATTGGAACCTGAAGCAGTGGATCTCACAGGTAAGAGAAACAGTAAACTGTGGAGCTTCTGGTCCAGATGGGGAGGTTTAAAAAGGGGGATTATACAAAGGTTGATTCTCTTCCTGAGGGGGGAGCGAGGGCCTCTGCAGTTATACTAAGACCTAAGAGGGAAGTTTATAGTTTTAGACTAGTTTACTGTTTGTTAATAAGTGTTTTACTACTTAATTGTTGCTCCGGTGAGTCTACTTTGTCAATAGGTTACTGGAGTGAGGAGGCGGTGCCTATGTCCTTATACCAGTGTCATCAAAGAATGACGTTTCTCAGTCTGCAAGCTGCTGGAAGAGGAGCACAACCCAGAGTTTCTGGGACTAGACTGGAGTTCCTCCAGGAACTACAATTAGCAGGTAAGTCTAATTTAATCATTTCTCTCTACCTTTTATTGTTTGGGCAATTTGTTTTTCTGTCACAATTACCTCAGTCTTTCTCTTTTGCTTTCTGAATTCATATATTCTGCTAACTCTCCATTGTCTGCTGTCCATTTATCCTTTCTTGTCTCTTTGTCTTTCCATTCTCTCTCTACATCCACCTTGTTTCTTCCTTCTTTATTTTTGTGTAATAATTTTTATTGAGCATATTTCAATATCATACATTCCAACACATCAACCGCAACAATGTAATACAAGCTCCACTCGTTTTACAACATGGCCAACCAGCAAGAAGTAGCAGGTGAAAATAACAATCGCCGTAAATCAGCCAGTACAGATAACAGAACCGAAAGGAGGTAACGTGTCAGAACTAACCATCCCTGAGCTAAAGCTCCTCCCCTCCATCACAACCCAAATCAGAACAGGGGATACCTGTACATTAGGGAATCAAATGGATACAAAGAAATAGACATCAATGCTGACACACAGAGTAATGCAATACAGAACATGTCAAAACAAATCAGAATAATTCAGAATAAAGCAGCCTCGTGAGATGGAAGGACAGACCACTACAACTCCCAGGCCTTCCTAAACTGTAAAACCCAATCCCCATCTGCATCCGGGCAATACAAAGCTGAGAGTAGAAGGCACAGACAATTCCTGAATAAACAGGGGCATATGCCAAACTATGCTCCCGAACCCCCCCCCCCCCATGCTTCTAAGCCCAACCCAACCTCCCCCCCCATCCCTACCCCTGCCACCCAACCACCCCACTCCCTTCCTTACCCTGCTGACCTATCACCTCCTCCCAAGCAGAAGGAGGAAGAGTAAAAAGAGAATAAAAAGAAGGAGAAGAAGAAAAAAAAAGGAAGAACAGATCCTAGAGACGAACCCAGCCAAGGAAAGAGACAGCACAGATCGCCAAACAGACCAGATCTTCAGACCTTCAAGTGTCCTCCTGAAACACTAAGCTCCAAAGATCCTCTTCCAAAAAAGAATGACCCCTAATCAAAGCAGTCAATTTCTCCAACCTATATATTTCCCAGCATTTAGCTCGCCATTCTATAAGAGACGGCACTCTACTTCATTTCCAGAAACGAGCAAGCACTGATCTGGCCGCTAACAGGAGCGATTGCACCAACCTCCGAAGAGGACGCTGATAAGGGAATTCTGGGAAAACCCCCAATAAACAAGACTCCATATTGAAGGGAGAGTAACCTGCAGTCTCCCAGCAATATATCCTGTTACCCTCTGCCAATATCTCTGAATGTGCGGACACATCCACCACATATGATCAAAAGTTCCCTGTCGGCCACACAATCTCCAACAGAGCGGGTCATCAGCTCTCTGCCAATGAAAAAGATCGGCCGGCGTGATAGATAAACGGTAAAGAATCCGAAGTTGTGTATGAATTAACCCCAGCAATATGGAACATGAATGTGAATAAGAATATACTTCAAGCCAGAACTCCTGCTGCTTCCCCGGCAAAGTCGTCTCCCATCGTTGTTGAGGAAGTTTCAAAGCAGGAAGGACGTAGTTGTCAGCTACAATATGCCTATACAACCGAGCTATGAACGTCTTAAGTTTTCTAGAGACATAAAGGTCCTGTTCCCAACATCTAGGATGCCTAGATAGTGCATCCACCGAGAATTGGGTAGTCAAGCAATGAGAAATTTTCAGATGCTGAAACGAAGAGAGTGGGCAACCCAATCGATCCTCTAAGCCATGCTTAGATGCAGGTCGCAAGTTCACATACAAGGAAGATAATCTCACCACTAATAAATCCAGATTCGATCTTTTAATCATTTTTCGAATAAACCCCAGGACCCCCAAAACAGTAAAGGGCGATTGGGAAGTAGATACCCCCGCCTGCTTACAGACCCTCCTCCACGCCTCCCAGCAGGGGCCAATAAACACATGCGTCCTCACCTGACGGACCTCTCGAGGATCATAAAGGAAGGGTACCGCTTCCAGCGGAATCGGGCGTAACCAGTCTTTTTCCAGCGAGGCCCATTCTGCCCCTGAATGAATTCTCCACAACAATAATGATCACAGACAAATACAAGAATAGTATAGCTCTGGATCAGAAAGGCCCATCCCCCAACCCTCTTGGAAGCGTGAGTAGCCGCCAGCTAAGTACAGGTCGCTTCCCCATCCATATAAATCGAGTTACAGCCGTCCGAAGCATCTTAAAAAACTTGCTCGGAAGAGCAATAGGCAGCTGCATAAACAGAAAAAGTAACTTTGGTAAGATCAACATCTTATAAGTATTGATACAACCTAACCACGTAACCGAACAGGAACTCCAACGTTCCAAATCCACCTGGATTGATTGTAGAAGGGGGATATAATTCAAACTATACAGCCTCGATATGTCCCGATGAATAACAATACCTAATTCCTGATCGTGTCCACAGTCTAGTCCCGAAACCTCTGGGTTCCCCATCTCATACAGCAGCTTGGAGACTGAGAAACTCCTCCTTTTTGTGACCTCACTAGTATATCCATCCCGGATCCGCCTCCTGTCACCAGTTACCTCAGTCTCCAAGCAGCTGGATAGATGGTGAGCCCGGGGCTCCGGGCTCACTGGAGAAACAATTAGGAATAGCTGTTAGCTAGACTTTCAAAACACTGCAGGAAAGAGAAAGCTTCTTTTCTTTTGCTGAAGTCCTGTGCCTTTAAGGCTCCTCAGGCCCTTTCTCCGGTCCGAATTTCTTTCTTTCTTTCTTTCTTTTTTTTTTTTTCTTACTTTTTTTCTTACTTTTTCTTACCTTGAGCATAGGCTGCTGGCATTCTCAGAGGAATATCTGGGGGCTTGTATAATAAACTAAACTGTGGACCAGAACGGCGCTGCCTCACAAGTCGCACCGGTGCCAAGCAGAAGCCTTGCCTGCAAGCGCGGTCCGGTCGGCTCGCTACGATCCTCAGGAACCGGAGGTCTTGCCGCTCTGTGCCAGGGTGTGCAGACCTTCCAGGTGGTACGGAGCTGCGGGGATCGGCTTTGCCTGAGTTAGCCCTCCTGGGTGCGGGTGCCTGTTTTTCCCCGCCGAAACGCAAGGTAAGGCCGCAGGCGGCGGTTCTTTTCCTCCGGAATAGTTTTGGCGCGAACGCGCCTTCCGGCCCGCAAGCGTGCGATCGAGCACAGAGGCGCTCTGTAGTAGGAGGTACGCGCCTCGGGGGAATGCCAGTTTTATCCTGCAGGGGTCAAACCCGCGAGGGTGTCCCAGAAATTTTGGGGCGGCAGAAGGACGCAATTTTACCTGCTTCACTTCGTGCGGGAGCTCCGGGTTGACCCACGTGTCTGGGCCGCGCTGCTTCCGTCCCTGCAGGGGTGTCCTTGGCGTTTTGGCAGTGCAGGCCTTTCTTTGCTTGGTCCTATATACGATGCCTGCCAGGCCCCAGTGCGTGGTCTGTGGGGCTAAGAAGGCCTCAGACTCGGGGGTCTGTAAAGCCTGTGCCAGGGAATCTTCTGCCTTGGAGCAGGCTAGCGAGGAAGTTTCTGGGCCTGATTTGGAGCCCTCGACTTTATCATCCTCGGGCGCAGCGCAGGAGGAGCTGGTGGCAGGGCCCTCTGCCGCGACGGCCGCTCCTCCCTCCCTGGGGCCTTGGCCTCATCAGTTATCCTCCATTTTCTCCCCAGAGTTTATTTCTTTGCTGCAGCAGTCTGTGATGGGGGACGCTCAGCAACCCAAAGGTGTTTCTGGATCCGTTTCACCAGTAGAGCAACACGTAGGGTGATGCCTTTTAAGTTAAGTTATTATACCATATAAATTTAAATTACAATTGTTGAAAATACACTGGGGTCGTTGATGTTAATCACAGCACCAAACTGTCGGACTTATGTCCTGAGAAGAGTGCCAAGTGAGTCTGAGACCTGTTAACAGTGATGAGAAAATATCATGTGAATTATTCTAATTTACTTTTGAGTTGCAATTGGACGTAATTTCTATAGCAGCACTATAAGAACGCGTTCAAAAAAAGAGACCAAATTGGTTGTGAATAGGTAACTGGTGACAGGAGGCGGATCCGGGATGGATATACCAGTGAGGTCACAAAAAGGAGGAGTTTCTCAGTCTCCAAGCTGCTGTATGAGATGGGGAACCCAGAGGTTTCGGGACTAGACTGTGTCCACTCCAGGAACTACAATTGGCAGGTAAGTCTAATTTCATCGTATTTAAAATGATCTACCACAGGGAAATCATCCACATTGTCCTGGACGTCGGTGGAGGAACGGGACATACAACGCAGAAGGGTGGACTTCTGCCGATTAATAGAAAAACCAGAAACCAAAGAGAAGCGTTCTAAGATACGTAGCACAATAGATAAAGACCTGGAAGGCTCCCTCAAGTAAATCAAAGTATCATCTGCGTATAAGGAAATGGAATGCCATTCAGAACCGAGATAGATACCTGTGTCCTCGGCCCTTAACCTGATATGAGCTGCTAACGGTTCCATTGTAAGTGCAAACAGCAAAGGAGAAAGAGGACATCCTTGTCTCGTGCCTCTCCCCAGACAGAAGGACGAGGAAACTGAGCCATTGACAGACACCACCGCTTGAGGGCTGGAGTATAATGCAGCAATCCACGTACAGAATGCATGCCCAAAACCAAATTCCTGAAGAACCTGCAGAAGATAAGGCCATTCTTTTTTATTGAAGGCCTTCTGAGCATCTAGTGATAAAATGCTGTACGACCCCACTTCCAGTTTCAACCTCTGTAAAACATTGATCAATCTACGAACGTTCTCAAACCCATATCTATTTTTGATAAAACCCATCTGATTCGGGTGAACTATATCTGGTACACTGTTCCCTCTAAGCTGTGCGCGTGTGCGCACGCACACACCTCGCAGAGTGAGCGCACATACTTTACAACAGAGCGCACAAAAATTACAGTTCTGATTCTGATAGAAAACAACACAGACGTTCTTAAAATTGAAAAGTTGTTGTGTATTTATGGTTTTCACAAGTCCTACAATATTTTCTAGTGCAATCAATGTGGTGTACATACTGTATTCTGACGTGTAGTCAAATTTTAAAGTATATAACTCCGAGTGTCGTTATGTGGCGCACAAAAATTTAACCTTCCTTCAAAAGCTGCACAGCTGATATTTTATGCGCACACAGCCTACAGAAAATTAGAGGGAACATTGATCTGGTATGAGCTTTCCTAGGCGACTAGCCAAAATCGTTGTAAAAATTTTGTAATCTAAATTCAGAAGAGAAATCGGACGGTAATTAGAGCATTGCAAGGAGTCTTTATCAGCTTTAGGGATTACAACAATGGTCGTTTGATAAAAGGAGGCAGGAAGAGACTTCCTTAAGAGAATTTCATTAAAAACTGAGAGCAGAAGTGGAGCAAACAAGTCCGGAAATGCCTTATACAGTTCAGCTGGCAGGAAATCTGGTCCTGCTGCCTTAGCAAACTTGAGATTCTTCAGCGCCTGCTGAACCTCCTCTGAAGTAAATGGGCGGTCTAGGTGGTCCCTTTCCTCTACCGGAATTTGGGGGAGAAAAGCCTCCTTCAACTACGCAGAGATGTCCGGTGGAGTCGCCGATATCTCACTAGTGTATAGTTGTTTATAGAAGCTAGCGAACACGGACTCAATGTCCTGGGACCGATACAAAGATTGCTTCTGTGGCGAATTAATGGCATCGACTCGATGACGCAGCCGCTGTCGTTTTAATTGCCAGATCAGCAGCTTCCCAGCCTTATTTCCCTGCTCATAGTACCGTTGTTTGGTGCGTAAGAAAAGTGACGCCACGTGTTCAGCCTCCAAAGCCGCTAATTCCCCTCTACGCCTAGTCAGTAGAGTCCACACCCTTTCACCACCCCCCCTTCCGATGAGTTTTTTCCAGCTCCGCAATTTCTTTCCGCAAAGCTTCCTGTTTGACCAGTAATCGTTTCTTAAACGCACTCGACAAAGAAATAAGCTGCCCCCGTAACACCGTTTTCCCTGCATCCCACAAGAGAGCTCTGGAAATGTCAGGGGAATCATTGAGCTGTATATATTCCAACCATCCTTTCCGAATCCTATCCGCAAACTCCGGATTAAGTAATAACTCCCTAGGTAGAGACCACGTCCGAGCTGAAGCGTCAGCCTCCCCCAAGGTAAGACCAATAGAGATAATGGCATGATCAGAGGGTCCCATGGTCCCAATATCCAACTGAGTCAGCCAAGAAATCCCCGATCTAGACATAAGCCACCTGTCTATGCGAGAATTGCACTTGTGTACCTGCGAATAGAAAGTGTAATCCCTCTCGAAAGCAGAAGAGCGACCCCTCGTTTCTTGGTTGAATAATTCGCTAAATAGATTTGTGGGAACTTACTTTTGGCTGAATCAAAGTGGTCCCTCTTAGAAAAATGGGTTTCCTGGAGAAATATAATCTCGGCTTTCTCTCTACACAATTGATTCAACACCCTTCTGCGCTTACCGGGGTTATTTAAGCCATGAACATTCCAAGAAATAGCTTTAACCATACCCAAATCTGAAAAGAAGCCAGTTATGAGCGAATATCCATGGCAAAAATCGAGCAACAGTTCTTCCTGTCCCAAAACCCTGACTATATCTTCCCCCCCTATAGAATAAAACATATAATATACTCTCAATATACAAAGAAAACCAGCTAATGCTCAGGTCAGAAGAGCTCCACCCCACTCCCCCCCCCTCACTCCATCCATCCCCCTCACATTCCTATAACTTGTCACCACCCCCCTTGGTGGCCGGTGGCTGCAGGGACAGGTTGTGCATTTAAATCAATTGTAGAAGTCAAAGAATCTTTTGGGCCCGATGCACCTTGGTCCTTGTAGTCCTTTCTCCTTATAGAAATGAGTTGTGGATGCCAAGTAGAGGGTAAACAAAAAGCTTTTATTTCCCTTTTAGCACTGAGGTTCGCTAAGTAACAAAGTAAAGTTTTCCTTATTTTCAGGTTTGTGCCAAAGTGTTATTAAACAAGTAAAACTGTTACAGGCTTCACAGTTCCTTGTAGAATATAAAGGGTTTTCTAAACTTCGGAGTGAAACAAATAAACCAGCTCTCCTTTAGCTCAATGTAAGCAAAATCATTGTTAGTGCATGTTCTGTTAAACTATAGCTCTGGGAGTGACTCAAGGCTTCCTGCTACACAAATAGAGCAGTCCATTAATTCCTCCTGTGACAATGCCTCTAAATCCCCAGGCTCCACTTGCATGGGTTCCAGCTCATCTGTGCTTTCTCCTGTATTTGAGCTCTCCCCAGCTGCTATAGTGTGCAAATTAGTATTTCCTTCACCTATCCTCCAGCTGGGCTGTTCAAGGTTTTTCAAGTAGGAAGCATGGCTTGTTCTTAGGCCCCTATGTCGTGGCTTCCAGAACTCCTGCCTTCTTTCATTCCTCTCAGAATGGTTATCTGATTCAAAAGCCCTTCTAGGAGCTAAGTCTCTTTTTAGAATTATGTTTAAATTTTTTTATTCAAACAACCAGAAAACGACAAGTATTATTCCATGGGCAGAATCGCGTTACCATAGGACGTAGTACAGAAATCATCCACACAAAACAGAACAGAGATTCCCACATGTTAGCAAAGAGAATACAAAACTTGGGAAAATACCGCTATAACAATAACTGTAGCAATATTATGCCCCCCCCCATACCCATCCAGCCCATCCCCCCTCCCCCCCAACCCCAGATTACGACCACAAAGCCCCGCTAGGCCACCAGAGCAGTAGGAAAAAGATAGAAGGAAAAAAATATAGAAACGTAGGCAGGCCAAGGGTGAACTCTTCTCCCGGGCCCAGCCCCAACAGCTGCCGGCCATTCTGCCAATAATCCCCGCTACGCCCCCACCCTACCCTACCTACCCCATCCCCCCACCCCCCACCTCGCTACTCCCCAGGGTTTACCACTATCCGGGGGAGGCCGCTAGCCCCTTCCGAATAAGGCAGGAAAAAGGAGGAACAGGTATAATCCAAACCTAAACTGTCAGTGTCCACTCAAAATTTGACTACGAGCCCTCCAAGGTAACAAATGTAGATGAGGTCCCCAGGCCTCCAGGAACCGCTTCCAACCCCTTTCCGTCCCACAAGCATTCATTCTTTCCATAAGCAGAAGCTTATGCAGCTGCACCTTCCAAACACCATAGGTGGGTCCCCGGACATCCAGCCATTGTTGTAGCACAACCATACGAGCAGTCACCAAAACTAGCCGCACCCAGCGCAGGCCCACTTGGCCCAAGTTGTCCCCCCATACATCCTCCCACAAATCCAATACTATATTCTTGGCGGTCAAACATGTAGGCTACTGTAAACAAGTATTCAAGTACGTCGATATCCACCTCCAATACACCTGAACTCTCGAGCAACGTCAGAACATATGTCCCAGGGTGGCCCTCGGTTCACCACATCGCGGACAACAATGACTATCTCCCACCCCCGCGCGCCACACCCGCAGGGGGGCAAAGTAAAGTCGACGCAAGATCTTATACTGGGTATCCCTATGGAGCACCACCGCGCTTAAGGACGGAATAGAATTCAAACCACCAACGAGTTCCTCGCCGCTAAGGCCTTCCCCCAAATCCGCGGCCCAAGTCACCGCTAGCTCATCTCCACCAATGGGCAATATCCCATCCCACAGCATTTTGTATAATCCTGACACATGCGCCCCTAACTCTCCCCCCAAAAGCGCCGACTCGATTGTCGAGCATACCTCCCCCCTCAGGGCCCCCGCAGGAACCCCTTGAACATAACTGCGGAGCTGCGCATATTGAAATATAGCCTGGCCCTCTAAGGGGTATTGTTGACATAGCACAGAAAATGCAGTCATCCCCCCTTCTAGAGTCAACACATGTTCCAGATTTACCATACCCAGCTCTTCCCACACCGCAAAGTGGGACCTCCCCAGGCCCGGGACAAACTCGGCATTTCCCCTAATAGGAAGATAAGGTGTATGATTCGCCGAGATCCGATGTCCTGAGCAGAAATATCTCCACGCTGCCCGCAGTGGAGCCAAGATAATCTCCCGGAAGTCTCCAAGCAACCCCTGCACATGTTTAGCATGCAGAAGATATCGCAGATGTAGGGGATGCGCCACAACCCTAAGCAACCCCAAGGGGGAGCAATCCTCCAGATCCCATAGCCAGTCCAGGGTCCACCGTAACAAACAAGCAATGTTATATTTCTGTATATCCGGAAAGCCTATACCATCCAATGTCCAGGGTTGCTGGAGAATCGCCAGGCGCACCCTAGGCTTACGACCAAGCCAGAGGAACCGGTTGAATATACGCGTCAACTGACGAAGGTCCGAACGCTTTAAAAGCAACGGAAGAATCTAAAGCGGATATAAGATTTTGGGGAAGATGGCCATCTTGCATAATGCCACCCGACCCCCTAATGATAGTGGCAGATCACGCCATTTATCAACACTGACTGCCACTGCGCTAAGTATTTTGGAGACATTGAGATGATAAAGATCCCCTAAATTCGCTGGCAAATAGATACCCAGATATTTAAAATACCCCACAGCCCATTTCAAGGGGAATTCCCCCTGCCATCCCGGTCGTCCTTCCAGTCCCACTAACAGCGCCTCCGATTTGTCAAGATTAAGTCGGAAACCGGAAGGTATCCCATAGTTCCGGATAAGCTGCAAGAGTTTAGGCAGCCCAGTATAAGGGTCCCCCAAATGCACCAGCAAATCGTCGGCAAAAGCTGCCACCCGGAACTCCTCCCGCCCCATCCGCATGCTGCAAAATTGTGAGGTAGCCCGAATCTGGATCAAAAGGGGTTCCAGCGTCAGAACAAATAGAAGTGGGGACAGTGGGCAACCCTGGCGAGTGCCTTTCTGAATACTAAAGTCGGCGGACATAGCCCCATTGACCAGAATAGCCCCAATGGGATCGGCATATAACAAACGGACCACATCCACAAAGAAACCCGTGAACCCCATCGCCGCTAGCACTTGATACATGAAGCCCCAGTTAACGCGATCGAACGCTTTTTCAGCGTCGAAACTGATAAGTAGGGATTGAACCTCCGCTAACCGCCCCGCACTGATAGAAAGTAAAATACGTTGCAGGCTATACGCTGAATGGCGCCCCCGGACAAATCCCACCTGATCCCGATGAACCAGAGTCAGCAAGTATATTGCTAGCCGATCAGCCATAATTTTAGCTAGGAGCTTAATGTCAACGTTAAGAAGCGAAAGAGGACGATACGAGCCCGGCAGAAGTGGGTCCCGCCCCGGCTTAGGCAGAATGGTGACCAGGGCCTTATTGGCCTCAAAGGGGAATTTACCCCGCTGCACCAAGTCCTCAAAGTACCCCACCAGTGGAACCACAAGGGCGTCACCCAGGACCTTATAAAATTCGCTGCGATACCCATCGACCCCAGACGCCCATCCATTCTTCAATTTCTTGATCCCAATCTGGACTTCCCGCCCCGTAATAGGCTGGTTAAGAACCTCCAAGTGCTCCGCACAAATCCGCGGCAGGACACAACCGTCAAGAAAACTACGGCCCTCTGGTTCCTTATCCCCATCACTCGCATATAGCTCCCTAAAGAAAGCAGTGAAAACATTCTCAATATCCACCGCTTCCCGCTGGATAGTTCCATCAGCGTGCCGAATAGCTCCAATTCGCCGAGAACCCCCTGCGGGCCTCATCAAAGAGGACATCAGCTTCCCCGCCTTGTTCCCATGTTGGTAGAGCTTATATCTATAATACAACATAGATTTTTGAGCCCTCCGATGAAGGAGCATCTCCAACTCGGTCTGAAGCTCCCTCAACGTACGTTGATTAGAGGCAGTTCTGCACCCAGCCACCGCCCTCCTCGCCCTACCCAAATCCCGTTCTAACAAAAGGATTCTCTGATTCAAACGCTTCCGACGAAGGCTATGATAACTAATCATTTCCCCGCGCAAGACTGCCTTGCCCGCTTCCCAGAGTAGGGTGGGAGATATTTTGGGCTGGTCATTAAAGGCCAAGTACTCTCTCCAGCGATCACGTAAGTGTGCTTCAAAGTGCACATCGCCACAAAGATCTAGCGGGTATCTCCACAACCGACTCCTAGAGGGATTGCTACCCCTCAACTCCAATAGTACCATCGCATGATCCGAAAGGATGGGAGACCCAATCTCCGCTGTCGAGACGCAACTGAATAACGAGTCCGAGATCAAAAAATAATCAATGCGGGACCACGTTCCTTGAGCTCTGGACATATGGGTATAGTCCCGATCCCCCGGGTGAAGAAGTCTCCAAATATCCAGGAACTTATGTGCTTCACAGATCCCCCATAGGCACCTACGGCCCCGCTTACTCCCACTCACAGCCAGGCCCGAACGATCCAAGCCAACATCCAGTACTTCATTGAAGTCCCCGCCCAATATAACCTGGTACCCACTGGTGTCCGCCAGAACGCGTGTGATAGCCTGATAGAAGCGGGCCTCATACCCATTAGGTCCATACAGGACTACTTTCCTGCCTTCTAACAACCCCCATACACAAACATATCTACCATCCGCATCAGAGACCACACGCTCCTCCTTCCAGACCACCGAGTTAGCAATTAGGATGACCACACCCCGCTTCTTTCCAACAGCTGCGGCCCCATAAACATGAGCTATGTGACCCCTGCCCAGCTTAGCATGTTCCGCTGCCGTTTGGTGAGTTTCCTGCAACATTATAACCCCAATCCTCTGACGTTTCAGATGCTGAAGCACTTTATAGCGCTTCACCGGAGATCCCAAGCCACAAACATTCCAGGATGCTAAGCGAAGTCCACTACTCATGACACAGGAGAAAGCAAAAATGCCATAAGACAAATTTCCAGTACCTCACTTGGCGGAGACCCCCCCAGCCAAGGGCCCCCCTCCACACCAACAACAACCATACGCCCCAAAACAGCCACACCAACACACACAAACACAGACCTCCAACCAACTTCCCAAGCAAACCCCTCCGGCAACAACCATTCCTTACCCCCCATCCCCCCCACCCCCAGCCTAAACCCCCTACCACCCCCAGCGCCCCTGCTACCCCTACCCCCCCCCCCCACTACCCTCTCCTCATCTCCCCCCCCAAGCGGACCAACGGTCCAACCAACCACCCTCCGCCAGTGTAGCACCACCGGCTCCGCCATGACTCCCTGGACATGCAGAGCCCCCCCTCCCTCCCCCCAACAATTCCCTGCCAACTAACCCTAGGCCATCGAGACTAATAAGACCTAAGATCAACCCCAGCCCAGCCCCGACCCTCAAGTCACTCCAATCCCCAGATTAACCACGAATAACTAGCCATAAGAACACCACACTGGGCCCCTACCCGGGATTAAGCCCAACCCTACTATAATAGTACTAAAAGTAAGAATAAGAATGAGAAGAGGGACAGCCCCAGACAACGGGGACAGACATGGCAATAGGCAGGGTCCTCTGGGACACTGCCCAGGCTACCATGCAGCACTTCTACGCCCAAGGCGAAGCGAGATGACATGTGCCAAGAAATCACCCCCAGTGTAGTAACTCCAGCGTGCCAGAGGAGAGAATAGAAAGAAAAAGAAAAGGAAGAAAAGAAAGGAGAAAAAAGCAAGACCCCATACAGTAACAGAGAGTCCAGGGCCCAAACCGGGGTCGACGAGCGCAGCCCTAGAGCCACGCCGCCCCAGCACCGGCTAGGCCGGCGAAGCATTGAGTAAGCCTCCCACCCCCGTTCGCCTCGAGCAGGAGCCACCGCAGCCGCGACTTGTAACAGATGAATGGCTGGCACTACAGTGCAACTCAGAACTAGCCGAGCCCCAAAGTAAAACTGGTCGATTGCAAGAAAACAAATAGGAGTGAAAAGGAGACAATGACAAATGCAGGAATACTTTAAATACATAAGTACAGTGATTGCATAAATACAGGGATACATTGGGGGAGGTGAGCGAACAAAGGCCAAGAGAAGAGGGAAAGCGGAGTACAAAAGAAGCAACGGAAACCCATCTTAAAGGCATATAACTGAATATAGTCAGAGTCACAAGGAATAAGGTGAGAAATAAGAGGAAAATAAAAGGAAAGAGAAAGGAAGAAAACTAAATAGGAAGAGATAAAATGAAATGGGAAAGGGCGAAATAAATTAAAGTAACATAAAGTAATAATAGGAATAACAGTAGAAAAACCCCCACCCCCCAAAATTAACGAGAGCTCCGTGCCTGCCGCCACTCAAACTACTGCGTGGGCTGCAGGCCATTGAGAAAAGGGGACAACCAAACATCACAAAGTATGTATTAAGGAAGATTAGAATGTAACATGATTATGTGAGTATACTGTCACAGCACATAACACTAAGTCCAGCAACGCAAGGGTCGCCAAAGGTCCCCCCCAACGTGAGGGCATATGGTATATCGGCTCCCCACTTAGGGCTTCTCGGACTAAATGTCCCACTGCAGGGTATTACAGTCACCAGAGGACAGCGGCCAACAGTTCATGCTCGGAGGAGCCACAGCCCGTAGAGAAACATAGCTTGGATCGCCCTCGAGGTGCACACGCTCAGCCCAGGCTATTGCAGTAATCCATCGCCTCCGTTGGGGAAGAGAACACGCGGTTACCGCCATCACACTGCACTCTCAGGATCGCGGGGTAGGCCAAGGTGAATCGAATGCCACGCTCAATCAGCCGACCACAGGCCTCTTTGTAGGCCTTTCGCCGCAGTGAAACGCCCGCCGAATAATCCTGGAAGATCAACACCTTGCAGGTATTAGCTCCAGAACGGCGCGCAAAGAACGCTGTCTTTCTGTGCCGCGTTGAGAAACCGGGCAATCACCGCCCATGGCCGGCAATCTCCAGCCCGATATGGCCCCAGTCGGTGCGCTCACTCCAAAACAATCTCCCCCACATCAGCATCCAGGGGCAAATTAGCCGGCAGCCACCTCTCCAAGTGTTGTCTCAAGTCCCTCTCAAGCACAGACTCCTCTATGCCAATAAACCTGAGATTGTTGCGTCTGCTCCGATTCTCCAAATCTTCCAGCTTGTCCTGTTGTTTCATCAAGGCCTCCTCCAGTTGCTTAAGGCGAGCCTCGTCTTGCACCCGCGTGTCCTCGAGGGCTCCTATGCGGCTCTCCGCATGTTCCACCCGGCGGGTAAATTCCGAGACCGCCTGGGCCACTGCGGTGATCTGCGTGGCCAAGCCCCCCAGGCGATCCTCTAACGCCTCCACCACCGCTTTAGAGACCTCCGATACCATCGCCGCCGCGGTCACTGGCACCAGATCAGCTTGGGTGCCTTCCGCCATCTTGGTCTCCCCTCCTCGTGGGCGCTCTCGGCGCGGAGGTTTAGTCGCCATACGGTGCTCTCTCAAACAGAGGTGGCCAGCTCATAAGAATCCCCGCACTCTGTGAAAGCTCTCCCCCACTCTGGAGCGATAAATTAGTGGCTAAAAACTATGAAAAACAATGGGGGGAAGGAGCGGGCTCCGGAGCTAAGAAGGATGCGTCCCACTCAGCTCACCATGCCACCGGAAGTCTCTCTTTTTAGAATTAAAGTACCACTGTACCTTGGCTTCCTGAAGTCGGTGCTGCTGGTATTTTCCTTACCAGGCACCCTTCCTGGGATATGGTCTCCTTTACAGACTGTTTCTGTGAGTCTCCTGGGCACTGCTTGTCATCCCTGAAGCTTGGGACGGCCAGGTAACGAATCCAGGCCTCTCTGCTTCTCAGTATGGGGGATTCCACTGTCAGGACCTTTAAGTTCCTTTCTCAATCCTTCTGGTGAGCTCAGGCCTCCCTCTAGGTATGGAGTCTCTCTCCCTTGGATCCTGGCTTCTCCTGGAGTCTCTCTCCCTTGGATCCTGGCTTCTTCTCCTCTTTCTCCCCTCCTTAGTCTGGCTGCAGCTCTCTGCTTATAAAGCCGTTCTCCTCTTGAGTTTCCTGGCCTGCTCTTCAGGTGCATCTGATTAGTCCCTGCATAATCAGTACTTGGGTGTGTTCGCTCAGCCTCTGCAGGTTCGTGCCTGCTCCCTCTAGCTGTGTTGCTATGCAATTGCAGCTCCTGCAAGTCAGCTGCTTTGTGAAAGACAGCGTTTTTTTCCAAATTCACAGCTTCACTAGCTTCAGCCCTATCACACATCCCCCTTCTTAAAATATTACGGGCTGGCATTTCATCCTTTTCACAGCACGTAATTCGGGACATTGTGTCTGCATTAGAATGTAGCTTCCCTGCTCTATGCTCAACCTTATATTCATAGGGTTGTAAAGCCATGTACTTTGACACCTCTCCTACTGAAGTGACTAGGGCCATCCTTTCATGCCATTGTCTAAGGGCATTTATGTGCTATACTTGCTTATGCCCCTTTTTATTTTGTACCATGTATGTGGCTGGACCCAGTGGCTTGACCACTGTATAGGGCCCACTCCTCTGAGCTTCGAATTTCGGGGTAGCCCCCGATACTAAGACTATCACCTTTTCGCCTATGGTTAACTGTCTGGGCTTCGTGTCTCTATCGTAGTATTTTTTTTGTTTTCGCTAACTATCTTTTAACTTTTCCTCAGCGAAATGAGAGGCTCGTTGTAGGGGTATTCCTAGCTCCCTTTCAACCGGTTCAACCCATTGCTCGCGTAATATGTCTAGAATTCCCCTTGGTGAACGTCCGTACATGAGTTCGTAGGGGGATATGCCTAAGGAACTCTGCGTTCGTTCACGACAAGCGTACAGTACAAACGGGAGCATGGTGTCCCACTCAGCCATCTCCCCGTCTAAAGTACGTCTTAGCATTTGCTTTATGGTTTGATTCATCCTTTCCACCAAACCGTTACATTGTGGATGATAGGCGGCTGTCTTAAGGTGTCGAATGCCAAAGGCGTCCCACACCTGGGCTAAGTACTTGGACATGAAGTTACTGCCCCTATCAGTTAATACTTCTTGAGGGAACCCTACCTCACAAAATAGCTTTATTATTTCGGTGGCTATAGATTTGGCTGATACATTCCTTAGGGGAACAGCCCACGGAAATCGTGTCGCCTGGTCCATTATGACCAGTATGTATTGAAACCCTCTAGGTGTCTTTACTAGTGGTCCCACTATATCCATTGCTAGTCTCCTGATGGGTTCCGCTATCAGCGGCATCGGAAGTAGGGGTGCCCCGGGCAGCCGTACAGAGGTTACTTGCTGGCAGGAGGAACAAGACTCACAGAAACATGAGGTCTCCTTGAAAACTCCGGGCCAATAAAACCGAGCTAGTATTTGGTCAAGGGTCCCCTGTACCCCTTTGTGACCTCCTACTGGGTGGTCGTGAGCTAACCTCAGAACTAAAGATTTAAAGGTATTGGGCACTACTAGCTGCTTATGGACATTCCTAGACTGGGGGTCCATACTTTCCCTGTATAGCACCTCTTTGTCAATGATGAATCTTGGAAAGGTATCCTTTTCTACTTGGGCATGCTCGAACGCGCGCGCTAGCGCGGGGTCGGCTCTTTGCTCCTTTGTGAAGGAAGGGAACTTCTCTACTAACTCTGAGGGAACCCAGGGCAATCCTCGTCCTGCTTCTAACTCGGCTCTGCCTTGAGAGCGGCGTCTCCTCTCCCTGCGCTTTTCTGCTCTAGGCTTTCTATCTCTTTCAGCCGGGGCAGTTATTAAGTCTTCGTGAGAGGGCAAGTCACCGAGAGTTGCATCTTGGGCATCAGAGGGTTTTTCTGCAGCTTTTGATTGGGTGGTGTAGAAACAAAAACCTCCTAGGGTGCTAGGCCCTTTTCCAAACCTCTCCTAAATTGGGGCCAATCCCTGCCTAGCACCAAATCCTGGGGTAATTTGGGGACCACTGCAATTAGCATCTCTTTCTCGATCCCTAAACCTCTTACCACTAGGTTGTATACAGGATAAAATGAAGAGGCGCCATGAATACATTTTATCTTTACTTTCCCTTCCGCTCGGCTCGGTGCGGATTCAGCTTCCTCCTCAATCATAGACCAGAGCTTCCGCGAGATCATGCTCTGATCCGCACCTGAGTCGAGAAGAGCCTTTGCGGTTACCCCTTGCACTGTCACTTCCAACAGAAATCCTTCACGTAACACTTTGGTGTTTTCACTTATGAGTGCTGTCCATGATTGACATTCACTCTGTACATGTCTTATTTTCCCGCACATAAAACATCTCTTAGAGTGATTTCTTGATACAGGTATAACGTTTTTCAAACCCTTGGGTTTATATCGTGAGAGACTTCCTGATGACTGCATCACTGCCCCAGCTGCCGTCTTTGAAGTTTCACTAATTTGTTGGGTGGCCAATTCTGCCTCCAAATATCTCTCTGTTAATACAATAGCTTCTTCAGTGGTCCGGCAGTTCTGCAGTATAAGGAAACTGCACGTTTTTAGGCACTGCAGACATGACTTGTTCTAACACGACAACATCTACTATTGTGTCAACAGTTTTTTCCTCAGGCCTTAACCATTTTAATGCTAACCTTTTAAGCCTGTGTCCTAAAGCTTTTGGCGTCTCGCCAGCTTTAAGATGACTAGCTCGTAGCATGTGATTATACACAAAAGGGGTCAGGCCTAGGCGATCCCTTATGGCCTTGGTCACTTCTGTGTAATCGTTTGCTAGTGCCGTGGGCATAGCCCTATATGCTGACAGCGTCTCGCCTGTGAGTGAAGCTGCCAGGCGTATGGCCCACTGTTCTTTTGGCCAGCCTACTGACTGGGCTATTCTATCAAATGAGTCCAGGAAGTCATCTATATCATCAGTGGCTGCCAACTTTCCCACAGTTAAGGTCTCATATGACCATTGTCCTACCGCACTGCTACCGAGTCCAGGATTCTGTCCTTGAGGTGTAGAAGCCGCTTCTTGTGACGTCTTTTTTTGGGCTAACCAAGCCTCCATCATTTGCAGTATGGGTTTTTGCTGTTCTTGCATTGCCAGTACTGCCTGTTGCTGCGTTTGGCAGGCCATTTCTCGCTGTTTATCAAACTACATGGCCATCCATGGAAGTATCTCCTTCGGGTCCATGGTGATGGTGTACCTAGAAAAAAAAATTAGAGAGAGAAAAAACAAGTGCGGTACTGATAACAAATCAGCCCCCCTTTCTCCTCCTTTCTTCCTTTTTTTTTTTTTTTTTAACCTCACACCCACATTCAGCACAGGTTATGTTTATTTACATTTTACCTGCTGCAGGTGTTGAGTCAGACTTTGCGTAAAGGATGTTGTTGCTCCGTCCTGTAGCACTCCGTCACGGCTGATAGCAACACCTCGGTCTTCCACTCCGTGTTTTTCTTGAAGTTTGGCACTTTTCTTCTTTTCTTTTCTTCTGTAATTCTTAGCCAAAAAGTCGGTGCTGCTGGTATTTTCCTTACCAGGCACCCTTCCTTGGATACGGTCTCCTTTACAGACTGTTTCTGTGAGTCTCCTGGGCACTGCTTGTCGTCCCTGAAGCTTGGGACGGCCAGGTAACGAATCTAGGCCTCTCTGCTTCTCAGTATGGGGGATTCCACTGTCAGGACCTTTAAGTTCCTTTCTCAATCCTTCTGGTGAGCTCAGGCCTCCCTCTAGGCATGGAGTCTCTCTCCCTTGGATCCTGGCTTCTCCTGGAGTCTCTCTCCCTTGGATCCTGGCTTCTTCTCCTCTTTCTCCCGTCCTTAGTCTGGCTGCAGCTCTCTGCTTATAAAGCCGTTCTCCTCTTGAGTTTCCTGGCCTGCTCTTCAGGTGCATCTGATTAGTCCCTGCATAATCAGTACTTGGGTGTGTTCGCTCAGCCTCTGCAGGTTCGTGCCTGCTCCCTCTAGCTGTGTTGCTATGCAATTGCAGCTCCTGCAAGGCAGCTGCTTTGTGAAAGACAGCGTTTTTTTCCAAATTCACAGCTTCACTAGCTTCAGCACTATCACAAACTGCAGGAAGTATACTTGGCAGATAAACGTCTCAACGCGGATGACACTACAGACGGGGGTTTCTAGTCCCACAGGTGCACCTTGTGGTCTTGGGCAAGCCACTTAACCCTCCATAGCCCATGTTCCCTGTAAAATAGTTATCTCCAAGTTATAATGCCCTGTTCAATGTAATTTCAGTTTGTTCAATGTAAACCGCACTGATGCAGAATAGCGCGGTATATAAGAGAATGTAAATAAATAAATATAAATAAATAAGTGTCACCAAATAAGGCATAGAAGGAAGAGAATAAAAGCAAGAGTCCCCCCAACTCCTTCCCCTCCACAGATCGGCTCAAAAAGAGAAAGCAATAAACAGAACCCCTGAACAGGCTATCTTATTACATAACGTATTCCTATACTAACTACCCCCCAGTCTCCCACCACTCCCCCGTGAACCTCATCCCTCTCCCCATCACCTTCCCCTCCCTACGGCAAACCCCCTATTCCCTCCATGCTGTCTCAATGCTCAACTGGGGGCCTTAAAAACCATTCCACCCAAAAACAGATTTCAAAGAGATAACAATCCCAAATACATACTCCGACCACGCCCTTAACACTCATAATATAATCAAGTGGGAGCAGTGGTATCCATCTCCTTCTGGAGATTGGAGTCTGTGTCAGAGTTAGATGATTTCCGGGATCGTGGCACCTTACGCCTCTTTGATAGAGATGTCTCCCACTCTCCATGCGTGCCTCTCTGTCGCAACGGTCGCTCTCCATGCTGCATGATATCAAGAAACTCCATTGCTGTCGACAAATCGGTAATTTTTTGAGCACAGTTATTCCATTCGAATATCAATGCAAAGGGGAAACCCCACCTGTATGAGATCTCTCGCTTCTGCAGTGCCTGGGTTAAGGGCTTAAAGCTCCTTCGACGTTCTAGGATTACTGAGAAAGGTCCTGATAGACTTGAAGTTCCTGACCTTTGAAGACAACTGAGCGCCTACCCCTTAGGCTTCTCATAAGAGCAACTTTGTCGGAGAAGAAGCAGATTATAATAGCTCGGGGCTGCGTGCTAGAGGATCGACGGACCCCCAGAGATCGATGCGCTCATTACAATTGAATCGGTTTAGGAGCATTGGGTAGGCAAAAGGCATACAGATCTTGGACTAGAGCCATCGTGTCCTCCATTCCTGAAGGCCAAATATTCGAAGGTTGTTACGTCGTTGCCTGTTTTCAAGATCATCCTGTCTTTTCTTTCAGATCCTTCGAGAGTTGGTCTAATTTCACGATTTTAGTCTGGAGGGCCACAGACGAATCCATTTGCTCCCCAATATTTAGCTCAGCCTGCATAACTCGGTCATCTAGTGACTTTAAATCAGAGCGAATATCACTCACCGCCTTAGAGAAATCCTGTCGGAATAGCTTGAGCTCCTTTAAAATTTCCAAAAAGTCTGCTTTTGTAACTGGAGACTGCGGGCTAGAGGCATTAGCTTTGGAGACGGAGAGGCTCTCTGCAGCATGTGAGGGCTAAGCAGTAATAGAGTCAGAAGATCTAGCAAACTTGGAGAGGGAAGCTGCATAAGATTTTGCAGTAGCCATATTCGTCACGCAGAGCTGATTTTGTCGTCCACAAAGGTATCTTGCTTTATATGTACCCAATGCAATCAAGTTAGACTGACACTCTTCTGTGTGACGCCGACACGGCGTTCCCACCACCTAGACACCGCAAGGTCAAGATATCCTTCTTCAATAAAATCTCAGAGATGTGTGGGGTGGTGACAGAAGAATAAAGGCAACGGAGCAGTCACAGTGTCGGAGGAAAGAATGGTAGCTCTCACCTGGTCATCCCCTGTGAAGGCAGGGCGTCTCTCACCCTACAATGATTTCAGAAGTACAGCAGCAGAGAAGCCCATCTCGACTCCTCCGGCAGCCGTGTCAAATCTCCACAAGAATGCTCCCCCAAGAATTGGAAGTGAGGAGGCAGCACCAAAAAAATTCAGAAAACTTGCAGCAGGAAAAGTATACTGCAGATGCCCTGCAATACCAGCTAAAGACACGAGAGGCTCATAGCAATCCTCACCCGGCATCCACAGACATCAGCAGCCACAAACTGCAGCTCTCAGTAGCAGATGCAACGAGACTAGCTGGATCAGGAACAGTTCTGACAGAATCTGGACGCACCGATTCAGATTTTGCAGGTAACAGCAGCCATCTTGAAAGAATCAGTTGGTCTCAATAAAGTGCGGCAGCCATTTTGTTGAAACTTTTGTGTTCCAGCGATGCATTCCAGGAAACCGGCGGCCATTTTGAGAGGATTCACAACTTCAAGCAGCACACGTCAGTAGAAGCGCTGTCTTCGTCAGCACCCGCTTGCGTTCCAGAGCAGCTTTCCCGCTTCTACCAAGAGCCCCGTCTGCGTTCCAGCTCATCTCTCACAGATACAACCATCATGGTGGCGACAATAATTATGGACTCACTTCAGGCATGCGCAGAGTAATCGCAGGGGACATTGAATATCCAAAAAAGCGTCACTGGCCCAATACACACCATCCTGAAGGGATCCCCGTGCACAATCACTTCCAGTCCATATTTTCATGGTAGTAGCACTTACATTTTAGGCAGATCAGCATACGGAGAACAGAGACCGGCAAAGCAGCTGAAGCAGCACTCTCACTCCATTCCTCATAGAAAATCAAATCAACGGACCCACTTCAGCCAACTGCAGGACACAGGAGATGTCAGCCACACTTCACAGGTTCCCTCCAGCGAACCCACAACGGGGGAGATCAGGAGCCTGGGGCGATCTATCAGCAGGGTGAACAGTCAGATGGCCGCATGTTATGCTGATAGCTTAGCACTGCTTAATTAAAGCAGTCACCATTCAAAAAACTCATTTTAAGAGCATGTAGACCCGGTATATGAAGGGAGCAGTTGAGGAGCTCTAAAGTAAAGTGGCCAGGTTGTTCGGGCTCACAAGCGCCCCCCGTTTCTTCCTTCTTAGACAAAATATGTTTCTTCCATCTTACCCAAAATATATTTCCTCCTCCCCAGCCTTTTTCTCCACTCTGATCACTGCATCTACCCCCTTTCAGCTCCCCAGCATCATCCCCTTCCAAGTCTCACCAGCATCCGCTCCCTTCCAGTCCCTGTCCCTCCTAGCATCAGTTCCCTCCTAGGCCGTATCCCTCCTAGTATGAATTCGCTTCCAGCCCTTCCTCTCTTCACATACCTTCTGGCACGGGTCCTAGGGTCCCTTCCAAGTGCAGCCGTCTCCCTCACAGGTACCGTCTGGAGATTCCTAGCTCTGCAGCACCACTCCTCTGGTTTTCCCCAGTCCAATGGTGTATGCTGGCCTTTTGAATGTCTCCCAGTATACGTACTGCTCTGGACTCCTCTAGACCTCCCAAATGCTTTTCTCTTCTTTCTTCCAAAGGGTTTCTTGCCCTCTCTGTCCGTCCGCTCTGGCTTCTGCTTCTGATGATCCTCCAGATGATGAAGATGTCCAAGATGAGGATGATGTCCAAGATGAATCTGAGGATAATTCTCTGTAGAATAAACTCTACCTTTATTCTGCTTAGATGAGTGCTTCACCCTAGCACAGCGCAGCTGTGCTGAATCAGGCCCTGCCCTTTGAGATGAGTGCTTGGGGATTACCTCATAGCCCTCCTGATTGAACACACGTTTCCCCACTTCAGCTCCTCTAATGGCTGTTGGAAACCTGGTGCATTCTGGGACTGGTAGTCTTTTATGGGAAAATTCTGTTTTCTTATTTCTACCAGAACTGACAGGTTGCTTGTTCAGAGTCACTTCACCTTTTCTATAGCTCCTTCCTGAGCTATGATAAGCTTCCTTATCACAGAGCTTAACCTTTTAACCCTCGGTTTGCAGCTCAATGTATTTATAGTTTTTATTCCTATTTATAATCATTTATAAAAGAACATTTGAAGTTCTCATTAAATGGTTATTTGGGTTATAAATTATTTATTTTAGGTCTTATATTTAATGCAATTTGTTTGAAATGTAATGACTATTCAATAAGTAATGGTTATTACAATGTACCGCTAGTGGATACAGTGTTTTTCATGAGATAGGCAAGAAAGACTCACTCCTGCTTCTCTGCTATTATGTAACTAATAGATGACACATTATAAATGATGTCCTCCTTCTCCCTTGTAGTACAAGATCAATATAGTTGAGTTTATTCACTAGTAGGGATATTAAGATAGAAATGTTTACTCACCCTTTCAACGATATGAGTATTTGTAAAAATCCTTTCACATATATTTTTTTATATATTTTTTTATATGTATGATATATGTGATGTTTTATTCATATTTTATTTTTAGATGATATATTATTTATAATGGCTGTTCAGTTGTATTTATTTATTATTTTAAAGATGGATTGATAAGAATATGCATGTTTTATTTTAGTATCGTTTATTGTATTCATGTTTTAATTTATTTAATAATTTTAATTCATATGTTTTAATTTATTTATTGACTATATTTTGCAACATTCACTTATTTATATGCTTATACAAGATGTCTATACAGTTGTGCCTTTGTTCATATATTTACATTTATGTTTTTTATATATATGTAGTATACCAGATTTACCCCGAAGAAGATAATTTCGAAACACGGCCTGTGTCGGGCATCATGGTGTAAGAAATAGAATTAATAAAGTAATCCTTCCTTCATACCACAACTTTGGACTGGGTTTGTAATCTACACGTGGTAACTGTTTTTTTCTTGGTGGTTTTACTGCTCAATGTCCAGCATGACATCATTGAGGAACATGGCAATGCATGTTTGGTAACCCAGGATCTGGGCTATCAGCATGGAATCCTGGGAGCACCTCCTCCCGATGGGGTCCAGGGTCTGTGCCTCCTGTGTGGCAGACGTCACCACAATGGAAATGTGAGATAATTGGGGCTTCTTGAACCCTGGAGCCTTTTGGGTCCAGTACAGGGAATCGAGTTGGCGGTTGACAGCCGGGAGCATGAACATCACCTTCCACAGCTGCAGAAGCAGCTTCTGCAGAACATGGTGGACAGGAACTGTCACTGCCTCATGAGGGGCTGAGGGGTATTGAAGGAGATCCAGTTTCTCCACTCTCTGTTCCTCTTCCGATTCCACAGAAAAGGGGATGGCCTTAGCCACGTCCCAAACAATGTCCTGGAAGGACATGTCTTCTGGGGGCAACTTTCACTGATCTGGAGGGGGTGACGGTTCGGATGGGAAATCCTGGGCTCGAAGATTCAACACCACTTATTCTGCCTTGGTTTCCCCTTCCGATTCGGATTCTGAGAGGAAGTCAAAGGAATGTTGAGTCTCTTCTGAGCATCAACTGTGTGGCTCAGGAGAGGGTGGATGTCAGTGGTCCCCCTTGCGTGCCCGTCATGTCAATGGCAGTGCCTGGGGGCCTTGGACTCAAATACACTGGAGAGGGAGATGGCTCCGGCCACCGGAGTTGATACCAGTCTCCCACTCGATCACCCAGCCACGGTGGGCAAGACAAAGGTTTCCAGGAATCGGCTGGAAGGAGTACAGTGATGATGCGCTCCATGCTGCGAAGTCTGCATTCCACAGGGCTTCCACCACTGCCAGGTGAGCTTCTAAGGCTCATAGGCATTCCTCCAGAACTACCACCGAAGCGGACCTCACAGATGAAACTTTTAGGTGGGGACTCCACAATGATAAGAGCATCGGGAGACATCCAGCAACCCTTCTGGGCACTGGGAATGGACTCTGCCTTTCGGATCAGGTCTTCCTGCTGGGGAAGCTTGGTTTGCCATTCTGGGCCCTCACTGTCCGACTCGCTTTTAGAGGGGCTGTGATGGCGCTGCACACAGATTTTCTCCTTGTGCTCCCCTTTTGACATGGATGGGATCTCTTTAGAGGGATGCCTCTCACCACTTGAACCCTTCTTCTCTGACTGAGTCCTCTGCTCTTTTTCCTTGGTCACCTCAGGTGTGGATGAAGGGGTCAGGGCTGAGAATACTGAGATGAGCCAAAGAGGGATAACTCTTGCTTTTCCCGACCCTTCTGCCCTTGACACGTCATCTGCAAGCAGAGTTTGCGGGATGCCGGCTGATGGTCAGGGCCAAGGTATTGCAAGCACCAATTATGGTAGTCAGTGGCAGAAATAGTCTTGCCACATTTAGTGCATTTTTTAAAGCCGTTAACATGCTGAAAACTACCACATCGGCAAAGTTAAACTGAAAAATGGTCATGGATCATAAAAAGCCCCTGAAGGGGAAAAAGACACCAAAAATGCATAAAAACTTTAGGAAAAAAAAGAGGGAGAGAGAAAAGTTAGCTGACGACAGGCAGGTGAAAAAAAAATAAGCAAAAGCTCAGCCACAAGGGCATGAAATTCAAACTTTTTCCAGACTGCAGGAACACGTCCTAGGGGCTCAGTGGAAAAAAGAAGACTGGAGAATATGGCACCGCAGCAGGCAAGGAAGGCAAGTGTGCATGCACGGCATACCTCCCTAAAGCTTCCTTTCACTCAACACATAATCAAACTCTGGAATTTGTTACTGGAGGATGTAGTAAAAACTGTTAGTGTAGCTGGGTTTAAAAAAGGTTTGGACAAACTCCTAGAGGAAAGGTCCATAAGCCATTATTAAAGTGGACCTGGGAAATCCACTGCTTGTCCCAATACATGCATTGTGGAACCTAGGGAAACTGCTAGGTACTTGTGACCTAGATTGGCCACTGTTGGAAACAGGATACTGGGCTTGATGGACCTTGGTCTAACCCAGTAGGACATATCTTATGTTCTTATGACTTCACCACTAAAGGACTGCAACAGCCCACTCATCTTCTAGTGGGACTTCCTTTCCAGACCTCGATGCACCACCGGGTGCTGACCATGGATGCCTCTAAACTGTGCTGGGAAGCCCATCTCAATGACTTGCATAGCCAGGGACTCTGAAAGATGGAGGAAAGTCTTCATCAGATAAACTTCCTAGAGCTCAGGGCAGTAGCAAAGTCTTCCGGCAACAGCTGTCCAACCAGATAGTCCTTGTCTAAACACACTACCAGGTGGTGATCTTCTACATCAACAAGCAGGGTGGCATTGGCTCATACCTCCTCTGCTGGGAGGCTGTTTGACTCTGGAGGTTTGCCAGCAAGCATGGCCTGCTTCTTAGGGTGGTCTAATTGGCGGACAGGCTCAGCAGATTGCTGTAACTGCACAAGTAGCCTGCAATATCTTCCAGAAGTGGGCCACTCCATCCATGGACCTTTTTACCATTTCTCACAATGCTCAGCTGCCACAGTTTTCCTCCAGAGTTCCCTGTCACCATTGGGTAGCATCTGATACGTTTCTTCTGAGTTGAAACAAGGGCTTGCTTTATTCTTACGCACTGACTCCCTTGGTGGTCAAAACACTTTTCAAGGTTCAGGCGGACCGGGCCACTATGATACTGTAGCAGCAGAATGCAGACAATCCAATGATACCAGGAGTCTGTTCAGAAGGTCCAAATCATTTATTTGTGCACAAGACTCAAGCAGAATCACATTCAAAATGGCTGAGCAATGGTTTCTAGCAAAACAACAACTTTTATACCATTCTTCTGCATTCTAGACATAGGCAAACTTTTCATTGGTCCCAGTAACCCCTCTCACCCATCTATTGGTCCCGGTACCACTACGTAGTTGTCCAATGAGGACCTTGATCTGGGCTCAGCACCTGGTTGCCCCCCTTTCAGTCCTCATTACAATGGACAGTTCTTAGACTTTTGATACATCTTTCTTCAAGGTCACTGGCTTGCTAAAACATGTGGGAAAGCAGGGCACTGTAACCTTGCTTTCTGCAGAGTTAATTAATTCTATAGGAGCTTTTCACATTCTTATCAGTTACCAATTAAAGTTGTTTTCTCTATTTCTCTTAAGTTTCGATTCTCCTTAGCTGGGCTCTCTTATGCCTTAGCTAAGTTTCGTTTCTCTACTAGCAGCATTGAAGGGGGGGGGGGATTTTCATTTCACTGGGCCTAACCACAAGCTTCATTTACAGGTCAAGCTGCTTAGACCTGCCTGCTTAGTTCAAGCAGCATGGATCATAGGCCTTCGCCTACCACATTCCCCCCTTTGATTATTCTCACCCGCAAGTGAGAAAGGGTGAGAATCAAATCACATAATACTAGGTAAAGATATCACTCTGTGGTATAGGGCAGTAGTTTCACATAGCTAGTAGCTTTGTAGCTACCTTACGTTCTACAGTGTTATTAATAACTGAAGTTATCATTCGCAAGCAAAATGACAAGAAACAAGGGAGCAACAAGCAGATAGTCAGAGTCCATAGTTTGGCAAGAGTGGGAAAAAGAACTAAAGGATTAGAAGGTTCAGGAGCATTTATGCCGGACCACCAAGATGTCTTCTTTGTTGTGCTGTTGTAAAACTTCTGATTTAGACAGTCCAGCTATCCAACCTTCATAGTAAATTGTGGTCCGGTCTGTGTGGCACTTATACAGGCTGCACAGGGAGGTAAGGCAAAAGTCATTTCAAAGCACCCCAAGACTGCTGCCAGAATAAAGCAATAATAAGAATTCATAATGGGCATAGTCTCTGGAAAATTGGTGGAACTGTCGGCTTCCACAATAGATGATAAATGTAGAGTTGATTGTAGATCCTCAAGCTTCTGCCGTACGTAGACCTACCAGCTTTGTGGCAGGAGTAGGGCTGTAGATCCCAAAGTATCACTGTCCTCTGGGATGTCTCAGGTTCCTAAAATATCATAGTACAGTCTCTCAGGCTATTATTGCCTCCTTAGAGCAGTTCACTTTTAGGAGATCAAAACAGTTTTGTTTTGTTTTTTGTTTTTTTTTTCTCAGAGCATTTGAACACAGTCTCTTAGACTCAATTTCTTAACACAACACAGTCTATTTCTGTTGATTGCAGCTTTCTCCAGATGCGAGGCTTACCTTCAGATAAACAGACAGTCTTGAAATAGTGCAGTTTCCGAGGGACCAATAAGTCTTAGGTCCGTGGTTGTTGTCGTAGGGTGAGGCGCAATGGAGTCTCAGAATGCTGTACAGTAGTCCAGTGATCAGGTTCAGAAGCAGTTGCTGGCTTTACTCGACTATGATGGATCCAAAGTTCGAATTCTGCGACTTTTACTGCAGTTGGAGTTGACAGGATGACAACATAGGGTCTCTTCCAATGCAGGGCTAACGGTATCCTTCTCCACTCTTTGATCCACACCGAGACTCCAGGCTTGAAAGGATGCAGGAGTTCAGGCAAATTGATGGGTGATCGATTTTTTGTACCCAGGTATGAAGACTCTGCAAAACAGAACTTAAAACCAATAGTTCATGTCTAATAATTTCAGATCCTATCTGTCTCACATCTCCTTTTATTCCCTATAAATAGGCTACAGATTCTCAGAATCTCAAAAGGGGGAACTCCTAAAGACTTAGCAAGGGCTAAGTATATCCTAAGAAGGGCTATAGGAAGAACCTGGGGCCACTTCAGGTAAACCTCTTGGCAAAGTTTGGACAACTGAGATTTCAAGGTTCTATTCATACATTCTACTTTTCCTAAAGTTTTGAAAGCTGTAGGTAGTATGCACCTGATAATGTCAATATCTTGGGGCCATACTTGATGGACTTGCTTCCTAAGGTTATCCACCCTCATTATTTGTACAGGGTCCCATGCGCATGCAAGATTGTAAGGGCATACTTGGAATCTGGGTACACATTTAGACAGAGCCCTTTTCCTATTGTTAGTGCTCTAGTGAGGGCTATCAGTTCAGCTTTCTGTGTTCAAGTTTCTGGGGCCAGGACTGAGGATTCAACTACCAAATCAGGGGTCACCACTGCATATCTAGCACAACAATGTCCATTGATGATGAAACTGCCTTCAGCCACAAAGAAAGTCTGTTCAGGGTTCTCCAGAGAGACATCAGTCAAATCCAGGCGGCTTGAGAATACAGTGTCCATAATTTCTAAACAGTCATGATCAAGGGATCAAGACCATCTGGTAACAACATAGCAGGATTCAAAGCTTGACTGACCTTCAGTTGTATCTGAGGGTTTTCACGCAACATACTCTGATACTTCAACATTCATAGATTTGTTAGCTAGTAGTTTCCTTTGTATTTCATATTGGTTAGAACAGAGTGTGGTACAGTAACTTGAAGATTCTGTCTCAAAGTGATCTTGTTAGTTTTGCTCACTAGGAAGGCTGTAGCTGTAACAGCTTCTCAAATAAGGTCCAAGAGATTGAGTCAACACTCCTAGAACATTTCCTTGTGACTCATGAACATAGAGACTGAAAGGTTTTCTGGACATCTGGTAGGCCCAGAGTTGGCAATAACATCAGAGTGGTTTTTTTCAAAGATCAAAAGGCTGCATCCTGTTCAAGTCCCCATTCCAATGGAGACTTTTCCATTCCTTTGGTAGCTTGATACAATGGTTTTGCTAGCAGCGCAAAATTGGGGATCCATATACAACATACTTTGTGGCACCCAAGAAGGCTCTCACTTGCCTCCTGGTGGTTGGAGTAGGAATACTGCATACAGCTTCTTTGCATTCTGGTCCCAGGCGTCGAATTCCGCTGGACAACTGGAATCCTAGGTATTTAACTTGTTTGACATAATTGCACCTTAGCTCTTGAGACTTTGTAGCCAGCCTCATTAAAAAGGTGCAAGAGTTCACTGGTGGCTTGTAGACATTCACTTTCTGAGTTGGTGGTTATGAGCAAGTTGTCCACATATTGAAGTAGAATTCTTTCTCCTGGAATTACTGGATAACTTGTCAAATCTTTTGCTGAGTGAGGCGAGTTCTTGAATCCTTGAGGTAATCTTGTCCAGGTGAGTTGGCCCCGCCTTCCTGTAGTGGGGTCTTGGGCTAAGCGTATGCAGAAAAACATCTTTTAAATCCAGAATGGTGAAATGTGTGTAGCTTCAGCAGAGATCAGTCCTAAGAGTGTGTAAGGATTTGGCACAACTGGATGTATAGTTCCAGCTGCATCATTCAGTCTTCTTAGATCCTGCAGTGGGCGGTAATCACCTGTCCCAGGCTTCTTAACAGGAAGAAGGGGGGGGGGGTGTTCCAAGGTGATTGGCACTCCTTTGAAAAGTCCATACTTCAATAGTTTCATTAAATGGCAGTGGATTCCTGCAATGGCTGGTCAGGGAAAAGGATACTGCTTCACATGCACTAGTTCCGCTTCTGGCTTGAGGGTGACGATGACAGGGGCTATGTTCTTCGCTAGGCCAGGTGGGTTATCTTCTGCCCATACTTCAGGTGGGGCTATAAGGTTGGCGGGTATACAGGAACTTGTTGACTTGACTGGAGGTGTGTTATAGAACCGCCACTTCTCTTCTCGGGGAACAGTCAGCACCATCAATCCAGCAGGCTCTGGGTTCACAGTCATTTGAATTTCTCTCTCTCCAGCAAAGGATATCTGTGCCTGAAGCTTTGCAAGCAGATCTCGGCTCCAAAAAGTGGAATAGGGCACTCAGGCATATACAGGAACTGGTGCATTATTTTCTGTCCCCCTTGTTCACACATGCGGTTCTGCAGAAAAGGCTTTGTGGCCTTAGCCCCAGTAGCTCTGATAATGGTGATGCATCGAGAAAAACACAGGGGCTACGGGCTTTAGTATTCTGCTCCTGTATCCCCCATAAAGTCCATATATTGGTCCCCTATTTTCAAACTGACCATAGGCTCCTGGGGACCCAGGGAAACTTAAGAGTCCGGTCTGCCCTAGTCTTCATTCATAAATCAAGTACTCCCTCCTCCCCCCTGGGGTGGAGTCAAGATACGGGCATTCACTTCTCCAATGTCCTCCTCTGCAATGGGCGCACTAACTCGCACCCAGTTGTTACTTCCTCTGCTCCTTCGATCAGGATAACCTCCTCCACATCATTCAACTAAAGTATCAGCAAGAAGATCTGTTCTCTTCTCCATCTTTACACTTACTTTCTCTGTCACATTCAACAATTCACATACTTTCTGATCAACTATCATGCCCGCAAATCCATCCCGTTTCTGTAATTTCTGTTTTATATCTCTCTGGGACTGACTGACAAAAATGCAAATTCTCCTGAATAATACTGTTCATTTGTTCAATTAAATCCTAAAGCTTTCAGTTAAGTAAATCAGTGGCAGAGGGAAAGGCACCTAAACAAGTCTGGTCAGCTGACTGGCTGGCAAACTACTTGGGAATCTACAGGGAGGAGTCCCCCCCCCTCCCCTGCCCTAGGCCCACACTGTTTCTCCTAGCAACGCTCTATCCGGGAGGTGGTTTTTTTTTTTTTATGTTCTACTTCTCTGCTGTGGGCACATTAGTTCACGCCTACCGGAGGGTGACATCATCGTGGACTGGGCCCCATCCCCCCCTTAAGCACTCTGAACGGAGCCGGGGCTTCTTGGGGAGCTACTTACAGAGAGAGAAACTGACGGGATGGGATATCTAGAGATTCTGGGGCAAAATATGGTGAACTAAGGAAATATGGAGCAACTAGCAGAAGCCACTCCCTTTCACATAGCATTCCTAATTGGGACAGAGACATTTTATTACCATAGTCTTCAGTAAATCCCTTACTAAAATTCTTGATCATACTTGAAAAGAAACTTATTAAAAAAACCTTATTACCGCAGACATAGGGCAGGCAGAAAACATAAGCTTAGATTAAGCACAGACATACAATTTAGATACAGTTCTTAAAATATAAAACTATTATTTTGCAACATGTTATAACATCTATTCTTATAGAGAGAACTATAGCTATCTGTTACGTATGACTGGAATGAAATTACTTAGCATGGAAACTAACTGCCAGCCGTAGTCTGCATGTCTCTGCAAAAGAAAATATTATTTTATTTTTTATTTTCATTAAATCTTACAGTTCAGAAAGCAGATATTCAAGAGACATGAAATAGATACTTTTCCATAGCGTTGGTGGATATCTAGAATGCATATACACCCTCTTTTCCTCTGGACACAGACACACAAAATTCAAATACAGAAAAACAGATGAATTTATCCTGAATTGTAAAGGTCGTCATTAGTCACTAGTACAGAGTTTAACAATTCAAAGTAATTACCTTAAATCTTACAGTATGGGGAAGCATGCATTCAAATGACTTATAATACACAATTTCTTATTCACTCAGAATTTAAACCATTCATTCTCAGGTTGCAATCTGGTACACTTCCAACCCAGAATGCTGCACCGTCCCCCAAGGTTCTTAACCTCTATTTTTGAGGGTCAAAGGAAAAACGCTTTATTTTCTCTCTCTTGTCTGTGTCCGTTAGTTTTTGAAACGACAGATATACTTCAAAAAACAAAAGAACTTCTGAATCACTGTAGTCATCACAGCTGTAAAGTAATAACTAGAAAACTAATTATAAATTCATCTCCTATCACACTTTGATTGAATGAATCCTTTATTTTAAACAAGCAAGAGACTTTTCAATCGGGAGTCTTTTTTTTTTTTTTAGCAAGCTATGTGAAAGCCACACCCCTTCGCTCACTGGAAACGAAATGAGACAACTTAGTTTCACAGACACACAGAGACATGCTAGCAAGAATAATTTAAATCAGTGTCAAGTCGTGATCTAATAATTACTTTGTAGATCAAAGGAAAAAAAACAAAAGCAGTTTGCTTAGTTTCTCTATCATTTCTGTTTGAACCATAAAACACAGGGCAAAGCTAAGCCCACAAATGTATTATACCTAGCAGCCTATCTGACTAGAGTAAGTAATCTCACCCTGCACACTAAAACTTTACGGACAGAGCAGAGAATATAACTAAAAACAGTTTACGGAGCTCCGATGAGGTTAATACGACCTTCAAAACTAAAATTCTGACTAAATATTCCTATCGAATGGTATATAATACCTGACCATAGTAGAAGGAACATCACTATTAAAACACAGTGAATAATTGCCCTAAAATAAGCTCCAATTAGCCCAGCAGCAGAACGTTGAAATCATGCCTTCATAGGGTTAAAAGGCACCTCTGCACAGACACGCCCCTTGTCAGCCTCACACTGTACTGTAGGAAAAGCTGACTGAATGAGACATGTTCTTGATTTTTCAGTGAGTCAAGTGGTAAATTGTCATAAATTACCCAACAGAATATAATCTTACATTATACTAGAAGGGAAACTCGTGGTTTCAACAAAAAACAAAGACACACAGAACGACAAACATGCTAGCATTCTAAAGACACACAGAACGACAAACATGCTAGCAACGTATCCCAAAAAACAGCCCAATCCTGTCTCAACTGACTAGGCTATATCAAATTCCAAATCAAAAGACCCCACGTATACTCATGCAGGGTCCAACAAAAAGACGATAGTTTCACCTTGCGTATTCTCATGCAAGGTTAGTCGGACCGTCTTGAGAGGTGATCAAGCTCTCTTACCAAATTCAAATTCCAAAATTCCAAGTCACAATATCCAAGTTTCAAACAGCAGTACTGCTCTGACTCATCTGTCTAGACATGTCACAAAATTATACTCACCGGATCCGGTTCCCAAAGCTCCCAAGCAAGTGCATGAGTTGGACCTCGGACTCCCCTCACGGGTTCGAGGTGTTGGTTCCGTCCGGGTCCGGCCCCCGCCGAGGCCTGGCCAGCTCCCTCCGATGCAACAGGACCGGTGGCGCCTGGGAGCCTAGCCCACGTCAGGAGGGCACGATCCCGGCAGGACCAAACCTATAGAGGCGGAAAGTCGTGGTATATTGGCTCATATACCCTCTACTAACCACACCTTCCCGGCTCCAACGCACCAAGAATATGTAGCAGCAGAATGCAGACAATCCAATGATACCAGGAGTCTGTTCAGAAGGTCCAAATCATTTATTTGTGCACAAGACTCAAGCAGAATCACATTCAAAATGGCTGAGCAATGGTTTCTAGCAAAACAACAACTTTTATACCGTTCTTCTCCATTCTAGACATAGGCAAACTTTTCATTGGTCCCAGTAACCCCTCTCACCCATCTATTGGTCCCGGTACCACTACGTAGTTGTCCAATGAGGACCTTGATCTGGGCTCAGCACCTGGTTGCCCCCCTTTCAGTCCTCATTACAATGGACAGTTAGACGTTTGATACATCTTTCTCCAAGGTCACTGGCTTGCTAAAACATGTGGGAAAGCAGGGCACTGTAACCTTGCTTTCTGCAGAGTTAATTGATTCTATAGGAGCTTTTCACATTCTTATCAGTTACCAATTATTTATTTATTTATTTATTTATTTATTACAATTTCTTATATACCGCGCTATTTAGCATCAGTGCGGTTTACATTATAACTTAACGACCATAACAACAAGCTGTCAGGTTTACATCGAACAGGAGTATAAACTTGGAAAACAGGGTTAACTATATACATAATCTATTTACATTAAATCTATTTACATTAAAGTTGTTTTCTCTATTTCTCTTAAGTTTCGATTCTCCTTAGCTGGGCTCTCTTATGCCTTAGCTAAGTTTCGTTTCTCTAATAGCAGCATTGAGGGGGGGGGGGGATTTTCATTTCACTGGGCCTAACCACAAGCTTCATTTACAGGTCAAGCTGCTTAGACCTGCCTGCTTAGTTCAAGCAGCATGGATCATAGGCCTTCGCCTACCACAATACTGATTGCCCCACGCTGGCCCAGGCAGCCGTGGTATGCTCTGTTGTTTTGCCTCTTCTGGGCATCTCCTCTTCACCTCTGCCATGCCCCGGGTTTGCCCTTTCAGGAGGAGGGAACAAGCCTCCATCCCAATCTCAAGTCCCTAGTCCTCACGGTTTGGATGATGAGAGCATAGCTCTTGTTGAGTTTCACATACCTAGGGACGTGGAAAATATTCTCCTTGTATCCCGCAAGGATTCCACTAGATCTGCATACACCTTCAAATGGCACAGATTCTCTGTCTGCTGTGCGGAAAGAGCCCTTAACCCTTTTTCCTGTTCGGTGGAGCAGGTCCGTAACGTACCTTCTACACCTTTCTCATGCTGACTTGAAGTCTCATTCTGAATGTATCTTAGTGCTGTGGCAGCCTACCATCATACAATAGATGGTCGGTCCCTTTCCGCTCACCCCCTCATTGGATGCTTCATGAGGCACCTCTTATTATTGCATCCACCAAACCGACCACCATTGGTGGCGTGGGACCTTAATATGGTCCTTGGACAGCTGCTCACTTTACCTTTTGAGCCACTGGCCATCTTCCCTCTCAGGTTTCTGTCTTGGAAGGTCATTTTCTTGGTGGCGCTTACTTGAGCACACGGAGTCAGTGAACTATTTATTTATTCATTTATTTTTATTTATTTAAATTATTTCTATACTGCGCTCTTTAAAATCAGCGCGGTTTACAGGTAACAGCAATTTGTACAATGCAGCGGAGCATGCAATGCACTTACAGAGAACAGGTATTACAACTTGGGTTTAACAGGGGTAACTATATACAACGTAGCTGTACGAACACTACAGGCGCTGGTGGTGTATGTGCCCTATGCCAGGTTCTACAAAACTAGGGTGGTCCTACGCATTCATCCTAAATTGCTGCCTAAGGTGGTTTTGCCTTCTCATCTCAACCAGTCGGTGATAATTCCCAGCTTCTTTCCCAGGCCTTATGTGAACAGGGCAGAGGTCTCTCTCCATACTCTGGATTGTAAGAGGGCATTAGCTTTCTATCTAGAATGGACAAAAGCCCACCGCCATTCCTCCCAGCTCTTCATCTATGACCTGAACAGGCTCGGCATGGCAGTTTCTCAAGGCACCCTTTCCATCTGGGTGACTGACTGCATTTCCTTTGACTGTGCCCAGGCTGCCATGTCACAGCACACAATGTTCACACCATGGCAGCCTCTTGGCTAACCTGTGCTCGGTCTCCTTGCTAGAGATCTGTAGGGCTGCAATGTGGTCTTCTGTCCACACCTTTGCAGCCCATTACTGCCTGGATACAGATTCTTGGCATGACGGCACCTTCATCCAAGCCGTCTTCTGGAACCTCTTTGGGAATTAATGCAACTCCTTCCCTCTGGTCCTTCTGTCTGTCCAGGCTACTGGAGAGTCATTCTCTTGCTTGATGCCGGAGCCATATATTGACTCTTAGAACCTTTCAGCATTTTTCCGCTATTCTTCACGTTTTGTTTTTTCTGGTTGCCCCGTTGGGTGACTTACATGTTTTTTTCAGTAGCCTGTAGCTATGGGAGTCCAATAAGTGAGGACTGACTTCCTGCTTGGTCCCAGAGAAAGTGTGGTTATTCACCTAGAAGTGTTCTCTGGGAGCAGCAGGAATCAGTCCTCTCTACCCTCCATCCTCTCCGTGGAGTTATTTTTTTCTTTTTGGATTAATTAAGCTATGCCATCATACTGAGGGAAGATGGCTCTGTTCGGATGGGAAGATGATCATGCATGCTGGGTTTCAAAGGCTGTCTGTGAAAACTGGGGAGGATTCCCACTCGAGGACTCTGTTGATGTCATTCATGTGAGGACTGATTCCTGCTGCTCTTGGTGAACATCTGTTACAGGTGAGTAACCATGCTTTATCAGGGGAAGATCATGCCAAACAAATTTGATTGAGTTCATTGACTGGGTGACCAGAGAATTTGATCAAGGGCAAGTGATGGGTGTGATATACTTAGATTTCAGCAAAACCTTTGATAGTGTTCCTCATAGGAGGCTTATCAATAAACTGAGCCACCTAGGGATAGGTCCCAAGGTGGTGAACTGGATCAGAAATTGGTTGACTGACAGATGACAGAAGGTGGTGGTAAACGGAACTCACTGAGAAGAAAAGAAATTGCATGGTGGTGTGCCTCAGGGATCGGTCCTGAGACCAATACTGTTTAATGTATTTGTGAGTGTTATTGCGGAAGGACTGAATGTAAAAGTCTGCCTTTCTGAAGAGAACAAGAAAATTTGCAACAGAGTGGACACTTCTGAAGGAGTGGATAGCATGAGGAAAGATTTAAAAACACTGGAAGACTGGTCTAATGCTTGGCAATTAAGATTTAATGCGAAGGAGTGCAGAGTCATGCACTTGGAATGCAGAAATTCAAAGGAATTGTCTGCGATAAGGGGAGAGGTTGATGTACATGGATCAGGAGAGGGTTCTTGGAGTGCTAGTTTCTGAGGATATCAAGGTGGCGAAACAATTCTACAAGGCGATAGTCAAAGCCAGAAGGATGCTGGACTGCATAGAGAGAGGAATAACCAGCAGAAGGGAGGAGGTATTAATGCCCCAGTACAAGTCATAAGAACATAAGACATGCCATACCAGGTCAGACTAAGGGTTCATCAAGCCCAGTATCCTGTTTGCAAGAGTGGACAATCCAGGTCATAAATACCTGTCAGGTTCCCAAAAGGTATAGAAATTCCATGCTGCTTGTCCCAGGTTTAAGCAGTGTATTTATGGCCTTTTCCTCCAAACCTATTTTAAACCCAGAAACACTAACTGCTTTTACTAGATCCTCTGGTAATGAATTCTAGAGTTTGATTACGCATTGAGTGAAAATATTTTCTCCAATTTGTCTTAAATGTACTTACCGTATTTTTCGGACCATAAGACGCACTTTTTCCTCACCAAAAAGTGGGAGGAAAAGTGCCTGCGTCTTATGGTGCGAATAGAAGAAGTTTTAGTTTTCCTCAGACTGTCTTTTTCCTATGTCTTGAGGTGCGCTCTCTACTGTTGGTAGCATGGGGCGGAGAAAACGGAAGCAGGCAGGCTTACCTTCTGGGCCTGATCTGCTGGGTCCCTCAAGTCAGTGAACTTTGAGAGAGTGCGGCTTTGTGGCTGACGCTGGAGCGGTGACGCTAGAGCGGCGGGGGCGGCAGGAGGAGCATCGTCCCTAAGCGTCCCGGGTATCTGGCTCTCTCCGGAGCAGCGTACCCCTCCACCGCAACCCGGAGGTTTTTCACTGGCTGGAACAGCGCTTCCTGAGGTTTGCCTGTGAGCACACATTTGAAGGAAGGAAGGTGTAGGGGGTGTTTCAGTGGCATTATCTCTTTCTCCTGGCGTGAAGGTGCAGCAGAAGGTAGTTGTGGGAGATGTGCCATCGGAGGGGGAGACTGCAGCTGTACTTGGTCAAGAGGAGGTCCTTTCGGGTGTCGGCATGTTGGCGACACCTGCAGTGATCACAATGGAAATGCTGTGGGAAGGCCTGGCAGCACTGAACACCTCCGTAATGTTTTGGGGTCTGTGAGTACTGAGCTTTTGGTGGTTAAATTAACTTGTACTAACCTCACTGGTGTCCAGGATGAACAAGTTGGGAGAATCTCCAGGTTGGAACAGGATGTTGGGCAGTTTAAGGACTTGGCTGCTGCTCACATTAAGGACAGAACTGTTTCTATCAGCAAAATTGGAATATCTGGAAAATCAGGTCCGTCGGTGTAACCTGCGGTTTCTGAATTTCCCTAGGTCTCCTTTGTTATCACCTATGGAGATGGTGAGGAAGTATTTTGGGGAAATTTGGTTCAGAATATTTTTTTCCTATTTTTCTCCTCTAAAAACCAGGTGCGTCTTATGGTCGGGTGCGTCTTATGGTGCGAAAAATACGGTAATTGTGTATCTCTTAGTCTTTCTACTTTTTGGAATAAATAAAGGTCTATAAAACATAGGCCAGTTATCACATCTCGCCTCAGCCATCACTTTTCCAAGTAGAAGAGCCCTGACCTTTTAAGCCTTTCCTCATAGGGATATCCTTCCATCCCCTTTACCATTTTGATCTTTCTTCTCTGTTCCTTTTCCAATTCTGCTATATCCTTTTTAAAATATGGCGACAGAATTGCACACAATATTCAAGGTGTGGTTGCACCATAGAGAGATACAGAGGCATTATTATCTCTTTGGTTTTATCTTCCATTCCATTTGTTATGATTCCTAGCATTCTATTTGCTTTCTTGGCCGCAGCTGTACACTGGGCCAAGGTTTCAATGTATTATCCACAATGCTGCCCAGATCTTTTTCCTGGATGATGATTCCTAATAACTTTATACAAACACTTTTTGGCTCTTTCCACACTTGATTCTGCATCAAGCACAGATACTGATAATGCAATTAAAAGGCAGTAGGGGTCTCAAACCTGTAGGAGTAGTCTTCCTAGGGTGGGCCCTGGACTAATCCACCAGGATTCAAAGGGAAAAAAAAGGAGAAAGGAGACATTTTCCTTGCCTGCTAATAATTGTGCTAAAACAGTTTAGATAAGTCATCTGTGAGGCCTCACTTGGAATACTGTGTTCTGTTTTGAAAGATCATATCTCACAAAGGTTATAAAAAGAATTGAAATGGTTTAGAGGAAGGTGACCAAAATGTTTGGAGCCTGCACCAAACGACATATGAGAAGAGATTTGAAGACCTAAATTTTTATACCCTAGAGAAGAGGAGCGACAGGGGAGATATAATGTAGCAGCAGAGCGCAGACAAATCAATGATACCAGGAGTCTGTTCAGAAGGTCCAAATCATTTATTTGTGCACAAGTCTCAAGCAAAGTCAATTTCAAAATGGCTGAGCGAAGTTTTCTAGCAATACAACAACTTTTATAGACGTTAGCTTCATTCTAGGTATAGCAAAACATTTCATTGGTCCCGGTAACCTCCCGTACCTCCCGTACCCCTTCTATTGGTCCCGATACTGATATGATTATCCAATTATGTTCTTTCAGTGGGCTCAGCACCTGCTTACCCCCCTTCTAGTCCCAATTACAATGGCCAGTTCATCAACTTGTTACTTTCCTTCTTTCAAGGCCACTGAGCCAGTTTGTACGTGTAGGGAAGCAGGGCTCTATAACTTCTCTGTCAGCATTTTTAAACATGAATTTCTGTATTTTTCCATCTGTTTTGCTTGTCTAAGCTATTTCAATACTTTTACTGAGTTCTAGTTCTACAGCAGCATATTGGGGGATGTGCAACTCTTATGGGCCTCTGCACAAGCTTCATTTACAGGTCAAGCTAGTTAGGCTTGCTTGCTTATATCAGACAATGTGGATCACAGGCCTTCACCTTTCACATTCCCCCCTTTGATTATTCTCACCCTATTACTGAATAAGGTGTGAGAATTAAATCACTTCAAAAGAGTTATACCAGGGTTCTAGAATTCCGACTATATGCAGGAGGTGCTGGTTGGTACAAGGCCATAATCTTAGTTGCGGTTTTCCGCTCTACTGTACTTTCAATAGCACTATGAATAGAACGCATACAACATGGGATTAGACATGGTAATAACAAAATAACAGCAATAAGTATTAGTACTAATATAAGGAAAGTTTTAAGTCCTCCCAGCCATGAGAAAAGGTTAGCAAACCAGTTAGGGAATTTCAGTGAGTGCCAAGTCTGTACTGGCACATAAGCATGTCTTTGCATATCCTTAGCAATTTCTTCAACTATTTGACCTTTATCATCTATTTTTAAACAACAATTAGTTAAATTCAGCTTACCACATACTCCTCCTTCAGCTGCTAACAAATAATCAAGTGCTAAGCGATTCTGATATATAGCAGTGCGCATCTGAGTACTTTGTCTAGCTAAAAGTGTAAGAGCTTGGCTAGTTTCATTAGTTATTATTTCAACTACTGCTTGTAAGCGAATAATACGATTAATCATATAGACTGGGGTTCGATAACCATACATACCATCATCATTCCAAGTGGCAGGCCTATAATACTCAATGATTCTCTCTGGTGGCCAATCATCACCCTTCCACTTCTCCCACTTGCCTACTTGGAGGGGTGATCTCTTCTGTCTCAATGCTCTTTTGTGTCGATGGGTAGTGTATACTGGGTATCCTAATTGTTCTCCATGTTCAGTGTTTAAAAGAAAGAAAGAAGGTCTGATGGTCCCTAAGACGCATGCTCCTCCCCACTGTGGCGGGAGTCGTGCATACGCTCGGTTTCCACAGATCCAATACAAGCCAGGTGGGGCTTGCCAAGCATGGGTTTTGGCAAGATTAGTCCATAAATCAGCAAGTTCAGGAAATCTGGCTAATGGGTTTGGAGGTTCAGGGTGTTTGATTCCTGACCACCATGACGTCTTTTTGGTAGTGGCATTATAGAATTTCTGGCTAAGACAGACCAGCTGTCCTACCTGTTGGGTGAACTGAGGTCCAGTTCTGGTATAGCAAAGACATCCAACAATTGAGTGCGCTAACACCCATTCGCTAGTAGTCTTGTGTAATTCAGTCTGATTGTAAGTTAAAGAATAATTTAATTCTTGTGCTTCCCATGGCCACTGGTCTCCCATCTGGGTTCCGCCACAGAAATAACAATCTGAGATTTTGAGACTAGATACTACTGCTCCAGCTAATTCTAAGAATAAGTTCTGAGAAGGATGAGGGATCTCAAACTTATTTACATGCATGGCCTCATAGAAGGTGTTGTGGATGTGATATTTTGATGACTTGTGGGCTTGGGTATTCAATCTTATATACACAATGGTTCCTGGATCTGATCCAGTACCTGCAATACGTAGACCAAATTTGTATCCTTGTTTCCATACACTAGGGTTACGTATCCGTAAGTGTAAGGGGTTACAAGCATCTTTCTGACATTTGTCATCTGTTGTTGACTTGGTTAAAGTGGCCATTCGTTTATCTATCTTTTCGTCAACTATACCATCATTCCATGTAGCATAAAAAACACATTCTCAATTTGGGCAATAGTAATCTGCTTCTGGGGCAGTACTATAGCCTGGCTCCTTTTTACCTGTACACTTTCTCCATCCTGTGGCACCTTCTGGGCACATATACTTATGGTCATGTCGATACGCTTTTTCCCAGGTACCACAGTTGGAGCGACTATCTCTGTTTATAACATTACATGCATCAAAATTCAAAATAACAGGTCTACTAGTATCTTTAAGTGGTTGTGTAGCAGTTATTATAGGTCCATCTGCATCCTTCCATCGTATTTCCAATGTGTAATAGGATGGATTCTGATGCGGATTATAGCATACTCTAGATTTACCATTAGTGCAAACATTTAGTTCAGTGGTGTTATAAATACACCGAGTCACTTTTCCAGTGCAGGTATAATAAGAATGGTAAATCAAAGTCTGAGTTACTTTCAGTCCAGTTCGAGTAGAAGTAATGCAAGCAGTGCATGGAGGTAAGGCATAAGTCAGTTCAAAACCTCCAAAGCAGGCAACCAGGGCAAAGCAAAGGTAAAGATACATGTTGGTTGGAGTTCTTCTGAATCCTCAGCTTGCAGATCTTGACCACGATGTTCTTTTCTTCGTCCCGTTCGCTAATGAAGCAATTCAACGGGTGCTGAGTGTTGATTGAAGATCCTCAAGTCGTCCATCACACATTAACCAACTTAGCAATTTCAGTTGGCTTGTAAAGTTTGGTCAATCAATGTATCATCAAAGTAGTGTGGTAAATCACACACATGAGGTTCGTTGAAAACAAACTCTTGCTGTATGGAAAACAGCAATCCTCTTCGAAAGACTTGGCTACTGCAAAGCACTGTGACAGAATGCTTATACTGCTGGTTGCCGTCTCAGAGTAACTCGCAAAGGTGCATCAAGGTGCTGTTCTGCTGTCCACTGCTCAGGTTCAGGATCAGCGGCGGGCTTGACTCTGCTGTGGTGGATCCAGGAATCGATTTCTGCTACCTTTACTGCAGTTGGGGTAGACAGGATGACAGTGTATGGTCCCTTCCAATGGGGTTCCAACGGTGTCTTCTTCCAGTCTTTGATCCACACCGAGGTACCAGACTGGTAGGGATGCAGAGGTTCCGTCAAGTTAATAGGCAACTGGTCTTGGATCCACGCATGGAGAGTCTGCAGAACAAAACTAAGAGCTAGGAGTTCTTGCCTGGTTATTTCTGAACCAATTTGGGCTAGACTTCCTTTAATTCCCTGCACTATTGGTGGGGGTTTACCATACAGAACTTCAAAAGGGGAAAAACCTGTTGACTTTACAGGAGCTGAGCGTATTCTGAGTAAAGCTATTGGGAGCACTTGGGGCCACTTCAGGTGTGTCTCCTGACAAAGCTTAGACATTTGGGCTTTTAGGGTACGATTCATTCGCTCAACTTTCCCTGAACTCTGGGGTCTATATGCAGTGTGGAGCTTCCATTGTATCTGCAAAGCTTTTGCTAACTGTTGAGTAACCTGGGAGACAAATGAGGGTCCATTGTCTGACCCTATTACTGCTGGAATTCCAAATCTAGGGACAATCTCTCTCATTAAAACTTTGGTAACTTCTCGAGCTTTTTCAGTTCTGGTTGGGAAGGCTTCTACCCACCCAGAGAAAGTACAGACTAACACTAATATGTAGTGATATCCATTGGCTTTTGGCATTTCGGTAAAATCAATTTGTAGGTGGTGCATGGGGGTTACACCTCTTGACTGGACTCGGGGTGCCGTTATAAGGCCTTGCTTGGCATTATTTTTGGCACAGATTAGACATTGGCGTGCTACTGAAGCTGATATGGTTGTCAACAGAGTAATGTAGAAATGTGGTCTGAGTGCTTTTTCCATAGCACTTTTCCCATAGTGGGTGGCTTCATGAAAGGCTTTGACAAAGGATGGTCCTAACAGTTCGGGAATTACTATTCGTCCAGGGGGTTGACTGCCCTCTGCTGGTGGCAGCTCAATCCATCCATCTTTTAATACTCCATCTTCCTTGTTACAGTAGTAATCTAATTCTTTGGTGGTATATCGTGGTGTCCATAAGTTTAAAGGTACCGGAAACAATGCTGCTTGCATCGGCATAGCTTGTGGTGTAATTTGTCCCGTCATAGCTGCTTGTCGTGCTGAGGCATCTGCAAACCTATTCCCTCGGGCAACTTCTCCTTTTCCTACTTGATGTCCTCTACAATGCATAACAGCTACACGAGTTGGGGCCCATACTGCATCAAGTAACATCAGTATCTCGGGGCCATACTTGACTGATTTTCCTCCGGATGTGATGAGCCCTCGTTCCTTGTAGAGAGCTCCATGGGCATGTAGGGTAGTAAAGGCATATTTGGAATCTGTATATACATTTAACACAAGTTTTGCTCCTAGTAATAGTGCTCGGGTGAGTGCTATCAATTCGGCTTTCTGGGCTGATGTGCCTGAGGCTAGAGCTGATGACTCAACTACTTCATGTTGAGTGACGACTGCATATCCGGCACAGCGTCGTCCATTGAGGATGAGACTGCTCCCATCAACATAGTAGATTTGGTCAGCGTTGTCTATGGGCACATCTGTCAGATCAGGTCGGCTGGAGAATACAGTGTCCATGACTTCGATACAGTCATGTTCTGGGAGTTCTTCACTAATGGGTATCAACGTGGCTGGATTCAAGGCATGACTCACTTCCAGTTGTATCTGTGGGTTTTCACATAACATGCTTTGATATTTCAACATTCGGGAATTGGTGAGCCAATAATTTGCTTTCTGTTCCATGAGGGCAAGGACTGCATGTGGCACAGTGACTCGCATATTCTGTCCTAATGTGAGCTTGTCTGCTTCACTCACTAATAATGCTGTAGCTGCAACTGCTCTCAGGCAAGGTGGCCATCCCTTGGCCACAGTGTCCAACTGTTTCGATAGGTATGCTACAGGTCGCTCCCAATTTCTGAGTCAACATGCCTAAGGCATTTCCCTGTGCTTCATGTACAAACAAGTGGAAAGGCTTGTGAACATCTGGTAGTCCAAGGGCTGGTGATGACATTAATTCTTCCTTTAACGTCTTGAAGGCTGTATCCTGCTCAGGTCCCCACTCCAGTGGTGACTTTTCTTCTCCTTTTGTGGCTTCGTACAGTGGTTTGGCAATTTGGGCAAAGTTGGGTATCCAAATTCGGCAATATCCTGCCGCTCCCAGAAAGGCTCTAACTTGCTTTCTGGTTGTTGGGGTTGGAATTCTGCATACTGCTTCTTTTCTCTCTCTGCCTAATTTTCGGCTTCCTTGGGTTATACGAAAGCCCAAGTATTTCACTTCTTTTTGGCATAGTTGTGCTTTTGCTCTGGAAACTTTGTATCCAGCTTCATCTAGTAACTGCAAGAGATCTTTGGTGGCTTGTATACATTCACTTTCTGATACGGCAGCTATCAGCAGATCGTCCACGTATTGGAGAAGCACTCTCTTCCCCGGGGCCACTGGATAGCTTGAAATGTCTTGATTCAGTGCAGCGCTAAAGATGGTAGGCGAATTCTTGAATCCTTGGGGTAATCGTGTCCAAGTGAGTTGGCCCCCTCTTCCAGAGATGGGGTCCTGCCATTCAAATGCAAATAATATTTGACTTACAGGGGCTAATCTTATGCAAAAGAATGCATCTTTTAGATCTAGTACAGTAAAGTGGGTAGCTTCAGCAGGTATCAGTCCTAGAAGAGTGTAAGGATTGGGTACAACTGGATGTATAGTTTCAACTGCTTCATTCACTCTCCTTAGATCTTGCACTGGGCGGTAATCATCTGTTCCAGGTTTCTTTACTGGCAAAAGTGGAGTGTTCCATGGGGATTGACATACTTTTAGTAGGCCATGTTCTAGTAATCTTTGCAAGTGGCGATGAATGCCTTCAATTGCAGCTCTTGGGAGAGGGTACTGCTTGACATGTACTGGTGTAGCACTAGGCTTAAGGGTTACAATTACTGGAGCTATATGTTTGGCTAGGCCTGGAGGACTGCCTTCTACCCATACTCCAAGAGGTGCATCAATGTTCTTTAAAGTTTGTTCAAAATAAGTGTCTTGGACAGAATCATCAATGTAATATCTCCATTCTTCTTCTCGGGGAACGGTAAGCAGCATTATTCCTGCTGGTTTGACTTGGGGATTTACTGTCATTTGCATTTCTCCTTTTTCAGAGAAAGATATTTGTGCTTGTAGTTTGGCTAACATATCTCGTCCCAGTAGTGGCACTGGACATTCGGGCATGTAAAGGAATTGATGAGTTATTTGCTGTCCTCCTAGACTGCATATACGATTTTGAAGAAAAGATTTTGTAGCTTTGGCACCAGTTGCTCCTATAATGGTGACTGCTTTTGTAGAAAATGGGGCTATCTTCTTGTCTACTACTGAATGTTCTGCTCCAGTATCAACCATAAAGTTCATAACTTGGTCTCCTATTTGTATTCCGACCATAGGCTCCTGGAGACCTAAAACAAACTCGGAGCCCGGTCTGTCCTAATCCACGTCATCTTCATCATGGGCTATCGTAGCCAATGCTTGTATGGCTTCCTCCTCTTTCTCGCTGGAATTGTTCTCGATTGGCTCCTCCGCGGTTTCGGGGACGGCCTCGTCTTTCTTCTCTCCACTGATGATTGTTTTCGTCATCTTGCTGGGCGTCTTCGAGTTGCGGGCAGGCATCTCTCCAATGTCCTTCTTCCCTGCAATAGGCGCATTGGTTTACGCCTAGCTGGGGCCGGCTTCCACCTCGGCCCCGCCCCCTTCCTCTGCTCCGTCGACTAGGGGTACCTCCCCTTTTCTGTTCAACTATGGCCGCAGCCAAAAAATCAGCTTTCTTCTTCATCTTTCAATCACATTCTCTCTGCCTTTCATTATCACGATTCACATACACTTTATGAGCGACTTCCAGTAACTGAGTTGTATTCATGCCCGCAAACCCATCTAATTTTTGTAATTTACGTCTAATATCTGGTTGAGACTGATTTACAAAAGCAGAATTCACCATACATAAACTTCCTGGTGCCTCGGGATCATAGGGAGTATACATTCTGTATGCTTCAGTTAATCTTTCATGAAATTCTGCTGGGCTCTCATCTATACCTTGGATAACTCCTGCAACTTTGGAAAGGTTCATAGCTTTCTGGCCCCCCCTTTTCAGGCCTTGTAAGAAGCCTTGGCGAAAACGGGCTAGGGCTGTGGATCCTCTTTCTGTATTTGGATCCCATCGGGGGTCTTCATTCGGGAATTCTCTCTGGGCCGCTTCCCGATTGTCTATTCTTCCCGTCCCTGGTCCCGGAGCTACAGGGTTATCCGCCAGCCAATCAATAGCTGCTTTTCTAATTCGTGCCCGCTCCTCTGTCCTGAATAGAGTGGTCAGGAGTTGGCGGCAATCTGCCCAAGTTGGTTGGTGGGTTTCCATAATAGTATTCACTAATTCTGTAAGCTCTAGGGGTTTATTGGTATAGGAGGCATAATGTCTCCTCCAATTTAACAAATCAGTTGTAGAGAAAGGGACATACACATAACTTAGGGGTCCCGCTACCACCTCATCATCATCATTCTTTACGGGCAATCCCGGGACTTGCCGTAAGGGCATCATCTTAGCAGTAGATGTCTTTTGGGATCTGAGAGATATTTTTGTAACTGTCCTATCAGGGGTCACCTTCTTCTTTTCTACATGATATACTTATACTTATACAGATATGCTTATTTACACCCACTTGTGTGATGTGCCCACCCTCCGAATCAACCTATGCGCGCCCCAAATTCTACTGTATTTATTACTCTTGAATTTGTTTTGTATACTGATTATTTGTATATATGTACATACTCCACATCAGTGTATTTATGTAAACAGTGCCCCTTATACCCTTAAGGTATGAGTATACATGTATCCAGATATACATGTATACAGATATACTTATACTTATACAGATATACTTATTTACACCCACCTGTGTGATGTGCCCACCCTCCGAATCAACCTATGCGCGTCCCAAATTCTACTGTATCTACACCCACTTGTTGTGATGTGCCTTACCCTCCGAATCAACCTATGCGCGCCCAAATTCTACTGTACTGATTTGACAGTTCTCCTTTTGTAATCGGACCGCTGCTGATCGCTGGAAGCAGCGGTATATAAATGTTTGCTAAATAAAATAAATAAAATAAATAAATGTTTCACTTTAGATGTACTTTTTACTGGCAAGCTAGCACTGGCAACCATTTTTACACTGTCAACATCGCTTAGGGAATTTTCAGGTTCTACTTGCTCTGTTTCTGTATCTGACTCTCCTTTTTCTGTTTCGGAAGAATCACCTTCAAGTAAAGGGAGCTCTTCTTCCTGCTCTTTGGGTAATAGCTCAGGGGTGGGGTCCCGTTCCTGCTGTCTCGGGGTTTCTGGGGCGGGACGCCGGGAGGCTGTTACTGGGCCTGGGGTTTGAGGCTGTCGGGGAACCATTTCTGGGGAATCAGGATCTACCAGGATGGGCTTCTTCCTGGACTTCTTATCCTTCCCTTTCGTTCTAGGCTGTTCTATTTTCTGACTATAATCTGTCTTTGCTAACATTATTCTGCACTGTTCTTCATAACAGCGCTGCGCCCAAGGGGGCGGATCTTCACAAATACTTAACCAGGAATCTATATAGGGGTACTGATCGGGGTGCGCTATCCGCACTCTACGATGCACTAACTGAATAATTCCTACTTTAAAGGTTCCCTCTCGGGGCCAGGTAGGGTCTAGATCGGGCCACTCCCTAGTACACAAAATCTGTAAACGGGCTGCAATCATTTTAATACCATAATCTCCAGAATATCCTTCTTTAAAATGTGCGATCATACATTCTAATGGAGTGTTCCTAGTAGACCCCGCCCCTCCCATTTCGATGTGTGCGCGCAACAACAGACAAAAGGGAAAAGGAGGGCGGACCGTGGGTAAGGGGTCCTCACGGCCCTAGGAACATATAAGGGAAACAAATAACAAGACACGACGACAATCGCTTCCCCCTTTTTGCGACCTGAACGCGGTCGCCCGGTCAGGAAATGCGCTACTCAGGGGTCCGCCTTTGCTTGGTCCGTGCTGCCAGACCTCTCATTCACACTTCATTCACACAATCATGCTAGCAACGTATCCCAGAATGCATTCGTTTCTATCTATTCTGACTAGTCTTATTCAATTTCCAAAATACAAGAAGATGGGGGTTTCGCCCTGCGAATACTCATGCGGGGTTACTCGGCCCGTCTTGGAGAGGTGATCAGGCTCTCTTACCAATTTCCAAGTTCCAAGTTCAAATGGCAGCACTGCTCTTTCTTATCTGCCTAGACATAACAAGTCAAAACTCTACTCACCGGATCCAGTCCTCAAACTTCCCAAGCAGGCGCATGAGTTGGACCTCGGACTCCCCTCATTCGGGTTCGAGGCGTTGGCTCCAGCCGGGCTCGGCACCCGCTGAGGTCCGACCAGCTCCCTCCGATGCAAGGGACCGGCGGCGCCAGGGAGTAGCCCCCGTCGAAAGGGCGCGATCCCGGCAGGACCAAGCCTGTAGAGGCGGAAAGTCGTGGTATATTGCCCTATATACACTCTGATTCCACAACTTCCCGGCCAACGCACCAAGAATATGTAGCAGCAGAGCGCAGACAAACCAATGATACCAGGAGTCTGTTCAGAAGGTCCAAATCATTTATTTGTGCACAAGTCTCAAGCAAAGTCAATTTCAAAATGGCTGAGCGAAGTTTTCTAGCAATACAACAACTTTTATAGAATTTAGCTTCATTCTAGGTATAGCAAAACATTTCATTGGTCCCGGTAACCTCCCGTACCCCTTCTATTGGTCCCGGTACTGATATGATTATCCAATTATGTTCTTTCAGTGGGCTCAGCACCTGCTTACCCCCCTTCTAGTCCCAATTACAATGGCCAGTTCATCAACTTGTTACTTTCCTTCTCTCAAGGCCATTGAGCCAGTTTGTACGTGTAGGGAAGTAGGGCTCTATAACTTCTCTGTCAGCAGTTTTAAACCTGAATTTCTGTATTTTTCCATCTGTTTTGCTTGTCTAAGCTATTTCAATACGTTTACTGAGTTCTAGTTCTACAGCAGCATATTGGGGGATGTGCAACTCTTTTGGGCCTCTGCACAAGCTTCATTTACAGGTCAAGCTAGTTAGGCTTGCTTGCTTATATCAGACAATGTGGATCACAGGCCTTCACCTGCCACAATAATACAGACATTTAAATGCTTAAAGGTTATCAATGAACAAACAAACCATTTTCAAAGAAGGGGAAGCTGTAAAACTAGAGGGCATACAATAAAGCTGCAAGGCGGTAAACTAAAAAACCACATCAGGAAAAACTCTTTTCACTGAAAGGGTGGTGGATGCTTAGAATGCCCTCCCAATTGAGGTGATGGGGCAAATCCAATGACAGAATTCAAAATGGCATGGGACAAACACAGTGGATCCCTTTATAGCAAGAGGATAAAATCAAAACAAACTTAAGTATCTTTTATACAGTATATAGAGTGGGAGCTGGCCTGCACAGAGCTGCATTTAGAATCACTTTAGCCACTACTGGGCAGACTAGATGGACCATACTAGTCTTTATCTGCTGTCATATACTATGTTACAATGATTCTGTTGCCAGGTGACTAGGCAACCAAACTGCCAGCCAGTTTCTCAAAACCTCAATTTAGTTTCTCTTCCTCTACTTCTGAGTTTGTATTGACTCCAAGTTAAGCTTCAGTTTCATTTTAAAATCCTTTGGTTTTTAGAGTAATTAGAGAAATAGCACCTCATTATTTGAGAGAGAAAATAACTACATTTGTACCATCTCACCATTTGCAGAGTAGTCAGAAGGAGCTGCTTAAAATGCCTTCCTTTAGGAAGATGGACAAAATTAATTTGTAATCTTCTGGAACAAGCAGGAATGTAATCTTCACATATAGGAATGTAGTCTTCACATATGGGGTAACGTCGGTACTGACGGAGCCGCACGGGAATGCTCCCCAGCGTCCAATTGGAAAGCTTTAGGGAGCAACCCCTTGTGCCTGCGCAAATGCCTTCCCAACTTCCTCTCCTCGGTTCTTCCTTTTCTGCGGAGCTAGTAGGAAGCAAATCCTGTTACAACAGAAAAAAATGTCTTTTTTTGTGGATAGTTATCTGCCTTCCTATCGACATCGGCACGGTCAAAAACATTGCCGGTTCTCCTTTCCTTTCTTTCTTTCTTTCTTTCTTCTTTTTACTTAATTTACAAAAAAAAAGATTAATAAGGCCTTAAGCCTACCATACCCTCTATCAACAATATGGGCAAACCAACTAGTGGTTTCAAAAAATGTGCTAAATGTGCCAGCACTATCTCAGCGACTGACACCCATGACTGGTGCTTAAGATGCCTCGGTCCAGACCAGAATCCAAAAGATTGTCACCTTTTTCAAAAGATGACACCGAGAGACCTTCAGAACTGAGCTCTAAACTTGGGACACTCTTCCCCTCAGATGCGGTATCCTTGGCTTTCACATCATTGAGGGCCTCATCTTCCTCTTATGGATCGCAGGTATTAGCAAAGTCCAAGCACAAGTTTTCATCGAAGAAGGAGAAACCCTCCAGAGGTAGATCTCCTTCCAAGCATTGAGATCCTTCGGGCCTTGGAGTAGGATCGGCCTGCCAAACAGCTCTGGTGGGAGGCTCTGTCCTCCAAAGTCATTGAGGATCCCAGGATGCTCCTGAGGCTTTGACCTCTGAAGAGCTACTGGTGCCATGCTCCAGGAAGGTGCTGCAAATACCCATCACTGATACCCAAGCATCTGCAACATCAATGGATCAGCACATACTGGCCATCAAACAGTTTGGCAGCTCTCCTGGCAACCTCGGTACCTATAAAATCGTTGGTGCCAGGTACCACCCCGTCGATACCAGTGCCGACATCAACACCGATGGCAGGTATGCCCATGCAGATGACATCAGCCACTGACACCCATAACCTCTCTTGAGTCTATCACTGATACCAGTATCCAGCCCAGGTGGCTTACCAAAGCCGATACCTTGGAGCATCGGTACCGGCATTGAGCTTCGGCTGAACACCGTGCATGTCAATACTTTGAGTCCTCCAATTCCGATTCCAATTCCAATGTTTTAGATGCAGAGGAATTAATTTGAGACCTATCTGAAGGTCTCTCCATCACTGTAACATCGGAAAAGGAACTAAGGGCGGACGAATTGGAGATTCTTCAATACCCAACAGCACCCAAGGAGGCAGCCACTCTGCCGGTGCACCACATCTTGCATGGTCTTATGCTCCATATGTGGGAGACTCCTCTTACAATCTCACCTTACAGTCATTAACTCAATAACATGTACCGGGTACCGGAATGTCCAGGCTTCCAAAAGCTGCAGCTTCTATGCGCTCTCGGCCAGGATTAACACCTATATTCTCTACATGGGAATGTTCCTTAAGGAGGTGCCCAGGGATCTTGAGGCCTTTGCTCCTCCCAGATGATGAGGGCAGACTATCTTGCTCTAGTAAAGCATAGCCATAATGTATCAAAATTTGTCAATAGGGCCACCTTCAATGCTTTTGAATGTACAAGCAGGGCCACAGCCATATGCATTGGGGCCCGTAGAATTGCATGGCTTCAGGCCTCAGATCTTGAACAGTGGGTTCAAGATAAGCTAGGCAACATACCCTGAACAGTGGAGAACCTCTTTGGCAAAGACTGGCAAGATAAGGCCTCTCAAATAGTGTCAGAGAACATTATTCTAAGGAGGCTCTCCAAAGTCACAGCTGACTGCTAGGAAGAAGACATCTGCAAAGAAGTCTTTCTACAATAATAATAAGAAATTCTTCTCTTCTTATCCACTTGCTCAGGGGCTGTTCTATCATTAGGCGGTGACCTCAGACGGCAGTTTCTCAGGGGGCAACACTCCGGCTGTGTTTGTTGCTCATTTTACCACCTCTGGGCTGCCACTGTCTTCCCACTGCTCTTTTTCCTGCTCAAGCTCATCCGACGAGAAAAAAAGCAGCGGGAAGGCAGTGGCAGGCCAGAGGTGGCAAAATTAGAAATAAATAGTGCCGGAGTGTTGCCCCCCAAGAAACTGCTGCCTTGACTGGAGGAAAGACTTAAATGCATGCTGGAAGTCGTGGCTGTTACTGACAGCCCGTGGGGGATCCCAAGCCGCACGGGCAGAAGCAGCCGGGAAAAAAAGGTGACTGTACGTGGGAATCCCAAGCATCGGCCTGAGCTGCTTCCGTTTCAGAGTTCTAGGGAGCACTGCGCCAGTAAGAAAGCCTCTTGGCAGTGCTAAGGCAATGGCAGACTCCAGGCTGCGGATCAGGGAGTGAGTCGCCTTTAGTGAAATGCTGCTTCAAATTTAATCCGTGAAAATCAGTTGTTTTCATTGCTGTAAACCAGGGCTTCTCAAACCTGTTGTGGGGACCCCACAGCCAGTTGAGTTTTCAGGATACAATGAACATGCATTAGAACAGTCTGCAAGCACTGGAAACCTAAGTAATTTGAGGTTTCCTGCACATATTTTGTCTTTCACTGCATAGCTAAGCTTTAAAACTCATTGCCAGAGGATGTGGTCAAAGTTTTTAGTGTAGCTGGTTATAAAAGGATTGGATAAATTCCTGCAGGAAAGCTACTGTTTATCACTGCAGATAAGTAGCATGGAATCTGGCTACTTCTGGAATTATTCCAGGACCTGGATTGTCCACTGTTGAAAACATGATACTGGGCTTGATTGAGGTTTGGTCTGACCAATAGGACTATTCTTATGTCCTTATACTGTATGAAAACTCATGGATATTCATTTTGGATATTCTGAAAACCCTGTAATGTATCCAGGATGGTTTGGGAAGCCTTGGAGTAAACACAATGCAAAACGGAGAAAAACTATGATAAACCTTTTCCTACTTCCTATGCATGTGGAATGGGAATAAAAACCTGCAGGGCTTAAATAAACTTCTCTCCCACAGAGCAGATTTATAAAATGAAGAAAGCACAGCTGGCCCATGAGAGATTTAGCTAGTCAACCATGGTAACCACAGTCCCCAGTTTTTTGCTGCAGCTCAAAGGGAGATTCCATGGCAAGAGTTAGAAATGTCAGCTGCAGTTTCTGAAATTCTGAAGTACATTTGCAAAAACGCTCTGTATATTTGAACCCCAAATAATGTTGCATATTGTGATGTTTCTTGTATTTCCTGTTAATTTATTTGATCCATTTTGGTGTTCAGTTTATCTAGTAGGCTTATGGATGTTCTAGGGCTCATAGCAATATTTACCATGCTGTTCTTTTCTGGGTAGGCCCCTTGTCGTATGTTTTTTTGGAAGTTTATGTTGGTATGGTAGGGTAGATTTGGTCTTGTAGATCTTCGGTGACTTTTGTAGGGTTTTATATTAGTTCCCAATATGCCTGCTACTGGAGATTGTTTGTTGTTGGTGAGATGACCAGAATCAGATTTTTTTTATTTTAATATATTGAGTTTTGTGGGTGAATGTCCTATACCTCTGCTCTGCACCCATTGTTGAGAAGGGTGTTCTGTGCATGCAAAATATATGTTCAAAAAGAAAAAGCAAGTATCATAACGCAGTTTATAACAACAAAATACAAATGAATTCTCACTCGCTCTTTTAGTTCCTTGGTATGCAAAAATCTTCATTTGTTCCACATTATCTAAGCGGCTTTTTGGCTTGGTTCAGTCCCTGACTGGAGTTTTGAGAAAGATCCCTCTCCCCCCCCCCCCCACATTTGGGGGGGGGCGGCATCTCATTCTCATCCCTCGCCTGAGGCAGCAGATTGCCTTGAGCCGCCCCTGCATCTGCTTCTCAGTACCAGGGTCAGGCCCCACAAAAGAAGCAGCAGCCTCCTAAGCAACAGAAGAAGCCATGGGTGGCTAAATCTCAACCAGCTCTGCAGCCTCAGTCTGCGCCTGGTTTTTTACTCTTTACTAGAGAACATTGCCATCCTGCCTCTGGAGGAACCCCAACCCTTCCACATAGTAGGCAGACTGTGTCGCTGCGCCCACAGATGGCACCTCATCACCTCAGAGCAGTTGACACTAACCATAGTCCAGGAAGGGTACAGACTACATCTACAGACTCTGCCCCCTCCACTTTCATGGGGGAATATCAAATGCAATCCCAACTCACTGCTCTCCTATAGGATAAGGTGTTCTCTTCTGTCTGAGGGTGCATTAGAAGAAGTCCCCACATCCCAACAGGGAATGGCCTTCTACTCTCCAGACTCTCATCCCAAAGAAAAAGGAAGGGTACAGGCCCATTCTATGAAAAGTCAACAAGTTTCTAGTCCAGGAAATGTTCAAGATGATCTCTCTCGGGACTCTTCTTCCTTTTCTTCAAAGTCAGGACTGGCTCTATTCTCTAGATCTAAAAGAAGCATACACACATATCCTCATCCACTGGGGACACAGGAAGTTTCTACGCTTCACTTTTCAAGAAAAACATTACCAATACAGAGTCTTCCCCTTTGGACTCGCCTCTGCCCCAAGAGTCTTCACAAAGTGCATGGCGGTCATCTCCGCATACCTTAGAACTCTGGGGATATTTGTCTCCTCTTACTTAAATGACTAGCTAATAAAAGCAGACACCTCCCAAGAGGTATTGCTCTCCTTGCATTGTACCATCACAGTGCTACAGCACTTGGGCTTTGTGATAAACTTCCCAAAGTCGCACCTCACTCCAACTCAAAAACTAAAGTTCATCAGCACCCTACTAGCACCCAACAGTCCAGGGCATTCCTGCTCCAGCTTTGCTATGTCCATCTAGTCGAACTAGCATCCCAGATGCTCCACGAGACCGTCTGACAGCCCAAGAGATGCTGCAGCTCCTTGGGCACATGGCCTCTGCAGTACCTGTCATTCAACATGCCCAACTTCATATGTGGTTCCTTAGCATTCCTCCAGTTCAGTCCTCTACTTCTAGGTTGTGCTTCTCCTCCTGCAGCTTGGAGACTGGACTTGTCAAATTAATGACATCACCGGATGTATACTGCTGGAGCCTCCCATAAACCCCCGTGTGTCCAGTCTCCACGCAGCAGAAGGACTTAGTGAGCCGAGGGTGCTGGGCTCACTGGAGGAACGGATAAGGAGCGTTAGGATAGTTAGAGTAGCAGAGGGGAAGTTTTTTTCTTTTTTGAGTTCCCATTCTATTTACTTTTCTTTGTTTGTGGGTACTATACCTTTAAGATCAAACTGACTGGTTAATAAAGTTTGTCCTGGTGCCAGTTCCTGCCTGCCTTCTTCAGATGCGGCGTTGGGGAGCCCGAAGGCTTTCTCAGCTTCAGATCTCTCCTCCTGGACTGGACGGAGGAGAGCTCTAGGCAGGAGCGGAGGAAGCCTTTCCCGGTGGTGCAAGGTACGGGGAATCTCCTCTGGAGCCGGCAAGACACAGACGGCTGGCTCGCCTGGCAGTTTTCCTCTCAGCTCAGGGGTCGAGGAAACCGTGAGGGCTGGAGCCCCGTCGCAGAGGGGTGAGTAGTTTTGTGAGCCTTCTGTAGCTGCGCAGCTATCTCCGGAGATAAGGGAGCGAGCGGGAGACCCGTCATCTTGCTCACGTGTGTTTGGCGCCTTTTTTGTTTTAGTCGGGAGCGGCGGCCATTTTAGGTCGTCATGACCGCTTGGTGCGAGTCCCGGGGAGGCCCTTAAACGTCGGACTTGCAGCTTCGGGGGAATCTCCGTTCGGCGGCTTAGTTCTGCTTCTTTCTCTGGTGCTTCACCGCTCCGGCAGTTTTTAAAGTCCCGCTGACATTCTGAAAGCTTGGAGGGCTCAAGCTAAATGGTCAGGCAAAAAGGGGCTTGTTTTCTTCAGCGCAGCTCCGGGGGATATCCAGGAGGAGCAGGCCTCTCGACTCCTGCTGGGTTCCTGTGTGCCAGCTCAGAGTTATTGAAAGTACAGAAAAAAAAAACCCAAAGAAAAAAACAAAGAGGAAAAGATATATTTATAGCTGACCTAGCTTTATTTGTCACTGTTAACTGACGGCTGTTAAGATGTCCTCTCGACCGCAGTGTGTGGTCTGTGGTACTTGCAGGGGCACTGTAGCGGACTCGGGTATTTGCAGGGGCTGCGCTACGGTGTCCACTGATGTGGAGCAGCAGATGGAGGCGAAGGCCAGCCCGGAGCAGGCACTGTCAACGGAAGACTCCGAGGGTGGGCAGCCACGGGCCTCCACTTCACGAGATGCTCTGGATACCTGCGGACTACTACCGCCGGCGAAACCAGTTTTGGGGGCTGAACCGCAGGCAGAAGACTTTTGCCCAGATTTCGTGCTGCTCATGCATCAGGCTTTCTGCATGAGGAGGCAGGGAAGGATGCCAGACTACGCACCTCTCGTGGCGTTCTCGCAGCAGCCTAGTCTCACGGAGAAAGGACCTTCTGCCCCTGGACCCTCTAAGAGACCGTGACCCCGGGAGTGGTCCCCTTCCAACACAGAGGGATGTGGGTCGGATGAGGTCGATCCAGAATTGGAATTGGAAACGGATGACCTGGAAGAAGGAGAAATCCCGGAGCCAGAGGACCAGGCAAGGATTATTGGAGTGTTTCGTAGGGAAAAGCTTGCAGCTCTGATTACAGAGTCCCTCCAGACATTGAATTTGACGGCCGTTCCAGCCACGAAGTAAGAAAGTGTGGAAGACCCTGTCATCCAAGTAGTGCGTCAAACGCAGATAGTGTTCCCTATCCACCGGGTAGTGGACAAGATGATTCAGGATGAATGGGACCAGCCGGAATTGGGGCTCCGTGGGGTTCGAACAATGAATAGGCTATACCCTCTAGCGGATAAGAATAAAGAGCGCTTTCGCTCTCCCCGTGTCGATGCAGCAGTGTCGGTGGTAACCAAGAAAACTACTATTCCGGTTGAAGGCAGTGCAGCCTTAAAGGACGCTGTCACGCCCCAGCCCTCTGCCTCAGGCTTAGAGGGGTAGGGTTGCCATTAACTTCTCTTATAAAAGGTTGAATAAACTATTTTTCCCAGTGATGCCTGCTGGGAGCTGTAGTTTTGGCCTTCTAAGATGAAGTGTAGTCATGAAACCGAAAGTAAAGGCAAATGACAAAATGTATTCCCCAAACGCAAACAAAGTCCATGTAGACTGTAACAGGATACTTCTCCATTCATTCGCTCAAGGTTATTTACAACTTAGGCTGGATGAGCTTCACAGTCATTAATTATATGCAGCTGCTTATCAATATAACGGATAAAGAAAACACAGCTTCTTCATTCAACAAAGTAAAAATATCTTATTTTTACCTTTGTCTTCATTAGGCATTCAAATGTACATGCAACAGGTATCTTCCCATTAAAAGAGCAAGTTACTACCTTCAGTTCAGGCTAGGTTTCAGTACTCTACTTTTCAGGAGACTTTATCTTTTCAGCTATTCTTTAGCAAAGGGACTCAATGCTAACCGCTTGACATAGAGTACAGTCCATGAGTACTTCTGGAGGCAGTAAATCCTGCTCAATAGGCTCAACCTGCATTTCCTCTGGCTCCGGTAATGCAGTGCCCTGCTCTGAGCTTTTAGCGTATGTCTCAGGGTATATTCTCTCTGAGGATCCCTGTGTGTCTCTTGAGCACAGCTCCACCCGTTGAGGATAAATTGTACCTGAAGCTGTGGACACTTCTCCCTGGCTGTGTTCACCAGTCTCCCTCCAGCTTCTGGGAAACAGTCCCTGGTTCACTTCCCTGAGTTCCTTCCTGGAGCTCTGCCACAGCTCCCTGTTCCAGGCTTGGCTCCTTTGACTCCTGTGCTGAGTCCTGGGCTCTCACCTCTGAACCTTCGGATCAGGAACTGGGGTTTGAAGCCTTCTCTGCTCTCTCCTTCCGGTCTCTCTCTTCCCAGGCTCTCCTCTCCCAGGCTCTCTTCTCCAGTGCTCTCCCTTTCCGGGCTCTCCCTCTCCAGGCTCTCCTCCCCTTCTCTCTAGCCAAGGTTTATATCGCTGTTTCCCGGGCAGTGTCTCTCCCTCTCTGGACAGGTGCTTGCAATTATCTTTCAAACCTGCAACTATTATTTATTTATTTATTTAACAGTTATTTATATACCGCTCTTTCCCTAGTATCAAGTGCGCTTTACATGGAACAGTATGTTAATTGGTATGTAATATACCAAGTCAGTTTACATAGAACAGATAATTATAATTTACAAGGAATGTTGTAACATTACAGATATAACATGACATTGACATTAAAGACGGTGTTCCTCGTTTCCATCTGCTCAGCAAGACGAATTTCTGAACTGCAGGCCTTATCTTGTAGAGAGCCTTTTCTCCAGTTTTCCAACGAAAAAGTGGTCTTGAGGCCGGTGCTGTCCTTTCTTCCGAAGGTCGTGTCTCCTTTTTATCTGAATCAGTCAGTATCGCTTACGGTGCTCCGGGGGGGCGACGGCACATCGTCAGATCATTCGTTGCACCTCTTGGACGTCAAGCAGACGCTGCACCGGTATCTGAAAGTTTCCGAATCCTTTCGCAAGACGGATCGTCTCTTTGTGTTATTCGGGGGATCCTGTAAGGGCGAGGCAGCAGCGAAAGCGTCCATTTCCCGTTGGATTAGAGAGGCAATCCCTTCAGCGTATTTGGTGCAGGGGTGCCTAGTCCCGTCCGGGTTGAGGACGCACTCACCTAGAGCGCAGATGGCCTCTTGGGCGGAACATAGCTTGGTTCCGCCAGGGGATATCTGTAGGGCGGCATCTCGGTCGTCTCTTCATACTTTCAGTAAGCACTATCGACTGGATGTGCTAGCAACGAAGGATGCCTGTTTCGGTTCCGCTGTTTTGCGAGCCGGGGCTAAGGGTCCCTCCCTATGATCACTGCTCTGTTACATCCCAGAAGTAGAGGACTGAACTGGAGGAACACTAAGGAAATGATAATTACACTTACCTGGTAATTGTAGTTCCTTTAGTGAGGAAAGTTCAGTCCTCGATCCCGCCGAGAGGAGTGGTCTTCAGTAGATCCTTGATAGTGGTCTTGAGAGGATTACAGGTAAGCATACGTTTGTAATTATTGCCGGCTTTTGACTCTGTCCTGTTCTTTCTCGTTTTCTACTAAGAATGGCAGAAGGAATCGGTATGGGACAGGTTTTGTTTTCAAGTTTTGATTTGAAGCTAAAGTTGGGTTAAGCTAAATGTTAAGCTTAATGATTTGACTTGTTGGCTACTTATTTGTTGCTCTGAGTCTGCTTTGTCAATAGTTCACTGAGGTTTATGGGAGGCTCCAGCAGTATACATCCGGTGATGTCATTAATTTGACAAGTCCAGTCTCCAAGCTACAGGAGGAGGAGCACAACCCAGAAGTAGAGGACTGAACTGTCGTCACTAAAGGAACTACAATTACCAGGTATGTGTAATTATCATATAGCCCAGTATACTCTGGCCTCCCAGTAGAAGCACGTCTCAAGCTGTCTCCGGGACAGGATCCAAATCACTGCCCATCTAACCACATCCCTTCAGTGGTGGTGTTCTCCAGGAAACCTGCTCGTAGGTTCACCTTTTCAGATGCCTCCACTTCAATGCATCTGACAACAGATGCTTCCAAACTGGGTTGGGGTGCTCACATGGGCAACCTGACTACACAGGGACTCTGGACAATGCAAGAGTTGCAACTACAGATCAGTCTCCTGGAACTTGCCCTCACGGTGTTTCAACACTACCTCAGGGCACAACAGGTCCAAGTCAGAACAGACAATCAGGTTGCCATGTTTTATATGAACAAGCAGGGAGCAACAGGCTCCTTGGCCCTCTGCGAGGAGGCACTACACCTTTGGTCCTTTGCCATTGCTCATCAAATACACCTCCAAGCGGTGTACCTACCGGGGGAGTCCAATGTCTTGGCAGATAAGCTAAATTGCATCCTTCCTCACGACTGGTCTCTGCACCGGACACAACGTCCTACATCTTCCAGACATGAGGAACCCCAGACATAGATCTGTTCATGACTCGCCAAAATGCCAAGCCTTCTCGTTTCTGCACGAGAACTCAGGCATCCACCAACCAACACTGGGGTCGGGGTCTGCTTTATGCTTTCCCTCCTATACCCCTCATTCCCAAGACACTTTTCAAGCTTCAGTCGGACAAGGGCTCCATGACAATCATAGTCCCCCATGGCTGAGGCAACCATGGTTTCCACTGCTACTATGTCTGACTCTGATTCAACCTCTGCGATTGGGATCTGCACCCGATCTCCTCTCCCAGGACGACGGCTCACTACTCCCTCCCAATCCACAATCTCTCCATCTCACAGCTTGGCTGCTGAGAGAATAGCTTTCCAAGGCCTTGACCTTACCCAAGAGGTTAAGGAGATCCTTTTGGCTTCTAGGAAGCCCTCCACCAGACGTTCATTTGCTTTCAAGTGGCGGAGATTTTCTGTCTGGTGCTCTCAGAAGGATCTCAATCCCTTTTTGGCTCAGTGGAGTCACTCCTCCAGTATCTCCTCCATCTGTCATTGACGGGTCTGAAGACCAACTCGGTGAGAATCCACTTCATTGCAATTGCAGCCTCTCACCACTTACTGGATGGACAGCCAATCTCCTCACAACCGCTAGTGGCCTTTTTCATGAGAGGTCTTCTGTCCAAACCACCCATTAAGCCACCTCTGTTAGCTTGGGACCTTAATGTCATTCTAACGCAGCTTCTCAAGCCATCCTTTGAACCATTGCCCACGACCTCACTAAAGTTCCTGTCTTGGATGGTAATCTTCCTAATTGCTTTCACTTTAGCTAGGCGCATTAGTGAGCTTCAGGCTTGAGTGGCGGATCCACCCTATACCCAGTTCCACCACGACAGTCATTCTTAGAACTCACCCACACTTTATGCCAAAGTTGGTGTCTCCTTTTCATTTAAACCAGTCAATTTTCCTTCCAGTCTTCTTTCCCAAACTGCATGCATCTCGAGTGGAAGCAACCCTGCACACTCTTGATTGCAAACGTGCATTGGCTTTCTATCTCAAAAGGACTCAACACTGCAAAGCATCACAGCTGTTTATCTTTTTTGATCCTGGTCACCTGGATCTCCTTGCAACTAAATGCACGCTTTCCAGATGGATAGTGGACTGCATCTCATTTGTCTATGACAAAGCAAGACTCTCCCTGGAAGGGCATGTCACAGTTCACAACGTTTGTGCCCTCAATGGCAAACCTATGCTCTGTTGCCATTGATGAGATATGTAAAGCAGCAACTTGGTCTTCTATCCGTACATTTGCTGCCCATTATTGTCTAGACAAGGACTCCTGTTGGCCATGTTTGGGCAGGCTGTACTCCAGCTCCTCTTTCAGATTTAGGGGCAACTCGTACCCTCTGTCCCAGACTTTGACGATACCAGAAATCCATGTGGGATTCATGACCTCATCTGGCCTTCTCCGAGGCGAACCTCCACTGATTCTGAGGTCACTTCATCTGGTATTTGGAAGCTAAGGTGTCCCATATATTAAGACTACATTCCTGCTTGTTCCAGGAGATAGCATAATTGCTCACCTGTAACAGATGGTCTCCAGGAACAGCAGGAATTTAGTCTTCACAACCCGCCCTCCTCCACTAGAGTGTAGGGTTTCTTTTTCTCTCCTTTCTCAGCTACAAACTCAACTGAGGAGAGGAAGTTGGGATGGTGGGAAGGCAGTCGCGCAGGCACAGTGGAGTGCTCCCGAAAGCTTTCCAATTGGACTCTAGGGAGAGTTCCCACACAGGCTCCGTCAGTGCCAACATCACCCCATATGTGAAGATTACATTCCTATATGTGAAGACTAAATTCTTGCTGTTCTTGGAGATCACCTGTTACAGGTGAATAACTACGCTTTCTCAGATATTCTCAATGATAGATGCAATGATCTTTCAAAAAGAGTGAAATAGTTCTGTAAATAAGTAGATGAGGCAATAGTAGACTGGTTTAAGAATGGTATGTCAGTTAATAGTCCCTGGGCTGTTATTAAGAACATAAGATATGCCATACTGGGTCAGACCAAGGTCCATCAAGCCCAGTATCCTGTTTCCAGCAGTGGCCAATCCAGGTCATACATACCTAGCAGTATCCCCAAAAGACACAGGTTCCACAATGCTTGTATTGGGTCAAGCATTGATATCCTGGGTCCCTTTTTAATAATGGTTTATGGCTGCATACTTTCCCCCTACCTGTTTAATTTATATGCAGAACAAATCATCAGAGAAGCAGGATGGTATGAAGACAACAGAGGTGTGAAGATTGGTGGAAGACTCATCAACAACCTTCGCTATGCTAATGATACCACATTACTGTCTGAAAGTGAAGATGATCTGAAACATTTGCTTCTCACAGTCAAAGAACATAGTCTCAAAATGGGCCTGCACCTTAATGTAAAGAAGACAAAGATCATGACAACTGGCATAATCAACAGGTTCATCGTTGAAGGAGAAGAAATTGAAATCGTGAACAACTTTAACCTACTTGGATCAACTATCAATAAAGAAGCAACAAGCAGTCAAGAAATCAGATGACGCATTGCTCTTGTCAGAATGGCTATGAAAGACCTAGATAAGATTCTCAAGAGCAGAGATGTCTCTCTCCATACAAAGATTCAACTTGTTCAGGCCATGGTACTTTCAATAACATCATATGGATGTGAAAGCTGGACAGTGAAAAAGATAGACAGGAAGAAAATTGATGCCTTTGAATTATGGTGCTGGCGGCGAATACTGTATATACCATGGACTGCCCGAAGAACAAACCAGTCGGTACTAGAGGAGATCAAACCTAAGCTTTCTTTAGAAGCTCAGATAACAAGACTTCGACTTTCATACTTTGGACACATCATGCGAAGAGAGAGATCATTAGCGAAAAATATCATGCTTGGCAAGATAGAAAGTCAACGCAAAAGAGGAAGGCCAGCAATGAGATGGATCGATACAATAACAGCAGCTACGAATACCAGTCTGTCAACAATGAGCCGCCTGACTCAAGACCGAACACAGTTTAGGACAGCTATCCAGAGGGTCGCCTTGAGTCGACTCCGACTCGACGGCACTTAACAACAACATGGACCTTTCCTCCAGGAACTTGTCCAAACCTTTTTTAAACCCAGCTACACTAACAGCTCTTACTACATCCTCTGGTAACAAATTCCAGAGTTTGATTACACGTTGAGTGAAAAAATATTATCTCCAGGAACAAGCAGGAATGAGTCTTCACATATGGGTACGTCGGTACCGACGGAGTCTGCGCGGGAACGCTTCCCAGCGTCCAAAGAGCTTTTGGAAGCATCCCACCACGCCTGGGTGCTGCCTTCCCGCCTTTCCCAACTGCCTCTCCTCAGTTTTCGTTTTTCCGCGGAGCCGGCAGGACATCGTCCTGTCACCGCAGAAAATTCTTCTTTTAATTCTTCAGTTTTCTTGTGGTCGCGGCTGTCTCCCCGACGCCACCGGTACCGCCGGTGTTTCTTTTTTCTTTTTCTTTAACTTTTCCTTTCAGGGAATATTTTTTCTCTGAGTGTCTTATGGTTTTTCAGGCCTTCTAGGCCTCTCCATGTCCCTTATGGAATCGCCACCACTTTCTCCAAGAGATGTTCAAGCTGTGGCGGTACAACTTTATTTTTAGACTCCCAAAACTGGTGTCTAACCTGTTTGGGTCCTGACCCTTTTCCTCCGGAGCCCTTGGGCTACAGTATTGTGAGAAGAGGTTTTCAACATCGAGTTTCCCTCGATACGCGGTTCCCTTCCAGCGTCAGGGCACCGACCGTTTCTTCTTCTACACAGGATCAGGTAACCCACAAACAGTCTGTTAAGACTAGCCAACCCTCGAGTGGTAGGTCTCATGCACAGCATGTAGACGGCTCCGGCCTTGCCCTCGAGGGTCCATTGGCTTCAAAACCCGGCGGGAGTCTTCGGCCTCCAAAGCCTATGTGGGGTTTCGGGTTGTTCCTGGGGCTCACCCCTCACAGAACATACCTGAGCCATGCTCGGTGGTGGCATCCGCTTTGAGCGGTACCGATACCCCGGCATTGGCACTGGTGTTGGACGTAACACTCCTCACCAGGGATCGTCATCTGGCTTCCTCGGTACCTACGGGACCGGTGGATATGCTCCAGATTGACTTTCCAGTATCGGCATTGACACCGATACTACCACCGACGTCGGTACCCTCCAGACGTGCATCGATAGACTCGCTTCCTTCGATGCCAAGTCTGGAATCGATCTCTAGTCTGGAAGACTGGGTACCGACACGTCTTGGTACCGACACCTATCGGTACCGGGCGCTCTGTACCGAGGGTGATTACCGAAGGCTTTCGGTCGCCTCGGTACCGATTGAGCTGCCACCGATGGCTGCTCCGATGTCGGTGTCGGCTTCGATTCCGACAGCGCTACCGGTATCGGTATCGGTACCGGTATCCGCAATAGCATCGGGGCCAGCTGCTTCCATGCTTCTTTCAACAGGATCACTCCTTTCTATACCAAGTCTTGAGTCGATACCTGGCATGGACGATGTAGTACTGACTGTCGCTGGTCCTGACCTCCAGTACCAGCGTCCATCCCTTAAGGATCCTATTTTGCACCGTGCAGGATCTTATATTCCTATATATCCAGATAGATCCTTCAGTGCCCAGGCTAGTTCTTCAGATCTAGCCTGTCCAGGAGAGGTTCTCTTTGGAGATCCTTCTTTTCAGAGTTTCCTCCTGGATATGGCAAGATCACTTGCCATTCCTATCCCTGGCCATGATCCTACACAAGGCTCTGTTTCTACCGAAGCAAAGGAGAACATAATGCTTCCTTTGCATCATTCCTTGCAGGATCTTCTTCTAGGAATGTGGGAAGCACCTTTACGGGTACCCCCACCTTCCAGAGCAGCTGATCTCCTGTATCAGGTGTCCCCCTCTCCAGGTTTTCAAAAGACTCAACTTCCTCATCATTCCATAGTAGTGGAATCAGCAATGAGGCGGGTAAAGAGTAAGAAAAAGCACTCTTCTTATCCGCCAGGTCGTGAGTCTAGGACACTAGATGCCTTTGGACGTCAAATCTTCCAGACATCCATGCTTTCAGCAAGAATTCTCTCATATATTTTTTATATGAGTCTATCTCTTCAGGAGGTCACAAAGAAATTATATCTTTTGACTCCTTTTCTTTCAGAGCCCAAGAGTGCAGACTATTCCTCACTACTTAGTCATATTCAAAATATCTCTTGGTTTCTTGCTCGTGCTTCCCTAGACTCATTTGAGTCTGTTAGCAGAACTTCTGCTATAGCCATAGGGGCACGATGTAGAGCCTGGCTCCAAGCTTCAGACTTAGACAAATGGGCACAACAAAGACTGGGTAATACTCCTTGCACTGGAGAAAATCTCTTCAATAAGGAGTCTTTACATCAGGTTACTCAGTGGTCCACTGACTTGCCTGTTTCTAAAGGCTGTTCTACGCCTTCTCCTTCCCCAGTAGGTAGGAAATGCCCTACCAAACTTTCTTCCCCTAGGGGGAGAAGGTTTTATTCATCTTCTGCCCATCATACAGATGTTCCCAAACAGGGGAAACATCGCCCTGGTCTGAAGCATCCAAACTCTCCCCAGGTTCAACAAACCCAGCAACCACAGGGTTTCTGATTAATCATTTTTGTGCCTCTTGGGGTTTAGAACCTGCAGTTAGCTGCTTCTCAGTAGAAGCTTTCCACTGTTTTCATTCTAAACTCTAGGCATGGATCTCTTTTCACAAGACATCCATTTTTTCTATGTATACAAGCTCTTAGGATATTCATGCCTATAGGTCACAGGTTTCTCCTCTTCTTGCTGCCAAGGAAAGAGGTTTCACAACTATCAAATGATAGTTTTCTGTACCAGCATGAATTTTTCCTTTCTACAGACTTACCATATGGTAAGTCTCCATTCAGCTCCATCTTCTCTACCCTCTTACCAAGCTTTCCTCTGTAAGAGTGCTACTATTACACTCGAGGGCTTCTTCTTCAGCCCCTCTAGTTTTGTCAGTATTCCAGTATGGAGTTTTCCTCTCTGAGTTAACTCCCTTCTTCATTCTTGCTTGGGGCAGCTTATCAGACAGGCCTAGAGTATTCTTACTCCTCTTTTGTCTGTTCTTTCTGTTTTTAAACAGAAAGATCCTTTCTACTGTCTTACTAGCAGCTGCCCATGCAGGAGTCCTAGTGATTGGACCACTGGTTCTTCTCCACAAGTATCCAGAGTTGTCCTCCACTACATTCTTTCTGGCCTTAGTAGTGACTTGAAGACAGTAGATTCATCTTTCTTGGGGAATCCTTATCACTACAGGCTTCTCAGACTATCTTCTATTTTTGCCATCTCCAATTCCCTTGGGTTTGGCAGCATAGTTGACGTAGGTGCTGGCTTTTCCAGCAGTCAGTTCTATCTCCTAATTCTCCTGCATGCTGCTCTCTGCAATTCTACAGAGAAGCTTTCCACTATGGGCCCTTGCTAGAGAGCATTAGGTTTTTCTCAAACAGCTATCCTAGATGGTTGAAAAAGGCTTCCTCAGTCATCCCCTCATGACTGTAAGGGTTCTTCCTACCCTACTATCTCCTTTTTAAAATAAAGGACATGAGCCTTCTCTTATGTGAAAGCTTAAAGAGTTGTTCAATTCCCACCGGGAATATGCTCTTTTTTCCTTGCAGCTTGTCCTCATGGTATCCTAATCCTCCATGGACAGTGCATATTTAGCTAAAGAACGCATGATACCCTTTTTGTCCCTCAAGTAGGTCAACATGGTATCTCATTCCTATGCGTCTTCTGTCCATTTTACCATGCTAGAGTTCTGGAGGACTCAGGACTTGCTGCCTGCAGACTGATATTATCCTCTGCTTTTCACGTAACCATCCTGGTTATTTCACTGGATAACATTCTTGCACCATCATAACCAGGGGGAATAGATTCTCTATATATCTTCTCAAGTAGGTTCCACCTTCTTGTTATTAGATGAATCTTTCCTCTTCACATCTCCTATGTGAATATACTTTTATAGGCATATCTCTGTCTGCTTAATTGCAGACATCTATATATAGGCCTATATATTCATATATATATATCTGTATACATCTCTATAGATATATATGTCTGTCATCTGTGTGTGTATATGTTATGCCCTTCTATATCTCACTATAGATATATATTCTTATATGTCCATCTATATATCTATATGTATATACACATATATATACGCATATATATATGTGTATCTGTCGAGATATTTATTATAGGTAGATATGTATTTACATACTTATCTATCTAACTGTCTATGCTCATATAGGTATTTATGTCTCTATATGATTCTGACATGATTTCAGCATGTTTGGGGTGCTACACACACAACCACTCCCGTGGTAGTGACAGCTCCTACCATAGCCCTAAGGGTTAGGTACCCCTGAAGCTCCATGTTCCAGTATCTTTCCTAGCTCTCACCAGTTAGGAAAGACATGGCGGATCTTCAGTAAATCTGAGGCTCTAACGCCTCAGACACCTGTCCTTTCTTTTGGGGATACGGGGTTTTTTCCATACCCTTTCTTCCCTCAAGGACTAGGCCAGTTTGTCCAAATCGGTCAGCCTTCCTCTTTTTGCTCCTAAGAGTGGGTCACTCTGCAGCCAAAAGAGTTTCAGCTTTTTCCATAAAGCTTCCGCTGAAGGCCTATAATTTTTGTACTACCCCAGTTGATCCCTGGGGTTACCTCTCACCTTTCAGGATTCTGACCTCCACTGTTGTCCTACAGGTTTATCACCTCCACTTTCAGTGAGGTTCCTCTACTGGATCCCCAGTAGATTCCATGAACCTGTATACTTCCTGCAATCCTGTTAGGGGAGGTCCATATTGCAATATTTCATTTCAATATATTTCATGATAATTATCATCCACACAAGGACTCCTTGCCTGTAGTCCTATGCTAGGTTAGCTGTCTTTACAGCTCCTTTCTGTTTCAACTCCTACCCTCCATCCTCAGGATGCCTGGCAATATGAGGTGTAGCATGTTTCAATCTTTAACATGCTGGGACTCCAAGCATCTTAGCTTGGGAGTCCCCATATGTGAAGACTCATTCCTGCTTGTTCCTGGAGATAGCACAGTTACTTACCTGTAACAGGTGATCTCTGGGAACAGCAGGAATAAGTCTTCACAACCCACCCACCTCCCCAGGAGTTGTATCTCTCTATCTATCTTTCCTTTCCTCTCTCTCTCTCTTTGTCTCAGCTTTAAAACTTAACTGAGGAGAGGCAGTTGGGAAAGGCGGGAAGGCAGCACGCAGGCGTGGTGGGATGCTTCCAAAAGCTTTCTGATTGGACGCTGGGAAGCGTTCCCGCGCAGACTCCGTCGGTACCGACATACCCATATGTGAAGACTTATTCCTGCTGTTCCCAGAGATCACCTGTTACAGGTAAGTAACTGTGCTTTCTCTTATTTCTCTTAAATAGTTTACCCTGTAGCTTCATTACATGTCCCCTAGTCTTTCTATATTCTGATAGCGTAAACAATCGATCTACATTTACCCGTTCCACTCCATTCATTAATTTATAGACCTCTATCATATCTCCCCTCAGCCGTCTCTTTTCCGGGTTGAAGAGCCCTAACCTTTGTAGCCTCTCTTCATAGGAGTAGCCTTCCATCCCCTTTACCATTTTGGTGGCTCTTCTCTGTACCTTTTCTAATAATGTTATATCTTTTATAAGATATGGCTACCAGAATTGCACACAATATTCAAGGTGCGGTCGTACCAGGAACGATACAGAGGCATTATAATATCCTTTGTTTTATTTTCCATTCCTTTCCTTATGATACCTAGCATTCTATTTGCTTTCTTGGCCGCCGCTGCACACTGGGTGGAGGGTTTTAAACATGTTATCCACGATGACTCCTAAATCTATTTCCTGGGTAGTGGTTCCCAATGTAGAACCTTGCATCGTGTAACCATAGTGTGGGTTGTTCTTTCCTAGGTGCATAACTTTGCACTTGTCCACATTAAATTTCATCTGCCATTTGGATGCCCAGTCTTCCAATTTATCCACATCCTCCTGCAGTTTTCTACAGTCCTCTTGGGTTTAACATCTTTAAACAGTTTTGTGTCATCTGCAAATTTGATAACCTCACTAGTTATTCCCTTTTCCAGGTCATTTATGAATATGTCAAAGAGTAGCGGACCCAGTACAGATCCCTGGGGTACTCCACTATTCACCTTTTTCCATTGGGAAAATTGGCCATTTAGCCCTACCCTCTGCTTTCTATCTTTTAACCAGTTCCCGATCCACAATAGTACATTGCCTCCTGTCCCATGACTTTTTAGTTTTGCCAAAAGTCTCTGATGAGGGACCTTGTCAAAGGCTTTCTGAAAGTCCAGATACACTATATCAACCGACTCACCTTTGTCTACCTGTTTATTCACACCTTCAAAAAAACAGATTAGTAAAACAAGATCTTCCTTGTCTAAAGCCATGTTGGCTGTCTCCCATTAGGCCATGACTATCTACATGCTGTGTAATTTTGTTCTTTATGATGGTTTCTACCATCTTCCCCGGTACTGACGTCAGGCTCACTGGTCTGTAATTTCCCGGATCACCCCTGGAACCCTTTTTAAAAATTGACGTTACATTGGCGACCCTCCAATCTTCAGGTATTAAAGATGATTATAATGAAAGTTCACAGATTACTAATAGCAGGTCTGCAATCTCATATTTCAGTTCTTTCAACTCTTGGATGTATACCATCCGGTCCAGGTGATTTGCTACTATTCAGTATCAAATAGTTGTAATACATCTTCCCAGAGTAGCGATATTTCTCTCAGTTCCTCTGCAGTATCACCTTTAAATACCACTTCAGTCTTGGGTAACTTCCCTACATCTTCCTCAGTAAAGACAGAAGCATAGAATTCATTCAGTCTCTCCGCTATCGCCTTGTCTCCTCTTACTGCCCCTTTTACCCTTCTATCATCTAATGGTCCAGTTGACTCTCTCACAGGCCTTTTGCTACGAATGTACTTGAAAAAGTCTTTATTTCGTGTTTTTGCTTCCGTAGCAAGTTCCTTCTCAAATTCTCGCTTTGCCTGCCTTATCAATGCTTTGCATTTAACTTGCCAGTGCTTGTGCTGTTTCCAGTTTTTGTCGTTTGGCTCTTTTTTTCATTTCCTGAAAGATGCTTTTTTGGCAGCAACAGCCTCTCTGACCTCACCTTTAAACCATGCTGGCAGTTTTTTGGGCTTTCTTCCACCTTTCTTAATGCGTGGAATACAGCTGGTCTGGGCTTCCAGGATAGTATTTTTAAACAACCCCCAAGCTTGATGTAAGTCTTTAACCTTTGCAACCGCTCCTTTTAGTTTTTTCTTAACTATATTCCTCATTTTATCATAGTCTCCCTTTCGAAAGTTAAAAGGTAGTACTGTGGATTTCTTTACTATCCCTCCTCCACTAATTAAATCAAACACGATCATGCTATGATCACTATTGCCAAGTGGTCCCAACACCCTTATCTCTTGCATCAGATCTGGTGTTCCACTAAGGACTATTTTTATTTATTTAGCTGTATTTATATCCCGCTTTTCACCGGGTCAAAGCGGTCAATTAGGTCCAGTATGGCTTCCCCTCTGGTCGGTTCATGAACCAGCTGCTCCAGGAAGCAGTCATTTATTTCATCTAGAAGCTTTATCTCCCTAGCATGTCCTGCCGTGACACTGACCCAGTCGATACCGGGGTAATTGAAATTACCCATTATTACTACTCTGCTGTGACTTTTGTTAGCTTCCTTGATTTCTTTGAGCATTTCATCATCCATTTGTTCATTCTGGCCAGGCGGTCAATAGTACACCCCTACTGCCATCACCTTCCCCTTCATACATGGAATTTCAATCCATAGAGATTCTACAGCAAATTTTGTTTCCTGCAAAACTTTAATCCTTTCTGATTCAATGCCCTCTCTAACATAGAGCGCAACCCTTCCACCAATTTGATCAGTTCTATCATTACGATATAGTTTGTACCCAGGTATCAGTGTCCCACTGGTTATCATCCTTCCACCATGTCTCTGAGATTGCAGTCATATCTAACCTCTCATTTAGTGCTATATATTCTAACTCTCCTATCTTATTGTTTAGACTTCTAGCATTTGCATATATGCATTTTAGAGACTGTATTTTTTAAATATTAATCTGGCTATTGGTAGGCATGGGTAATTTGGAATCTTTACGCTCTGTCTGCATCATTCTCAAGGGCATTTGAGCTACTTTACTCTTTTTTGGAACCTCACTGCTTTTGGTAGTATCCTTTAAGGATACCATCTTCTGAACCATGCGCTCTTGGGTGACTGTCAGCTTTCCCCTATTTTCTAGTTTAAAAACTTCTCTATCTCCTTTTTAAAGGTTAATGCCAGCAGTCTGGTTCCATCCCGGTTAAGGTGAAGCCCATCCCTTCGGAAGAACCCCTCCTTTCCCCAGAATGTTCCCCAGTTCCTAACAAATCCAAAACCCTCATCCTTGCACCATCGTCTCATCCACGCATTGAGACTCTGGAGCTCTGCCTGCCTTTTGGATCCTGCACGTGGAACAGGAAGCATTTCGGAGAACGTTACCCTGGAAGTTCTGGATTTCAACATCCTACCTAAAAGCTTAAATTTAGCCTCCAGAACTTCCCTACCACATTTTCCCATGTCATTGGTACTGACATGTACCAAGACAGCAGACTCCTCCCCAGCACTATCTAAGATCCTATCTAGGCGGTGCATGAGGTCTGCTACCTTCGCACCAGGCAGGCATGTTACCAGGCGATCCTCACGTCCACCAGCCACCCAGCTATCTACATGCCTAATGATTGAATCACCAACTATAACAGCTGTCCTAACCCTCCCCTCATGGGCACATGGCCCTGGAGAAATGTCCTTGGTGCGAGAGGGTTTTACATCACCTGGAGGACAGGTCCTAGTTACAGGATCATGTCCTGCCACACCAGGGTGATGATCTCTTGTCACGTGACCTCTCTCCTCCATGGCAACAGGGATGCTGCCAGACTGGAGGTGGGACTTCAGAACTATATCCCTGTAGGTCTCATCTATGTACTTCTCTGTCTTTCTTATGTCTTCCAGGTCTGCTACTCTATCCTCTAGAGAATGGACTTTTTCCCTGAGAGCAAAGAGCTCCTTGCACTTAGTGCATACGTAAGACCTCTCACCAACTGGGAGGAAATCATACATGTGACACTCAATGCAAAAGACTGGAAAGCCCCCATATCGCTGCTGGACTGTTGTCTGCATCTTAGTTTAAAGCTTGTGTTTAGGTCTTTAAATTCTGTATTTACTAAGGGTTGATGTAGATGCTTATACTAATAAAAGTGTATCTAATACCTCTAATATACCTTGTTCACCTGAAGCTTAATTAATCTCAGGTCCTCAATGTATGATTGATTTGGATAAAGAGCTGCACCTGAGAGCAGCCCCTTTCCTCTAAGAAGTGTATGTAGCTATAAAGCTACAATTACCCCAGGGGCGGGTGGGTGTTGGGGAGGGAGGGGGAGAGATAACACCTATTAAAAGAGGGTTGTTACAAGGTACCCTGTCCTGTACCCTCAGCAGGGGGGGAGGGGGTAGTCCCTCAGGTAGGCTAGAGCAGGAAAAAAAGTTTAAAACGCAGCAGGTTCTGGGGACAGAGCAGGGAGAGATGTTTATTTAAAGTAACAGTTAACCTGGCTACCACACAAAGGCCAGTTAGTTGAGAGAGGCAAGGTAAGTTATATAGCTGAGAAAGCTGAAGTGCAGAACTAAAGGGAACAGGAGGTGAAGTAGCACACCAATAAAGACCACAAATAAATAGTTAAAAAGACAGCTAGAACTCACAGCAAAGTTGTCACAGGAGTTAAATATCCACCACTCTAGCAGAGCACTGTGAGGGCACTGCTCTTCCCAGAGCAGAGAGAGGCATATTGGGGTATGTATGTAGAGAATTTGAGGGTTGTGGATGGTTTTAAATAGCTTTCTATTTTATTGGTTATTTTATGGTTATTTAGTTTAATAAAGTTCTGTTTGCTTGTTTTATCAACTGATGTATGGAGCTCATCTCTACCTCCAAGTGTCTCCCTCCGGTGGCTTGTGCTGGCAGCACATCAGAATATAGCAAACCTACGGCTCCACGGCAGGGAGTGCTGGAGGTCCTTAGGTAGAGAGTCGACCTCTGGAGCTCTGGGAGATTGTCCTGGAGATACACCGGAGGTGGGTGCTCCTCTCTTGAGTGGTTTAACAGTGAGTATCCTGCCTGAAGTGGTCCTGCCTGCTCTATCCACTGTATCTTTGGAGTTAATTCAAACAAAAACTGTGACACTCGATAACATTTGGGACGCCATTACTACACTTTCGGCTGCTGTAGCTCAACAGCTGACTTTGACGTCAACGAGAGTTACTGGTTTGGAAGAACATGTGGAGAAGTCTGTTGCTGTGACTCAGGAAATTAAGTTACAGATTGGGGCAGTTATTCAGAGACTGAACCATGTGGAGGATATATCTACGAATCTCATAAAGATAATACTGCTCTTCGGTTCAAGATAGAATTGTTGTAGAGCTCTGCCCGTTAAAATTTCCTGTTATTCCGGGTATGGCCACAATTGATTTGTTTAAACAATATCTTCAAGAGGTTTTCCACAAGAGTTAAACCACCGGTTTCTAAAGCATTTTATCTACTGTATGGTAAGAAAGAGTCTGGGACTACGGAAGGGAATCTTGAAATGGTTGTTATTAATGTTTCAGATATTCTTAAGTCACCAATATTGATAGGGTGAAAGTCTCCACTTGTCACCTTTGCTTTAACCTCTGACAGGGACTGGTTGCTGAAATTATATCATAAGAAAAGGACTGCTCTTTTTTTCTGGTTCTCAAGTACTTGTGTTCCCAGATGTCATTAGGGAGAGACAAAAAAGACGTAGACAGCTTTTGCTGTTAAAATCAGGAGTGTTGCCACTTTTTATTTACGCTTTCCCTGTAAATGTATTGTGGTATTTAAAGCACAGAAAAAAAATTTTTTTCAACCTCAGGATTCATTGGCTTTTATTAGTGCCAAGATACCTGTGTTTCCACTCCTCTTGAGGATGTTGTATTGCATAGATTTATATAGGCTAAAAAGATACCTGACTGAGTCAAACTAATTCCAACAACTTAACAGATAATATACCGAGCTAAAATGTACTGCGTTTCAATTCTAAATTGCCTACTAACTTGTAATTGTATATAGTTTATAATGTTTTGTTTGGTTCTGTTTTGTTTTGTATTAACATATGATTTTAGTTGATATATTGTTTACTGCTTCAAAATGTTCCATGTAAAACCAAGCTCCTGCTTTGTTGACTGTTGTTTATTGTAAACCGCAACTGATCTCTGGAAGATGCGGTATATAAATGATTGTTAAATTAAATAAAAAATATGGCTTGGCCACCCTCTCGTATATTTTATTTTTCCTGTATTATAGTCTTCCTTAGTCTAACTGTTTTTTTCTTTTTGCACCGCTCATACTGTGGACTATAGATAATTCTGTTTGTGTATGTCTATCTCCAGGAACAAGCAGGAATGAGTCTTCACATATGGGTACGTCGGTACCGACGGAGTCTGCGCGGGAACGCTTCCCAGCGTCCAATCAAGAGCTTTTGGAAGCATCCCAGCACGCCTGCGTGCTGCCTTCCTGCCTTTCCCAACTGCCTCTCCTCAGTTTTCGTTTTTCCGCGGAGCCGGCAGGACGTCCTCCTGTCACCGCAGAAAATTCTTGTTTTTATTTTTTAGTTTTCTTGTGGTCGCGGCTGTCTTCCCGACGCCACCGATACTGCCGGTGTTTTTCTTTTCTTTTCTTGAAATATTTTTCCACGGGATATATTTTTTCCTCATAGTATCCCACGGTCTTAGTCCTTTTAGGCCTCTTCTTTTTCCTTCATGGAACCGCCAGGCACTTTCTCTAAGAAATGTTCATCCTGTGGCGGTACAACTTTGTTTTTAGACCCTCAAAGCCGGTGTCTAACCTGCTTGGGTCCTGACAACAGTTTGGCGAGAAGAGGTTTTCAACATCGAGAATCCCTCGATACACGGTTCGGGGCACCGTCCCCTTCTTCTTTCACACAAGATCAGGTAACCCACAAACAGTCTGTTAAGACTAGCCAGTCCTCGAGTGGTAGGTGTCCTCGAGTGGTAGGTCTCATGCGCAGCATGAAGACGGCTCCGGCCTTGCCCTCGAGGGCCCACTGGCTTCAAAACCCCGGCGGGAGTCTTCGGTCTCCAAAGCAAATAAGGGGTTTCGGGTTGTTCCTGGGGTTCACCCCTCACAGAACATACCTCAGCCGTGTCCGGTGGTGGCATCCGCTTCGAGCGGTACCGATACCCCGACATCGGCACTAGTGTTAGATGAAATACTCCTGACCAGGGTTCGTCATCTGGCGTCCTTGGTACCTTCGGGACCGGTAGATACACCCCAGACTGACTTTCCATTATCGGTACCAGCACCGATACTACCACTGATGTCGGTACCCTCCAGACGTGCATCGATAGACTCGCTTCCTTCGATGCCGAGTCTGGAATCGATCTCCAGTCTGGAGGACTGGGTACCGACTCGCCTTGGTACCGGCTCTCGGCGGTACCGAAGGCTCGGTTCCGATAATTCCGATCCACAACTCTCGGTTCCTTTCACGCCGATTGAGTTGCCACTGGTTGACCTTCCTTCACCGGTGTCAGACACGGTACCGAAATCGGTACCGACGACCTCATTACCTTTGCGGTTGGTGCCTTCCATGCTTCGCTTATCAGGCTCTCTGCCCTCGATGCCGAGTTTGGAATCGATCTCTAGTCTAGAAGACTCGGTACCAATAGCTTTTGGTACCGACATCGATCGATACTGGTGCTTCGGTACCGAGGATACTGGCCGGATGGTTTCGGTCACCTCGGTACAAATTGAACTGTCACAGATGACTACTCCGATGTCTTTGTCAGGCTCGACTCCGACATCGGTACCGGTATCCACAGTAGCATCGTGGCCAACTCCTACCATGCTTTTTTCAACAGGATCGCTCCATTCTATACCAAGCTTGGAGTCGATACCTGGCATGGACAATGTGGTAAGGGACGGTTGCTGCTCATGATACCCAGTACCAGCAACCATCTTAAGCATTCCACACTGCACTGTGCAGGATCCTTCTATTCCTATATTTTTAGATACCTCTGTGGATGCTCAGGCTAGTTCTGTAAATCTAACCTGTCCAAGAGAGATTCCTGTTAGGGATCCCTCTTTTCAGAGTTTCCTCTGGGATATAGCAAGATCTCTTGCCATTCCTATCCCAGGACATGATCCTGCACAAGGCTCTCTTTCTACCAAAGCAAAGGGGAACATAATGCTTCCTTTGCATCATTCCTTGCAGGGATCTCCTTCTAGGAATGTGGGAAACACCTCTCCGGGTACCCCCACCTCCCAGGGCAACTGATCTGTTATATCAGGTGCCCCCCTCTCCAGGGTTTCAAAAGACTCAGCTTCCTCATCATTCCCTAGTAGTGGAATCAGCAATGAGGCGGGTAAAGAGTAAGAAAAAGCACTCTTCCTATCCGCCAGGTCGTGAGTCTAAAACACTAGATGACTTTGGACGTCAAACCTTCCAGACATCTATGCTTTCTGCAAGAATTCTCTCATATATTTTATATGAGTCTTTCTCTTGAGGAGGTCACAAAGCAATTACATCTTTTGTTGCCTTTTCTTTCAAATTCCAGGAGTACAGACTATTCCTCACTGCTTAAGCATATCCAGAATATCTCTTGGTTTCTTTCTGGTGCTTCCCTAGACTCTTTTGAGTCTGTTAGCAGGACTTCTGCTATAGCTATAGGGGCACGACATAGAGCCTGGCTCCAAGCTTCAGACTTGGACAAATGGGCACAACAAAGGCTGGGACATTCTCCTTGCACTGGAGAAAATCTTTTCAACAAGGAGGTTACTCAGTTGTCCACTGATTTACCTGTTCCTAGGGGTTGTTCTACCCCTTCCTCTGTCCCAGTACGTAGGAAATGTCCTACCAAACTTTCTTCCCACAGGAGAAGAAGGTTTTATTCATCACTTGCCCATCATACAGATGTTCCCCAACAGGGAAAGCATCGTCCTGGTCTAAAGAATCCAACCTCTCACCAGGCTCAGCAAACCCAGCACCTGCAGGGTTTCTGATCATTCATCATCAGATGCTTGTGACCCTTGGGGTTAGAATCTACAGTTGCTTCTTCTCAATAGAGGCAATCCACCACTTTATTTTAACCCCTACACTGGGATCTCTTTCCAAAAGATATCCATTTTTTCTATGTTTCTATGAGCTGTCAGGTTGTTCATGCCTATAAGTCACAGGTTTCTCCTCTTTTCCCTGCTAGGGAAAGAGGTCTAACCACTATCAAATGATAGTTTCTGTACCAGTATGTATTTTTCCTTTCTATAGACTTACTACTTCGTAAGTCTTCTTCAGCTCCATTCTCTTCACCCTCTTACAAAGTTTCCTCTGTAAGAGCGGAATTACTTACTGGGAGGCTTTCTCTTCAGCCTCTCTAGTTTTCTCACTTTCCAGTGCAGAGTTTTCCTCTCTGAGTCACCTCCTCTGTTTTAATCTTCCTTGGGGCAGCTTATCAGACATGTCCAGAGTTCCTACTCCTGTTCTGTCTGTTCTTTCTGTTTTGGAACAGTAAGATTCTTCTGCTGTCTTGCCAACAGCTGCCCATCCAGGAGCTTTAATGTTTGGACCACTGGTTCTTATCCACTGTCACCAGCAGTGGCTGAACTGTGGCGTAGGCAGCCAGTCACACTGCTGGGCCTGACCTATCCTTATGAAAAGTAGTAGTTGTGAGTCCGAGTAGTCAGGTTTTCAACCAGGATTTTATTCCCCTCCCGGGGTTGGATTTTCAAAAGTAGCACAAAACACAAGAACTTAAAATACAGCCATGCCTCTGGCACACTGAAGAAGAAAACAAAATACAGCTTCTTGCTTTAACCAAGAATCATGAATTACATTAAACAGAATCAGCTGATATGCTGGCAGTCTCTTCTATGCTTTCCAGCTCTCTACAAGGCACTCTTGTCTTTAGCTAACGCAGAGAAGAACTGATATCAGCCATCAATAAAGAGCAATCCATTTCTTCAACACATGGAGTTAAACTACTTGGTTCTGTAATCATCGGTTCATCAAACACAGTATTTTCTCCAGGACAGAAAGTCTGAAACTTCCTCAATTCAGTCTCTCTCTCTGAGCTCTCAGGACAGCCCTCTTCACAATAAAGCAGATACTTATCACACAGCTTGTAAAAGCAGGACGGAGAAACAGCTCTGTCTAAACAAGCTTTTTCCTTGTAACTTTTAAACCTCCTGCCTCTTGTACTTGACGGCAGCTCATAGCACTGTCCTGTTCTGGTAATGGAAGACTTCTTTTGGAAGTCTCCTGCAGGGTTTTAGGAGCATACATTCATCCTCATCAAGCATACAGATATCCTCAACAGGATTACTTTCCCTCTCACAGGTTGTAAGTATTTTAAGCAGCTCTGCTTCTCAAATATATATGGCTTGTTACCAACTGCCTCACGTTCCTTCCACTGAGCTCGGTGCCTGGGAAAATCACACTGCTTCAGAGGTGAGTGTTTCCTGTAACTAACCTCTCTTGGTGAAGGTAACTTTGTTTCCTTTTGATAATTCCTCCGTGGCTTTCTGCTCCAAGGTTCAGGCAGTTCAGAGTCAGTATAAGAGTATTCTGAGCATCCGTCTGAGACCTGCAAGTTTCCTCCAACTTGCCAAGCTCCTGCAGCTTCCTGGTCTCTGTCTCCGTCTTGCTCCTGGTCTAACTCTGTCTGCTTTGGACATTTTTTATACAGCTTTAGGGGCGTTTTCTTGCCCATGTGAAAACTGTTTTCCTGATCAACTGGGGAGTGTTTGCTAACTAGGCGTGACTGCAGACCTCGTGTCTCAGCTTGTTTTGGTTGCCTATGGTAACTAGGAAGCTTCTGATCTACCTTCCTGTCAGAATCTGAGCTATACACAGCAGATTTCTGTGTTTTTAAGGCACAGGGCAGATCTTCCGTGTCACACCACAAACTACCAGATTGTCCTCCACTAACATTCTGTCTAGTCTTTGTAGTGGCTCCAAGTCAGTACTCCATCTCTCTTGGAGGTCCTCTCACTACAGGCTTCTAGATTGTTTTCTATTCTGCCATCTTCATTTCCTGAGTTGGCAGCATAGTTAACTGAGATACTGGCTCTCTACCAGCCAGTTCCATGCTCTCTGCAATCTACAGAGAAGCTTTCCACTATGGGCCCTTGCTAGAGAGCATGGGTTTTTTTTCTCCAACAGCTATCCTAGCTGGTTAGAAAAGGCTTTTCAGTCATGTCTCCCATGACTAGAAGGGTCCCCCTTCTTTTCTATCTCCTTTTTTGATATAAAGGACATAGGCCTTCTGTTACGTGAAGACTCAAGGAGTTGCCAGTTCCCTGCTTTGGTCCATAGTATTCCCAATCGGGGAAATGCTCGTCCTCATGGTAAGAACGCATGATACCTTTGCCCTTAAGCAGGTCAACATGGTATCTCATCTTTAGGCGTCTTATGTCTACTTACCATGCCAGAGTCCTGGAAGATTCGAGACTTCCTGGCTGCACATTGACATTGTCCTTGGTTTTTCATGTAACAATCCTGGTTCTTTTGCACTAACTAGCATTCTTGCAGATTATAACCAGGAGGAATAGATTCTCTATATGTCTTCTCAAGTAGGTTCCACCTCCTTGTTATTAGATGAATCTTTCCTCTCCACATAGCCTATGTGATCACTGAACTGTAGGCATATCTCTGTCTGTTTACCGGCAGACCCCTATATGTAAGCCTACATATCCATATTTATTTTTTGTGTGTATTTTATGCCCTGCCATATCTCATTATAGATATATTCTTATATGTCTGTCTATCTATATATATATATATATATATATATATCTACGAGTATATATGTATCTGTTGAGATATTTTCTTATAGATCGATATGTATCCACATACTTATCTATCTCCCTGTCTATTCTCATATACCTATATGATTCTGACAGAGGGCTTTTACCCATACCTATGCTATCTAGCAGGTTTGGGGTTTTACACACACACACACTCCTATGGTAGTCAACAATTTTCATACCATAGCCTAATGGTTTATGTACCTCTGAAGCTCTCCATACTCAATATCTCTCCTAGCTTATCCCAGTTAGGAGAGACATTGTGGATCTTCAGTTAATCACAGGCTTTAACGCCTCCGGCATTTGTCCTCTCTTCTTGGGATACAAGGGGTCCCCATACCCTTTCTCCCCACAAGGACTATGCCTGTTTGTCCAAATCGGTTAGCCTTTCTCTTTTTGCTCCTAAGAGTGAGCCACACTCCCGCTAAAAGAGTTAGGTTTTTGTTATAAACCCTTCCTCTGAAGGCCCACCGTTTTTTGTACTACCCCAGTTTTTCCTACAGGGGTTACCTATTCCTTTCAGGATTCTGACCTCCACATTTTTTCCTACAGGTTTATTACCTCCACTTATAGTGAGGTCCTCTTCAAGGTTCCTCTACTGGGTTCCCAGTAGATCCATGAACCTCCTTACTTCTGTGAAATCCTGTTAGGGGAGGTCTCTATTGCAATCTTCTGCAACATCATTGATGACAGTCATCATCCACACATGGACTCCTTCCCTGCAGTCCTATGCTAGGTTAGCTGTTCCACAGCATTTTTTCTTTCTTCAACACCTACCCTCCATCCTTAGGATGCCTGGTGTTCTGGGAGATAGCATGTTCCAACCTATGACATGCTGAGACTCCAGGCATCTCAGCTTGGGAGTCCCCATATGTGAAGACTCATTCCTGCTTGTTCCTGGAGATAGCACAGTTACTTACCTGTAACAGGTGATCTCTGGGAACAGCAGGAATAAGTCTTCACAACCCACCCACTTCCCCAGGAGTTGTATCTCTATCTATCTTTCCTTTCCTTTCTCTCTCTCTCTTTGTCTCAGCTTTAAAACTTAACTGAGGAGAGGCAGTTGGGAAAGGCGGGAAGGCAGCGCGCAGGCGTGCTGGGATGCTTCCAAAAGCTCTTGATTGGACGCTGGGAAGCGTTCCCGCGCAGACTCTGTCGGTACCGACGTACCCATATGTGAAGACTTATTCCTGCTGTTCCCAGAGATCACCTGTTACAGGTAAGTAACTGTGCTTTCTTGGTGATGTTTCATGTATGTATTTCTGGAATTTATCTGTTTGCTTGGCAAATTTGTAAAAATGTATAAATATTAAAATAAAAAAAATCAACTGATGTAACATTTTCTAAGAAACACACATACATACATACATGAGCATAGAACAGGTATTTTGCTCATTTCTATGTATTCTGATAGTAAAGATTAGTATATATATTGTTTCAAAACTATTAATCTTGATTTTATTAAGAGATGGGTATTAATTACAAATTTTTCTTGTGTGATATATCATAAAAATCATGTGGTGTTTTGCAGTGACAGAGAAATTATGATTTTATTGTTAGCTACTTTGAGGTTACTTAGATTAAAAGCTGCCAATCAAATACAAAATTTAAAGTTGGTAAACCAATTTAATTGTAAAATTTGTATTTTTACTGACTACCGCCTACCCAACATATTGCAGTATCAAATAAAACTTTTAAAATACCACAGAAGTATTTACAAAAATATGCACCAATGTAGCATTTTAATATATTTTGGTTCACTGCATCCAATCCCCCAATCAGCATCACCCCTCATCCCCCAATCAGCATCATCCTCCAGTCCCTTGATCCCCTCATCAGCATCAGCACACGCCCTATTAGGCACCATATCCCCCCGCCCCCAATGTTCAGATTTCTCTTCATCCGCTGATGGGGCGCTCAGCACTCCAAAGCTCAGACACCTCTTCAACCTCCCAAATCCTCCCCACAAGGGTTTCCTCGGTTGGGTTAGTGGTCCTTGCCCCCGTTGCTGGCCTAACTTCATATGGCAGTTCTGATTCAGTATGTGCCTGGGAAGAGGATCAGGGAGTGGAGGTTGTCAAGTGCATCATCAGAGGGTCAGGTAGTATATGGGGGGATTTGAATGCTGATAGGAAGATTGGGAGCACTGAGCCAGGACATATTTAAAAACTTTGAATCAAATAATGTGTTAAATGCCCACCTCCAGTTTCGTTTCGTTGTTTACTGTAAGTTTGCACATTTTATTTATTTATTTATTGTGATTTATGCTACAAATCTGATAATAATGTGGTAAATACCCAGGGGATTTCTACAAATGAAGACTTTGAACTATGGACTTCAACCTATGGAGGCATCATCTTCTTTTCAGCACCTTGTTTATCACATGGCAGATTTGGACTTTGAGGATAATATCTGTGGGGTAAAAAGTAAAGCATCACTAGTGGATTTCATTGAATTTTTTCCTTTTAGAGATGTAAGTTGCTTTCCAGTCACCAACTACCAATTATAGTGATAGTGCATGTATTTTAATTGAAAGGAATAAATGTATGCATGGCAGACAGATAAGATGTCCATTTTTTTCAATTTTTGTACAAGAAAACAACAGCTAAAATCTTCATTGTAGCTTTTACTTTTATTTATTAATGCTTATATACTGCTTTTCACCAGGTCAAAGCAGTGTACATTCAGGTACAGTATATATTTCCCTTGTCCCTGAAGGACTCACAATCTACATTTTGTACCTGAGGCAACAGAGGGTTAAGTGGCTTGCCCAAGGCCACAATGAGTGCCTGTGGGACTAGAAACCCCAGTTCCTCCGGCCTGAGATAACTTGTCCCAACCACCAGGCCACTCCTCCCAGCTATTTTTGAACTAAATTAAAGTGCATTTAGTAGTGATGTAAATGATAACATATTGGGGGAAATTTTTAGTAGGGTGAGCATTCCACAGCTTAACTGCACATATTTGAAGTCAAAGATAGCTGACTAGATCAAATGTGGCAAAGTTTTCACTGATTAGCCTGCCTTTCACTTATGCAGTTTGGTAGCCAAGCCCATTACACCACTCCAAGAACCTGGACTTAGAAAGTAACTCCATCCCTTAGACCAATCCCTCTCTACCCAAACCCTATCTCTCACAGCCCATTGACTCAAACACAGGAGTGGGTGAGTGTGGGAAAAGAGTGGGGTGCCTGTAATGTACGGTTACTATGGGCATTGCCTCAATGCTGGCCCCATTTTATACAGATAAAATTAGCACGACTAACAAGTTAAATGGATTGATTTTCATTCATATACTGTAAACACCATAAATTCAAGGCTAAAGAAGTTAGTGTATTTACCGTCAGTGAACACATGCCTTGCTTTGATGAATTTCAATTCCTATAATAGTCTAGCATATGTAGCGATATTAGGAGAGCTATCTCTGGTTAGGAAAATTTCTTCAACTCTCCAAAAGAACTCGTATTTAGCTGAATAGAATTATTGTGCTATGCATAGGCATTGTTTTTCTCATGGTATATATCCTCAACTTCTTGTCCTAGCTGGAAATTTCACAGTAAGTCTGGATTACTTACAACAGAAGCATTCTCTGTTGATCCAGCAGGCTGGATTGGCTACACAAGTGGGTGTCATATTCTAATCATGCCAACACAAATGGCCCTCGGAAATTTCAGTAAAAACGAAGATGGTCAGTATTCAGTCAGCATGGTGACCATAATAATTTAAAGGCTGTTTTTTAAATTAATATGTATATTTGGTGCCAACATATGTATAACTAGTGGCAATGAAACTATGTGGAATGCAATCAACAGGTTGGTACTATGCATTTAGTTAAGGCCTGCTATTCAGCAAGCCTAATCTAAACATATAACTTATCCAGATAGTGGCTGAAAATCACCATTATCCACATAATATCTCAGCCTGCCCTGGATTAGTCCTCCCTCCTCTCATTTCTTATATGGATTGTATTGAAATGTTAAGACAGAATTTTGGTTTGATACTACAGTATATGTATAAGAAGTGAAAATAATACATGACTAATAAAGTTATACATTCAGCAGTTGCTGCTGAACATATAATTTTGTTTGAATATCAGCTCTAAGGATGTTCTCAGGATGCATGGGAGTTCCAGTGCAGCTGCTACCTCGTGAGTCCCCTCCAATCTAATTTCTTCTGAGCTATCATATACAGGCAGTTTTTTGGATCTCTTCAAAAATTTTTCAAAATGTTTTCTTCATTGCTGCTAAAGAGTTTAATTTTCCTTTTTGTTCTCAGCTGCAAGTTCCCCTCCCCTCAAATAGGCCCCTCATTCTCCCTTTTTCTTTCCTCTCATCAAAGCAGAGTTCAACCTCGTACACTATGGAGTATGTTTACTAAAGCGTAGTAAGGGGGTAAGTGTGCTGATCATGCTCATTCCTTATCGGTCCTACAGTTCAGTCCTCCACCACTGGGTAGTGCACCTCCTCCTGCAACATGGAGACTGGACAAGTCAAACTTGTGACATCACCGGGTATATCCTGCTGGTCTTCTCCCATGATCCCCCAGTGTGTCCAGTCTCCATGCAGCATGAGGACGTAGTGAGCCTAGGTGCTGGGCTCACTTGAGAAGCAGTTTAGGAGCAGTTAGTCAGAATTTGATTTACCTTGCATTTCTTTTGCCCTTCTTTAGGTGTAATCCTGTAAATTGAATTCATTTTCATTTAATTTCATTTACTTTTACTTTATTTATTTTCACCTAGTCTGCCTTAGTGTAAAGGGGGGTTCTGTCCCTTTTCAAAGTTCACGCTGCCAGCTAGCCTCTCTGCTTGGGATTCTTCGGTCTCTGTGCCCGGTGATGATCTCTCCCCCAGGACTGTACGGGGGAGAGCTCTGTGGAACACCTGCATTTTGGCAGTGTCCATGCGGCAGATTCCCATCGCGGCGGGAGCCTCAGGCCGTTCGAGGTTCTTTAGCCGGTGGGCCGGGGCTCGCAGCGTCTGCTACTTCTGGTGGCGCGAGGCAGCAGCGTGTCTGGACAGTTCTTCACCCCGCAGCTACAGCGGGGTAACTGCTGCATCCCGACGCCACAAGGGAGTCTCTCAAGTCCGCATGGAGGGGCTCTGAGCTCTTGCCGCCTCTGTGGTGTTTGGCGCCAAACGGGCCTGCTTCGGATTGGCGCCATTTTCTCGGCAGGGCTGAGGCCTCGTGGCGGAGAGCGGAGCAGCCCTGCGTTTGAGCAGACGACGCTGTTCCACGCGGCTACACCCAGATAAGGACTTCCTTTTGCTGTTACTTTTAATTTTAATTCTAATTTTAATTTCCTTTTAATTTTAATTTCCTTTTAATTTCATGATAGTTTATAGTTCTTTGAATGCAATGTGCTTGGTTTGGGTTTTACTTCTTGGGGGGTGCCTTTACCTTTGTCTGCATTCTGGCAGTTAGCGACGTCTGTCAGCAGCAGGTTTCCGTGCTAGGATTTGGCCATTCAGGGTCATCGGCGGCACAACCACCTACAAATTGAGCCCTTTCTGAAATTGTCATTTACATAAGGATGCTATTTCCATGTTTATACGCTTGGAAATTGTGCAGACAGCCTCTAAATGTCGTTATGCCATCTGCAGATTTGATCGCCATGCTTGCTGATCTCTTTTCCAGATCATTTCAGTGCAGTAGATGTTACCAGATGCCGGTTCCAGTGCAGATCCCGAGACATTCCTCTATTTACGGGTCTCCTGTGAGAAAACTGGCCATTTAGTCCTATTGTGTTCCTGTTTTTGATCCATTTCCCATTCTATAATAGCACATCATCTCCTTCCTCAGGAGAAGTTCATAAGGGGTTTTGTCAAGTACCTTCTAAAACATCCAGATACATATCATTTGGCTTACTCACATGTTTATTAACCCTTTGAAAAGACAGCTTGGTGCTGCTTTTCAGAACAAGTTCTATCATTTAACTGGCACTGAACTCAGATTCATTGGTCTGTAGTTTCCAAGATCGCTTTTGAAGCTCTTTAAAAAAAAAAAAAAAGAAAAACCCAATTAGTGTTACATTAGTAACTCTTCAATCTTTAGAGATCATTAATACTAATGTTATGATTGAGCCTGGCTGATATTATGAATGATCACTATTAGACAAAAATTAACTAGGTTAAGACACTTTGATTTGGTTTTCTGCACTATGTTATCAGAGCGCAGCTTGCCCATTTGGCGGGAACACTGCCCATCTGGGCCATCTGGGGAAAGGCCCCTGCTGGGGATCGTGAGAAGTGTTGCTGGATGGCACAGTCCGGGGCTTAGTGTTCCAGGGTCCTGGAAGGATTGATAGCGGCAGTCAGGCCTCCCTGTCTTTGCTATGATGGTCACCTAGGTTCAAGCGTCCTGTGTTTTGGGTGACAGGAGTGGGACACCTGGACATGTGGTGCTGGATGTTGGATAGGCTCATACTTCTTAGGTGCACTCTCCTTGAGTACGTCTGCATGTCCGTGTTCCGTCTGTGATCTCATGCTCAGGTGATTGTTGCAGCAATGACAGAGATCGCTTGGGATATCGTGAGCGGGGTTGTCATGGTGTTGCCAATGCAAGACGGGGCCATCCTGAGGAGTTTGGGCCTCAGTCATCAGCTTTCCCTTCGATGGCCCGGCTGTCCAGGAGGCACCCCTCCAGATCCGCCGGTCCAGTTCTTCTCTGCCTCTTCTCAATGTGGGTAGGGGGGCTGACAGATCTGGAAATTCACGTCCACTGCACGTTCTACTGTTTTACCTCTGTCTTGGGGTTCTGAGGTCATATATTCCCAATCATTTGTTTGGTGGGGTGCTGCTGTCTGTTGTGCAAGACAAGGTGGTCAACAGTCGGAGGCTGTCGTCTATTCCCCTTACCCCTGAAGGTGCTCACAATTTAAGTTTTTTGTACCTGCGGAGGTGTATGTTGTTAAAGGCTAGCAGGCACACCTGTGGGACCAGAATCCTCGGTTCTTCCGACCTTCCGTTGAGGTGCGCGTGTGGGGTTTACTCCCTTGGTCGGCTAGCAACTTGCTTCACCCATTGGGCCTTCCCTTTCCTCAAGGCATCGTTGCGTCCCACTTCTTCGTGGGGGCTCGCCGCAGGGCCTGGAGTTATGCTCAGCCGGTTCCAGCCAGGGTTGAGTCCTTGGGGGGAGGCTCCGATCCTAACGATACAGGGAGTGCTGGGATCCGTTCAACCAGGTTCCTTCGGGCCCAGCGTACGTCGTCTTTTGCTGGCCGGTTTAGGTCTTCGGGTCGTGGCGGTGCTCCGAGAAGACCAGTAGGCTGCACAGTGCTTGTCTTGGAGCAAGTGCGGGATATCTGTAGGTTCATATTCAAAGCCGTCCGGTTACATGTCCCTCCATTGTGCAATGCTGTACTAGTAGGCATACTTCATATGCTGGGCTTACAAGTTGGCTTCCGCGCTGCTCAGCATCAGCCAAGGTGACTGCCGGTTTAGGCTGTGGAGTCAGCATGGAGGAGGGGCCTTGCGTTCTCTGGACAATGCCCTGTCCGGTTGTGTGCCTTGTGGCCCTTATGGAGTTGTAAAAAGGAAAAAAAAAAAAAGGAATAATCAAACAGGAAAGCCTTCCTAATTGTCCCCACTTCTTTTTTATAAGGTTCTGTCCCTTTCCTCCGGGAGCTTGGCTGGAGCATGGTTAGACTCAGCTACATTTTGGGGATCCTTTAGGTACAAGGCGTTTTAGTGTACGCAGCACGCCCAGTGTTCCATCGTCTGACTGGAACGGTACGCGGTACATCAGCCAGGCAGGCGTTCACGGACACGGTAGCGGATCGAGCGCTGTAGGTGCTGTCTGAGATCTCCGGGATGGTGGCCTATTTTGATCGGCAGGGTGGAGTCGGTCGGGTGGTCAGGGTGGCCCGAGCGAAGGGACAGCGTGCGCGGTTGAAGCCTTGGCGGCCTGCGTTTCGGTGGGGACACTGTGGTGGCGAATGTCCTTAGCGGGGTCCGAGTGTTTGCCGGAGGAGTGAGATTGCATCAGGCGGTGTGCGCGCCGCGTGTGCTCAGATGCGGTCAGCCCATATTGGACCTCATGGCGACCTGTCAGTCTGCGGCGACGGGTCGATGTTTAGCAGAGGACATATGAGGCTACTGGATAGCGTCGATGCATTGGTACGGGACCGTGGCCCGGTCCATTCTTTGCCTTTCAGAGGTCATAGTGAAAATGGCCGACTGGGTCTGGTTGCTAAGATATGTGCTCTTCATTAGTCAGTGGGGACCATTACCAGTGTATTCTGCAACATTTGCGTGAGCTTGCATAATCTTTACTTGCAACCAATCGAAATAACTGTCCAAAACCAGTTGATGCAGTCACTACTTAAATTTGCCTCGCTTGACAGTAAAAAAAAAAAAAAAAAAAAAAAGACATATTTATTTTATACCGATAGGTCACTCACAGCATATTTGGCGATTCCTCGTCCTGGTGTTAATCATGCAGATAATTTCTGCTCTAGTTGTGGTAATGTGACTTTTACATCACAAAAATGGCATATGACTGTGGCGGTTCAGAAAGCCTACAATTTATATTTTGGCTGCAGAATAAAAGATCAGGATAAAAGCTAGGCGCCACACATATGCTGCAATACATGTGTAGCAGATCTCAGGCTGTGGATGGATGGGAAAAGACCATCAAAGTCTTTTGCGGTTCCAATGATCTGGAGAGGGCCCATGGATCACGTCGGCGATTGCTACTTCTGCATGGTTCCTCCAATTCCGGAGGGCATATCCAGGTGATGTAAGCGGTTGGCCTACTGGCATTGCGTCGTGGGCGTGGCTACCAGAGTCTCCTTTCTTTTTTGTCACACCATGTAAGACTCCACATCTTCTGAAACAACGCTGGACTCTGGGGCACTTGACACCCTCTTATATGCCCTTGGTGGATCACGCTTGGTTTATTGCAACTCATTGCTTAGCTGCATTCCACATTCTCAATTAAAAAGACTCCAACTGGTCCAGGACATAGCTGTAGAGCTACTTTGTGTTGCAAAGAATAAAGCCCTTAAGAGGTGTGACAAATAGGGTGTTTGATGCTGGTGGTTTTTCCATTTCCCTCATTTTGCTTCCCACCTCTGTCTGGATGGACCTCGGTTCCGTTCTCCCTCGTGGAATCCGGCTGTGCCTGTCTAGTTGTCGGTTTGGGACTTATGCAAGAACACTTTGCTTGTAACCTGCGTTCCTTGGACCTTAGGTGAGGTTCCGTCGCTTTCTGGGAGGTCTCTTCGCTGCCTGTCCCTCCGTGGAGGTGGGTTCTGCGGGAGAGCAGCGGTTGCTAACACTTGACACCCTGGTGGGGTCGAGAGCCAAGGGGGAGCTCAAGCGGATTTTTCAGGCGGAGCTCCGGTAGCCTTCTCAGTAGGTCTGTTTCTAGGGCGTTCAGTGTGTTTGCGATGGCGAGTTTGTCTTTCTGAAGCACTAGCGCTGCTTGGGGCAGAGGTCTGTGCTGTTTTCACCAGTGAAGAGGATCCAAGTGGGCTCTCGGTCGTGTCTTCCTGGTTGGCTTACCACCTGTTGACGTGAGGAGCGGGCTGGGGTCGGTGCCTGCTCTGTTTGTTTAGGGGCCGAGCCGACTGGATAGGTCCCTCCCAATGATTACTGCTCTGGTACATCCCAGTGGTGGAGGACTGAACTGTAGGACCGATAAGGAAATGGAAATTACACTTACCTGGTAATTGATGTTCCTTGAGGGAGTACAGTTCAGTCCTCATTCCCGCCCAGGGATGGATGTTTCAGACGCGAGGCGTCAGTTCCGAGTATGCTTTCGGATCCTAGAGTCGGCAACGGGCTCTGATTGGCAGGTAATCGCGAGAGCAAACCTTTTCTGCCTATACTCTTCCTTAGTTCTCCTTCCTTCTAGCTCTCTGTCTTCCGCTGTTTGGTGCGCAGGGGGACAGGGGCACGGAGGAGGGTGTTTTCGGCCTTTCTTTTTGGGGCCCTGTGATTTTAAAGTTGAAGTTTGGGCATAGCTTTGTATTTAGTACTTTAACTGGTTGTTTGTTTGCTCCTTTGAGTCTGCTTTGACAGTAGGTCACTGGGGGATCATGGGAGAAGACCAGCAGGATATACCCGGTGATGTCACAAGTTTGACTTGTCCAGTCTCCATGTTGCAGGAGGAGGTGCACTACCCAGTGGTGGAGGACTGAACTGTACTCCCTCAAGGAACATCAATGACCAGGTAAGTGTAATTTCCATTTATGGGCACCCTTGTGCCCTTAATGCTTTGGTAACACTCCTGTAGCATGCAGTAAAGGCTCCAGCAGCATAAAGTGTGCTGTAGGTGGAGAGTATTCATCAATGGGGCGAGAGAGTGGGTATTAACGATGCGTGCTCCCTTAACACTGGTTGTGCAACCTGCCGATTAGTACCTTAGCACTGGGAACCTTAATGCAGATGAAAACCTTATGGAAAGGCACCTTTTGGAGGTGAGAGAGATTATTTTAATGTGTGCAATGTGGCACACAGAGAGTGGAGCCCAGTGTGGCAAAAGAGGTGACACATGGGTGCTGCTGTGTTTCAAAGGATCTGCCAAGTGGGTGGCACCGTGGGGCCTGCAGGTCTAGGAGGGTGACAGGGCAGCTGCCTAGGGTGCACATCTAAAATGTATGATATGACAATGCAGAGGCTGTGTGAGCACACAGACATGCTGCTGCTGATGGACGTGAATGCTGCCAGCGTCACTGCCACCATGCTGACATGTCAATGGTCTGTGAGTATGTGGGTGTGCTGCAGTATGTGTAGCCTTCAGCTGGAAATAGTTAGCTGCAGGTTGGCACCTGTCACACTCCACCATAACCCGTCATTGACAGTGGGATGGCATGTCCTTTCACAACTATCTTCTCTCCACAAGATGGCTCTGACACCGAACCCCCACCCCCCTCCTCGCCTATGATGGGCAAGCCCTGGTATCAGCATTCCTTACAAGATCCACAAAATCACACGTCAGTCCCTATGAGGTGTGCCACCTCCTCACCACTCCCTCCTCAAGTCCAACTTATCACTCCTCTGTTACCCTCTCACCCTCTGCTAAGATCTTTGAGGAGGGAAGTACACGCTGTCATTCCTCCAAACAACTCACCACCTGTTCCTCTCATCCTATTTCCACACATCTCCTGGGCCCCATCACCTGCACTGTATTTCTATGTGCACCTGCAATCAGCTAAATACACATAGGAATACACTGACTCATGTCCACATGCACCATTTAATGGACACTTAAGTATACCTGCATGGCCCAACATGTGCACCTTCTCTGTGGCACTAAATGTAAGGGCACTATGTGAGTGCAGGGTTGCAGGTTCAATGCCAGTCTGTGGGTCGGCATTGCTAGCTTCAATTTTCTCTATGTCAGCATACCATCCAGGGTCGGGAGCAGTGGGTGCAATACCCCCTCCCCCCCTGTATGGCAAGCATGGCTTACCACATTCACAAGTCCCACCTCAGTCATCGTGAGGTCTGCCACATCCCCATCTCCCCCTCTTCACATCCAATCCAACCCCCACCGCTGTCACCCTCTCATCCTCTGCTAAGATCTCTGAGGAGGGAGGCAAACACCATCTTCCCTCCAGCCATCTCACCAACTGTTCCTTTCATCCTATTTCCACACCTCTCCTGGGCCTCATCACATGCACTATTGTCTATGCAAACTCATATATCCAAACTATAGCTCTACAAAGCAACTGTCCATGCAGCCTGGCAGCATGTCACAGAGCCTGTAGTCAGATAAATGCACATAGGAATACACCGGCTCATGCCCACATGCACTTGCAATGGACACCTAAGTACTCCTGTATGGCCCAACATATACGCCTGCTCTGTAGCACTAAATCTAAGGGCACTGTGTGTATAAGTGCAGGGTTGCAGGTTCAATGTCAGCCTGTGGATTAGCATTGCTAGCTTCAATTTTCTTTACATCAACATACCATCCAGGGTCAGCAATGGGTGCAATACCCTCCCCTCACTCCTGTACGGCAAGCGTGGCTCACCACATTCACAAGTCCCACCTCAGTCATGATGTCTGCTACATCCCCACCTCTCCCCCTTCACTTCCAACCCTCCCCCCCACCACTGTTATTCTCTCACCTGCTAAGATCTTTGAGGAGGAAAGCACACACTGTCTTTACTCCAACCAACTCACCACCTGTACCTCTCATCCTATTTCCCACACCTCGCCTGGGCCCCATCACCCAAACTGTTGTCCATGCCAACTTTCAAATTTCTAAACTATAGCTCTACAATGCAACTGTACATGCAGCCATGCAGTATGCCACAGAGCCTGCAGACAGCTAAGTGCACATAGGCACACCCCAAGCCAGGCCCTCATGAACCCTGACAATGGTCACTTAAATATGCATTTAATAAACAGTACAGCTGCTCTGTGGTTCAAAAAGCAAGGCCACTATGTGAATGAGTCAGGGGTCGCAGGATCAATGCAAACCTGTGGATTAACAATGATAGCAACAAATATTATGACTTTATCAGAGAATCTGGGAACAGGATCATGGGTTCAACCCCCCACATTATGACAAGCAGGGATCCCCAAATGCAGAGGTGAAGAGGAAAAAATGTACAAAGGAAGGCATGATGGCAAATCACACAAAAATAGCACTTTGAGATGGGGACGGCCTGTTGCAAGTGCATGTACTGTGAAGTGTGTTATAATAATGCACACACAATCTATGGGCATAAGGGGCATGTAACAATGATATGTTGACTAACTTTTCCAAGAGGTTATAGACTATATGTGTGTGGGGGGAGGGCAGTGCCATGTGGAGTGTGAGGTGCAGCAATGCAGTGTGCATACAGGCGATGGTGTGTCATTATGTCTGTATGTACAATGTGCTGCTGGTCTTTCTATCACCAAATATACAGACAGTGCATGGCCCTTGTACATGTGGCCACCTGTGGGGGTTCCCATTGCACCTGCAATGTGAGTGACTGCATATCAGCATGGTCTAGTGCCAGTGACAAAACATGATAGGTGTACAGAGGCACGGTGCTATATGTGATGCTCATTGCAACAAGCAGACTAGGGGCACACAGCATCTGGGGATGTGGCAGATGTAGGTCACTGTGATGCAGCATGCAATCACAGCATGACTGAAGCTCATCATCCATTGCATTCTGCATTGCAGTCCCACAACACATGTCCACAGTAAAATGTAATGCGAATGAAGGGGAGAGGATTCTGGGTAGTATATGAAACAGTACCATTTCCACAGGATGTACATGTGTGAGAGGGAATGTATATGGAAGGAGTGGGCTAACATGTGACAGCCATTAGCATGACTAGGGTGCACACAGCATAAATTGCTGACACCATCACTCTGACTGTAATGTGACCTATGTATAGGTTAAAGCTGTAGTTGTGTGGCTGAAGTTCCTTCCCTGGCAGTTCAAGCTCTGCTCCTGCTGTCTGAAGTCTGTGTGATTTTCAGATAGTTAGGTTGCACATAAGTGCTTTGTGCACATGTGTTGTGTGCTGACTAGCAGCCTTGGGGCAGTTGGGTTATAAATATATCCAATGTCCCTGAGTTGGTTGATACATGCAGAGTGACTATGCTTGCTGTGTCTGATTGGCTCATTAAGATGACAATGGGCATAACTGCAGCCCTGGGTGTGAACTATTGCTGCTGCAGGGCCAATAGGGTTGTGTTCTACCTTACTCATCCTCACCCTTTTCTCTCCCTTCCCCCCCCCCCCCCCACTCCCACCTCCTTCCTGTCTTCTATGGTAGGTCCCTGTGTAATCACGATGTCATATGAAGGATCCGACCATCTTGTCCTTTGTGAGCCCATGCACAAGGCAGGTCTGAATGCGCAATGCATCATGGGGGATGGTGGGATGAACCAATAGCGCTACACAGATCAGCCCCAAAGGCAGAGTGGATGGCTGTGGCCATGGGGTGTGTTTCTAAAACTAGCTTATCAGCTATGATGGTGAGAGATGTATGCATGGCACCCCTTGGAGGGCCCGGATGGTCTGCAATGGACCATTTGCCTCTCAGAAGTGGTCTATGTTCTGTGTCTGTGCAGCTGTGCCTAGATTGCCTTGTGTAGCACATGTGTTGTTCACTGTTCAGTGTTGCACACTAGAACAGCAGATACATGTGAGTGTGTGGTTAGTTTGGCCTGTAGAGAATAGTGAAGGGACAGCCAGCATGATCGCAGAAGAGGTGTAGCCTGCACCAGAATGGCATGATCAGCTGTAATACTGTGCATCGCGTACTGCATGTGCACTACTGTAGCCGGGCCTGAGGTGTGCTGTGTTATGACCTCAAAATGTGTCTGTAAAGCTGTGTTACTCCCTGGGTATAGCACATTGTTTGCAGGGACCTGCATTATCTGTAATTTATTTGTTTATTTATAAGCTTTTCTATACCGCCCCTTCCAGAGATCAAGTGTGGTTTACAATCAACCAGCAAAAATTGCATTAAACTCTTATTTATAACTTACATAATGTTTGAACCTAGTTTACATGAATTACAGTAAACTTATTTTACAATACAGTAAACTTCTTTTCAATGAACATATTATACAATCACCTTATTTACAATGGGAATATGAGCATTTGTGAAGTGCACTAGTAAGATGACTTGGATTTTATTATGCTGAGGGATATATTAGGGAAGGTCACTGTGCATATTCAAGGATATTCATTTCATGTAGGGTATATTTTATGTATCTTGGTTGCTTCGCCAAAATGCTCTTTAAATAGGTAAGGTTTGTTCTCCAGGACCAAGCAGGAAGTCAGTCCTCACTTATGGGTGACGTCGGCGCCGAAGAAAGCCTTTGGGAATTGCAGCACGTATGCGCAGTCCCCTTCCCGCCCAAGGGTGCCATCTTGCTCAGTCTTCTTTTTTCCGCTGAGCCCTACAGACGTAGTTTGTGATCGCCACTGAAAAAGTTGATTTTTCGTTCTGTTTTTTCTCGGTTCGACACCGTGTCCTTTTCCCGCCCGGCCTCGATACTCCGGTGTCGAGTCCGTTCACTATTTTTCGGTTTTTGTCCTTCGTGACTGGCGTTCCCGCCACTTTTTTCTTTTTCTCTGGCAGCACGGTCTTTTGACCTTGCAGGGGCCCTTTTTCCTCCGATGGCTGCCAGCGGGTTTAAAAAGTGTGATCGGTGTACGAGACTTATGTCTCTTACCGACACACACGACTGCTGCCTCCGCTGCCTCGGACCCAATCATGACCCGATGATTTGTGGTCCGTGTACCAAAATGTCCTCGAAGGCGTTGAGGAGTCGGCAGTCTCAAAAGGAGCGAATCTTCTCTGACTCCGCGTCCGGCTGGGCCCGGACCTCGTCAGAGGCTTCGACGTCTCGTGACTCCGGCCCCGAGCATCGTCGGAGTTCCTCTGAGCGGGGGTCTCCCGCCCGGGAACATCGTCGGAAGAAGAAACCCGCGAGGGCGGTGTCGGAGGATGCTCCTGGTCCCTCGAGGGCCAGGTCGCATAGCCCCGATAGCCGCCCTGGGTCCTCGGAGTCAGAGAGGCCTTCGAAGCATCCTTGTCTTGAAGTGGAGTCTCCTGGACATGTGAGTACTGTAGTCCTCGTGGACTCGCCTCCAAAGGAGCCGAAGTCGGGCCCGACACCATCGGGGCACGAGTCGGGGGCTGCTGGGTCTCCTGAGCTTGGACTCAGGTTGACGGCCTTGGAGAGCAGTTTCGCTGCCTTCATGGACCAGCAGCGGGCATTGATCGCTGGCCTCGCCGGTGCATCTGCCCCGACCACCGTGACGTCGACGTCCAAGTCGACCGCGGAGGCCGAGCCGATCCTCGAGTCCATGCGGGCTCGAGTCGATCCTCGGCCATGGTCTCCCTCGGCCTCCCGTTCGGGACCGAGGTCGTCGACGCCGGCCTCGGCATCGGGGCGGAGGACATCGGCGCCCGCCCGCACGGAGCCGCTCGATTCCTCCACGGAGGAGTTGGGCTGGGACACGGAGGAGGACGAGTCACCCGGTTCTTTTCAGACTCGGTGCGTCCCCTCTGACTCGCCCGAGTCTGAGCTTCGGAGACGGTCCCCCCCAGAGGATACCCGGTTCTCGGACTTTGTGAGGGATATGGCCAAGGCTTTGGCCTTCCCCGCGGATCCCGCGGATCTCGAGGCCCTCCAGTATGACTCTCCCCCGAAGGAGGCCTTTACTGTACCGGTTCCTCCGATGCTGGAAAGACTTCTCTTCTGCATGTGGGAGAGCCCGGCATCGACGCCGGTGTTAAGAAAGCGGGTCGATTCCATGTATCGAGTCCGCAAGAGCCCCGGGTTCCAGAAGGCACAACTACCGCACCATTCCATGGTGGTGGAATCGGCCATGCATCGACTCAAGAGTCAAAAGATGCACTTCTCGGTGCCTCCCGGCAAGGAGGCCCGGAACCTGGATGCCCTCGGTAGGAAGTGCTTCCAGGGCTCTATGCTTGCTTGTCGAGTCCAGACATACCAGCTCTACATGGGCATGTATCTCCGAGACCTGGCAAAGGAAATTGCCGGGTTCTCTGCTGGTCTCTCCGAGGAACCTTTGCAGAGGTTCCAGGCCTTGTCCACTGGTATTCGAGAGTGCTCGAAGTTTATTTCTCGAGCAGCCTACGATGGCTTCGAAGCATCGGCTCGAGTAGCCGGGGCCGGCATTGGTGCCCGCCGACAGGCTTGGCTTCAGTCATCTGACCTCGAGCCATGGGTGCAGGACAAGTTGGTCGATGTCCCCTGCAGAGGTGAAAACCTCTTTGGCAAGCCCATGGCTGAAAAGGCTGCACAACTCGAGACCGAGACTCTAACCAGGACTCGCCTGTCCAGGAAGACCTCTGCCACTTCACAGAAGAGGAAGGGCTCGGGGAAAAAGCCCTTTTACCCGAGGAAGGTGTCTGCCTATAAACAACACCACCCACAATATCAAGCCTCAGCAGCTCCCCATCAGGGTCAGCAGGCTAAGTGACAGGGAAATGGGTCCCATAGGCAGAAGGCCCCCAAGCCCACTACACCGGCCCCTGCTCAGCAGGGTGGGGATTATTGACTCCGTAAGCATAGCCTCTTCCCCCCCGCTGGCTTCTCTCAGCACAGGAGGCCGGCTGGCCCACTTTGCCCACAGGTGGTCAGCCATAACATCAGATGCCTGGGTGCTTCAGGTAGTTCAAAAGGGCTACCTTTTGCACTTTCACCAAGTACCTCCCTCCTACTTTCCAGGGGAGCCTCCAAGACCCCCTCTGCACAGGGACTTACTCCTTCAGGAGTTGGCAAGTCTTCTTCAGGAACAGGCTGTGGAACCGGTGCCCCACCACCTGAGAGGTCACAGCTTTTATTCCAGGTACTTTCTGATACCAAAAAGAACAGGAGGCCTCAGACCCATCCTAGACTTGCGCAACCTCAACAAGTTCCTGCAAAGGGAAAAGTTCAAGATGCTTACCCTTGGGATCCTGCTGCCCTACCTCCAGGAGGGAGATTGGCTATGCTCCTTGGATCTAAAGGATGCTTATACTCACATCCTTATCCATCCGGACCACAGGCAATATCTAAGATTTGTTGTGGCAGGGAATCATTATCAGTACAGGGTACTGCCCTTTGGCCTGTCCTCCGCTCCCAGGGTGTTCACCAAATGCCTGGCAGTGGTGGCAGCTTTCCTGAGGCTTCAAGGCCTCTTTGTGTTTCCCTACCTAGATGACTGGCTCATCCGGGCACAGTCTTCCCTGGAGGTCACTCAGGCCACTCATCGCACAGTGGCTCTGCTTCAGCACTTGGGGTTTGTCATAAACTTCGCAAAGTCCACTTTGCTCCCCTCTCAGGATCTCGAATTCATAGGAGCACGGTTGGACAGTCTGCAGGCTCGTGCCTTCTTGCCTCTGGAACGGGCCAACCGGCTCAGAGCTCTGGCCAGCAAGTTTCACAGCACTTCCCTGGTCTCTGCCAGGCAATTCCTGCGGCTGCTCGACCATATGGCTTCCACGGTCCATGTAACTCCGAATGCCCGTCTACATATGAGGCCTGCTCAGTGGAGCCTTCGCACTCAATGGCATCAAGCCACAGGGAGCCTTGTGGACTTAGTACAGATCTCCGACCGCCTGGTCTCCTCTCTGCAATGGTGGCTTCATCTGCCCAATCTGGTACTCGGCATGACATTTCAGTCTCCTCCGCCTTCCCAAGTGCTGACGTCAGATGCCTCTCTCCTGGGATGGGGAGCACATTGCCAAGGGACATGTACTCAAGGCCTTTGGACCCCTTGGGAGGCTGCTCAGCAGATAAACCTCCTGGAGCTCAGGGCGATCCGCCTAGCTCTGTGGACCTTCTCTCACCTCACTTCTCATCAGTCTGTACTGGTCCAGACGGACAATCAGGTTGCCATGTTCTATGTGAACAAACAGGAGGGCACAGGCTCCCTCCTTCTATGTCAAGAGGCTCGGAGGCTGTGCTCTTGGGCAGTCGACAATGGCATCCTCCTCAAAGCTGTTTACCTGCCAGGACAGGAAAATTACCTGGCCGACAAACTGAGCAGGATTCTGCAGCCACACGAGTGGAGGTTAGACCCGTTGGTGGTTCAGCGGATCTACCTCAGGTGGGGCCTCCCCACCATGGATCTTTTTGCCAGTCCTCTGAACCGGCAACTTCCCAGGTTCTGCTCCAGGCACCTGCATCCTCTCAGAGTAGCGGCGGATGCTTTCCTCATCCCGTGGTTCACGGGCCTACTGTATGCCTTTCCTCCCACGCCACTCGTGTCCCGGACGCTTTTCAAAGTTCTCCGGGACAGGGCCTCGGTAATCCTGGTAGCGCCCAGGTGGCCGAGACAGCCCTGGTTCCCGCTCCTGCTACAACTGGCGGTGGACACTCCTCTTCCTCTGGGGTTTCAGCCCGATCTCCTGACTCAGGATCAAGGCACTCTCCTGCACCTCAACCTCCGGGCCCTTCACCTGATGGCCTAGCTGCTGAAAGGGTAGTCCTAGCTCCGCTCCTACTACCTCCGGAGGTGGAAGATGTCGTCCTGGCATCTAGGCGACCATCCACCCGGAAGTCTTACGCCCTTAAGTGGCGTCGCTTCTCCGTGTGGTGTTCTCAGCAGTCTGAGAACCCCTTCTCCTGCTTGGTATCGGTGGTACTGCAATACTTGCTTCACCTTTCCAATCTAGGCCTCAAGTCCAACTCTGTCAGAGTCCACCTCAGTGCTCTCTCTGCACATCACTCGCCGGTGGACGGCAGGCCTCTTTCCGCACACCCCTTGGTGGCGCGTTTTCTCAGAGGCCTCCTTCTGCTTAAGCCTCCTTTGCGCCCACCAGCCCCTGACTGGGATCTCAATGTGGTCTTACAGCGGATTACCTGTTCACCTTTTGAACCTATGGCTACCTGCCCTCTTTGTTTTCTTTCCTGGAAAACTCTCTTCTTGGTAGCCCTTACCTCCGCTAGGCGTGTTAGTGAACTGCAAGCCCTGGTGTCTGAGCCTCCTTACACTAGGTTCTACCCGAATAGGGTGGTCTTAAGGACTCACCCTAAGTTTCTTCCAAAAGTGGTTTCCCCTTTTCATCTCAACCAAGAGGTGGTTCTTCCAACCTTCTTTCCCAGGCTGCATACCAGCCGAGCTGAAACAGTTCTACATACCCTGGACTGTAGGAGGGCCTTATCCTTCTACCTTGACCGTACGCGGGAGCATAGAAAGGCTGTTCAGCTTTTCGTTTCTTTTGACCCCTTATAGGTTGGGGGTGCCTGTCTCCAAGCGTACTTTGTCCATCTGGGTAGCTGACTGTATCGCCTGAGCTTATGGGGCAGCCGGCCTCTCCTTGGAGAGTCGAGTCACGGCTCACTGTATCAGGGCGAAGGCTGCAGCCAGACTTTTGCGGCTCATTACTGCCTGGAGAGGGAGTCCCGCAGGGACAGTGCTTTCGGACAGGCAGTCCTCCACAATCTCTTTGAGGTTTAGGCAACTCCTACCCTCCGGCCCTGGTGTTGGGCTACCCGCCGTGAGCGTGTTCAGAGAAGATTCCTTCCTTCTATACTGCTGAGCTAGAGAGAGCTCATTTTTCGGCTTGAGGTCTCCGGTAGCCTTAAGCTTGGGAGTCCCATAAGTGAGGACTGACTTCCTGCTTGGTCCTGGAGAAAGAGTAGTTACTCACCTGTAACAGGTGTTCTCCAGGAGCAGCAGGAATCAGTCCTCACAACCCTCCCTCCTCTCCTCAGAGTTGCAGTCATTCTTATCCATTGTTTTTGCTAACTTTTTTGCTGTCTTTTCGCTATGTCATCAGACTGAGCAAGATGGCACCCTTGGGTGGGAAGGGGACCGCGCATGCGCGCTGCAATTCCCAAAGGCTTTCTTTGAAAGCTGGGGAAATTGCTCCGCGAGGGCTCCCTCGGCGCCGACGTCACCCATAAGTGAGGACTGATTCCTGCTGCTCCTGGAGAACACCTGTTACAGGTGAGTAACTACTCTATCTCTTTGCGGCAATCTTTAAGATTAGTAATGTTTCTCAGATTATCAGGTAGTGCATTCCAGAGTATAGGTGAGAAGTAAGTCAATGCTCTGTTGCTTGTGGCCCAATTTGTGTTACGATAGTTAGTGGGGACTGCTAGAGTGTAATTGTTACAGCTTCAGGATCTCATATTAGGTGTGTTGTTAATCAGGGTGGATAAGAATGATGGTGCAGTTTCCCGCATAAGTTTAAATGTTGTAACAAGAATTTTATATTTAATACGGCTCATTATAGGTAACCAGTGCAGTTTGTGTAATATTGGTGTGATGTGTTCTGTGGCACTTGTTCTGTATATAATACGGGCAGCTACATTTTGGGCTACTTGAAGGTGATTAATGCTCTGTTTTGTTAGACCTTGTAGAATACCATTTGAGAAATCAAAATGTGGAAAAATAATAGCTTATAGAACTGATCGAAAATCAGAATTGTCAAGATATGCTGCAGCATACGTAATTTGTAAAATATGGTTTTGGTCATTTGTTTTATATGGGATGACATGGAGAGTGCTTGATTCAGGATCACCCCCAGGTATCTTACTTCCATCTTTACATCTAACTCTACATCTTGGATGTGTATCTTTTTGAGTGGGGTGAAGTTTAAACTCCTTGTGATGAATAGGACTTCGGTTTTATTAAAATTTATATTCAGGTTATGTAGTTTTAGCCATTTTGTTGCTTCTGTAATGCCTGCTGTTAACTGATGATGATTAGGGTTTATTGTGTCTATAGGGAGATACACCATTATATCATCAACTTAGATATGATATCTTGGGGGGCGGTTGTGAGCCCAAGCAAGATGACCACGCGTTAAGGGAGCTCCCTATTCCTGCCTCCCATTTTGGAGAAAAACCCCTATAAAATGCTACTAGTTAAGTTGGCAAATGATGCAGCTGAGCTTTTTATGAGCTGCTTCTTTAATTTGTCCTTTTAATCTGGCGGCTTAACAACTTTGGTCACCTCACCACAGTCTCCTTCCTACCTCTACCCGATGAAATGGAGCAGCTTGTACTTATTGTCATTTTGTCGGCAGCGCGACTCTTATTCTCCACTACTTAAAGCCTTTCTACAACTGAAGCTCTCCTGCAGCTTATCTTCGCCTGCAATCCAACGGACCATCCTACCGCAGTTTAGCAGATGAGGGATCTCTCTGATAAAAGTGCCGGTCTCGTCGCCTCAGCATCTTCTCTCAATATTGCCAGTGCTGGTAAGCAGCTTACAGCTGATTTGCCTTGCTGAATGCCGCAGTTAGAGTCGGATCCCAAAAGTGGTAGTTTGCTCGCTTGAAACGCCATGCATTCAACCTTTTCTTTTAGCCATTTTTGAAGGTTGGAACGCATGCTGGAATGCAGGAGGGGGGAGCTAGTTTGGCGGGAAAGGCTGTGAAATGCAAACCTGACATGCGCTCTTTAGTGAGATTACCCTCAGCAGCTCTTTCCTCACTTGGGCATCTGCTGTCATCAGCTTTAATGTGAAGAAGATAAGTGCTGTCCTCCCACCTCTATCAGCATAGTATTGGGATACTTCTGGCTTCCAATATTGTTATTGGTGACCACCTTCCTGCTTGGGAGTGAATTTCCTCACAGTGAATCACCACTTGGGAAACTGCTTTTTCTTGGGTCGGATAGTGGGATGAGAACTGGAGAAAAAGAGGGAAACAGGAAAAGAAAGCAAGAGAGGTGAACAAGACTAAGGGTGAAACAGAGGAAGAGGGGAGAGAGGACGGAAGAAGAGAAAGGAAGAGAGGAAAGAAAGAAAGAGAAGAAGGAAAGGAAGAGGGAAGGGGAAAAAAAAAAAAAAAAGGAAAGAGAAAAGAAGAAGAAAGGTACATTAAAGTACAAATATCATATTGCTGTAACTATCTGATCTGCCAAGCTATAGAACTGTGCAGTGCTTTGTTTTTCTCCTTTCTTACTGCTGGTCCTCTGGATGGTCCTGGGGTTCCATCTTGTGGCTACTGGAGGTACTACCTTTTGGAGTGTTGGGGGGGGGGGGCGGTTCTCTCATTGATCCTGTTTGCCTATTTCCAAAATGGCTAAGGTGAAATCATACGTTGCTGCCCTCTCTAAATATGCCAGATAAGCTGATTCTGACTCTGGGTCTCCTCCGGACGCAGAAAACGCCTCCATCCCTCGGTTAGCTGGGAGTCCGGGACATCCTCCTTGGCGACAAAATCCGATCTCATGGAAATCCTCCAGGAGCTGCGGCTCATCCGATTGGACTTTACTAAGGTGGTGAGTGATATCCGATCAGACCTTAAAGCTTTGGATAATCGAGTTACACAGAATGAGATCAATATCGATGACCAGATTGACTCTACTGCTGTGTTCCAATTGAAATTTAAGAAACTTGATTAACTTACAAAGGACCTAAAGGAACGCCAGGATAAACTGGAAAACCGGCAAAGAATAAATAACAGAAGAGTTTTTGGTTTGCCTGAGCAACAGGGGGATCGAGAGGACACCAGTAAACTTATCCAAGATCTGTTCGCCTTCTGCAATCCCGATACTCCTAACCCGGTCAGACTCGAATGTGCACATCGAAGCCTTGGGGCCAGGAAAAGTGCTAATATGCAGCCTCACCCGATCATTACTTGCTTCAGGGTTTTTGAGGACAAAGTGGCACTCCTTCGCAGCTTACAGGGGAAGTTTTCAATGGCCACGAGATTCAAGTTTTTCAAGATCTTTCTCAATACACCCTGGAACGTCGCAGAAGTTTCCGACCTCTCACAAGTCCTTCAACAGCGCACGGTGCCCTACCACTGGGGATTTCCCTTTGATTTGATTTTTGAATGGAGCAATGTGAAGCACTGCATGACCGAACTATCTGAATGTATGGAGTTTCTAGACTTTTTACAACATGGAGATCGCCCTCTTTGACAACGGAATGCAAATGGAGATTGGGAAGTCCCTACTACCAAGCGGAGAAAGGTTCCAGGTTTCAGATGACCCTCTTGCACTGATCAGGATGTTACTATATTTCAAGGGATGTATACTTCAGCTCCACCTTGAGTGGAGTATGTACTGGACACTTTTGGAGGACTGTGGTGATTTCTTGTTGTCTGTTTCTTCACATCCTTACTTCCTTTACATTTAGTTGTGAAGGAGGGTGGGGTCACATGGAGAGGGATGGTTCATTGGATGTGAGATAGCTTTGTACCCAGCTACCAGGGGGGAGGATAGGTGACAGGTGGGTGGAGGGTTTGAATGAGGGTAGAAAAAGGGGGAGAGTGAACGATGACTTACGGGGGTAAAAGGATAGGTATCCATTGAAAGGGCTGTGAAGATCATTGGATTATAATGGGACAGGGGGAAGAGGGGTGGGTAAGTTTAACTTACAACTCAGCGCCCCTATTTTGGACATCTGCGATGTCTGAGATTTGCTGGAATTTCCTTATTTTGTTTGCGTCCTGTGACTATAGGACGGATGAGAGGGGTAGGATTGATGGGGGAGGGGCTCGGGAGGGAGGGTGTGGCTAGGGGGAGAGGGAGAGGACAGGGGTGGAGATGACAGGTTGGAGCTTTGTAGGGTGGGTGAAACAACAAATGGGATGAGACGGGATCATAGGGGAGTACAGTTGCTTATTCTTAATGGATGCGGTAGTGTGTGGCAGCATAAGCGGGGGATCACCACTCTCGGTTTCCCATCTTTTAGTGTAGTGGCTTTAGCAATCTCTTGGTTATCTCATGGTTAAGTTAATTTCATGGAATATTAGGGGGCTCCATAGCCCTGTGAAAAGGTGGAGGGTTCTAAATCAACTTGATAGAGAGCAGGCAGACATTGTATTTTTCCAAGAGACACATCTGTCTCCCAGAGCCCTTGCCTTTCTGCTTTCTCGGAGGTTCCCTCAGGTTTTCTCCTCAGGCTTTTCCACATACTGAGGCTGTTTATTTTGTGGCGACTGGACCTGAAGCAGGGGGGCACAACACACTCCCCGAAACGTGACACGTCGTCCGGCTAGTCCTTTGATGAAGATTTATAACGGCCTTTCAGCTAAGTACTTTTAAAATGTTAAGAAGTTGATAATGTTTCTAATAAAATCAAAAGGATAGGCTGCAGTGGTAAGGAGGTGGAGTCCTCCTGTACTGTGACAGCTTTTCCGACAAAAATAATTTTACACAATGGTGGTTTTGTTGGTTATACCAGGCTCTCTTTTTATTAGATTTTCCACGCATAAGCAGGGGGTCGCTATTTTGTTTTCACAGCATGGCCCCTTTCAACTCTCCAGCCAATACCAAGATCCGCAGGGTCGTTTCCTTATTCATTCCGGTACGCTTTTCGATGTACCAATTTCTGTGATAAATGTTTATATTCCACCTGCGAAAATTGTGCAATCCCTATTGGAACTTCTAGAAGTGTTGATGTTATAAAGAGTGGTATATCAAGAAACAATAAACAATAAACATAAACATAAACTCAAGTCTCGGGGGAAATGTTAGTAGAGGGAGACTTCAACTGCGTGTTCTCAGATATGATAGATCTACCGGACTAACCGGGACTACTGGGAGCTGTTAGCTCCTGTCCACTCTAACTTCCAATCTGGCTTTGGAGGATATCTGGCGATGCTTACACCCGAGGGAAAGGAATTATACTTTATTTTCTTCTACGCATCATTCCTATTCCCGGTTGGACATGTGGTTGATTTCCAAATCGCTTTTTGCTCAAATCCCTCAAGTTAACATAGGCACTGGGGGCCCCTTGGATCATCATCTTGTAGCCCTGGAATGGGCAGTTGGGGATAGGGAAACACCTCCTAGATCCTGGGCTTTCCCCCGTCATTTATTGAACAACACTGACTTTGTTGGGTAATTGAGGCAGGGGTGGATTGAGTATCTTCAGCACAATGACTGTGTGGGCACCTCACATTTTCTGCTTTGGGAGGCGGGTAAGGCTGTATTGAGGGGACAGGCTATTTTGTTAGCTACTGCACTCAACCGGCAAAAAGCAACAAAGCAGAGGGACTTAAGAGTACAGATAACATTATTAGAAGGACAGCACAGGCCTAGGCCTACCTCTAAGGTTTGGCGGCAGCTGACTATGCTGCGGGGTGAATTGGCAACCCTTGAAAAGGAAGAGATCACCTCTCAAATGTTGCGTACATGTCATCACTTTATAAGAACATAAGATATGCCATACTGGGTCAGACCAAGGTCCATCAAGCCCAGTATCCAGTTTCCAACAGTGGCCAATCTAGGTCATATGTACCTAGCAGTTTCCCCAAAAGTACGCGTCGTCACTTTTACGAACACGGGAATAAAGCAGGCAAGCTACTTCTCTGGCAGCTAAAGCGTCAGTGGTTGCATTGCCGGATTACCGCACTTTCCAGTGAACCGGGGTGGAGGCTCTATAGATCGATAGATATCGCTCAAATTTCACTTGTTTCTATATACTATATACTTTGCAAATCTCTGCAGATTCTGCTGATATTCATCACTGGCTTGCAAAAGTTACTCTGCCCCAGCTATCCGTTGACACACGGATTCGAGAATGTACACAGACTGCTACATATCTTGTTCGCTTTACGTAAAGTAGAAGGTAAGTATGCCGTCCTCTCTTTAGATGCGGAGAAAGCGTTTGACAAGATTGAGTGGAAGTACTTATTGGCTGTTTTGCAGCACTTTGGATTCGGTTCTTCCTTTCAATCTTGGATTGCTGCCCTATATAAAACACCATCTGGAGTGGTTCAGGTAAATAGTTTCTCCTCTTCACCGTTCCAGCTAGGGCGTGGAACCTGACAGGGATGCCCGCTCTACCCTCTTCTGTTTGCGCTTGCTATTCAGACTCTGGCTATAGAACTGCGTAAGCAGGCTACTTCCATTGGGATTCCCCTGGCTAACCAGCATCATATTGTGTCTCTCTATACAGATGATATTCTTATCTTTCTTCGGGACCCCTCTGCTAACTTACCTACCCTAGTACCTATATTGAAGGAATTCTCATTTTTCTCCAGCTACACGTTAATCCTCAGAAATCAGTTCTGTTACCATGTTTATCGGTGACTGGTGCACTATCTCACATTGAGGCTGGTGGCTTTTTAGTAGTTTCTCAATCTTGGGATACAGATCCCTCAATGATTGAAGGATCTTTACGTCTGTAATTATCCTTCTTTGTTAAAATCTATCACTAGAGACGTAGCGACATGGCAGTCTTTGTCAGTATCTTGGTTGGGAAGGGTACATACAATCAAGATGTTTTTACCTAAACTGCTCTTTCTGTTCCAACAACTCCCAATTTCAGTGCCTAGATCTTTTTTTATGCAACTGCGTCGTATTCTCATGGGGCTTGTGTGGCAAGGACGTCGCCCTCGGCTTGGCTGGCACATCATGATCTGCCCCAAGGTTCTGGGAGGCATTGGCCTCCCGGATTTTGAACTTTATTATCTATGCTCGTGTTTGTGGGTAACTCATTTCTGGTCCATTAATGCTGCTGCTTCATGGGTAGCTCTCGAGGCTGGTTGGGTAGCTCCGATCCCCCCTAGTACTATTCCCTTTATTTTCGAGGGGCAGGTGGTGCGGACTATCCAAACCCATATCTTTCTAGGCCTGGTGTGGAAAGCCTGGTGGAGGGTGTGTACCAAGGCTTCCCTTCCCACATTCTGGTTGCCCTATGCAGTACTTTGAGCATTCACCTTTGCAAGAAACCTGGGAAACCTTCTCCGACTGAGACCATCCATCTAACTTCACTCTATGATTATTCCGTCTTCTTTAACCAATAGCATTTAGTCATTGTTGCAGGTTTCCCTTTCCACTTTCCAGTACTTTCAGTTTCACCATTGCTTCTTGTCAGGTCCCTTTACTGCTGCGGGTACATGTACACCTCGATCCTGGGAGTGCGTTCTTTTTGAATCTTCTAACAGTAAAGCCCTCCTGGCACGGCTTTATCGCGTATTCTCTATGGACTTGTCTTCTGCCTTACCTACCCCTGTTTTTCATAATCAATGGGAAAGGGACCTTCCAGGGCATTCTAAAGATTTCTGGTTGGAGACCTTTCATTACTCCCATACTTGCTCCATTTCTCTGTTACTGATTAACACCCAGTTGTGAATCTTGTTACGAATGTCAGTCATGCCTTCCAATTTATACCGATGGGGTCGTGCTGATGATCTTTTATGCTGGTGGCCATGTGGAGGGCGTGGGACCTTCTACCACATGTGGTGGGGATGTCAGAGGATACAGTCTTTTTGGATGATGGTTCATGCCCACATCACTCAAAAACTGCAGGTTACTTTCCCTTGCCGCCTCAAATACTGTGTTTTAGGACATTCCGATCCTGACCCACTCCCCCAGGATGTAGCCTGGCTGGTAAAATGTTTACTGTTAGCGGCGTTATCTATGACTTTCCGCTATTGGAAATGAAATGCTGTTTCTTCCCATCGGGAGTGGATGATAAAGGTGTGGGATATTTATAAAATGGAAAAGTTAACTGCTGAGTTACGAGGTAAACCAGACAAATGGCAACACCTCTGGGCTCGATTCTTGACACTCTGAAACTAGGCTCTTGGTTGCTTTCCAACTGTTCAAATTCTGCTATTTTGTTAAGTTCTCCTGGTTTGGACTCTTCTTTTCTACTTTAAATCTTACCAGCACTGCCACACTCCTGTGATCCCTTCATGACGGCTCTCCCAGTGGAGGGCTGGACTGTCCCTTTATGCAGAGACCCTGCTCTCTCTCCATTTGTGATGGGAGGAGAAGCTCGAGAGGGGGAATGGAAGGGGGGATGGGGGTAGGGGTGAAGTTTGAGGAGGGGGGATGGGTTTAAGGGAAAATTAGGTTGATTCTAGTAGAGATATGGTGTGCCTCCCCTGCGGGGTCATCCTCTTGGACGGGAGGGAGCATGATTTCTCTTACCAGGGCTCTCATTATGTGCTCCTACTCCTAATAGAAGACTGATGTTTCTCCTACCAACTGTTTTATCTTACATGATGTATATTGTTATTGCAGGGTTACACAGGGCTTTGTTTGCCCATCCTCTGCGCTAGATATCTCATTTCTTTCTTTCTTGTTTTTCTAATAGCCTGTTTGCCATCTCATTTTATTTATTTATTTATTTAACAATTATTTCTATACCGCTCTTTCACAAGTATCAAGTGCGGTTTACAATGAACATTATGTTATATGGTATGGGTAGTATCATACCAAGTCATTTTACATAGAACAGGTGAACTAGGTACAGGTAACAGTATAATATTTAAACAGTAAATTATTAGAACGTTAAACTATTAGAACATATGTACATAGTAGATATTTACAGTTATCATATATCGCTTGTAGGTGTAAACATTAATTTAATCTTCAAGGCACGTAGTTATATAATGGTTGTATTTGCTAGTTAACCTGTGTCTCTTTGTGTAGTCTGGCTAGTTTCTGCTCCTTTGTTATAGTGTAATGAGAATAAATGGGTTTTCAGTTTTTTTCTAAATTCCTTTATGTCTGATAGTAGGCGAATGTTGTCAGGAAGGTTATTCCAGAGGATAGGTGCTGAATGAGAGAAGGCTCTCATGTTGGTTTGTTTTCTAGCTTTTGTGTAGTCTTTTGGTACTGTAATAGTGTTTGTGTATCTACTCCTTTGTGATCTTTTATCTATTTCTAAATTGATGAGTGTATTGAGTACTGATGGTGCTAAGTTATTTATTAGTTTAAATGTAGTTAGTAGAATCTTGTATTTTATTCTGCTGTGAATAGGTAGCCAATGGAGTTCGGCCAAGATCGGTGTGATATGTTCGATTGAACTTATATTCATTATTATCCTTGCTGCTATGTTCTGAGTTAGTTGTATCTTTTTAATGTTTTGCTTTGTGATGCCATTAAGGATTAAATTTGCAAAATCAAAATGTGGGGTTATGATAGCTTGAATTATGGTTATGAAGTCTTGTAAGTGAATTAAAGGTCTTAGTTGTCTCAAGGTCTTAAGTTTGTAGTGTATGTTTTTTGTTAGATGTTTTATGTGTGAATCCATGTTAAGCTTATTGTCAAGTATCACACCTAGGTATTTTATTTCTTGTTTTATGTTGATCTCATGGTTATCAAGTGTGATGGTGCTTGGAGGTGTGTATGTTTGGTTTTTAGTAATATATAGTACATCAGTTTTTGAGAAGTTAATGTGTAGGTTCTGATCGCTGAGCCATATTGTTAGTTCTTTAAAACAATCTGTTATTTGTTGTAGTGGAGGGTGTGGGATTTTAAATGGTAGGTAAAACATTATATCGTCGGCGTAGATATGATAATGGACGCCATGACGTTTAAAGATGTTGCTGACTGGTTGTAGGTAAATGTTAAACAAAAGTGCTGATAGTGCGGATCCCTGTGGGAGGCCTTGTGTTTGGTTGAATGTGTTGGATGTTTGGTTAAGAATTCTTACTGTTTGGGTTCTGTTTGATAAGTAGGATTTAAACCAGTTATAGACAGTGGATGTAATTCCTATTTTGAAGTCTGTTGAGCATTGTTATATGGTTTACGCTGTCAAATGCGGCAGAGATGTCGAGGAATACTAGTATGAAGGCTTGTTTTGTGTCATCAATTCCTCTTAGTAAGGTGTCATAAAGGACTGTTAGCAATGTTTCAACCCCATGGAATGGTCGGAAGCCATATTGGTGTTCGTCAAGGAGGTTCAAGGTGTCAATAAAATCCTGTAGTTGGGTTTGAACTATTTTTTCAATAAGTTTGGCCATGAAAGGAATGCTCGATATGGGTCTGTATGATTTTGGGGATAATTTGTCTAGTGTTTTATTTTTAAGTATTGGTCTTATTTGAACATGTTTGAGTGATGGTGGTAAGTATCCTTCATCTAGTGAAATGTTAACCATGGGGAGGATGAAGGGAGAGAGTATTGAGTGTGTCTTTTTTATCCAGTCAACTGGGCATGGGTCAAGATATGATGTGGTTGTATTGATGTTAGATATGATAGCTTTGAGTGTGGTCTTTGAAATTTGGCTGAAATTGGACCAGTTATGAGAGGTTGTGTGCTTCATTTCCGTGTGTGTTGTTGAGGGGTTATTTGTTTGTATTTTTGTTTTATTGATATAGTATTTTGGTAACAGCTTTTATTACCAGACGCTTAGAGTGAATGTTATAGCAGTTTGCCTGTATATTCATGTTGTATGTTTGTTTTCAAGTCCATTACGCACGTTATTGCCAGATTTATATGTATCTGTATAATTCGAGGAGTAAGGGGTTTTTTTTAAAGGGCACATTACATTTGAGATGTTATTGTTTTTCTGTAATACTATCAGCCTTCAATAAAATTCTTTACACAGATATGATATCCTAATTTGAAGTTCTTAAAGATGTTACATATACGTTGTAGGTAAATGTTAAACAATAACACTGAGATTGTGGAACCTTGTGGGATACCTTGCTCTTGGTTGAAAGGTTGTGATGATGAGACCAATTCGTACCTGTTGGGTATGCTCTGTAAGGTATGATTGGAATCACTTTAAGACATTTCCATATATCCCTATCTTGCGAAGTCTTGTGAGTAGTATGCTATGGCTGATGTTATCAAATGTAGAGGCAATGTCAAGAAAGACAGATTAAAGACTTGTTTTGATTTGTCTATTCCTTGAATTAGATTATCAAAAAGGGCTAGGAGAAGAATCTCTACTCCATGATAAGGTCTAAACCCATATAGCTGCTCATCCAAAGGTGAGTGCAGCTCAATATAATCAATATAATCTTGGAGTTGGAGTTGGATCTGGACCGTTTTTTCAATCACTTTTGCCAGAAAAGGGAAACTTGAAATTGGTCTATGTGATTTCGGATTTTATTTGTCTAGTATTTTATTTTTTAATATAGGTCTTATCATGGCATGCTTTAGTACTTGTGGCATGGTTCCTTGTGTGAGAGAAAGGTTAACCATGTTGAGAATAAAAGTAGCTAATTCAGTGTGTAATGCTTTTAGTCAGCTTACTAGGCAGGGGTCTAAAAAAAGAAGTTGTATTTATTTTGGAGATTATGTTCCTTTTCGTCCCTCTAGTCCAGTCCCGGAACCTGAGAGTTCTGTACCTCCTCCAGCAGCTTTGGAGACCGAAACACGTCATCGCTTTGATGACACCAGTATAAGTAGGCTAGGACCGCCTCCTCCCATCAGTTTCAGTCTCCATAGCAGCGGGAGAAGGTGCTGAGCCTAGGTTCTGGGCTCAGTTCAGTAACAAATAAGCAGATTAGAGCATTAGGCCCTTACTGGGAATTTGATCTTTTATTTGATCCTTTTATTTGTTTTTTCTTTTCTAGGTGGAGGCAGACATGCCAGGGCAGAGCAGCAGGGATCCTGATTTCTCTGTTCCCTGTTTTCCTTTTTTTCTTTCTGAATTTCTTTCTCAGTTCTCTTTTCAGCCTCCCTCTCCCTCCCCTCTTCCCCCCCTCCTTGTTAGTGGGGCAGTGTTTGGGGAGAATTTTTGGCCCCGGCACGAAGAGCCTCCCTGCTCCCGATCCCGCTTGAAAGGGGGAGGAGCAGGTGGCCGGCACAGCCGGCAATGTGTTTGGCCGCAGCAAGGCAGGCCTGAGCGCGTCTCTCCGCCCGGAGCCGAAGCCACTGACACGGCTGAGCTCCGGGGTGTAGATTGAGGCCCCCTGTTGAAGGAAGAGCCGGTAAGCGTTAATCTTCTGTTCGGGGGGGAGTGCGGCTGCGTGTGTAGATGCCACGGGGCGCAGAGCGCGGTCTCTTGGAGAGCGGGATTGCGGTGCCGGCTGCAGGCCGTTCGCGCGGGAAGCGGGCAAGCGGTCATTTTTTCCACTGTCCTGCTTTTTTCGTCAGCGGGCAAGCTCAGAGTCTGTGGAAAACGCAGTACTGTGATTTCTGGAAGAGGCCTTTGCGGGCCGGGGGTCTCTGTGGGTGACAGAGGTTAAAAAAAAAACAAAAAACGAAGTGAGAAACAGGCTTCATAGATAATAGAGGAGAATAGCAGCCGGTTTTAGCGCTCAAGTCCTAGGAAGGTAGTTGGTTGGCACAAGAGTGGCTTAGGGCTCCGGCGGCCCCGGGGCTTCTCAAGTCTGAGGTTAGTATGCCGGCTAGGCCTCGTTGTCTGGTTTGTGGCACGAGGCAAGGCGCCCTTCTGGAGTCAGGTGTGTATAGAGGCTGCACCAAGGAGGCGGCCTTGACGGAGCAGGCACGCGGGGGGGCCTCGGGGGGGCAGGGTGGTCTGTCTCAGGCCCAGGGAGTCGGCCTCTCTTCTTCTCTGGTCTCCTCAGAGCCCGTGGTGGGGTCCTCTTCGGAGGGGGAGTTGCCTCTTCCTCCGGGGCAGGGCTCCGCTGGGGGTCAGCCCTTGGTACCTCCGGATTTCTTTGCTTTAATGCAGCAGGCTTTTGCTCTGCTGCAGCCAGGTGTGGCCTCGCTGCCGGTCAGGGGGCAGGGTGAGAAGCGCCTCAGGACCCCTTTGGGACCGCAGTCCATGGGAACCCCTGTTAAGAGAAGTAAAGGGGCGGAGGTGGACTTAGTAGCAGCTTCGTCCTTGGAGGAGCTGGAGGCAGCTGAGGGAGAGATTGAAGAGGACTCAGCGGAGGAGTTGGAAGAAGGCGAATTGCCTGATCCTGAACAACAGGCCCGGGTAGTCAGAGTGTTTCGGTGGGAAGAGTTGCTGGCACTGATTACCGAGACCCTTAAGACGCTTAATATGCCGACCGCGGCTCCCGCAGAGGAGGATGCCCTGGAGGATCCGTTATTACAGGCTGTCCGTACGACACAGCGGGTGTTTCCCATGCATAGAGTGTTCAGGAAGATGATACAGGAGGAATGGGACCTGCCTGAGGCAGCGCTTAAGGGGTCTAGAGCGTTGGCTAAGCTTTATCCGTTGTTGGAGCAGGACAGAGACCTCTTTCGCTCTCCAAGGGTGGACGCAGCTGTTTTGGCGGTTACTAAGAGGATGACGATTCCAGTTGAAGAGTCGGCGGCGCTTAAGGATGCGCAGGACAGAAAATTGGATACTTTATTAAAGCAGGTGTTTGATATAAGTGTGCTGTCCATGCAGGCCTCTATCACAGGGGCTTGGGTAGCTAGGGCTTGTCTGCGTTGGTCCCAGCGTCTGCAGGTGGACCCGGCGGGGGAGCAGGTGGATGAGTTGTCTCGTCTGGAGTCCGGCTCCGCCTATCTAGCGGATATTCATTATGATCTAATCCGGGGGCTGGCCAAGAGTATGGCGTCCGTGGTAGCAGCCCAGTGTTACTTGTGGTTGCGAAGCTGGGCGACAGACAGTTCTTCCAAGGCGCGGCTTAGTAAGCTACCTTTTCGGGGGAAGCTATTGTTTGGTGAAGATCTGGATAAGTTGGTTAAGGACCTCGGAGATTCTAAAGGGGGTCGGTTGCCGGAGGATAAACCAAAGCAGGGCCGCCCTTCCCCGGCCGCCAAAGGCTCCCAGACAGAGTTTCGTAGATTCCGGACCCCCCGCTTCGGTCAGTTTCAGCAGGGTAGGTCTCTGCCTCGAGGACAAGGGTTTCGAGGTTTTCGAGGGGCAGGTAGAGGTTTTTCGTCCTACTCCTCCTCGAACAGTAAAAAGCCACAATGAGATAAGGGAGGCTCAGGTGGGGTGCGTTTCCATAGGAGGGCGGTTGCGAGACTTATACCCTGCCTGGGTCCAGCTGACGTCGGACCAGTGGGTGTTGGAGGTTATTCGAGAGGGTTATGCTCTGGAGCTCCAACGTCCAGTGGTAGACTTGTTTGTTCAGTCTCCATGCAGGGCGCGGGGCAAGTACCGGGCAGTGCTGGAAACGCTCCAAAGGTTGCGACAGCTTCGGGCGGTGGTTCCGGTTCTGCCGGAGCAGTGCGGGTACGGTCAATACTCCATCTATTTTGTGGTCCCAAAGAAAGACGGCGCCTTCCGGCCCATTTTGGATTTAAAGGGAGTGAATCGCTGTCTCCGGGTCTCGCATTTCCGTATGGAGACTCTGAGTTCCGTGATTGCGGCGGTCCGGAAGGGAGAGTTCCTAACGTCTTTGGACCTGTCGGAGGCCTATCTGCATATTCCCATTCGGCGAGAGCACCAGCGGTTCCTTCGGTTTGCGGTGCCAGTGGGGCATTTCCAATTCCAAGCATTGCCGTTTGGTCTGGCAATGGCGCCACGGAGTTCACCAAGGTTATGGTAATGGTGGCAGCCGCTCTGTGCCAGGATGGTGTCCTGGTGCATCCTTATTTGGACGACTGGCTAATTCGGGCGAAGTCGGATGAGCAGAGCAGAAGGGCCACGACACGGGTAGTGCAGATGCTACAGAGCCTGGGATGGGTGGTCAACTTCACCAAAAGCAGGTTGGTTCCGTTGCAGTCTCTGGTGTATCTAGGAGCCCGGTTCGACACGGCGCAAGGGAAAGTTTTTCTTCCAGAGGATCGTTTGCAGGGGTTGCAGAGGCTGGTGCGGCAGTTTCTAACGCAATCAGCTCCTACTGCGTGGCAATACCTGCAGTTGCTAGGAACGATGGCGGCCTCAATAGAGGTCGTTCCGTGGGCCAGGGCTCACATGAGGCCGTTTCAAAGGGCCCTTCTTCGATGTTGGTTGCATCAGTCGGATGCACTGACACAGCGGTTGGTCTGTCTGCAGGAGGTGAGGCAGGAGCTCCTCTGGTGGTCAAAACGGGAGAACCTGGAGAAAGGAATGCCCCTGGAGACTCCGGCCTGGCGAGTGTTGATGACGGACGCGAGTCTCTCGGGCTGGGAAGCGCATTGCGAAGGCCGTCTAGCGCAAGGGCAGTGGTCGGTATGCGAAAAGGAGTGGTCGATCAACAGGCTGGAAATGAGGGCAGTGTTTTGGTCTTGGTGGAGTTCCAGTCTTTTCTGGGGAATTCGGTGGTACGAGTGCTTTCCGACAATGCGACCACAGTTGCCTACATCAACCGTCAAGGAGGCACGGGGAGCGCAGCTCTGGAAGAGGAGGCGGCTCAGCTGTTAGCCTGGTCCGAGGAGAATCTGGTAGCCATCTCAGCACAGCACGTGGCAGGGGTGGAGAATGTAGAGGCGGATTATCTGAGTCGTTGGAGTGTGGATCCAGGAGAGTGGGAGCTTCACCCGAACGTGTTTGCGCTAGTGGTAGAGCGCTGGAGTCCGCCGGTCATGGATCTGACGGCGACCTTCGCATCGGCGAAAGTAGCCCGGTTTTACAGCAGGCACTGGGAAAGGATGTCGGAAGGTCTCGACACCTTGTCGCAGAAGTGGCCAGTCAAGGGTCTCGTCTACGTTTTCCCGCCTTGGGCGCTCATCGGCCAGATGTTGCAGCGCATCGAGCGGCACCCAGGGCGGGTGGTTCTGGTGGCCCTGGATTGGCCAGGGAGGCCATGGTACACGGATCTGGTTCGTTTTCTGGTGAACAATCTCTGGCGGCTCCCGGTACGGGAGGACCTGCTCCTGCAGGGCCCTCTTCGCATGCCTCAGGTGGATCGATTCTCGCTTATGGCTTGGCTTTTGAAAGGGCGAGGATGAGGTCTAGGGGATACTCAGCGACAGTCATCTCTACCTTGCTGAAGGCGAGGCGCAGGTCCACATCCTTGGCCTATGTGCGGGTTTGGCGCATTTTTGAGAGCTGGTGTGAGGACAGGCGTTTTCGCCCATCGTCGGCGTCGATTCCGCAGATTCTGGCATTCCTGCAGGATGGCTACGAGAAAGGGTTGGCAGCTAGTTCGCTGAGGGTGCAGTTGGCGGCGATTTCGTGCTACCGGGGTAAGGTCCACGGAGAGGCCTTAGGAGCGCACGCCGACGTGAAGAGGTTTTTGCGGGCTGTGCTACTCCTGAGGCCTCCTCGCCGCTGCTTCATTCCCCCTTGGGACCTGAATCTGGTTTTAGAAGCTTTGGTCAAGCCTCCCTTTGAACCGTTGTGGGTGTCGTCCCTGAAGGATTTGACCCTTAAAACAATTTTCCTAGTGGCCATTTGTTCAGCTCGGAGGATTTCGGAGTTGCAGACTCTGTCCTGCAATGAGCCGTTTCTGTCTTTTTCACATCAGATGGTGGTGTTGAGGACGGTGCCCGCATTTTTGCCCAAGGTAGTTTCGACTTTTCACGTAAATCAGCCAGTGTCGTTGCCAGTGTTTTCAGAAGAAGAGAATGAGGCCATGGGAGGCAGGTTACGTCTTCTGGATGTTCGTCGAGTCTTGAAGAAGTACCTTCGTCGGTCGGAGGTCTTTCGTAAATCGGACCGGTTATTTGTGGTGTTTGGGGGTCCGAGAAAGGGAGAGGCGGCCTCTAAGGCGTCCATCGCCAGGTGGCTGAAGGAGGCCATTGCAGCGGCATATATATTGGCAGGTAAGGTGGTTCCGTAAGGGCTCCGGGCCCATTTTACTAGGGCGCAGGTGGAGTTTAGCTTAGTGCCGGCTGCGGAGATTTGTAAGGCGGCGACCTGGTCTTCTTTGAGTTCCTTTGCCAAGCATTATAGACTAGATGTTCAGGCGGCGAGGGACGTGCAGTTTGGTTTGTCAGTTCTTCAGGCTGCTCTAGCGGGGCCCTCCCGTTGATCTGTACTGCTGTATTACATCCTCTCAGGTTCCGGGACTGGACTAGAGGGACGAAAAGGAAGGTTAAATTAGACTTACCTGCTAATTGTTGTTCCTTAAGGAACTCTTGTCCAGTCCCAGATCCCACCCGAGTCTTTGTTCCAGAGATGAGTCATCCTGAAGTCGTTTCAAAGTACGGTGGTTATAGAAGTCTTTTCTCGCTCTTTTGCTCTTTGTCATTTCTTTTTCCCTTGTGCTGCATCCTGACAGTGCAAGACCAAAAAAAAAAAAAAAAGCTATATTAGCCTTTATTGTGCTAGTGGTTTAGGTAGTCCATTAAGAATAGGTGTAGGGTAAGAGTAGGATTAACTACTTATTTGTTGCTCTGCTGAGTCTGCTTTGTCAATAGGTACTGATGGGAGGAGGCGGTCCTAGCCTACTTATACTGGTGTCATCAAAGCGATGACGTGTTCAGTCTCCAAAGCTGCTGGAGGAGGTACAGAACTCTCAGGTTCCGGGACTGGACTAGAGTTCCTTAAGGAACAACAATTAGCAGGTAAGTCTAATTTAACCTTCTTAATTAGTTTTAAATCAATACTGTGAAAACTCTGCCAATTTCTTGAGTAAATATTATCATCAGGTTTTGTTTGGTTTTCTGCAGATTCCTGGGATTTTAGTTGGTTTATATAATGATATGTTAGGGATTGTGGATTTATTGTTAACAAATTTGTTTCTGGAGTTGGCGTCTGCGTGAGGGTTTTGACTATCTCAAATAGGTCTCTTGGTCGGTTGAGGATGTTTGTTAGTTTCTTTGTGTGATACTCTTTTTTTAGCATTGTTTATGGCATTTTTGTATGCTTGAAGTGTTTTCCTGTAAGTTAGTTTGTTATCCATAGATTTATTCTCCCACCAATTTTTGCTTTAATTTCTTCAGGTCATGGGTATACTATTTCTCGCATCTTTTTGTAGAATTTGTGTGCTGGGATTTGGTTGATTTAGGTGAAGTAGCAGCATTATGTATTGCGGAGTTCCAGATAACTAATATATTGTCTAACTCTGTTAAGGGAATCTCTAATTGTGGAATGACTTATATCAAGAAGTTATTCTTTTGAAATTCTTTGAATCATGTATGAGATTCATTTTTGTTAGATAAAGGTTTCAGTGGTATAATTGGGATTGTGAAATTAATAAAGTAATAGTCTAACCATGGGACTTGTGGTATTTAGGGGGGGGGGCATATAAGGCATGTTGAGTGATATTTTCTGGTATGAATATTAAATCACACCTTTGTTATGCGTGGGTGTCTGAATGATCTGATGGAAGTTCATGTTAGACATTGAGTTAAGGAAATTCATAGAGTGTGAGTTGTGTAAGGAGGGAAGATTAAAGTCTCCTAGGAGTACTAAAGGTTTGTTTGTTTTTTTAATGTGGATGGGCATACTGTATCTAATATTGAGGTAAGAGTATCTGGGCTAGAGTTTGGTGGTCTGTATATAAGGCATATTGAAAAGTTTATATTCCTGATCGTCCCTCCAGTCTAGTCCCGGAATCTCTGGGGTTATCAACCTCCTCTAGCAGCTTTGGAGACTGAGAAACTTCACTCTTGTGATGTCATCAGTATATAAGGGCTGGCTCCACCTCCATTCTCCAGTTTATCAGTCTCCAAAGCAGCTAGTCGAGGGGTGAGCCCAAGAGGTTCCAGGGCTCACTAGAGAAACGATTAAGAAATAGTGCTAGGACGGGGGTTCAGAGAGCATAATCTGAGGGAAAGCTGTTTTAACGCTCTGCCGACAGTTTGGCTGGGTGAGCTGCTTTCCTGTGGCCCTAAGGTCCTCTACTACCCCCCCCCCCCCCCCCCCCGTTTTTTAATTGGTTTTTACTTTACTTTTCATTTTAAGTTTTCCTTTTTCTTTCTGTGTTTTCTTTGGGGGCCAGCTTAGGCTTGGGTAGACCACGGGAGAGAGGACGCTCAGCGGGTTACCGTCCCGCAGCGGAGGGGACTGGAACCGGCGGCTTGTTTAGCTCAGCGTGTGCAGAAGCATTGCCTGCCGGCGCTTTGAGCGGGAGAGTGCAGCCTCAGCGTTTTTTGCCGCGATTTGGGGCTCCGACTTGGAAAAAGCTCAAATCCGGGCTGCGGAGTTGCAGAGCACTCAAGTTAAGCCCCTGGCAGTTCGGGCAGCGGGACTGCAGGTAGGATGGCTTTCGGCAGGAAGCTTCTGAGTACAGGGGCAGGGCAACCCGTGTGGGCGAGAGCGGGAAGATCGCGGTTTGGAGTGCAGGATTTTGGCGCCTTCTCCCTCAGCATAGGAGCTTCGTTTTTCAGAAGTTTCTTCAGGATTTGCCTGGGGGAGCATTTCGGCAGAGCCTGCTGTGGTAAATAAAAAAAAAAAAAAAGGATATCTGTAGTTATATATGTTCTTATAGGCGGGGAGGAGCCTATCGCCGGGGGTTTCAGACATACGGCGCAGCATGCCTTCCAAGCAACTATTCCTCTTGTGTGGGGCCAAGCACAGTTCAGTGTCTGCAGAGGGAGTTTGTAGGGGCTGCGCTCCCGATCTGGAAGCCAGGGAGCCACTCTCAGATTCAGAGCTTGGGGGACAGGTGCCTTTGGAGGAGGCTCTGGACCCCAATCTCTCTTCCTTGCCGGTTTCGGAGCCAGGGCTCAGCATCGCTTCGGCGCCTGAACTCCGGCCTTCCCAGCAGCCGGTAGCAGGGAGTTTAGTGGCGATTTTCTCCACGGAATTTCTAGCGCTGCTCCAGAAGTCCTTCCCTGCCGCTCAGGGGACGCTGGTTGCAGGTCCCTCAGGGGTGGGGATTGGTCAGAAGAGGTCACCTTCGCCGGTAGCAGCGGAGGGATTTGGCGCTCTTGCTAAGAAGGCCAGGTATGAGAAGGATCGCCTAGATCAGTCCGTCCTATCAGAGGACATCCGGTCTGAGGAGGCGGACACGGAGCATGACCCGGAGGATCTAGAAGAAGGTGAGATTAGAGAGCAGGAAGATCAGGCGCGAGTGGTTCGTGTATTTCGGAGGGAGGAGCTCCCAGCACTCATAGCGGAGTCGCTTAAAGCTCTGCATATGCCGGATGCAGAGCCGGCACAGGATTCTACCCTGGAGGATCCGCTCCTGCAGGCAGTCCGGAAAACGCAGAGGGCTTTCCCGGTGCACAGTGTGTTTAAGGAAATGATTCAGGAGGAATGGGATACGCCGGAAGCTGCTCTTAAGGGTTCTAGGGTTATGGCACGGCTGTACCCTCTACTGGATCAGGAGTGGGATTTGTTCAAGGCCTCGAAAGTGGATGCAGCCGTGTCGGCGGTAACCAAGAAGACTACCATACTGGTAGAGGGGGCAGTGGCGCTGAAAGATGCGCAGGACCGCAAGTTGGAGGCCTTGTTGAAGCAGGTTTTTGAGGCTCGGACAACGCGACTGCAGTAGCTTACGTGAATCGGCAAGGGGGCACCAGCAGCATAGCGCTAGAGGCCGAGGCGGAGAGTCTGTTCGAGTGGGCCGAAGCCAATCTGCTGGCTTTGTCGGCGGTGCATGTCGCAGGCATGGAAAATGTGGAGGCGGATTTTCTCAGTCGAGTAAAGGTGGATCCAGGAGAGTGGGTCCTGCACCCGGAGGTGTTTGCAATGTTGGTCAAGCGCTGGGGGCCGCCGGTGATGGATTTGATGGCGACTTTTCAGTCCGCAAAGGTGGATCGGTTCTTCAGCCAAAGAAAGGAGAGGATGTCGGAAGGTTTAGACGCCCTAGTTCAGAAGTGGCCAGAAGGGCTTCTGCTGTATGTCTTTCCGCCGTGGGTGTTGATCGGCAGGGTGATACAGCGCATAGAGCGGCACAAGGGTCGTGTAATTCTCATTGCGCCGGATTGGCCGAGAAGGCCGTGGTACGCGGATTTGGTCCGGCTCTCGGTGGAGAGTCCCTGGAAGCTTCCTCTTCGTGCGGATCTTCTAACCCAGGGGCCCCCTGTCCATGCCGCAAGTGGATCGATTCTCGCTTATGGCCTGGCTCTTGAGCAAGCTCGGTTGAGGGTGAGGGGTTATTCAGCGGCGGTCATAACTACCTTGTTCAAAGCGAGACGGAGGTCTACTTCCTTGGCTTATGTCAGAGTGTGGCGCGTTTTCGAGGCTTGGTGTGCGGAAAGGAACTGTGTTCCCTTAAAGGCATCAGTTCCGCAGGTGCTGTCGTTTTTGCAGGATGATTTTCCGAAAGGACTAGCGGCATCCTCCTCGAAAGTACAGTTGGCAGCCTTGTCCTATTACAGGGGAAAGGTGCAGGGAGTTTCTCTGGGGAGTCATGCCGATGTTAAGCGTTTTTTGAAGGCGGTAACGCTTCTTCGACCTCTGAAGCGACCGATGGTTCCAGCTTGGGATCTGCCTTTGGTCCTGGAAGCTTTAGGGAAAGCGCCGTTTGAGCCTTTGGAATCGGCTTCCTTGAAGGATTTGGCATTGAAGGTGGTATTTTTGGTGGCGATCGCTTCGGCGAGGCGCGTCTCCGAATTACAGGCATTGTCCTGTCGGCCGCCCTTTCTGTCTTTCTTCGATTCTAATGTGGTGCTGAGGCCAGTTCCGTCCTTTTTACTGAAGGTAGTTTCGGTGTTTCATGTGAACCAGGTGGTCTCGTTGCCTGTTTTTCGCGTCCCGGGGAAGGGGCGGGAAGCAGCTCGGTTTCATCATTTGGATGTTCGCTGGGCATTGAAGAAATATGTCGCTCGAACAGCTGCTTTCCATAGGTCCGACAGGCTTTTCATGCTGTTTGCGGGTGCCCGAAAAGGGGAGGCAGCCTCTAAGGGGTCCATTGCTCGGTGGGTGAAGGAGGCCATCGCTTCGGCTTATATTTTGCAGGGTCGAGCTGTGCCAGTAGGTTTGCGAGCTCACTCCACTAGAGCGCAAGTGGCGTCCTGGGCGGAGTGTAGCTTGGTGCCGACGGTGGAAATCTGTAAAGCGGCAACGTGGTCGTCGCTGCATAACTTTGTGAAGCATTACCATCTGGATGTGCAGGCGGACAGGGACACCTGTTTTGGGTCGGCGGTGCTTCAGGCCGGTCTAGCAGGTCCCTCCTGTTGATGGTATTACTGCTCTGGTACATCCCCAGAGATTCCGGGACTAGACTGGAGGAACGATCAGGAAGGTTAAATTAGACTTACCTGCTAATTGTAGTTCCTGGAGTAACTCCAGTCTAGTCCCGGGTCCCGCCCTGTCTCGTTGCTACACGGTGGCCTGAAGCGAGAGTTATAACTGGTAAGTAGCACTTTTGCTTTAGGGGTGGAGTGTTGCCAGTTCACAAAGGTGGTCACCTGGGGGAGGGCGGCTGGCTGGATGGGATCCTTGTGGGGGATGGACAGGGGATCTCACGGCATACTTATGTAGGTACAGCTTTTGTATATAGTTGGGCCAGCAGGCCTGTGTAATTTAAGGGTACACAGGGTTGGTTTGTCATTCACTTCTTGTTGCTCCGGTGAGTCTGCTTTGTCAATAGGTAAATTGGAGAATGGAGGTGGAGCCAGCCCTTATATACTGATGACATCACAAGAGTGAAGTTTCTCAGTCTCCAAAGCTGCTAGAGGAGGTCGACAACCCCAGAGATTCCGGGACTAGACTGGAGTTACTCCAGGAACTACAATTAGCAGGTAAGTCTAATTTAACCTTATCTGTGTATAGGAGATCCATGTCATCAATACTTTTAGCTATGTTCAGAGTTGCATTGAGTTCTTGTTTTATTAATACGACTCCTCCTCCTCCTCCTCGGCTGTAGTCCTAGTACAGTGGAATAGCGAATATCCTGGTAAAAGAAGTTGGTTAGGACAGTATCCATGTTGGATAGCCATGTTCTCCAGGACCAAGCAGGAAGTTAGTCCTCACTTATGGGTGACGTCGGCGCCGACGGAGCCCTCGCGGAGCAATTTCCCCAGCTTTCGAAGAAAGCCTTTGGGATTGCATCGCGCATGCGCGGTCCTCTTCCCGCCCAAGGATGCCATCTTGCTCAGTCTTCTTTTTTCCGCGGAGCCCTACAGACGTAGTTTGTTACCACCGCTGAAAAAGTTGATTAATTCTTTGTTGTTTTTCTCGGTTCGCGTGTCCTTTTCCTGCCCAGTCTCGATTTTTCCCTTATCGAGTCCATTCACATTCCTTTTTTCTTTTTTTCAATTTTTAACTGGCGTTCCCGCCACTTACTTTCCACCCCTGGCGGCTCGGTCTTTCGACCTCGCGGGGGCCCTTTTTCCCCCGATGGCTGCCAGCGGGTTCAAAAAATGTGATCATTGTTCTAAATTAATGTCTCTTACAGACACGCATAATTTCTGCCTCCGTTGCCTCGGACCCAACCATGACTCTGGGAGCTGTGGTCCGTGTGGCAAGATGTCCTCCAAGTCGCTGAGGAGTCGGCAATCGCAAAAGGACCGAATCTTCTCTGACCCCGAGTCAGTTCCGGCCCGGACCTCGTCGGAGGCTTCGACGTCTCGTGACTCCGGCCACGAGCTCTGTCGGAGTTCCTCTGAGCGGGGGTCCCCTGGCCGGGAGCATCGTCGGCAGAGGAAACTCACGCGGGCGGCGTCGGAGGACGCACCTGGTCCCTCGCGGGCCGGGTCGCATAGCCCCGCCAGCCGCCCCGAGTCCTTGGAGGCGGAGAGACCTTCTAAACTTCCTCGACTCGAGGTGGAGCCGCACGTGAGTACTATTGTCCTCCTGGACTCCCCTACGGAACCGTTGTCTGGCCCGACACCGTCGGGGCCCGAGTCGGTGGCTGCTGGGTCTTCTGGGCTTGACCTCAGATTGACATCCTTGGAGCGCAGTATATCTGCCTTCTTGGACCAGCAGCGGGTTTGGATGACCGGCATCGCCAGTGCATCCGCCCAGACCACCGGGACGTCGACGCCCAAGTCGACCCCGGCGGCCGAGTTGATCCTCGAGTCGATGCATGCTCGAGTCGATCCTCGGTCGAGGTCTCCCTTGGCCTCCCGTTCGGGACCGAGGTCGTCAACGCCGGCATCAGCGTCGGGACGAACCCTCGCCCGCACGGAGCCCCTCGATTCCTCCACGGAGGCGTTGGACTGCGACACGGAAGGGGACGAGTCGCCTGGCTCTTTTCAGACTCGGTGCGTCCCCTCCGACTCGCCCGAGTCGGAGCCTCGAAGGCGATCCCCTCAGGAGGATATGTGCTTCTCTGATTTTGTGCGGGCTATGGCCAAGGCTTTGGCTTTCCCCGCGGATCCCGAGGAGGAGCCTCGCGCGGAAGAGCTCGAGGCACTCCAGTACGACTCTTCCCCGAAGGAGGCCTTTACTGTGCCGGTCCCTCCGATGCTGGAGCGGCTGCTCTTCCGCATGTGGGAAAGCCCGGCCTCGACACCGGTGTTAAGGAAGCGGATCGATTTGATCTATCGAGTCCACAAGAGCCCCGGGTTCCAAAAGGCGCAACTGCCACACCACTCCATGGTTGTGGAATCGGCAATGCATCGGCTTAAAAGCCAAAAGATGCACTCCTCGGTGCCCCCGGGTAAGGAGGCCCGTAACCTGGATGCCCTCGGTAGGAAGTGCTTCCAGGGTTCCATGCTTGCCTGCAGAGTCCAGACATACCAGCTGTATATGGGCATGTTCCTCCGAGACCTGGCAAAGGAGCTCGCCGGGTTCTCGGCTGGTCTCTTTTCTACGAACCTTTGCAGAGGTTCCTGGCCTTGTCCGATAGTATTCGAGAGTGCTCGAAGTTCCTTTCTCGGGCGGCCTACGACGACTTCGAGGCGTCGGCCCGAGTAGCCAGAGCCAGCATCGGTGCCCGCCGACAGGCCTGGCTCCAGTCATCCGACCTCGAGCCATGGGTTCAGGAGAAGTTAGTCGATGTCCCCTGCCGAGGTGACAACCTTTTCGGCAAGCCCATGTCCGATAAGGCTGCGGAACCCGAGTCCGAGACTCTCACTCGGACTCGACTGTCCCGAAAGACCTCCGCCCCCCCCGCAGAAGCGGAAGGGTACGGGGAAGAAGCCTTTTTACCCGAGGAAGGTGCTTGCCTATAAGCAATCCCACCTTCAATACCAAGTACCGGCGGCTTCCACTCAGGGCCCACAGGCTAAGGGAAATGGCCCCCGTAGGCCGCAGGCCCCCAAGCCCGCTACACAGCCCCCTGCCACCACTGTTCCCTCTAAGCTGTGCGCGTGTGCGCGCGCACACACCTCGCCGAGTGAGCGCACATACTTTACAGCAGAGCGCACAAAAATTACAGTTCTGATTGAAAACACAGACATCTTAAAATTTAAAAGTTGTGATTGTAATTACTAGAAATTTTCCGCTTCATTTAGTAATCGTCTATTTTCATTTAATTTGATTAAAATCAATGTGGTGTACATACTGTATTCTGAAGTGTAGTTAAATTTTAAAGTATATAACTTCGAGTGTCATTATGTGGCACACAAAAATTTAACCTTCCTTCAAAAGCTGCACAGCTGATATTTTATGCGCACACAGCCTACAGAAAATTAGAGGGAACATTGCCTGCCACGCAGGGTGGGGGTTTTTGACTATGCCAGCATAGCCTCTCCCCCTCCGCGCTCGTCGCTCAGCACGGGGGGCAGGCTGATCCACTTTGCTCACAGGTGGTCAGCCATAACATCCGATTCCTGGGTGCTGCAGGTGGTTCAAAGGGGCTACCTCTTGCATTTTCACCAGGTGCCTCCCCCCTACTTCCCGGGGGAGCCTCCGAGGCCCCCTCTGCACAGAGACTTACTCCTTCAGGAGCTGCAGGGTCTACTGGAGGAGCAGGCTGTGGAACCAGTGCCCCAAACTCAGTGGGGTCAGGGGTTCTACTCCAGATACTTCCTGGTCCCAAAGAGGACGGGAGGCCTCAGACCCATTCTGGACTTGCGCAACCTCAACATGTTCCTTCAGCGGGAAAAGTTCAGGATGCTTACCCTTGGAATCTTGCTGCCCTACCTCCAGCAGGGAGATTGGCTATGCTCCTTGGATCTAAAGGATGCCTATACTCACATCCTGATTCATCCGGACCACCGACAATATCTCAGATTTGTCGTGGCCAGGAAACACTATCAGTACCGCGTGCTGCCCTTCGGCTTGTCCTCCGCCCCCAGAGTGTTCACAAAATGCCTGGCGGTGGACGCGGCCTTCCTGAGGCTTCAGGGCCTGTTCGTTTTTCCTTACTTGGACGACTGGCTCGTACGGGCGCAGTCGGCCCCGGAGGTCGCTCAGGCCACGCAGCGTACGGTGGCTCTGCTTCAGCACTTGGGCTTCGTCATAAACGTCGGGAAGTCCACGCTGTGCCCCTCTCAGGATCTCGAGTTCATAGGAGCTCGGCTCGACACTCTGCGAGCTCGTGCCTTCTTGCCTCGAGAGCGAGCCGACAGGCTCATGGCTCTGGCCGGCAGGTTCCACAGTGCGTCTCCGGTTCCAGCCCGGAGGTTCCTGCAGCTGCTCGGTCATATGGCCTCCACGGTCCATGTCACGTCGAACGCCCGACTGCATATGCGGCCTGTCCAGTGGTGTCTCCGCACTCAATGGCATCAGGCCACAGGAGGTCTGGCGGACCCTCTACAGATCTCCGACCGCCTGGTCTCCTCTCTGCAGTGGTGGCTCCACCTGCCCAACCTGGTACGGGGCATGCCCTTTCAGTCTCCCGCACCTTCCCGGGTGCTAACGGCCGATGCCTCTCTCTTGGAATGGGGAGCGCATTGCCAGGGAGCGCGCACTCAAGGCCTTTGGACTCCTTGGGAGGCTGCTCAGCAAATCAACTTCCTCGAGCTGCGGGCGATCCGCCTAGCTCTGCGGGCCTTCTCTCACCTCACCTCTCGCCAGTCCGTCCTGGTGTAGACGGACAATCAGGTGGCCATGTTCTACGTGAACAAATAGGGGGGCACGGGCTCCCTCCTGCTCTGTCAGGAGGCCCGGCGACTGTGCTCCTGGGCAGTCGACAACAACATCCTCCTCAAGGCTGTTTACCTGCCCGGGCAGGAGAATTGCCTGGCCGACAGGCTGAGCCGGGTCTTGCAGCCCCACGAGTGGAGGTTGAACCCCGGCGTTGCCCAGCGAATCTTCTGCCGGTGGGGCTCCCTCACCGTGGACCTCTTTGCCAGTCCCCTGAACAGGCAGCTCCCCCGGTTCTGCTCTTGGCATCTGCATCCCCTCAGAGTGGCCCCGGATGCTTTCCTCATTTCGTGGTCCACAGGCCTACTGTATGCCTTTCCTCCCACGCCGGTGGTGTCATGGACGCTCTTCAAGGTTGCCCGGGACGGGGCCTACATGATCCTGATAGCGCCCCGATGGCCGAGGCAACCCTGGTTTCCTCTGCTCTTGCAGTTAGCGGTGGACACCCCTCTCCCTCTGGGGTTTCAGCCCGATCTTCTGACCCAAGATCAGGGTACTCTTCTGCACCCCAACCTCCGGGCCCTTCACCTGATGGCCTGGCTGCTGAGAGGGTAGTCCTGGCCCCGCTCTCGCTCCCCCCGGAGGCGGAAGCTGTCGTCCTGGCGTCTCGGCGACCTTCTACCCGGACGTCTTATGCACTCAAATGGCGTCGCTTCTCCGTCTGGTGTTCTCAGCATTCTGAGGACCCATTCGCCTGCCTAGTGTCGGTGGTACTGCAATACTTGCTGCACCTCTCCGATCTAGGCCTCAAGTCCAACTCTGTCAGAGTCCACCTCAGTGCTCTCTCTGCACATCACTCGCCGGTGGAGGGCCAGCCCCTTTCCTCGCATCCCTTGGTGGCGCGTTTCCTCAGGGGCTTGCTTCTGCTCAAGCCCCCGTTGCGCCCTCCGGCTCCTGACTGGGACCTCAATGTGGTTTTACAAAGGCTTACTTGCCCGCCTTTCGAACCCATGGCTACCTGCCACCTCCGCTTCCTCTCATGGAAAGCTCTCTTCTTGGTGGCCCTCACCTCCGCTAGGCGCGTTAGTGAGCTACAGGCCCTAGTGTCTGAGCCCCCTTACACTAGGTTCTACAGGAATAGGGTTGTCTTACAGACTCACCCTAAGTTTCTTCCTAAGGTGGTTTCCTCTTTCCACATCAATCAAGAGGTGGTTCTTCCGACTTTCTTTCCCAGGCCACATACCAGCAGAGCTGAGTCTGTTCTGCATACCCTGGACTGTCGAAGAGCCTTGTCCTTCTACCTTGACCGTACGCGTGAGCATAGGAAAGCTGCCCAGCTTTTCGTCTCCTTTGACCCCAACCGGTTGGGGTTATCTGTATCAAAGCGTACTCTGTCCACCTGGGTAGCCGACTGCATCGCCTGGGCGTATGGGGCAGCCGGCCTCTCCTTGGAGAGTCGAGTCACGGCGCACCGTGTCCGGGCGAAGGCGGCGTCTGTCGCACACCTCCGCTCTGTTCCATTGGCAGACATCTGCCGGGCCGCTACTTGGTCTTCTAGCCAGACTTTTGCGGCTAATTACTGCCTCGAGAGGGAGTCCCGCAGGGATAGTGCTTTCGGACAGGCAGTCCTCCACAATCTCTTTGAGGTTTAGGCAACTCCTACTCGCCGGCCCCGATGTTGGCTACCGGCCGGATTCGTATTCAGAGAAGATTCCTTCCTTCTGTGCGGTTGAGCTGGAGGGAGCTCTCTTTCCAGCTTGAGGTCTCCGGTAGCCTTAAGCTAGGAGTCCCATAAGTGAGGACTGACTTCCTGCTTGGTCCTGGAGAAAGAGTAGTTACTCACCTGTAACAGGTGTTCTCCAGGAGCAGCAGGAATCAGTCCTCACTACCCTCCCTCCTCCCCTGGAGTTGCAGTCATTCTTATGGTTGCTGTCTTCCGCTATGTCATTCAACTGAGCAAGATGGCATCCTTGGGCGGGAAGAGGACCGCGCATGCGCGCTGCAATCCCAAAGGCTTTCTTCGAAAGCTGGGGAAATTGCCTCGCGAGGGCTCCGTCGGCGCCGACGTCACCCATAAGTGAGGACTGATTCCTGCTGCTCCTGGAGAACACCTGTTACAGGTGAGTAACTACTCTTTTCAGTGACACAAAATATGTCAGGGCTATTGTGCTTAATAATGTCTATCATGATGGGAATGTTATTCCTTATAGATCTGACATTCATTAGTAGGGATTTGATTTGTTTGGTCTTATCCTGGTGGACGTATGGTGTGTTATTATTGAGAGTGGGGATATAAATGAGTCTGCTATTATATTGATTATGTCTTGAGTTGGACTTGTTGAAATGCAAAGGTGGTGTGAGTCTGACATGGGTCTGAATAATAGGTATATTGCTGGAAAGGTGAGAAAGTATATGATTGGCCCTGATATGTAATGGCCAGTATAATGAACAGAGCAACTAATGCTTGTAACATCTTTGTGTCATCCACATTTAATTGTATGTGTCAAAAATGTATTTATTTTCTAGTGCTTCCATGTATAGAATCAGGTAATAACTGTTAGAGAAGATAAAGCATATCCTTTCTAATGTTAGCATAGAGTAATATACAGATATAACCAAGAATAGGATTCATAGAGGAAATTATACATCAGCTCAGTATTACATTTATGTTAGGTTAGCAGCCAGCAGTTTGTTCTGGGTGACATCCAGTAAATGTGAGCAGTAAAGATATAGAGTGAATGCAGTAAACCACAATACCTTGTAGTTGCATCTAATGGAGTCCAAAAGTAGATTAAGGAACAGGTTAATAGTTGATATTCAAGGTCCAACGCCTGGGAGATCAGGCTAAGGGGGGGGGGGGGGGGACGGTAATGACTGCCAGTGCTGTGCCTGACTATGTTGAGGTGTAGTCAAGAGGTTAGAGACCTACCTATATAAGGAAGGAGAAATTAGGCCTTACCTGCTAATTGTCTTTCCTTGAGTTCTCTCTGGGCCAGTCCAGGAAAGTAGGGTAGTCAACCTCCTCCAGCAGCTGAGGACTGAAAACTGTAAAACTTTGCTGACAGTCCCTCTAGCTCCCCCCGGTGTCAGAGAGTCAGTCTAATGGTAACAAAGCAGTGGAACTAGACATTCTAACCTTGACAATACTAAAAAAAGTAACCGCAGGCAGTAACTTGTAAACAAAAACATTCTCCTCCACTCGTTGCCTTAGTTGTATAAGGCTTGCTCGTTTTTTTTTGTTTTGTTTTGTTTTGTTTTTGAAGTACACTCCTCATTCCGATGAAAATCGAAGTTCACCTAAAATAAGTCCCCCAATGTCCCCAGCTCCGGCCACCAGCTTGGTAACCGCCTATATGTCTAAATCTTTGGCCGAGGACCGGGACCTCTCTCAACCTCGCAGACACCAGTGGGTGAGTCCTGGACTGGCCCGGAGAGAACTCAAGGAAAGACAATTAGCAGGTAAGGCCTAATTTCTCCTTCCTATTCGTCTCTCCGGGCCAGTCCAGGAAAGTAGGGTAGTACCAAAGCAGTACTTAAATCCGGGAGGGACCTGCGAGCCCAGAAACAACAGCCGAGGCCCCCACTCTAGCATCGTTATGTGCTTGAACATCTAAGTGATAGTGCCTAGCAAACGTATGCAGAGAAGACCACGTCGCCGCTCCACAGATATCCACTGGCAGAACAATGAGCCCGGATCCCCACCGGAGCCGATCGACCCTTTGCTTCATAGGCCGCCCGAATGGCATGCTTTACCCAGCGAGCAATAGAAGCCTTGGTCGCCGCTTTTCCTTTTGCTGGACCCCCAAACAGTACAAACAACTTCCTTATCGTTTCTCCGGGCCAGTCCAGGGAAAGGTAGGGTTGTCAATCCCCTTCAGCAGCTGAGGACTGAATACTGTAAGATTTTACGATGACAGGCTTAGCCACACCCCCTGCTGATCCTGCTCCAGTCTATCAGTCCTCAGCAGCTGAATAGGACATCGATAGTCACATCTCCTGCTAGGCTTCTGTTAGAATATCTTTGATTTCCTTTCTATTTTATTTCTGTGCAGTTTGGTCCTAGCGGGGCTGTTATCTGCTTACTTCCTGGCACTTAATTTTATTGCTCAAAAGATACCCTTAGGATTCCCTGGCTGCGTGTGCCTGCCTTTCTGGGATTCCACACATACGGGTAAGGGATCGGTTCTGGGAGCCCCACGAACCTCTTCTCTTTTGCCGCGGTTCCATTCTCCGCTAGCAGCGGGGTTGCCGGAACGCGAGCCGGAGGAATTTTCTTTACAATCGGGAATCCCCCCCCTCCTGTCTGTGAGCTACCGGCCTTCTCCTCCCCCGGGGAACAGTGCGGCGTCGGAGTCTGCACGCGGCCCAGAGCGCGGCGTTCGCGCTGTCGGCGGGGGGTAGCTGCTTCTTTTTTGTTTTCTCAGCGGTTTTTTGCTATAGCGCAGTATAGTTCTTTTTCTTCTTTTCATTCGATGGACGGCAAGGCTCCGGATGACTCGGGCACGCTTTTCAGTGCCCCAGAAAAAGCGGGAACGGCAGCCATTTTGTTGGCGCCGGCCGTTTCTCCCGCGGATCCTCCGAAGCAGAGGAAGAGGAAAGCTAAATCGCACAAGGCAGGGCCTTCTGACAGTAAGCCCTCTCACAAATTGCCAGAGTCTCAACAGGGTTTTTCATCTTTGTTTTCCCCGGATTTCATATTGGCAATGCACAAAGCCTATTTATTGAAGACATCTCAGGGGGGTCAGTTCTGCCTCTTCTTCCTCCTCCCTGCTGGATAGCCCTGCTCCTAAATTATCTGGAGGGGATCCTGGAGAGGGTTCTTCACAGAAAGATATTATCGCGGGCTCCGGCTTGGGAGTCCTTGACCCTCAGCTGTCCGGTCAGGGGTTAGAGGAGGGCGAACTTTTCTCTGAGGAGGGCTTAGACTTTGCTCAAGTGGAATTGGAGGAAGGTGAGATTGCGCCAGGCGAGGACCCTAATGTCTTTAGAGTTTTTCGCAAAGAAGAGCTAGGGGCGCTTATCTCTCACTCCTTAGTGGCTCTGAATATTCCTCTTCCCTCAATAGCACAAGAGCCGCTGGAAGATCCTTTGTTACAGGGTTTCAAGACGGAGAGCCGCTGTTTTCCTGTGCACCGCGTAATCAAGCAGATGATTGAAGCGGAATGGGAATTCCCAGAAGCTACCCTACGAGGTAGTCGCGCTTTAGGCCGTCTCTACCCTGTTCCTCAGGAGGAGAAAGATTTTTTGAAAATGCCAAAAGTGGATGCCTTGGTCTCGGCGGTGACTAAGAAGACCACTATCCCTGTGGAAGGGGGTGCGGCACTTAAAGATTTGCAGGATCGCAAGCTGGAAGTGCTCTTGAAGCAGGCCTTTGATTCCAGTGCTCTTTCTCTACAGACCTCCATTTGTGGAGCGTATGTGTCGCGGGCTTCCATCCGCTGGCTCCAGGGGGAGGTTCCTGCGGATGGCGGAGAAAGCTCTTCTGTGGAGGGAGCCAAGTTGGAATCGGCAGCGGCGTATTTGGCGGATGCTTGTTATGATTTAGTTAGGATTTCGGCTAAATCGATGGCCTCGCTCATTGCGGCACGGCGTTTCTTGTGGCTTAGGAATTGGGCGGCGGACGCTTCTTCCAAATCTAGGCTCAGTAAGCTCCCTTATAAGGGCAAATTGCTCTTTGGCGAGGCCTTGGAGAAAATTGTGAAAGATCTCGGAGACTCCAAGGGGGGTCGCTTGCCGGAGGATCGGCCAAAGGCTCCCAGGGGATCTTTGCTCCAGCGGGGGCAAAATCGAGATTCCCAAAGATTCCGGGGAGCGCGCTTTGCTCCCTATTCCAGGGGACGCTTCGGACTCCGCGGACAGTCCTTACGCGGTGCACGCGGCTTTGGCAGGAACTATTTCAACTCCCAGCAGAGTTCCACTAAAAAGCCGCAATGAAGGTCCACTGGTCCAGGAGGAAGTGCCTGTGGGAGGACGCTTACAAGGCTTTCTTTCCGCCTGGACTGCGATAACCACGGACAAGTGGGTGCTCGAGATCATTCGAGACGGATATGCCCTGGAGTTTGCTCACCCATTACAAGAGGCCTTTATGATTTCTCCCTGTGGTCAGGGACCCAAGAGGCAAGCGATTACCGACACCCTTCTGCGATTGCTGCGCCTTCGAGCGGTTGTACCAGTGCCTCCCGACCAATACGGATCCAGTCGATACTCGATCTACTTCGTCGTTCCAAAGAAGGAAGGGTCGTTTCGCCCAATTCTGGATCTCAAGGGCGTGAATCGTTCGTTGTGGGTGCCCCATTTTCGTATGGAAACCCTACGGTCCGTTCTTCGGGCGGTTCGTTCAGGGGGATTTCTCGCGTCCATCGATCTCACGGAAGCTTATCTGCACATACCCATCAGAGCCGATCATCAGCGATTTTTGAGGTTTGCGGTCCCGATGGGTCATTTTCAGTTTTGGGCGTTGCCCTTTGGTCTAGCCACAGCGCCTCGAACTTTCATGAAGGTTATGGTGGTCATAGCGGCGACTCTACGGAAGGAGGGCATCCGAGTGCATCCTTATCTGGACGACTGGCTGGTCAGAGCCCGCTCGGTTCCGGAAGCCCTCGCGGCGATCTCGCGGGTCGTTCAGGTCCTGGAAGAACTCGGTTGGGTTCTCAACAGGGCAAAGAGTCATTTACAGCCAGTTCAACAGCTTACTTATCTCGGTGCTTTCTTCGACACGGCAGTGGGGTCCGTCTTCCTGCCCGAGTGCAGGGTGTTGAAGATCCTCAGTCAGATTCGGGCGTTCTTAAGTCTGTCGGCTCCTTCGGCGTGGAGATACTTACAGCTCTTGGGGTCAATGGCAGCGGCGTTAGATTTAGTACCATGGGCCAGGGCTCATATGCGCCCTCTTCAGCAAGCGTTGCTGTCCCGCTGGTCGCCGCAGCTTCATCCACTCTCGCAGAGGTTGGTTTCCCGTCGGAGGTACGCCTCAGCCTGGACTGGTGGCTAGATGCGACTCATCTTCGGGCAGGGGTTCCCCTGCAGGATCCAGAGTGGGTACTCGTCACCACAGATGCGAGTCTTTCCGGCTGGGGGGTTCATTGTCTGGGTCTGGTGACACAGGATCTCTGGTCAGTGGAGGAAGCGGCCTGGTCGATCAATCGCTTGGAGCTCAGGGCAATTCGTCTTGCCTTACCTCGGTTCGCCGACTTGATTCGAGGGAAGGTGGTGCGCGTTTTCTCGGACAATCTGGTAGCGGTCTCGTATATCAATCGTCAAGGGGGTACCGGCAGTGTGCCTCTTCTGGAAGAGAGCCAGGATTTGCTTCTCTGGGCGGAAGCTCATCTGGTGGCTCTGTCAGCGGCCCATGTAGCGGGCAAGGACAATGTGCAAGCCGATTTTCTCAGTCGCCATACTCTCGATCTGGGCGAATGGGAGTTGAACGCGGCGGTGTATCACGATATTACTGTCCGCTGGGGGATTCCAGTGATGGATCTCATGGCTACCTTCCTCAATGCCAAAGCATCACGGTTTTACAGCAGACGCAGGGAGCGCATGTCGGAAGGCCTGGATGGCCTGGTGCAACCATGGCCATTGAACTCCCTGCTCTATGTTTTCCCACCTTGGCCGATGATCGGCAGAGTTCTTCAACGCATAGCGCAGCACAGAGGGACAGTAATTCTCATAGCGCCGGATTGGCCTCGGCGGCCTTGGTACGCAGATCTAGTACGTCTACTGATAGAGCCTCCCTGGCGTCTGCCGCTCCATCTCAACCTACTGGCTCAGGGACCAGTACTCATGCCACAGGTGGATCGCTTCTTGCTTACGGCTTGGCTCTTGAAGGGCGACGGCTGACGCGTCGCGGTTTCTCGGAGTCGGTGGTCGCTACGATGCTTCAGTCTAAACGGCAGTCCACTTCTCTCGCATATGTTAGAGTCTGGAAAGTGTTTGAATCTTGGTGTGCGCAGCAGGGTTTGCAGCCCAAGTCGCCCTCTCTTCCGGCTCTCTTATCTTTTCTGCAACAGGGGCTAGAGAAAGGTTTGGCTCTCAATACTCTCAAAGTTCACTTGGCGGCGCTGGCCTGTTATAGAGGTTCGGTGCAGGGGGGTCGTTTAACGGCACATGCGGATGTGCAGCGGTTTTTTCGTGCAGCCAAACTTCTCAGACCTCCGGTGAGGCAAGTAATCCCTCCGTGGGATTTGAATGTTGTTCTCGAGGCGTTATCCCGATCTTCGTTTAATTCGACTGAGCGGTTGCGGGAACTGTCTTGGAAAACGGTTTTCTTGGTTGCCTTGTGTTCTGCTCGGAGGGTTTCAGATCTTCAAGCTCTCTCCTGTCGGGAGCCGTACCTTCAATTTTTGCCGGAAAAAGTGGTGTTGCGTCCGGTTCCTTCTTTTCTACCTAAGGTGGTCTCGGCCTTTCATGTGAATCAATCAGTGTCGTTGCCTGTTTTCTCCGATTTATCGGAGTCTCCGATCGATCGTGCGCTTAAAAGGTTGGATCTTGGCAGAGTGTTGCGGAGATATTTAAAAGCCACTCAATCTTTCCGCCGGTCCGATAGGTTGTTCGTACTTTTTGGAGGTCCACGTAAAGGAAGAGCGGCATCGAAGGCTTCCATTTCCAGATGGGTGAAGAGTGCCATTGTGGCGGCTTATGAATCCGCAGGAAAATCTCCTCCGGAAGGGCTTAAGGCTCATTCCACCCATGGTCTCGCAACTTCCTGGGCGGAGCATGCGTTGGTTCCTCCAGCCGATATTTGTCGGGCTGCTACGTGGTCCTCTTTGCATACTTTTACTAAGCACTACAGGTTGGATGTGCTGACCAGAGGCGATGCGAATGTGGGGGCTTCAGCTATGGTAGCTGGGCTCGCGGGTCCCTCCCGTTTTTAGGTACTGCTTTGGTACTGCCCTACCTTTCCCTGGACTGGCCCGGAGAAACGATAAGGAAGGAGAAATTAGGTCTTACCTGCTAATTGTCTTTCCTTGAGTTCTCTCCGGGCCAGTCCAGGGCCCACCCAGTTCGAGTTTTTGCATTGGGGTCTGCTTCCCTATAGGCCAGGGTGTCTCTCTGCCGGGGGATCTGAACAGTTGAAGTGTGTTTTCGTTTTTTTTACCTGGAGAGGTTCTTGGGGCTTCCTCAGGTTCATGGGACCGGGTGCTGCGTTTCCAAAACCATAGGTTAAGAATGTTGTCAAAACTTTGAAAAAAAAAAAACCACTCCTTCCTTTGGGGTATCATGAGAGCTATATGAACGTCGCCTGGCTTATTAGCGGGTGTACTTTCTGCTGGAGAAGTATGCACTGTTCTTTCTTGTTTCTTTCCTGTTTGTTCTAGTCTTAGGTATCGAGCTGCTTGGCCAAGAGGAGACTGGAGCAGGATCAGCAGGGGGTGTGGCTAAGCCTGTCATCGTAAAATCTTACAGTATTCAGTCCTCAGCTGCTGAAGGGGATTGACAACCCTACCTTTCCCTGGACTGGCCCGGAGAGAACTCAATGAAAGACAATTAGCAGGTAAGACCTAATTTCTCCATATCCGACTTTCGAAACGGCTCTGTTACCTCGAGGTATTTCCTTAACACGCGTCCTAAATCCAACTTCTTCAGCAATCTATCCCGTTTCTCCCCCTCGTGAGGAACAAAGGTAGGAAGGAAAACGGCCTTATTCACATGAAAACTGGACACCACCTTAGGAAGAAACGCCGGCACCGGCCGCAACACCACTCTCTCTGCCGAAAACTGAATGTACGGCTCCCTGCAGGAAAACGCCTGCAGATCCAAAACTCTTCATGCTGAGCACAAGGCCACTAAAAAATCAGTCTTCCAGGACAACTCCCAAAGATTACCCTTTGTGCTGGTCTCAAACAGCGGCCCTGTTAAGGCTTCCAACACCAAATTCAAATCCCAAGGAGGAACCACATGCCAAACTGGAGGCCGAATGATCTTGGCCGCCCTCAGAAACCGCCGTACATCCGGATGCGAGGAAATCGAGCAACCCTGTACCTTCCCTCTATAACAAGCCAACGCCGCCAACTGCACTTTTAAAGTGTTGAGGGCTAGCCCTTTCTCTAGACCTCCCTGAAGGAAAGCTAAGATATCAGGCAGCATAACCCCGGAAGGCCTAACCTGTCGCTTTGTACACCACGCTTCAAAAATACGCCATACCCTAATGTACGCCAACGAAGTGGAGTTTCTCCTGGATTTTAACATGGTGTCTATCACCGACTTTGAGTAGCCTCTACGGCGCAACCATTCCCTCTCAAGAGCCAAGCTGTAAGTAAGAATCGATCCACCTGAGGCATTAAGATGGGACCTTGACACAACAGATTGACTCGAGCGGGCAGCCGCCACGGAGGAACTACCAGGAGACGCATCAGATCCGCATACCATGGACGCCTGGGCCAATCCGGAGCAATGAGAATCACCGTCCCATCGAACCTCGCTACTCCCTGAATGACACGCCCTATTAGCGGCCAGGGCAGAAAAACGTACAGCAGCTGACCCGACGGCCAAGGCTGAACCAGACTATCGAGACCTTCCGACATGTGCTCTCTGCGCCTGCTGAAAAATCGTGCCGCTTTTGCATTCGCTAGAGTAGCCATGAGATCCAGTACGGGTTGACCCCAACTCACCGTGATCTCGCGAAAGATTGCCCAATTCAGTTCCCATTCTCTGGGATCTATGACATTCCGACTGAGATAGTCCGCCTGAATGTTTTCTTTTCCTGCTACATGCGCTGCTGAAATTGCTAAAAGTTGAGCTTTCGCCCACTGAAACAACTGATGACTCTCCCGTAGCAGCACCGCACTGCCCGTGCCTCCTTGCCTGTTGATGTACGATACTGTTACTAAGTTGTCGGAAAACACCCGAACCGCTCGACCCTCGAGCAAATCGACAAATTCCAACAGCGCTAACCAAACTGCTTTCAGCTCCAACCGATTGATCGACCAGACCCTCTCTTCTGCCGACCAAAGGCCCTGCGCTATTCACATCAAACAATGTGCCCCCCCCAACCGGACAGGCTGGCATCTGTTGTGAGCAATACCCAGTCTAGCAGCTCTAACGGAACTCCCGCTTGAAGATGAGCGGGAACCAACCACCACTGCAGACTTAACCGCACCTCTTCCGGACACGGCAACCTCCGAGAGAGCGGGTGATGCTGCGGAGACCACCTCAACAGCAACGCCTGCTGAAGCGGCCGCATATGCGCCCTGGCCCACGGTACCAGATCTAAGGCCGCAGCCATCGACCCCAACAACTGTAAATATCTCCAAGCCGTTGGAGCTGAAACTCGTAGGAACGCCACAACCTGCGCCAGAATCTTTTGAACTCTGTCCGCCGGAAGAAACACTGAGCCTATCTCCATGTCGAAGAGAGCTCCCAGATAAGTCAGTCGTCTTACCGGATCCAAATGACTCTTTGCTTGATTGATAGCCCAACCTAGCTGCTCGAGGAACTCCACTACTCGCGCGGTCGCCGAAAGGGACTCTGCCAGAGATGGCGCTCGGATCAACCAGTCGTCGAGATAGGGATGTACTTGAATCCCTTCTTTTCTCAGCGCCGCGGCTGCCACCACCATAACTTTGGTAAAAGTTCGAGGCGCCGTAGCCAGCCCGAACGGCAATGCCCGGAACTGAAAATGACCCATGGGAACCGCAAAACGAAGAAATTTTTGATGCTCCTTTCTGATTGGTATATGCAAATACGCTTCCGTTAAATCTATGGAAGAAAGAAACTCTCCCTTTTTTACCGACCGGATAACCGATCTTAATGTTTCCACGTGGAAATGCGGCACCCTCAAACAACGATTTACAAGCTTGAGATCCAGAATTGGTCGAAAAGAACCTTCTTTCTTGGGAACCACGAAATAAATCGAGTATCGATCTAAGCCGCACTGGTCTGCGGGAACTGGCACCACTGCCTGAAGGTGTAGCAAGCGCGACAACATGTCGTTGACCGCAGTCCTCTTTAGCTGAGGCCCGCAGGGAGAAGTCACAAAGGCATCTACCAGTGGGTGAGCGAATTCTAGTGCATAGCCCTCTCTGATACTTTCGAGAATCCACTGGTTTGTAGTTATTTTGGCCCAGGCGGAGAAAAACTCCTGCATATGACCTCCCACCGGAATCTCCGCCTGGACCGGCGCTCCTTCATTGTGGCTTTTTAGCTGGGTTTTGATGGGAAGTAAAGTAACCCCTACTGAACCCCCTGGCCCCTCAAAAGGACTGGCCTCTAGCCACAAAACGGCCTAGCTGATAAGGCGTAAAGCGAGATCCGCGGAACCTGCGAAAATCTCGCCCCTGACCTCTGTGTACTGGAACCATCCTTGCCAGTCTCGCACGGTCCTCAGGAAGACGTTCCCCCTTGGAATCACCCAAGTCCTTCACAATCTTTTCCAAAGCTTCCCCAAAAAGCAGCTTGCCCTTGTATGGAAGCTTACTGAGCCGAGCCTTAGACGACACATCTGCCGCCCAGTTCCGCAACCAGAGAAATCGCCTAGCTTCTATCACAGAAGCCATTGATTTCGCTGAAATCCGCACCAGATCATAGAAGACATCCGCCAGATAAGCTGCCGCCGACTCCAGCCTTGCTCCTTCCGGAGAAGAGTCTTCCTCCTTATCCGAACTCCGTTCTCCCTGCATCCACCTGATAGAAGCTCTTGAAACATAAGCACCACAAACCGAAGCCTGAAGAGCCAAGGCACTGGAGTCAAAGGCCTGTTTCAGAAGCGCCTCTAATCTACGATCTTGAAAATCCTTAAGAGCCGAACCACCTTCTACCGGAATGGTGGTCTTTTTGGTGACCGCCGAAACCAAGGCATCTACCTTGGACATACACAACAAGTCTTTTTCGTCCTGAGGAACGGGGTAAAGACGCGCAATAGCGCGGCCCCCCTCAAAGAGGCTTCGGGGCACTCCCATTCAGATTCAATCATCTGCTTAATAACCCTGTGAATGGGAAAACAGCGCTGCTCTGATTTGAAACCTGCAATAAGGGATCCTCTAACGGCTCCTGCTGAACTGTAGGGAGCACCATATTTAGTGCAGCTAAAGACTGAGCAATGAGGGCTCCAAGTTCTTCTTTCCTAAAAACCCGAAAAACATTCGGATCCTCGCCTGGCCCCAACTCGCCGTCTTCCAATTCTCCTGGCCAGCCATCGAATCCTGCGTCTGAAAGAATCTCTCCTTCCTCTGGCAGCTGAGACACTGAACCTTGAGGTCCAGCCCCTTCTAAAGCTGTTTCCACGGACTTCACAATAGAAGAACCCCCTTCTCCAGGGTCTGATCCTGTGCAATCCACCTGCTTAACCGCTGGAATGCTATCACTAGAAGGAGAGATAGGAGCCTGAGACTTCTTCAGCAAATAAGCCCTATGTAGAGCCAAAATTAATTCAGCAGAAAGAAAAGAGTCCAACGACTCTTGTTCCACCGGTAAAGATTGCTGCACTGCTCCCTCAGCAGAAGGAGCTTTGTGTGACTTAGATTTCTTTTTGCCTGACTTCAAATGCAGCGCGGGAGAAACGGACGGCTCAGGTAAAATTGCCGCCATTCCCGCTCTTTCAGCAATGCTCTGAGGACGAACTAAACCCTGCTCCTCTGAGACTCTCCATTAAATTATTCTGCCCAGGAACCTAATTAAAGTAAAAGAAAAAAGGAAGGCGCACCACCGCGAACCCTTACGCCCGGTTTCAAAAACCGCCGATCTCTGAGCACGTCCCCGCAACACTAGCTCTGCTGGTACACGAGGTCAATCACAGAACACCAAGCCGCCTAAGAAACCTAAACCGCAGTGGTGAAACTAACGCCCAATATAGGAGGTTTATAACCGTATCCACTCTCCTACCTGAAAGCAAGCTGTGAAGCCGAGGCTGCTGCCATCCGCTTCCCCGCTGCTAGCGGGAAGCCGGAACGGCAGTGACTGGAGGCAGAAAAACAGCTTCTGGGGCTCCCAGACCTTTTCCTCAATGCCTCTAAGCACCGGAATTCCTAAGAGGCAGGCTCTGCCTCACAAACCGAAAAGATTCGACGGTTTAGGGCAGGGGTCTCAAACTCAAATTGCTTTGAGGGCCAAATGAGGACTTGTAAAGTAACCCGTGGGCCGCATAAGATGCGGGGCCTCATTTGCATAAATATTTGCATAAAGTTACCATACAAAGCGCAGACGTTAATGATGCACATTTCCCAGAGCTGACATATTCCAGTTAATAAATTCAAAATAGATATTTTTCTACCTTTTGTGCATTTTTTTCAGTTGCAATTGTTCCAGCCACTTTCTTCTGGTTTCTTTGTGTCTACTGCTAACTCTCCATCGTCTGCTGTCCATTTGTCCTTTCTTCTCTCTTCTAGTTTTTTTTCCATTCTCTCTCTACATCTGCTTTAACATACTAATCTTTCTCCTTTTGCTCCTTCCTCATTCCTATTTCATCCACTCAAATTTTACCCCTCCATTCTCAATCTCCACTTACTCTCCCAATACCCAGCCAATTGTAGATTTTTCTTCCCTCCCACACAAAATATTTTTTCCCTCTCCATTTCACTCTCCCAGCCCCATACCATTCTAATCCTCCCCCAGCATCAGCTCCCTTCTAGTTCCAGCCCCACCCAGCATCCGCTCCCTTCTAGTCCCCGCATCAGCCCATTTCCAGTCCTAGCATCAGCCCATTTCCAGTCCTAGCAACCCCCCCAGTCCATTACCATTTCTAGCCCCCCCAAAGCCCATTACCAGTCCTAAGCCCTCCAACAGCCCACTTCCAGTCCTAACCCTCCCATCACCCCATTTTCATTCTTAGCCCCATAGCCCATTACCAGTCCTAAACCACCAATCAGCCCACCTCCAGCCCTAACCCCCATCTGCCCATTTCCAGTCCTAGCCCCCATCATAGCCCATTACCAGTCCTACCCCCCCATCCCCCGCTGCCATTAGCCCACTTCCAGTCCTAACCCCCCATTACCCCATTTCAGTCTTAGCCCCTCCGTAGCTCATTACCAGTCCTAACTCCCCCCCATCAGCCCACCTCCAGTCCTTCCTAACCCCCATCAACACATTTCCAGTTCTAACCCCCCCCCCATCAGTCCAAGTAAATAAAATAAAAAATAAAAAAAACCCTGGCTGCTGCCGCTGCCACCGTGGCAGCGGCAGAATCAACTGTCTATTAAAAAAAAAACCTGGCTGCTGCTGCTGCTGCAGCCATGGCAGCAGCAGAATCAGCTGTCCCGCGGCCCCTTCCCCTCTGTCCGGAAGAGCCCTGTGTCTGCTCCATCAGCGGCGGGCTTTTCAAGCCGCGAAGAGAGTATTTCCCTCTCGCGCGGCTAGAATCAGCTGTCCCGCGGCCCCTTCCCCTCTGTCCGGAAGAGCCCTAAGTCTGCTCCATCAGCGGCGGGCTTTTCAAGCCGCGAAGAGAGTATTTCCCTCTCGCGCGGCTTGAAAAGTTAATACGCTTAAGCCGCATGAGAGGGAAATACTCTCTTCGTGGCTTGAAAAGCCCGCCGCTGATGGAGCAGACTCAGGGCTCTTCCGGACAGAGGAGAAGGGGCCGCGGGACAGCTGATTCTTGCTCTGCCACGGCGGCAGCGGCAGCAGCAGAAGCCAGGGTTTTTTTTTTTTTGTTTCCCTCCGTCGCTGGCCGCACAAAGCTCTCTCGCGGGCCGCATGCTTGAGACCCCGGGTTTAGGGTAACCAGAGGTGCTGCTACTTTTTTTTTTCTTTTTTTTTATAACTTAAAGGAGAAAGAAAAAAGAAAAATGAACACTTTCAATGCTGATCTGCCCTGCCAGGGTAGATCAGACAATGCTGTTAAACCACTCTGCCTTTTTTTTTTAAGTAGTTAGAACCCCAATCCTGTTCCTATTAGTCTCTCTGGGGAGCCTGTCAGCCACACGTCCTGTTCAGCTGCTGAGGACTGAAAGACTGACTCTCTGACACCGGGGGGAGCTAGAGGGGCTGTCAGCAAAGTTTTACAGTTTTCAGTCCTCAGCTGCTGGAGGAGGTTGACTACCCTACTTTCCTGGACTGGCCTGGAGAGACGAATAGGAATGGAGAAATTGTTTAGGCTCCATGGCCTGCTCGCTGGCTGATGAATACCCATGTAGAGTGATGGCCAGGAAATGTCAAGTGACTGATGGACATACAGCAGTATGCTGCTTTGTCCACCAAGTGCACGTTGGGTTGGTACACATGCTATATTGGAACATGTCCTGCTGAGTGCCTGACCCTATTTGCTTGGCTCAAGGGCATTGCAGGAGATGGGACATGTCCATGCTTCAGATATACGACACCTGATTGCAGATGTATCCTAATGGTTGGGTCATGTGCAATGTTAGAAAAAGGCCTGGGTTTGAATCCCTGCCAAGCGTATTCTGACTGTGGCCCACGCACCCTCCCTTTTGTCATTATGTATGTCTGATATGCACTGATAATGATCCCTGGAACAAGCTGGGCACTGACTCTGAAACAGACATCATGATTACCTGTTTCTGTTGTGTGCTGATGAAACAGTGTGCTCATGCACATCTGACATGATGTCTGCCTGGCCTTTGCTGTAGGCCATAGCCAGAGTGTGTCAATGTGAATACAGTAGATGTAGGACACAAGACGTGTACCAAATTGGTATAACACCCCAGAATGGGGAATGTGCAGCTTTGCCCCTATCCTGTGTCTGCTGATCATGCAGGCATATATTACACCTGTGGGCTAGCCACTTGCATGGTCTCTCATATGTCCCTCATTGACCCATATAACCAATAGACAGGACACCTTTGCAGGCAAAGCATAGTAGCACACCCTGTGGACCTGTCTAACACCCAGAACCCCTGATGTCACCTGATGACCTTGTGTAATCTGTGAGCTAAAGGCAATTTCACAGAGCAAACACGTAAGACTGATGTGGTAAGGCATTGAAATAGTACCTGAGACATATATATATATATATATATATATATATATATATATATATTTATATAGTATACATATTCATAGAATATGGGTATGCAACCGCCTGACGGGGCTGGGGACAGACACCATGGCCCCATATGTATGTTGCGTCAATATACTAATGTTACGTGCCTTACTGTTTCATAACACACCATGCCAGACGTAAGGTGCATTGCGGCGACCTGCTGTAGCGTGTGCTTCCAACAACATGTGTTGGAGATGCCGCAAACCTCTGATGTCAGCGTGCATGCCACTAATACCATGAGGAGAATATGGTTGCCCGTTTGCACAAGCCACGATTCACGGAGGCTGACCTGCACATCCTGGGCAAGCTCATTTGACGCAGGCAGGGGAGGCTGTTTCCCTCATCCACCATCAGGTATGACATGGCCCAGCTGCAGCATCCCGGGAGCATGTGGAGCGATGCTTCAATGCCCAGTCAGAATACCCACAAACAAGCAAGTAGATGGGGACAGGTACCCCACCCAGTTTAACTCAGTATAGTTGGGGCACATCATCTAGTGGGCCCACCAGACACATAGAGTGTCTAGTCCCTGCTTTGTGAACTGACCAGTTGTACATGACAGTCAAGACAGTGTAGAATGAGTATAGGGGAGAGTTGATGTTTGTTGTGTTTTGTCACATTACAATCTGGACTGAAAATAGAGTTTTGGGGGATAGCACCATGTGTAGTAGACAACATGCCTATGACTTTGAAAGTGCAAAGTATCCTTTACTTTGTCACAATCAGAACTGCAATTTTGCATTCTTTAAAAAAGAAAGGAGTGTGCATATGTATTCACCCCCCCCCCCACCCAAGTCATTAAGTTGTTGAGGTACATTTTGATGCAATGACAGCTGCAAGTCTATTGGGGTATGTCTCTATCAGCCTACCACATCTAGCCACTGGGATTCTCAACCATTCCTCAAGGCAAAACTGTTACAACTCCTGCAAGTTAAATGGGTTGCATTGGGGTACATCAAGCCTCATCCCATGCCACTGATTTTCAATTGGAGTGAGGTCAGGGCTTTAACTAGGCCATTCCAAGTCATTTACATGTTTCCCATTAAACCAGTTTTAAAAGTATGACTATGATCATTGTTGTGCTGGAAGGTGAACCTCTGTCCCAGTCACAAAGCTCAGGCAGAGTAAAACAGGTTACTCACAAATATGAGCCTTTATGTAGTGCCAGCCTGAGTTCCTTCAATCTTGACCTGTTTGCCTGTCCCTGTCAATGAGAACCATCCCCACAGCATGTTGCTGCCACCACCATGTTTCACTGTCTCAATGCTGTTTGCGGGGTGATGGAAAGTGTTGTGTTAATGTTGCACATCGGTGATTTGCATGATGGACCTAGAAGTCAACTGTTCCCCTTTTGTCACATCTGACCAGAGATCCTTCTCCCATGTATTTGTGGGGTCCACCACATGATGATATGTAAATCCCAAAAATGTGTTCCATTTTTTTCTGTTCCCTCTGAGCAATGGTTGATTTTTTTTTGGTCCACACTTCCAAAAAGCCCCATTCTGTGGAGTCTATGGCCTAAAGTGTTGTTATAAGCAAATGCTCCCATCTCTGCCGTGGATCCATGTAGCCCTTTCAATGTTATCTTTGTTGTCTTTGTAGCATTATGGATCAATGCCCTCCCTGCCCGGTCTGTGGGCCCTTGTGTGTGGCCTTCCTTGGTCTGGTTTGGTGTGGTGCCGTATTCTTTCCAGTGTGTTAGCTTGGAATTAATGTTGGTCCATGGGATCATAAGATGTTGGGATCCGGGAAATACACTGCTTGCCCATATACTAGCATTGTGGAACCTGTGTCTTTTGGGGAAACTGTTAGGTACTTGTGACCTAGATTGGCCACTGTTGGAAACAAGATACTAGGCTTGATGGACCTTGGTCTGACCCACTATGGCATATTTTATGTTCTTATGGGATATGTTTTCATAACGACCCTGATTCATACGTCTGCACAACCTTGTCTGTGACCTGTTTAGAGTGCACATTGGTCTGCATGTTGCCTGCTTAGTGGTGTTGCAGAGTCAGGGGTCTGTCAAAGCAGGTATATTTACGCAGGCAGCAAGTGACTGGTTGAGTGACACATATTGCACATAGGGGACCGTAATCCATGAAATATGTGCATTTTGCGGATAACTGGTTGGACCAGATCCTATGTACGGGTGTCATAGCAAAAGGGATGAATACATGTGGCCTCACAACCTGAGTATAGAATTTTTCCAATGTTATATACAAGGTGTCTAATTGCCATTCCACCTCACCAATTTTGTCAATATTGCTAAGGCCAATAACTAACATCCAAATGATCTTCCAATCCCACCCCAGGTTGTACATACTGAGCCAAAACAGGTCAGAACTTGAGGGGATGAATAGCTTTGCAAGGCACTGTACCGGCATATCCGTGAAGCACCTACAAAACGGGTAGGTCAGGTAACATTCTGTATGTGCAGACAGAGTGACCCGCAACACAGTGCAACACCTCTGGGCAGGTGTAACCACAGGCCATGACCTACCACCTATCACTATTAGCCTTGCCCCCAAATACATCACCATCCATTATATGTAGCTAGCTGCCACCTCATGTCAAGAACTCCAACCCGTGGTCCCATGCAAATGCTGATGTGCCAACAGCTAGCTATAAGCCATCCACCACAAATACCTCACCTCCAAGACCAGTAACAGGTGGGTGAAACAGGTAGCAGTAATGGACATCTGTTACAGAACATGTAAGGGCAGCCTGCATCATCAGCACACACATGTACACAGGATGTGTTGACCCAATGTACTGAGACAGGGCCTGGTTGTGAGTGCAACAGTGTGGAGCAACTATGCCAAGTTATCTCTCACACTGGCTACATGGGCCACATTTGGTGTCATTGGTCACTCTGACAGTGTTCTGTAACAACACAGCAAACAGCACATAGGTAGGACACAAGGCAAATGGGCAAACACGGCAATGTGTATGGCTCCACCACATGCTTGTGTGATGCCATGGAGGTTGTGCCTACTGCTGAAGGATGTGTTGCTCTTAGAGGGCAAGGTAATGCTTCAAAGGGCCCGGTCTGCTGCAGCCTACAACCGTAGTACTGTGACATACCACATAGCATGCCTAGTCTGCTGTTGTATCGCAAATGGTATGTGTGGAAGGGCACTGATGGCATGTATCCCCATTCCCCCAGGTGGAGGTTCTGTGGAAAAAGGGCCAGGAACTGCACCGGAAGCAAGCGAAGCTGATCTGCTGGTTGTGTCACCTTTTAAGCTTTAATCTTCATCTCCCACTGTCTCAGCCTCGTCCTGTCTCCTCCAACCTATTTAGAAACCTTCATGCTATCGATCCCTTGGCTCTCTCTTCCACCATTTCTCCATCTCTTTCTTCCACTTTGTCATCCAAGTCTGTTGCCGAGGCAGTAACTTCCTATAATGCTGCACTCTCCTCAGCTCTGGATGCTCTAGTTCCACCCACCCCACGCCCTGTGAGATGTTCTGCACCCCAGCCCTGGCTTTCACCCACTACCCGCTATCTATACTCCTGTGCCCATTCCGCTGAGCGTGCTTGGCTCAAATCCCGCTCCCCTGAAGATTTTCTACACTTCAAATTCATGCTTGTCTCTTTCCAGTCAGCCATAGCTCTTGCCAAACAAGACTACTATGTCCATCTGACTAACTCTCTTGCCTCTGATCCTCGCCGTCTCTTTACCACTCTCAGCTCTCTCCTCAAAGTGCCTCTGCCTCTGATCCCTCCCTCCCTCTCTGCCCAAACCCTGGCTAACTATTTCCATGACAAAATCCACAAGATCACCCTCCAGTTCCTCACAAACCCAGCTATTTCCCCTCCTCCCCCTCTCCACTTCCAACTCTCCTCCCCCCCCTTCCCTTGCTACCCTCTCTTCCTTCCCTGAGATCTCTGAAGAGGAAACTGCACTCCTTCTTTCTTCCTCCAAAACTACTACCTGCTCCTCTGATACTATTACCACCCATCTCCTAAGCCCTATCTCCTCCACCGTTGTCCCTTCCACCTCTCATATTCTCAACCTTTTGCTCTCCACTGCAACTGTCCCTGCAGACTTCAAGCATGCTGTGGTCACACCTCTCCTCAAGAAACCCTCACTTGATCCCACCTGTCCTTCTAATTATCGACCCATCTCTCTCCTTCCATTCATTTATAAACTACTTGAATGTGCAGTTCACCGCCGCTGCTTCGACTTCCTCTCTCATGCCCTCCTGGATCCCTTACAGTCTGGCTTTCGTCCTTTACACTCTACTGAAACGGCTCTTGTCAAAGTCTCCAGTGACTTGTTCCTGGCAAAATCCAAGGGCCTGTACTCTGTCCTCATCCTTCTTGACCTCTCTGCTGCTTTTGACACCATTGACCACAACCTTCTCCTCGATGCTTGGCTTTAAGGGCTCTGTACTATCCTGGTTCTCCTCCTATCTCTCCCATCGCTCCTTCAGTGTGTGTTCTGGTGGCTCCTCCTCCTCTGCTACCCCGTTACCAGTTGGTGTACCCCAAGGATCTGTCTTGGGTCCGCTTCTTTTCTCTTTCTATACCCAGTCCGTTGGCGCGCTTATCCTCCACTCATGACTTTCAGTACCATCTGTATGCTGATGACTCCCAGATCTACCTCTCTATGCCTGAACTCTTTCCGGCAATCCAGACCTGGATCTCTGCTTGCCTTTCTGACATTGCTGCCTGGATGTCTCACTGCGCTTGAAATTGAACATTGCCAAGACTGAACTTCTTATCTTTCCCCCTAATAGCTCCTCTCCTCTTCCTCCTTTCTCAGTGTCTGTGGATAGTTCTGTACTCCTTCCTGTTTCCTTGGCCCACAATCTGGGTGTTATCTTTGACTCCTCTCTCTCTTTCTCCACATATATCCATCTTGTAGCTAAGACCTGACATTTCTTTCTCTATAACATTAGCAAAATCTGCCCTTTCCTCTCTGAACACACTATTAAAACGCTAATCCACTCCTTAATCACCTCCTGTCTTGACTACTGTAACCTACTCCTTGCTGGTCTTCCTTTGAATCATCTCTCTCCGCTTCAATCTATTCAACACTCCGCTGCACGGCTAATCTTCCGCCAGCCTCGTCATGCCCATATTACTCCTCAGGTCACTTCACTGGCTCCCTATCCATTTCCGCATCCAGTTCAAGCTTCTCCTGCTGACCTATAATTGCATTCACTCTTCGGCTCCTCAGTACCTTTCTTCTCTTATCTCCCCTTACAACCCCACTCGGGAACTCCGCTCTTCTAGCCAACTGCTTCTATCTGTGCCCTTCTCTCCTACTGCTAACTCCAGCCTTTGATCCTTTCACCTTGCTGCACTTTATGCCTGGAAGAAACTACCTGTGTCTGTACGCCAGGTACCTTCTCTAACCCTCTTCAAATCCAGGTTGAAAGCTCACCTCTTCGCTGCCGCTTTTGGATCTTGACTCACCTAATCTCCTTTCCTTCCCTTGTTTTACCTCTGCTTACACCTTCTGTGTTTTGTTTTGACTAGATTGTTGTGTTTTGAATAGATTGTTTTGTTTTGATTAGATTGTAAGCTCTGATGAGTAGGGATTGTCGCTTACATGTCTGTGCAGCGCTGCGTACGATTGGTAGCGCTATACAAATGCTCAGTAGTAGTAGTAGTAGTTGTGTGAGGAGCTGAGGGCATGGTGAGTAATGTAGCACGTGTATGGCACAACAAGACGTGTGATACAATGACCATTGCCAAATCCACCCATTGGACTGTACCAGCATGCACATGTCCATGTACCTTGCACCAAACATGACATTCCTTACACACATATCCAAGGATGTGCATGCATGCCTGGTGTAGAAGAATGTGGCACTGTCTAGACCATACAGAAGTATACATGAACATGCAGCGGTTGACATGTTGTCCCTGATGCACTGTATGGACCTGCCAGTCATCCCTCTGTCCTCACATATAGCATTGTGGTGATGTGACATGTGCATGGCTGCTGTGGTCATGCAACACACGCACATTGGATAGATGGTGATGACCCAGCAGACATATTGTGTATAGCATCACACCCTTCCCAGGGTCAACATCACACTCACAATTGAATGACACACTATCATGCACATAAAAGCCATGGTTTGCCAGCAAGTACCTGGTACCAAAGGCCAGTACCAATGGTGCTGTCCACTGGTCTGTGGAATCACTAGCCACCCCCCAGTCCCTGACACATATTGCTCACAAAAACAGGATGACAGATGGACCACATGGGCCATCAGAGCTCTGGGTCCACATGCGCCTCATCCATACCCACCATCGCCCCATCAGGGCTGTTCCTGTGGGCACACTTCCACCGTTCTCACAATCCCAGTTGGTGTATCTTAAGGGTATCCTGTGTCCACCCTAGCCCCCACCCCTTCAGACAGCTCTGGGAAACAGTGCTATGCTCTTGGCACTCCAATCTACCTCACTATAACTGTACTCCCACCCTCACCCCATGCTATGGCCCCTGCCTGCCTGCCTGCCTGACATTGCTGCTGGGGTGTATTACTGCTGCCTGAAACCGAAAATTGCCAGGGCCAAGCAATGGACCCTCACCCCACTACCCTCCCTATTGCCACCCCACTACCCTCCCTATTGCCACCCTCGGTCCTCCCACTCCTCCCCGTTCTGCCAGTTTGCAAATTTGGTGACTTCACTGACCCCACCCTCTCCATTGCAATACACATCCTACTGTCATCCAAGACCTGTCAGACACCAACAAGATCCACACATACCTCCACAAACACACGACTAGGGCACCTATTGCCACCTCAGTCATCCCCCCAATTAGACCAATATTACCTACCCCTTGCCGATATACCTGTGGATCAGTGATCACCCCATCAGTCTGCATAGCCCCCTGATGCATTGGTTATCATCTGCCAGCCCCGGCATGCCTGTAGCACCCCTTGTGCAGGTCACCTTATTATCCCCCCAGTTCTCATCGGATACATGTCATACCTAACTTGATGACCTATGGGCGCATGCACTCTGCAGGTTCCACACCCTCCCCCCAGAACACACCATGCACACCCTCTTGGGACCTCCACACTGCTGGGGCATTGCTACTATCTGTGCCCCTCCTCTCATTGTTCAGCCCAGACGGCACTTTGTGCCCCTCATGCCTGGGACTGACATCCAGGATTGGTATGTCTGGTTCCCTCCCTGTCCCCATCAGACTAGTGTGAATCTAGCTCTCTGCTACTGGTGGATTCTAAATCCCTTGTCTATCCTGTACAATCCCCCATGTGTGCAGCTACTATCCTGTCTGATCTGACTAGACTTCAGGCTCCAATGTACATGGACCACCTGCTGCATGTTCTGTGGGCCGACATTGATTTACAGGGGTAGTAGGCATTGTGGCAGATGATGACTGCCCTGTGGTCACAGAGCATGTGTCTGATGTGGCACTGTCTGCTCCCATTCACAGAGGCCGTGGCACCATCAGCAGCAGTTGGAGGGGGAACAGCTGTTGGGGGGCACAGCTTGGCCAGAGGTGGCAGCCCAAGCTGCAGTGGCAGACTTGGAGGAGGAAGCTGAGGAGGAAATGAGGAGGAGGAGGATAAGGAGGGGGGGATAGAGACAGAGGTGATGAAGGAGGAGGGGAGGAGCCAGAGGACCAGCACACAAGTGGGTGGGACTCTGAGGAGTGGCAGGAGGCCAGCCACATGGAGACACCACCTGACCCACACATGGGCAAGGAGGAGCAGGGGCTGACCCTGGGGGTCACCCATGGAGGGTGGTCCTGCACCCCCCAAGAGGCAGCCACCAGCCCATCCTGCCAGCAGACCCTCATGTGGGACTCATGGCTGCAGAGGGCCTGTGAGGATACCATCTGTGCTAGCAAACATTGACACAGCCAGCGTGTGTACTGAGGCAGCCACCCAAATCCCAAACATGTGGGGCCTCTGGATGGGGACCGGGAACACACCCTGGCTGTGTCACTGCTTGCCAGTTCACAGGCACAACAGATCCTAAAGTGGACTGTAGGGCTGCTGACATGCTATGTGTTAATGGTGGCTCATCAGCTGCAGAGGTGGAGGTGTGGAAACCCATCCTCTGCAGAGGATGAGCCATCATCTGATGAGAGCACCCAGCTGCAGTAGTGCATCATGGGGGTGGTGTCCCTCGTACCCTTCTGCATCCATAGGTCCCAGGTGGTGTCAGCATGTCCCAGGCAATGGAACAAATGTGCCTGTCCCATGGCAGTGTCTAATGTTTGCACTGTGTGCCCAATGTATAGTTCTGTAAAAAGTGTTTTTAGTACCATGTTTATTTTGTTTACTGTTTTTAAATAGATGTTTATCTTTCGCCATAACCATGGCTTGGTTTTGTTTTCTTGTCTGTCACCTATGTGCACATTGGTGCACATATACCATGGGTTATCAAGGAATGTGGCAACCACTCATGTGTGACATACATGGTCCAGTCCAAACATCAAACAGTGGGGAATGGTAATGCATAGTGCTGGATGCAACCTCCTGGGACCATTCTGATGGTGCTACCCTCACAGGCAAGCATGGGAAATGTCGATGGTCATGTTCTGCCCACTGGGCTCACAGGCATGGTGCCCAGAACATGTTTATGCATGCTCACATGGCATAGTGGGTAAAAGGGAGCAGACCCTAGACAGACCTTTGGGATACCACAACTAAGAGTGTGATAGGGGTAGCTGAGGGTCCATGAAAACATACACTACTTTGGTGAGGGGTGACCTGGGGGGTGAACCTGGTTAGCACAAAGCCCTCAGCATTACATGGTCCAAAGGGAAGGGTGAGCCCAACAGTGTCAAACACAGCAGACAGGTCAGGAAGGGGGAGAATAGAGTAGGGGCCTTGGAGTCTGTCAGGAACAGGTAACTGGATATGATGACTTCAGCTGTTATGTTAGAATGTATGGGACAAATGTCTGAGTGGGGTAGATCCAGAAGGACAAAGAGGGGATGGAATCAGGGATCATGCAACAGCAATGGGGTGCATGTTCATGTCAATCGCAATCAGAGGGAGGAGGGGGATGGGTCATAGGTGAGAAGAACAGGTGGGGTGTGTTGTTGGCCATCTGAGTGGAGGGGTGCACATTCTGACCTATGTCTGATAATAGGCTTTGCAGTGACATTGATGTGGAAATGACTGACATGGACAGATATGTCATGCGCAGATGTGTTGTATTGTGAACATGTGCACATGATGCAGCTATGTGTACCATACAAGCATCCCCTGACTGTCAATCCTCAGCGCCTACGTGGATGCCCACGGCCACGTGGCCTTTCCCCCTGGCACCCACTGTACTGCCCCTTGTGGTGGCCACCAATGCTGCAGGTGGCTGTTGGGCCAACACAATTTGGGCCAGTATATCCATCTGCTGGTTAATAGCTGCCACCATGGACTGTAGCCCCACCGCTATGGTGTCCATACCCTTGGCCAGTGTGTTGCTCATGGCTGTCGTATACTCACCCATGTCTTGGCATAGGCTCTGCAGCTCCTGACAGAAACCTATGGAAGTGACATTGGGAAACAGTAAGGCACACAGTGTTGACACAGCTGGCCTACTTACACATGCAAATGGGGACTCTGTAACTGCAGAGACGTGGCACCTTGGCAACATACATTGTTTGTAGCAGCCACAAGTGATAGGTATGATTATGGTGGGACAGTGGCATGTGTATTCTACATCCCCCCCCCCTACCAACATGTCAGTGCGTGCACCCTGTCCACCATGAGCCACACCAAGGTACATAAGGAGTGTCACCCACATATGAGGTCCGGATGTGTGGTCATTGTGTAGTTGTCCATGTTCTCCATGATGGACTGCATCATGTCCCTGGCCTGTCATGGGTCTGCAGCTGGTTCAGCAGGTGGTGTGGGGCTGGCTATTCTAGGTGCAGGACCCGCTCTGCTCTCTCTGGGTGGTGACTCTGGTAGAATGGTAGTGCCTTTCCCATCCTCGCTACTACTGCTGCTGGGGAATATCTGGAGGCACACATCGCTGGCATGCTCCTCGCCACTGTCCTGGGACTCCAGCATACACTGAGTGATCCTCCCAGACACCTCGGCCCCATCTAGCCTCACCTCTGATGTGCGACTGGGCGGGATTGCCTCATCCTCACTCCCTGGGTGCTCTGCAGCACTATAGGTGTGCTCCTGCTCTAACATGTCTGCACTCTCCACACTTCCACCATCATCCCCAGCTTCCTCCTCCACTGTAACACGTGGGGCACCTAGGAGAGACAACAAACAGACATAAGTTTGCATCTTGGTTAATGCCCACATCCAGGCAAAATGACTGTGTACATTGCCTTGCAAATGTGCTTATTTCCTTGGTATGTGTGCTGTTATGTCACATTATGTACAGCCTGGAATGAAAATGCAGGTTTATTTGGATGTTAGATTAATGCACCTAATACTATAGCTCAAATTTGTGAGGTGAAATGACAGTAAAAAACCTTTTAGATATACAAGAAACAAATCAATAATGAAAGGGTGTGTGTGCATATGTTTCCATCCCTATTGCTTGGAAACCCCTAAATAAGATCTGGTCCCAAAAATTGACCTCAGACGTCACCTGATTAGGATCCATCTGTGTGCAATCAGTATCACATGATTTGTACACATGATACCTGTATAAATATATGTGTTCCAAAGGCCCCTGACTTGGCAACACCACTAAGCAGGCAACATGAACACCAAGGGCCACTCCAAAGAGGTCAGAGACAAAGTTGTGGAAAAAGTATAGATCAGGGTTGCATTGTAAGAGAATATCCCATATTCTGATTATTCCACAGAGCACCCTTACATACATCATGACAAAATACAGAGAATATGGCACCACTACAAACCTGACAGGAGAGGCCGCCCACTAAAACTCAGACCATCCAAGGAGGTCAATAATCAGAGATGCTAGAAAGACACCAAGGATAGCACTGAGGGAGCCACAAAGGTCCACAGTGGAGATGGGGATATCTGTCCATGGGACCACATTAAGTCATACACTCCACAGAGTGGGGATTGATGGAACATTGCCCATAAAAGAGCATTGCTCAAAGAAAGACATAGCAAAACACATTTGGGGTTTGCACAAAAGCATGTGGGGAACCTCCCAAACATATGGAAGAAGTTTATGAGGTCAGATGAGATCAAAACATTAACCCTTTGCCCATCATGGGAAACGCCATGTGTGGGGCAAAGTCAACACTTCCCATCATAGCGATTTAAAGGACAACAGCAACAGGTGCAAAAGGCTCGCTCCACTCTACCGGCAACCCGATCGCAGTGCCGACTCAGAGCAGGAAGCTTCAGTCTCCTCCACACTCACCACCTGAAGGCCAATCAAAGCGCGATCACAACAATTTAAAGGACAACAGCAACAGGCATGCCTGTGCCTGAGGGCCTTGCCAGAGGGCCCTTTGGCGTAGCCCTTAGGCGGGGGCCGCAGGCAAGGTCAAGGACAAGGATAAGTACAAATGAGGCGGACTTGGCTGGGAAGTGTGCTGGAGGTGTTTGGGGCCAGTCCAACGGCCCATGGGACTGCTGCCGCTGTGCAGCGCTGCTATCAACGCCCTCACTTTACCCAGAGCACCAGACAGGCATCGGGGGGATAGCCTGCATGCTACGAGGACCCCATAATGAACTTTAAAAGCTGCCAGTTAGTTTACTACCTTTGACTTGTCTGGGAAGTGTGCTGGAGGTGTTTGGGGCCGCTGTGCAGTGCTGCTATCGATGCCCTTTCCCCGGAGCACCGGACAGGCATCGGGGGGATAGCCTGCATGCTGCAAGGACCCCTGTGACATTTACTTTGTTTTTTTGTTTTTTTCCTATAAGTGTTATACATTCCGTGGCCACGGAGCTTGTCCGCGGAGTGTGATTCGAAGGGGCATGTTCAAAGGGGCGAGACACGCCCCTTCGGCGTCACTGTGGCATTGGAGCCTTCCATCACTCTTTGGTCTGTGTTTCCTTTCGTTTTAGTTTAGTTTTATTGTTTTCTAAGTTATGGAGAAGCAGAAGGCAGTGGTTGGGGGCGGTGTCGGGGGTGGTTCAACTGTAATTGTAAAACGGGCTGGCCCCCTCGATAAACATTTTGCTCCTCTTCCTTTGGCGGTCTTCTCCAGAGGGAGCCTCCTTGAGTTCTGGAGGGAGGTCCCCTCCACCCTGTCCTCTTCCCTCGTTGTTCTCTGCTTCTTCTGGGGAGTCCTCTGATAAGGTAAGGGGGCCTAATTTACTTGTGACTTTTCCTTCTCCGGTTTCTTTGGTTAGGTCGGGTAGTTCTGTTGAACTCCTGACCTTACCACCTGAGAAGGAGATTACTTTGAAGGATGTCTGGGGGGCTTTAAAATGTATCGATGATAAGTTGTCAACCACTTTTACTTCTTTATGTACCTTCTCTCAGGAAGCTGTAGTTTCTCTGCAGCAACTTGATGGGAAGGTTTCGTCGGTTGATATGGCACTTTCAAAGTTGGAGGCATAAGTTTTGCCTTTGCACGCAGTTAAGACTGCAGGTATTAAGGATTCCTTAGTTTTGCATAATAAACGTGAAGCCTTGGAGAATTCTATGCGTTCATGTAATTTGCATTTTTTAAATTTTCTTTGTTCTTCTCTTTTTGCTCCTAAGATTCTCTTAGAAAAATATTTGAAGGAAGTACTATTGATTCCTGATTCTGTCGAAGTTTCTCAACTTTATTATATTCCCTCCAGCTCTAAAAAAGTTAATTTTGTCGAGGGGGACCTTGATGTGATAGAACCTACTATTTCTAATTTGACTGCTTTCTTAGAGGACTCCCTGGACTTAATTAACTCTCGGTCCACTTTGTTGGTGAGTTTTATGTCTTTGGAAGTTAAACAGCGTATTCTTCGTGCTTTTTTCAAGTTTAAGTCCGCCAAATTTTGTGGACATTGTGTGAATATTTTTCCTGATGTTTCTCGCAGCACCCAACAGGCGGAGGCTTTTTTTAGCTTTAAAGTCTCAGGTCTTGTCGTTGGGTGCTACTTTCTTTCTTCGCTTTCCTTGTAATTGCATCATTAATTATGATGGGGCATCCTATGTCTTCGTGGATGTTACTCACTTGGAAAATTTTATTTCAGAGAGGCGGGGGACGCTAGAGGTGACTAAGGGTGATTAATTGTATTTACCCTCCAATCATGGGCTTTTACCTTAGTTACTGTTTTTTCTGGTTTTCCTTGTAAATTGTATTCCTGGCCGGGTTCCTTAATGTGGACTTTATCTATATTACAAATGTTGTATGAAATATGTATATTGTTTCCTATGTCCTTTTTCTTTTTGGTTATTGTAATTGATCACAATTTATAAATAATAAAAAAAAAAAAAAGTACAAATGAGGCTGGTAAACCTGAACGATGACAGATGCTATTCAACAAGGTAAGGTAACGCCAATGAACACATGCTCTGAATAATATGGAACACACTTATTCTACGTGGAACCAACGAATACGCAAACACCTCTCTTCAGCAAGTAACTCACAATTTCCAGGAACAAGCAGGAATGAGTCTTCACATATGGGTACGTCGGTACCGACGGAGCCTGCGCGGGAACGCTCCCTAGCTTCCCAAAAAGGAAAGCTTTTGGGAGCATCCCACAGCGCCTGCGCGCTGCCTTCCCGCCTTTCCTAACCAACTCTCCTCAGTTCTTCTTTGCCGCGGAGCCAACAGGTCGAGCCCTGTCACCGCTGAAGAAGTTCTTTATTTTATTTTATTTCTTTGGTCGCGTGTCTGCCTTCCCCGACTCCGGACCGGTACCGCCGGGCTTTTCTTTCTTTCTTTAAAAAAAAAAAAATCAATATTTTTTCCTCACTTGGTGTTATTTTCTTCTTAAGTACTCAGGGCCCACAAGAAAATTTCCCTCATGGAAAAACCAACCTCCGGGTTCAAAAAATGCACTAAGTGTAGCGGTACTATTTCTGTTACAGATACCCATGAATGGTGTCTTAAATGTTTGGGTCCTAAACACTCCATTCCGGATTGTCCGTCCTGCTCCCTAATGTCTAAACGGGGGTTACAGAACCGAGCAGCTAAGCTCCATGTGCTGTTTCCCGCTGAGGCACCGGCAGTAGCATCGACATCTTCCAGGTCGTCTTCTCCTGAAGGATCTCAGGTAACCAAACATAAACCTAGCAGGTCCTCGAAGGGTAGATCTCCCTCTAAGCATCGAGATGCCTCCGGGCTTGCTCTCGAGGATCCTGCACCAGCCAAACAACCCCGGCAGGAAGCTCCGGCTTCCAAAGCTCCTCCTATGGGGTTACAGGTTGACATCGATGGCACGGCCTCGACCGATCACCTGTTAGAATGCTCTGGGGTACCGGCACAATCTACCGGTACCGACCTCCAGGCATTCATGGCGTCGATGGATCAGAATGTTCTGTCCATGCAGCAGGCTATTTCAGCCTTCTTTCAAGCTGCGACGCCGGCGTTACCGCAATGAGCTCCGTTGTCGGTATCGGCTCCGGTACCGGCACCAGTGCCGATGCCGGTACCGTCGGCATCGACATCGACCAGGATACCGACTGCTGCGGTTCCTTGTCCAGGGTTACTTCTCGGTACCGATCCGGTACCGGGGACGCCCGATGTCGATACCGCTCGATACGCGTATCGAGCGTTAGAAGAGCACCCTGACAGGCGATACTTCGATTCCTCTGATGATTCTGATACATCAGATGAGTCTCCTGAAGTATCCATAGCCCTTCCTGAGGAGTCTTCTTCTCCAAAAAGAAGAATGTCTCCTCCAGAGGACCTGTCCTTTCAAGACTTCATAAGAGAAGTAGCTAAAGGACTCTATTTCAGTAACCTCTGAATCAGAGCCTAGAGCAAAAAAATTAGATATTTTAGGATACTCTAGGGCTCCTAAAGAGGCAGTCACCTTACCAATTCATGAGATTCTTCATGAACACATGATTGATTTATGGGAGACTCCTCTCACTCTCTCTCCTCATTCTCGCAGGTTGGACACTATGTATCGTGTCCCTCCTTGTCCTGGGTTCCAGAAAACTCAGCTTCCTCACCATTCCATTGTGGTGCAGTCAGCTATGAAGAGGATAAAGAGTACAAAGAGACACTCTCTTCTGCTCCTCCAGGAAGAGAATGCAGGACCTTGGATGCTTTTGGTAGGAAAATCTTCCAGGCCAGTATGCTTATTGCCAGAATCAACTCATATAGCCTTCATATGGGTATGTTTCTGAAAGAAGTGGCAGAAAAGCTGCACACTTACCTCCCTTTTATTCCAGAAGATAAAAGGGAAGAATTCCGCATGTGGCTTAAGCATACTCAGGACATCTCCAAGTTTTCAAACAGGGCAGCCTATGACTCCTTTGAAGGTGCCAGTAGAGCCTCAGGCATTGCCATAGCTGCTCGCAGAATTGCTTGGCTCCAGGCTTCTGATTTAGAACCCTGGGTTCAAGATGGCTTAAGAAATCTGCCCTGTACAGGTGAAAATCTGTTTGGCAAAGAGTGGCAAATTAATGCCACTCAAATGGATGCAGAGAATTCTGCTCTGGATAGACTTTCAAGGTCTACCTCCATTCCTGCCAAGAAAAAGACTTTTAAAAAGTCTTTTTTCAAAAAGGGCAGGTTTTCTTCCACTTCTGGCCAACAATCTTCTACAGGTCGCTTTAAACCGCTAATCGTCAGCAACCTAAGCAGGCCAGGCCTAAGTCTACAGGGGCTGCTGTAACCCAGCAGTCCCAACCCCCTCAGGGTTTTTGACTTGATGCTAGAGAACTTAGCCTTTCTGGTTTTAACACAGCCAGAACCTCTCACCATTCCAGGAAAGTTAGCTCATTTTGCTCCCAGATGGGAGCAAATCACATCAGAGCAGTGGACCCTCTCCATCATAAGAGAGGGCTACAAACTTCATTTCTCAGACCTTCCTCCCTACACCATGGTGAGACACTTCAATTCTCCCACATCTCTTCTCGACCTTTTAGGTCAGGAGATAACTACCCTTCTTGCCCAAGGGGCAATAGAAGAAGTTCCTCTTCTTCAACAAGGGTCAGGGTTCTACTCCCCCTATTTTCTCATTCCAAAGAAGACAGGGGGATACAGACCCATTCTAGATCTCAGAGAATTGAACAAATTTCTATGCAAGGAGAAGTTCAAGATGTTTTCTCTGGGCACTCTCCTTCCATACCTTCAAAGTCAGGATTAGCTTTGTTCTCTAGATCTCAAGGATGCGTATACACATGTACTCATCCATCCATCTCACAGAAAATTCCTACGTTTTCTTTTCCAGGGAAAACATTACCAATACAGAGTCCTTCCTTTTGGTCTGGCCTCTGCTCCGAGAGTGTTCACCAAATGCATGGCAATAGTTGCTGCATTTCTACGCACTCTGGGAATATTTGTCTTCCCATATCTGGACGACTGGCTCATCCGAGCTCCATCTCAATCAGAAGCCCAGATTTCCCTGGACCGCACAAGGCACATTCTGCAGTATCTGGGACTGGTAGTAAACCTCCCAAAGTCCCAGCTCATCCCTACTCAGTCCCTGGAATTCATAGGGGCCTGGTTGGATACCACCACTGCAAGGGCCTACCTTCCTCAGGCCCGTTGCCAACGTCTAGTGCAGCTAGCCTCCCAGATTCAGTCAAGGAGCCACTTAACTGCCAGGGAGATGCTACAACTGCTAGGCCACATGGCTTCCACAGTACATGTGGTACCCTATGCTCGCCTACACATGAGAGCAGCTCAATGGACTTTGTCCACCCAGTGGACTCAAGCTTCAGGAGCTCTCTCAGACCAAATAACAACCTCCAAACGTCTCTTTTGGTCTCTCCAATGGTGGATGTCCACTCAAAATCTGTTGCTGGGGTCCCCCTTCCAACAGTTGTTGCCCCAAGCAACCCTCACAAGAGATGCCTCTCAAACAGGTTGGGGAGCTCATCTACAAGACCTCTCCACCCAAGACACTTGGTCCCCACAGGAGACCTCTCTTCATATCAACCACCTGGAGCTTCGAGCAGTGTTTCTAGCTCTCAAGGTCTTTCATACCCTCCTCAGCTACAAGACAGTCCTTATTCATACGGACAATCAGGTAGCCATGTTTTACATAAACAAGCAAGGAGGAACTGGCTCTCTCTCGCTTTGCAACGAAGTTCTAAGATTATGGGCTTCGCCAGAGAGCATCAAATCCATCTCCTGGCAGTATATCTCCCAGGAATCCAAAACTCTTGGGCAGACAGACTCAGTCGAGTTCTGCTTCCACACGAATGGTCCCTGCACATGGATCCGGTACTCAGAATCTTTCAAGAATGGGGAACCCTGGACATAGACCTCTTTGCAAGTCCGTGGAATGCCAAACTTCCCCGGTTCTGTTCCAGAATTCCGTGTCAGGGGGTTCAGGCCAAGGATGCCTTCCTCCATTGGGGTCGGGGCTTCCTGTATGCCTTTCCACCCATTCCCTTGATTCCCAAGACTCTGTTCAAACTCCAGAGGGATCAAGGATCTATGATCCTCATAGCTCCACGCTGGCCACGCCAAGTGTGGTACCCTCTACTTCTGCATCTCTCCCAAGCCCCCTCCCTGGACTTGGGAGCTGCTCCAGACCTTCTGTCTCAGGAGGAAGGGACTTTGTGGCACCCAAACCCCAAGTCCCTTCACCTCAGAGCTTGGTTACTGAAGGCCTAGACCTTCAAGATTTGAATCTATCTCAGCAGGTGAAGGATATCCTCCATGCTTCCAGGAAACCTTCCACCAGGCGTTCCTATGCTTTTAAGTGGAAAAGATTTTCCATTTGGTGTGCTGAAAAGGGTCTTGACCCTCTAGCACCACCTTTAACTTCTTTGTTAGACTATCTCCTGCATCTCTCCAATGCAGGACTTAAAACAAATTCAGTAAGAGTCCATTTGAGTGCTATTGCAGCATCCCTTAAGCCCATCAATGGACAAACTATCTCCTCTCATCCTCTTATTTCAAGATTCATGAGAGGCCTAACTTTAACTAAACCTCCCATTAGGCCTCCTCCGGTGGCATGGGACTTAAATTTGGTTCTTGGTCAGCTTATGAAGCCACCTTTTGAACCCTTAGCCACTACCTCCTTGAAATTTCTTTCCTGGAAGATTATTTTCCTCATTGCAGTCACTTCTGCTCGCCGCATCAGTGAACTGCAGGCCTTAGTGGCTAATCCACCTTATACAAGGTTCCATCATGACAAGGTAGTCCTTAGGACAAATCCACACTTTATGCCTAAAGTGGTCTCACCTTTTCATCTTAATCAGTAGGTATATCTACCTGTCTTTTTTCCAGCTCCTCATGCATCCAGTGCAGAGAGGAATCTTCATAATCTGGATTGTGAAAGAGCTCTTGCTTTTTACTTACATAGGACACAGCAACATAGAAAGTCTTCCCAGCTTTTTGTTGCTTTTGATCCTTCTCATTTGGGACGTCCAGTCTCTAAGAGAACACTGTCCAATTGGATTGCTCAGTGTATTTCTTTCGCCTACCAGGGTAAGAACCTTTCTCTGGAGAGCCATGTCACAGCTCATAATGTGAGGGCCATGGCCACCTCTATGGCTCATCTAAATTCTGTGTCCATCGACCAGATCTGTCGAGCAGCCACCTGGGCCTCTGTTCATACCTTCACAGCCCATTACTGCTTGGACAAGGATTCCCGCTGGGATGCCTTCTTTGGTCAGGCTGTCCTCAGACACCTGTGCCATTCTTAAACAACTCCTGCCCTCCTTCCCTGGATGGATGCCTGAGATCCATAGGAGGACGCAGACCCCTTTCAGGGTCTCATATCCTTGGGGATCTCCCAGGCATCTCAGCTAGAGAGTCCCCATATGTGAAGACTCATTCCTGCTTGTTCCTGGAGATAGCACAGTTACTTACCTGTAACAGGTGATCTCTGGGAACAGCAGGAATAAGTCTTCACAACCTACCCACCTCCCCTAGGAGTTGTATCTCTTTTCTTTCTTTCCTTTACTCTCTCTCTCTATTGTCTCAGCTTTAAACTCGAACTGAGGAGAGTTGGTTAGGAAAGGCGGGAAGGCAGCGCGCAGGCGCTGTGGGATGCTCCCAAAAGCTTTCCTTTTTGGGAAGCTGGGGAGCGTTCCCGCACAGGCTCCGTCGGTACCGACGTACCCATATGTGAAGACTTATTCCTGCTGTTCCCAGAGATCACCTGTTACAGGTAAGTAACTGTGCTATCTTAAACCTCCAGCTTCTACTATAACAATGGGCTCAAGACCCAATACAAGAAAGGCACACAATCTAATTTACGTACAACGCCTAAATCATATGCAAAGCTTACACACTAATTCCATTGTGATCTCTCCCATTAAATGTTTATTAATCAACGCAAGATCTATCAGAAATAAATCAGTCATTATTCATGACTACATTCAAATCCACAAAATAGACATTATATGTATAATAGAGACCTGGCTATTAAACACCGACCATGTTATTCTCAATCAAATAATACCGCCTGATTTCTCAGCATTCAACTGCACACGGTCACATAAAAGAGGATGTGGCATTCTGACACTGGCAAGAAAAGGCTATAGATTTAATACATTATTCACTTCCGTCTCTAGTGAGCTCAATTTTATTCTCCAGGACCAAGCAGGAAGTCAGTCCTCACATATGGGTGACGTCGGCGCCGACGGAGCCCTCGCGGAGCAATTTCCCCAGCTTTCAAAGAAAGCCTTTGGGAATTGCAACGCGCATGCGCGGTCCCCTTCCCGCCCAAGGGTGCCATCTTGCTCAGTCTTCTTTTTTCCGCGGAGCCCTACAGACGCTGTTTGTGATCGCCGCAGAAAAAGTTGATTTTATTTCCAATTCTTTTCTCGAGTTCGACGCCGGATCCTTTTCCCGCCAGGACCCGCTACGCCGGTTTCGGGTCCATTCTTTATTTTTCGTTTTTTTGTCCTTCGTGACAAGCGTTCGCGCCAATTTTTCTTTTTCACTGGCAGCCCTGTCTTTTGACCTCGCAGGGGCCCTTTTTCCCCCGATGGCTGCCAGCGGGTTTAAAAAGTGTGATCGGTGTAAGAAACGTATGTCTCTTACGGACACACACGACTGCTGCCTCCGCTGCCTCTGACCCGATCATGACCCGATGATCTGTGGTCCGTGTGGCAAAATGTCCTCTAAAGCGTTGAGGAGTCGGCAGCATCAAAAAGAACGGATCTTCTCTGACTCCGCGTCCGGCCAGGCCCAGACCTCGTCAGAGGCTTCGTCGTCCCGGGACTCCGGTCCTGAGCATCGTCAGAGTTCCTCTGAGCGGGGGTCTCCTGCCCGGGAACATCATAGGAAGAAGAAACCCGCGAGGGTGGCGTCGGTGAACGCTCCTGGTTCCTCAAGGGCCAGGTCGCATAGCCCCGATAGCCGTCCCGGGTCCTCGGAGTCGGAGAGGCCTTCGAAACATCCTCGTCTCGAGATGGAGTCTCCTGGACACGTGAGTACTGTAGTCCTCGTGGACTCATCTCCGAAGGAGCCGACGTCGGGCCCGACGCCGTCGGGGCCCGAGTCGGGGGCTGCTGGGTCTCCTGAGCTCGGACAGGTTGACGGCCTTGGAGAGCAGTTTGGCTGCATTCATGGACCAGCAGCGGGCATTGATCGCTGGCCTCGCCGGTGCATCTGCCCCAGCCACCGGGACGTTGACCCCGGAGACAGAGCCGATCCTCGAGTCGATCCTCGGTCGCGGTCTCCCTCGGCCTCCCGTTCGGGACCGAGGTCGTCGACGCCGACACCCTCAGCGTCGGGGCGGAGGGCATCGGTGCCCGCCCACCAGAGCCGCTCGATTCCTCCTCCGAGGAGTCAGCCTGGGAAACGGAGGACGAAGAGTCACCTGGTACTTTTCGGACTCGGTGCGTCCCATCGGACTCGCCCGAGTCCGAATCTCGGAGACGGTCCCCCCCGGAGGACACCCGGTTCTCGGACTTCGTGCGGGATATGGCCAAGGCCTTGGCATTCCCCGTGGATCCCGAGGAGGAGCCTCGAGCCGAAGAGCTCGATGCCCTCCAGTATGACTCTCCCCCAAAGGAGTCCTTTACTGTACCGGTTCCTACGATGCTGGAGCGACTTCTCTTCCGCATGTGGGAGAGCCCAGCGTCGGCGCCGGTGTTAAGCAAGCGGGTCGATTCCATTTATCGAGTCTGCAAGAGCCCCGGATTCCAAAAGGCACAACTACCGCACCATTCCATGGTGGTGGAATCGGCCATGCATCAACTCAAGAGTCAGAAGATGCACTCCTCGGTGCCTCCCGGCCGGGAGGCCCGGAACCTGGATGCCCTCGGTAGGAAGTGCTTCCAGGGCTCTATGCTTGCTTGTCGAGTCGAGACCTACCAGCTCTATATGGGCATGTATCTCCGAGACCTGGCAAAAGAAATTGCCGGGTTCTCTGCTGGTCTCTCCGAGGAACCTTTGCAGAGGTTCCAGGCCTTGTTCACTGGTATTCGAGAGTGCTCGGTTTTTCTCTCGAGCAGCCTACGATGGCTTCGAAGCATCGGCTCGAGTAGCCGGGTCCGGCATCGGTGCCCTCCGACAGGCTTGGCTTCAGTCATCCGACCTCGAGCCATTGGTACAGGACAAGTTGGTCGATGTCCCCTGCAGAGGTGAAAACCTCTTTGGCAAGCCCATGGCTGAAAAGGCTGCACAGATCGAGACCGAGACTCTGACCAGGACTAGGCTGTCCAGAAAAACCTCTGCCCCTTCTCAGAAGAAGAAGGGCTTGGGGAAAAAGCCCTTTTACCCGAGGAAGGCGGCTGCCTATAAACAATACCCTCATTATCAGGCCTCAGCAGCTCCCCAACAGGGTCAGCAGGCCAAGGGACGGGGTAATGGGTTCCGTAGGCAGCAGGCCCCCAAGCCCACAACACCAGCCCCTGCTCAGCAGGGTGGGGGTTTTTGACTCCACCAGCATAGCCTCTTCCCCTCCGCTGGTTTCTCTCAGCACAGGAGGCCGGCTGGTCCACTTTGCCCACAGGTGGTCAGCCATCACCTCAGATACCTGGGTGCTTCATATAGTTCAAAAAGGCTATCTTCTACACTTTCACCAGGTACCTCCCTCCTACTTTCCAGGGGAGCCTCCAAGTCTCCCTCTGCACAGGGACTTACTCCATCAGGAGTTGGCAAGTCTTCTTCAGGAACAGGCTGTGGAACCGGTGCCCCACCACCTGAGAGGTCAAGGCTTTTATTCCAGGTACTTTCTGATACCAAAACGAACAGGAGGCCTCAGACCCATCCTGGGCTTGCGAAACCTCAACAAGTTCCTGGCAAGGGAAAAGTTCAAGATGCTTACCCTTGGAATCCTGCTGCCCTACCTCCAGCAGGGAGACTGGCTATGCTCCTTAGATCTAAAGGATGCCTATACTCACATCCTTATTCATCCAGACCACAGACAATATCTCAGGTTTGTTGTGGGAGGAAATCATTACCAGTACAAAGTACTGCCCTTTGGCCTATCCTCCGCCCCCAGGGTGTTCACCAAATGCCTAGCAGTGGTGGCGGCCTATCTAAGACTTCAAGGCCTTTTTGTATTTCCATACCTGGATGACTGGCTCATCAGGGCCCAGTCTTCCCAAGAGGCCACTCAGGCCACACATCGCACTGTGACTCTGCTCCAGCACTTGGGATTTGTCATAAACTTCGTAAAGTCCACTTTGCTCCCCTCTCAAAATCTCGAATTCATCGGCGCAAGGTTGAACACACTTCAGGCACGGGCCTTCCTGCCTCTAGACAGGGCACACAAGGCTCATGGATCTCGCCAGCCACTTTCGCAGCAATTCCCTGGTCTCTGCCAGGCAATTTCTGAGACTGCTCGGCCATATGGCTTCCACGGTCCATGTGACCCCCAATGCCCGCCTGAACATGCGACCTGCTCAGTGGTGCCTTCGCACTCAATGGCATCAGGCCACGGGGAGCCTGGCGGACTCAGTACAGGTATCCAACCTGCTGTTCTCTTCTCTGCGGTGGTGGCTTCATCTACCAAACCTGGTGCTGGGAGTGGATTTTCAATCTCCTCCGCCTTCTCAGGTGCTGACAACCGATGCTTCTCTCCTGGGTTGGGGAGCACATTGCCAAGGGACATGTACTCAAGGCCTCTGGACTCCTTGGGAGTCTGCTCAGCAGATAAACTTCCTGGAGCTCAGAGCCATCCGCCTAGCTCTGAGAGCCTTCTCCCACCTCACTTCTCACCAGTCTGTGCTGGTCCAGACGGACAATCAAGTTGCAATGTTCTACGTGAACAAACAAGGAGGCACAGGCTCCTTCCTTCTCTGTCAGGAGGCACGAAGACTGTGCTCTTGGGCCGTCCTTCACGGCATCCTCCTCAAAGCTGTCTATCTCCCAGGTCAAGAAAATTACCTGGCAGACAGGCTGAGCAGAATCCTCCAACCTCACGAGTGGAGATTGGATCCGTTAGTGGTTCAGCAGATCTTTCTCAAGTGGGGCTTCCCCACCATGGATCTATTTGCCAGTCCCCTGAACCGGCAGCTTCCCATATTCTGCTCTCGACAACCACATCCTCTCAGAGTAGCGGCGGATGCTTTTCTGATTCCATGGTCCACAGGCCTCTTGTATGCCTTTCCTCCCATGCCACTGGTGTCTCGGACGCTCTTCAAAGTTCTCAGAGACAGAGCCTCGATGATCCTAGTGGCTCCCCGGTGGCCGAGACAACCCTGGTTCCCGCTTCTAATGCAGCTAGCGGTGGACACTCCTCTTCCTCTGCGGTTTCAACCCGATCTCCTGTCACTGGATCAGGGGACTCTCGTACACCCCAACCTCCGGTCCCTTCATCTGATGGCCTGGCTGCTGAAAGGGTAGTCCTTGCTCCCCTCCTGCTGCCTCGGGAGGTGGAAGAGGTCGTCTTGGCCTCCAGGCGGCCCTCCACCCGGAAATCCTACGCTCTTAAGTGGCATCGGTTCTCCGTGTGGTGTGCTCAGCAGTCTGAGAATCCCTTCTCCTGCTTGGTGGCAGTGGTCTTGCAACATTTGCTTTACCTCTCCAATCTGGGCCTTAAGTCCAACTCTGTCAGGGTCCACCTAAGTGCTCTCTCTGCGCATCATGCACCGGTGGATGGCAGGCCTCTTTCCAACCACCCTTTGGTGGCTCATTTTCTCCGAGGCCTCCTTCTCCTTAAGCCTCCTTTGCGCCCAGAAGCCCCTGAATGGGATCTGGATGTGGTCTTGCAGCGGATTACCTGTCCGCCCTTTGAACCTATGGCTACCTGCCCTCTTCGTTTTCTTTCCTGGAAAACCTTGTTTTTGGTAGCCCTTACCTCTGCTAGGCGCGTTAGTGAACTGCAGGCCCTAGTGTCTGATCCTCCTTACACTAGGTTCTACAGGAATAGGGTAGTCTTACGGACTCACCCTAAGTTTCTTCCAAAAGTGGTTTCTCCTTTTCATCTCAACCAGGAGGTGGTTCTTCCGACCTTCTTTCCCAGGCCGCACTCCAGCCGGGCTGAAATGGTCCTGCATACCCTGGACTGTAGGAAGGCCTTGTCCTTCTACCTTGACCGTACGTGGGAGCATAGGAGGGCTGTTCAGCTCTTCGTTTCTTTTGACCCCAATAAATTGGGGCTACCTGTCTCCAAGTGTACTTTGTCCATATGGGTCGCTGACTGTATCGCCTGGGCTTATGGGGCAACCGGCCTCTCGTTGGAGGGTCGAGTCACGACTCATCCTGTCAGGGCGAAGGCTGCGTCAGTGGCTCATCTCCGCTCTGTTCCGTTGGCAGACATCTGCCGGGCCGCTACTTGGTCTTCAAGCTAGACATTTGCGGCCCATTACTGCCTGGAGAGGGAGTCCCGCAGGGACAGTGCTTTCGGTCAGGCAGTCCTCCATAATCTCTTTGAGGTTTAGGCAACTCCTACCCTCCGGCCCTGGTGTTGGGCTACCGGTCGGGGGCATTTTCAGAGAAGATGCCTTCCTTCTGTGCTACTGAGCTAGAGGGAGCTCATTTTTCCGCTTGAGGTCTCCGGTAGCCTTAAGCTAGGGAGTCCCATATGTGAGGACTGACTTCCTGCTTGGTCCTGGAGAAAGAGTAGTTACTCACCTTAACAGGTGTTCTCCAGGAGCAGCAGGAATCAGTCCTCACAACCCTCCCTCCTCCCCTCAGAGTTGCAGTCCTATCATTTCTTTTTTGCTAACTTTTTTGCTGTCTTTTAGCTATGTCATCAGACTGAGCAAGATGGCACCCTTGGGCGGGAAGGGGACCGCGCATGTGCGCTGCAATTCCCAAAGGCTTTCTTTGAAAGCTGGGGAAATTGCTCCGTGAGGGCTCCGTCGGCGCCGATGTCAACCATATGTGAGGACTGATTCCTGCTGCTCCTGGAGAACACCTGTTACAGGTGAGTAACTACTCTTTATCATCTCCAACAAATATCTAAGCATTTGCTTAATCTACAGACCACCAAATACTAAAAATAAGGATCTTTCTACAATCTTGAACATAATCTGCTTGCAGAGTTCGCATCAAAAGCCACTTATTATCCTAGGAGACTTTAATCTATGCTCTTCACCTCGTAAAGAATCCAATTCTTTTCTTAGTGCAATGTTGTTGTTGTTGTTAAGTGCCGTCGAGTCGGAATCAACTCACGGTGACCCTCTGGATAGCTATCCTAAATTGTGTTCGGTCTTGAGTCAGGCAGCTCATTGTTGACAGACTGGTACTCGTAGCTGCTGTTATTGTCTCAGTCCATCTCATTGCTGACCTTCCTCTTTTGCGTTGACCTTCTATCTTGCCAAGCATGATGTCTTTCTCTAATGATCTCTCTCTTCGCATGATGTGTCCAAAGTATGAAAGGCGAAGTCTTGTCATCTGAGCTTCTAAAGAAAGCTTAGGTTTGATCTCCTCTAGTACCGACTGGTTTGTTCTTCGGGCAGTCCATGGTATACACAGTATTCGCTGCCAGCACCATAATTCAAAGGCATCAGTTTTCTTCCTGTCTATCTTTTTCACTGTGCAGCTTTCACATCCATATGATGTTATTGAAAATACCATAGCTTGAACAAGTCGAATCTTTGTATGGAGAGAGACATCTCTGCTCTTGAGAATCTTATCTAGGTCTTTCATAGCCATTCTGCCAAGAGCAATGCGTCGTCTGATTTCTTAACTGCTTATTGCTTCTTTATTGATAGTTGATCCAAGTAGGTTAAAGTTGTTCACGATTTCAATTTCTTCTCCTTCAACGATGAACCTGTTGATTATGCCAGTTGTCATGATCTTTGTCTTCTTTACATTAAGGTGCAGGCCCATTTTGAGACTATGTTCTTTGATTGTGAGAAGCAAATGTTTCAGATCATCTTCACTTTCTGCCAGTAATGTGGTATCGTCAGCATAGCGAAGGTTGTTGATTTGTCTTCCACCAATCTTCACACCTCTGTTGTCTTCATACAATCCTGCTTCTCTGATGATCTGTTCTGCATATAAATTAAACAGGTAGAGGGAAAGTATACAGCCTTATCTTACACCTTTGCTTATTTTAAACCATCCTGTTTCTCCTTGTTCAGTTCGAACTGTTGCTTCTTGATCAATGTACAGATTGTGCAAGAGTACGATCAGGTGTTCTGGTATACCCATGCTTCTTAATGTGGCCCAGAGTTTCTCATGGTTTACACAGTCAAAAGCCTTGCTATAGTCGATAAAGCACCAATAGATATCCTTTTAGTATTCTTTAGTCTTTTCAAGGATCCATCTCACATCCGCAATGATGTCTCTCGTTCCTCGCCCTTTCCTGAACCCTGCTTGCACTTCAGGTAGTTCTTGTTCCAGGTATGGTTTTAGTCTCTTTTGAATAATCTTCAGTAGAATCTTGCTGGCACGTGGGATCAGAGCGATTGTGCGATAATTTCCACAGTCAGTTGGATCACCTTTCTTTAGTATTGGTATAAACACAGATCTTTTCCAGTCTGTTGGCCATGATGTTGTCTTCTATATTTCTTGGCAGAGCCTTGTAAGTACGGTAACAGCTGAGAGCCCTTAAATACACTCAAATTGTAAACACTCCCACACATCAGCATGGAACAAAACCAGACCTAGTTTTCATACTATATCAACTCATGGAGCTTTATCAAGTTTCAACACCAGCAGTCACTCCTGTTCCCTGGTCTGATTATCACAATATAATATTCTCAATGATTATCAATGACAATCAATTTCATGAGCCGCGGCACTCAAAACGAAAATTCAAGTCCTTCAGTAAGAAAATATTTTTACAAGATATGAGTGATGCAACCAGCACACCACTACTGGATACAATCATGATAGCAAACAAGAGCTGCTCCTTCAGTCTACTATACAGAGCTCCATCAGCCGACCCAGATGCCCTATGAACAATAATTGACCTGGCCACAAATAACCAGAGCCCACACACATCAAGCTGGGTTCTAGGAGACTTCAATCTACCTTCACTGCAAGTCTCCCACGCCTCAGCATTTCTCAAAGCTCTGCGGGATTTAGGATACAGCCAATTGATCAAGGAACCCACCCATGTAAAAGGAGGCATTTTGGACCTAATATTCGCCCCAGTGACAATCCTCAACTCACCAACTGTCCCAGAGTTGTCCATTGCCTCAGTTCCCTGGTCTGACCACAAGCTTATCTTATTCCAAGCACCCCTACCCAGCTGTAGCCAGATAGAAGAAAGAAGAGCGAGCAGCCATCCCAATGCTCCACCACAAAGGTTCCAGACCTTCAACAAAGACCTAATTCTGAGCACAACACTCCCACTTATCACCTCGCCTGCACACGACCCAGAGGAGCTGGTCTCCGAATGGAATAAAACCCTTAGCTCAATTGCCATACGTCCACCACCCGACAAACCCCAAGGGAAGCAACCCGCCGCAACCTGGTATTCTGCCGAGCTGAAAGCCTCACTCACTGCCCTAAGGAAACTGGAGAGACGCTGGCGCCATTCACACTCAGCTGAAGATCAAAGTGCATATAACTCACACCTGGCAGCACATCGCGCCGCAGTGAGTGAGAGCATGAGACGATTCCACACTGACACTCTAAAAAGATCATTGAACAAACCTCACGACCTGTTTGCCCTCGTCAAGCGATTGACAAAGGAACCTGCATCAGAGCACACATCCGAAATCCACCCTCAAATATTCACCGACTATCTTCAATCCAAGCTCTGTCAGACCAACACCACCCCAATACCCAGCACCACCCTTGAGCCAAGCTATCTATCACCTCTCACCATCTTCTCAACACCACCCAAAAAACGCATCGAGGACACCATTGCTGCCATCAATACGACCACTGCTCAAACTGACCCATGCCCTGCATTCTGGATCAAAGATATACGGACCAACCTCAGTCCCTTTATAACCAGACTCATGGAACAATCATTCACAACAGGAGCATTCCCACCATCCCTCAAGCGCACATCCATAAGACCTCTACTAAAAAACAATAAACTCGACCCCCATAAGCCAGAATCATACAGACCGATATCTAGCATACCATTGCTGGCAAAAATAATTGAAAAGGAAGTACAAATGCAAATACAAGATCACATAGAAACCTCCGCACCACTGGACCCATGCCAACACGGCTTTAGAGAAGCCCATGGAGTTGAAGCACTTCTTATCACACTCTTCAACAACATAATAGCAGGCATTGACAACGTTCGCCAAGGATTCGTCCTGGTCTTCCTGGACATCGCAGCGGCATTCGACTCCGTGAGCCACAAGCATCTCCTGGTACGCCTCAAGGAGAAGGGAATCACCGACAAAGCGCTTGAATGGTGCAGGTCCTACCTTTCTGATAGATGGCAGCAGGTACGATCCAGTGATACATCATCAGATCCGTTCCACCAAAAGCAAGGTGTCCCGCAGGGATCTTCCCTTTCCGCTCTGATGTTTAATATATACATGCAACCCATCTGCAACCTCATCTGGTCCTTCAGTGTCAACTGCCTGATATACGCAGATGACGTGCTGCTCTACACGCCTTTTTCAACAGAGAACCCTGACCTCTCCCCATTAACAAACTGCATTAATGCAGTATCCATTTGGCTGCAAACCCAGAACCTCAGGATACAACAAGAAAACTGAGGTGCTATTCATTACAAGGAATCGAGACTTCTCCACACCGCCCTTCCTAAAAGTAGAGGGAGCAGACCTCCAGACTAAATCCACCATCAGATACCTTGGCATCACCTTAGACCAACGCTTGGATATGAAGGCGCACATAGGAAACATGATGAGAGCGGTTTACCATAAGATCCGATCCCTCAGACACCTACGATCCCTGCTGGAGCCAGATGATTTCAGGACAATCTATCAGGCACTGGTCATACCACACTTCGATTACGCAAACTCAGTCTTGCATGGTCTCCCTCAGTCCACCTTGCATCCACTGCAACTGGCAATGAATGCCGCAGCAAGAGTCCTACATGGAGCGTCCAGGAGAGACCATGTCTCACCCATCCTAAAACACCTCCACTGGCTACCGATACAAGGTAGACTCACATACAAAATCTTACTTCTGACCTTCAAGGCTATCAACGGACTCTCATCCTCATCACTAACAGAGTTCATCCAGACTACACCCTCCAACAGAGCCAGACGGTCTGTAGCACTCAATACCCTGGTAGTTCCAAGATCAATTACACAATGCACCCAGGCAACAGCGGGCAGGGCTTTCAAATTCTGTGCGCCTAGATGCTGGAATAGCCTCCCTCACGACATCCGAACAATACCAGACCTACTCCAGTTTAGAAAGGCCTTGAAACACCACCTCTTCCTCCAGTATTACCCTGTAAACAACGCAGCTATGACACCAACCTCACAAACCACGCAAAACACTCATGACTAAGACCAAGGAAGTGAATCCTAACATGTTATAAATGTAAATAGTTACCCCAGTTATCCAAGTTTTTAACACCTGTTCACTGTAAACACAAAGTACCCCGGGAAATGTGTAATCTTTGTTCATTGTAAACCGCGCTGATGCTGAATAGCGCGGTATAGAAGAGACTGTAAATAAATAAATAAATAAATCAGAAGCTTCATCAGAATACTCAAAACTTGGACAATATCATTGAAAACTGGAACATTATCGTCTCTCCAGCTGCAGCAATCACAAGTCCAAAACACATTCACACTTGTAAAGGGCCTAATGCACCATGGTATTCGGATAACATCAGAAAAGCTAAAAGAGATCTATGGAGAATTGAAAGAAAATGGAGGAGTTTCAAAACATATGCCTCTCTTCTGCAATACAAACCTAAACAAGAATATAACAATATAATCAATGATAGTAAACAACAATACTATACCAATTCCATCATGAAGGCAGTAGCCTAGTGGTTGGGGCAAGGTACTTCAGGCCGGAAGGTCGGGAGTTCAAATCCCACTAGAGGACAGGAACCTTGGGCCGGAAGGACTGGGGTTTCTAGTCCCACAGATGCTCCTTGTGGTCTTGGGCAAGCCACTTAACCCTCCATTGCCCATGTTCCCTGTAAGTATTAGTGTATGTGTCTCATATCCCTGTGTGTTAAATGTATCCCCCAAATTGTGTTGTGACCGCTTTGATTGAAGGATAAGGCGGTATACAAAACTGTCTAAATAAAATAAATAAATAAAATAAATAAATAGATCCAGAGAACTATTTAGTATTGTTAGTCAGCTTACTAAAGACTCCACACAAAAGGATATAAACATTATTAACTCTCAACCTTATGCAAATTTCCTACCCAGTAGATATAGTGATCCTTTACGAATTCAAGTACACACTATTCCTAAAATTATAGCCAAAGTACGTACATAAGACAAGCTGTGATAACTTCATTACTCCCTCTCTTACACAGATTGAGCACATCATAGACATGCTTAATACTACAGCCTCATCAACAGATCCATATCCCATTGCATGGATTAAGGCTTAGTAAGCACCTTCATAAAATGGTGGTTTTATTTTTTCAACAGGGTTACATGCCTCCTGCCCTTAACCAAGCTATTACTAGCCCAGTGCTCAAGAAAAACTCCCTTAATCCAGAAGATCCAAAGTCTTATAGACCTATCTCCAGTCTTCCATTCATCACAAAAGTCATTGAAAATTCTCTAGGACCAAGCAGGGAGTCAGTCCTCACATATGGTTGACGTCGGCGCCGACGGAGCCCCCGTGCGGAGCATTTCCCCAGCTTTCAAAGAAAGCCTTTGGGAATGCAGCACGCATGCGCGGTCCCCTTCCCGCCCAAGGGTGCCATCTTGCTCAGTCTTCTTTTATCCACGGAGCCTGACGGACGTGTTTCGTTTTCACCCGAGGAAAAAGTTGATTTTGTTCTGCGTGGACCCGTTTTCTTCGGTTCGAAGCCGGTTTCCCTTTCCCGCCTGGGCCCGATACATCAGTATCGAGCCTGGACTTCTTTTTTCGGTTTTTGTCCTTCGTGACTAGCGTACGTGCCATTTTTCTGTTTTCACTGGCAGCCCTGTCTTTTGACCTTGCAGGGGCCCTTTTTCCTCCGATGGCTGCCAGCGGGTTTAAAAAGTGTGATCGATGTAAGAAACTTATGTCTCTCACCGACACACATGACTGCTGCCTCCGGTGCCTCGGACCCGATCATGACCCGATGATCTGTGGCCCGTGTGGGAAAATGTCCTCGAAGGCGTTGAGGAGTCGGCAGCACCAAAAGGAAAGAATTTTCTCTGACTCCACGTCCGGACGTGCCTGGACTTCGTCAGAAGCCTCGATGTCTCGGGACTCCGGCCCCAAGCAGCATCGAGGCTCCTCTGAGAGGGAGTCTCCCTCGTGGGAGCATCGCAAGAAGAAAAAACCCATGAGGGCGGCATTGGTGGACGCACTTGGCTCCTCGAGGGCCAAGTCGCATAGCCCCGAGCGCCGTCCCGGGTCTTCGGAGTCGGAGAGGCCTGCAAAAAACCTCATATGGAAATGGAGTCCCCGGGTCACGTGAGTACTGTAGTCCTCGTGGACTCTCCTCAGGGGGAGCCGATGTCGGGCCCGATGCCGTCGGGGCCCGAGTCGGGGGCTGATGAGTCTCCTGAGCTTGGACTCAGGTTGACGGCCTTGGAGTGCAGCTTGGCTGCCTTCATGGAACAGCAGCGGGCACTGATCGCCGATCTCACTGGTGCATCTGCCCTGACCACCAGGACATCGACGTCCAAGTCGACCCCGGAGGCCGAGCCGATCCTCGAATCCATGCGCGCTCGAGTCGATCCTCGGCCAAGGTCTCCCTCGGCCTCCCGCTCGGGACCAAGGTCGTCGACACCGGTACCCTCGGCGTCGGGGCGGATGGCATTGGTGCCTGCCCGACCGGAGCTGCTTGATTCCTCTTCCAAGGGGTCCGGCTGGGAAATGGAGGATGAGGAGTCACCCGACACCTTTCGGATGGTGTGTCCCATCGGACTCGCCGGAGTCCGAGCCTCGGAGACGATCCCCACCGAGGATACCCAGTTCTCGGACTTCGTGCGGGATATGGCCAACGCCTTGGCCTTCCCCGCGGATCCTGAGGAGGAGCCTCGAGCCGAGGAGCTTGAGGCCCTACAGTATGACTCTCCCCCAAAGGAGGCTTTTACTGTACCGGTTCCTCCGATGCTGGAATGGTTGCTCTTCCGCATGTGGGAGGCACCGGCCTCGACGCCGGTTTTGAGCAAGCGGGTCAATTCCATCTATCGAGTCCGCAAGAGCCCCAGGTTCAAAAAGGCACAATTACCGCACCACTCCATGGTTGTGGAATCGTTCATGTATCGTCTGAAGAGTCAGAAGATGCACTCCTTGGTGCCTCCCGGCCGGGAGGCCCGGAACCTGGATGCCCTCGGTACGCAGTGCTTCCAGGGCTCTATGCTTGCTTGCCATGTCCAGACCTACCAGCTGTACATGGGCATGTACCTTCGAGACCTGACAAAGGAGATTGCCAGGTTTTCTGCTGTTCTTTCCGAGGAACCTTTGCAGAGGTTTAATGCTCTGTCATTGGGTATTCGTGAGTGCTCGGTTTATCTCTCGAGCAGCCTATGATGGCTTCGAGGCTTCGACCTGAGTAGCCGCGTCCGGCATCGGTGCACACCGTCAGGCCTGGCTACAGTCATCAGACCTCGAGCCATGGGTGCAGGACAAGTTGGTCGATGTCCCCTGCCGAGGCGAAAACCTCTTTGGCAAGCCCATGGCTGAAAAGGCTGCAGAACTCAAGACCAAGACTCTTACCCGGACAAGGCTGTCCAGGAAAACCTCTGCCCCTTCTCAGAAGAAGAAGGGCTTGGGAAAAAGACCTTTTACCCGAGGAAGTCATCTGCCTATAAACAGTACCCTCATTATCATGCCTCTGTAGCTCCCCAACAGGGTCAGCAGGCCAAGGGGCAGGGACATGGGCCCCGTAGGTAGAAAACCCCCAAGCCACCAGCTCCGGCTCCTGCACAGCAGGGAGCGGGGTTTTGACTCCAGTGGCATAGCCTCTCCTCCTCAGCTGGTCCCTATCAGCACAGGAGGCCGGCTGGCCCTGTACGCCCACAGGTGGCCAGCCGTAACAAGGGATACCTGGGTACTAAGTATAGTCCAGAAGGGCTATCTCCTCCACTTCCACCAGGTACCCCCTCCTATTTTCCAGGGGAGCCTCCAAGACTTCCTCTGGACAGGGACTTACTCCTGCAGGAGTTAGCAGGTCTTGTAAAGGAACAGGCAGTGGAACCGGTGCCCCACCACCTGAGGGGTCAAGGCTTCTATTCCAGGTACTTTCTGGTACCAAAACGAACAGGAGGCCCCAGACCCATCCTAGACTTGCGGAATCTAAACAAGTTCCTGGAGAGGGAAAAGTTCAAGATGCTTACCCTTGGAATCCTGCTGCCCTACCTCCAGCAGGGAGATTGGCTATGCTCCTTAGATTTAAAGGATGCTTATACTCACATCCTCATTCATCCAGACCACAGACAATATCTCAGATTTGTAGTGGGAGGAAACCATTACCAGTACATGGTACTGCCTTTTGGCCTGACCTCCGCTCCCAGGGTATTCACCAAGTGCCTGGCGGTGGTGGCGGCCTACCTCAGGGTTCAAGGCTTTTTCGTCTTTCCATACCTGGATGACTGGCTTATCAGGGGTCACCCCCACAAGAGGCCAATCAAGCCACCCTCCGCACTGTCGCTCTACTGCAGCATCTGGGCTTTGTTATAAACTTCGCAAAGTCCACTTTGCACCCTTCACAGAACATGGAGTTCATAGGAGCAAGACTGGACACCTTTCAGGCAAAGGCCTTTTTGCCCATAGACAGGGCACACAGATTGAAGGATCTGGCCAGTTAGTTCCACAGCAATTCTCTGGTCTCCGCCAGACAGTTCCTGAGGCTCTTAGGCCACATGGCTTCCACGGTCCATGTGACTCCAAATGCCTGTCTACACATGAGGCCGGCTCAATGGGGCCTCAGAACTCAGTGGCACCAATCCACGGGAAGCCTCACGGACAGAGTGAGGGTGTCCACACTACTAGAGTCTTCTCTACAGTGGTGGCTTCATCTTCCGAATCTGGTGCAAGGGGTGTTTTTTCAGGCAACTCCACACTCTCAGGTGCTGACAACCGATGCTTCTCTTCAAGGTTGGGGTGCACATTGCCAGGGAGCATGTACTCAAGGCCTGTGGTCTCCTTGGGAGGCCGCACAGCAGATCAATCTCTTAGAACTGAGAGCTATCCGCTTAGCCCTGAGAGCTTTCTCCCATCTCATCTCTCACCAGTCCGTCTTGGTTCAGACAGACAATGAAGTTGCTATGTTCTATGTGAACCAACAAGGGGGCACAGGGTCCCGCCTTCTATGTTAGGAAGCGCAGAAACTGTGCTCCTGGGCAGTCAATCACGGTATTCTTCTCAAAGCGGTCTATCTCCCAGGTCAGGAGAATTACCTGGTAGACAGATTGAGCAGGCTCCTGCAGCCGCACGAATGGCAGTTGAATCCTTTAATGGTTCAACAGATCTTCCTGAGATGGGGTCTTCCAACCATAGATCTCTTTGCCAGTCCTCTGAACCGTCAACTTCCCAGGTTCTGTTCCAGACAGCCGCATCCTCTTAGAGTAGCAGCGGATGCATTTCTCATTCCATGGTCTACAGGCCTCCTATATGCGTTTCCTCCCACGCCTCTAGTGTCCAAGACACTGTTCAAAGTGATCCGTGACAAGGCAACCCTGGTTCCCACTTCTTTTGCAACTAGCGGTGGACACTCCTCTTCCTGTGGGGATGCAACCCGATCTCCTGTCTCAGGAGCAGGGATCTCTTTTACACCCCAATCTCCAGTCCCTCAATCTGATGGCCTGGCTGCTGAGAGGGTAGTTCTAGCGCCCTTACTACTGCCTAGGGAAGTGGAGGACGTGGTCTTGGCCTCTAGGAGGCAGTCCACCCGAACGTCTTATGCCCCTAAATGTCATAGATTCTCTACCTGGTGTACTCAACACAATGAGAATCCTTTCTCATGCCTGGTACCAGTGCTGCTGCAATATTTGCTTCACCTTTCCAACCTAGGCCTTAAGTCCAATTCTGTGAGAGTTCAACTTAGTGCTCTTTCAGCACACCACTCCTCAGTGGAGGGTCAGTCTCTCTCAAGCCATCCTTTGGTGGCTCACTTTTGCTTAAGCCTCCAGTGCGTCCACCTGCCCCTGAATGGGGCCTGCTTTTGCTTAAGCCTCCAGTGCGTCCACCTGCCCCTGAATGGGATTTAAATGTGGTCTTGCAACGGCTTACTTGCCCACCATTTGAACCTATGGCTACTTGCCCTCTGCGTTTTCTCTCCTGGAAAGCGTTGTTTCTGGTAGCCCTTACCTCAGCAAGGCGAGTGAGTGAGTTCAGGCCCTAGTATCAGATACACCTTATACTAGGTTCTATAGGAACAGAGTAGTCTTACGGACTCACCCTAAGTTCCTTCTGAAGGTTGTCTCCTCCTTCCACCTCAATCAGGAGGTGGTTCTTCCAACTTTCTTTCCCAGGCCGCATGCCAGCCGGGCTGAGATGGTCTTGCATACCCTGGACTGTAAGAGGGTGATGTCCTTCTACCTTGACCGTACGCGGGAGCACCAGAGGGCTGTTCAGCTCTTTGTTTCTTTTGACCCCAATAAGTTGGGGTTGGCTGTCTCCAAGCGTACTTTGTCCATATGGGTAGCCGACTGTATCGCCTGGGCTTACAGGGCAGTCGGCCTCTCCTTGCAGGGTCGAGTTACGGCTCACCGTGTCAGGGCGAAGGCTGCGTCAGTGGCTCATCTCCTCTCTGCTCTGTTGGCAGACTTCTGCCGGGCTGCTACTTGGTCTTCAAGCCAGACTTTTGCGGCCCACTACTGCCTTGAGAGGGAGTCCCGCAGGGATAGTGCTTTCGGGCAAGCGGTACTCCATAATCTCTTTGGGGTTTAGACAACTCCTACCCTCCGGCCCTGGTGTTGGGCTACCGTTCAGGGGCGTTATCAGAGAAGATTCTTTTCTTGCATGCTGAGGCTCTAGAGGGAGCTCATTTTTCAGCTTTGGGTCTCCGGTAGCCTTAAACTGGGGAGTCCCATATGCGAGGACTGACTTCCTGCTTGGTCCTGGAGAAAGAGTAGTTACTCACCTGTAACAGGTGTTCTCCAGGAGCGGCAGGAATCAGTCCTCACAACCCTCCCTCCTCCCCTTTGAGTTGCAGTCATATGATTTATTTTGTTATTTTTGCTGTCTTTTAGCTATGTCATAAGACCATGGGTTCTTACAAATGCTGAACACCGCTTAATTTAACAAAAAAAAAAATATATAAAAAAGGCATATTAAAAACGTTAATGAAAGCACAGCATTAGAAAATTGGACCTCATTCCTTTTATTTATTGAGGTGCTCACAGTTTGTATTCTTCATTTTGGGAAACCAAAACACTCGTGAAACACGACCTATTTTACTGTGTGATGTCATAAGACTGAACAAGATGGCACCCTTGGACGAGAAGGGGACCGCGCATGCGCGCTGCATTCCCAAAGGCTTTCTTTGAAAGCTGGGGAAATGCTCCGCACGGGGGCTCCGTCGGCGCCGACGTCACCCATATGTGAGGACTGATTCCTGCTGCTCCTGGAGAACACCTGTTACAGGTGAGTAACTACTGTATCTGTTCAAATACAACTGCAAGACCATATTGATCTAAATGCTGCATTAGACCCACACCAACATGGATTCAGGCCACATCATGGTATTGAAACTCTCTTAACCTCCTTATTCGACAACCTCATTAGGGGCATTGATAACATCAATAAAGGATTCATATTAATATTCATGGACATTTCAGCTGCCTTTGACACCATTTCTCACTCCATATTGTTACAGAGATTACAAGAAATTGGTCTATGTAACAATACAATAAAGAGGTTCTGTTCTTACCTCAATGATCGAACCCAACAGATCACATGCGGTGAAAACAAATCGTCAAAGTTCAGTGTACCACATGGCATCCCTCAAGGTTCCGCTCTATCCTCTATACTATTCAATATATATATTCAACCCATCTGCAGTATAATCAGAAATCACAAGATGCTTTACCATCTTTATGTAGATGACATTATGGTATACTTCCCTATCAACATTTCCAACCCAGACTTGACTCCCATAAACAGATGCCTAGAAGTCATGACTACTTGGCTCTCTAACAATTCACTCTCTGTCAACTGTGATAAGACTGAAGCGATGTATATCACCAGAAACTCATCCTTCTCGCCACCGCAAACTATCGCCGTTCGTGATAAATTTATTGCAGTAAAAGAAGAAGTAAAGTACCTAGGTGTTATTCTGGACAAAAATCTGTCTTTACGTACACACATTCTTAAAACTGCCTCCAAAGTGCATTACAGATTAAAAATCATCCGTCGTCTAAATCCTATTCTGAGCAATGATCATTTCCTTACAGTGTTTTGTTTTGGTTTTTTTAGTGCCATCAAGTCAGTGTTGACTCATAGTGACCCAGCTACCTCTGGGTTTTCTTGGCAATGTATCACTGTAAGTAGATTGCCAGCCTTTTCTTCTGAGGCAATGGAGGGTAAAGTGACATGCCCAAAGTCACAAGGAGTGCCATTGAGAATCGAACCCTTGTTTTTCTGGGTACTAGGCAGTTGCGCTAACCACTAGGCTACTCCTCCACTCCTCTGTATGGTGTACCAATCAATAATTACTCCCATTTTAGACTATGCTAATTCAATTTATCAGGGTCTTCCAATACAGTCCCTTTACCCTCTTCAACTGGTCCAAAATACAACAGCCAGGATTATCATGAACACATCTAGGAACATAAGATATGCCATACTGGGTCAGACCAAGGTCCATCAAGCCCAGTATCCTGTTTCCAACAGTGGCCAATCTAGGTCATACGTACCTAGCTGTTTCCCCAAAAGACACAGGTTCCACAGTGCTTGCATTGGGTCAAGGATTGATATCCTGGGTCCCTTCTTAATAAAGGTTTATGGACCTTTCCTCCAGGAACTTGTCCAAACCTTTTTTAAGCCCAGCTACACTAACAGCCTTTACTACATCCTCTGGTAACAAATTCCAGAGCTTGATTACATGTTGAGTGAAAAAATATTGTCTCTTATTAGTCTTAAATAGTTTACCCTGTAGCTGCATTGCATATTCCCTAGTCTTTCTATATTCTGATAACGTAAACAATCGATCTACGTTTACCTGTTCCACTCTGTTCATTAATTTATAGACTTCTATCATTTCTCCCCTCAGCCTTCTCTTTTCCAGGTTAAAGAGCCCTAACCGTTTTAGCCTTTCTTCATAGGAGTATCCTTCCATCCCCTTTATCATTTTGGTGGCTCTTCTCTGGAAAGAGCATATAACTCCAGTACATCAACAACTTCACTGACTTCCCATCATCTCATGTGTATGATATAAAGCAGCTCTTATTATCCACCAAATTTATTACAATACCTCCGCTGCAGCCCCTCAAAGCCTATTAATCCCAGTACAAGGCCCAGGCGCTCTAACATGTTAAACAGGCTCATTACACCTGTAGAATTTCAACGATCTAACCAGTCTACAGTCAGAAGAGCCCCATCACTTGCTGCAACTACCATTTGGAACTCTTTCTGATCACATGAGATCCACAAGGGATATAAAGGACTTCCGTTTAATGTTAAAAACATTCTTGTTTATGGACTACTATGGTTTCTCTCAGTGATTATATCCTGTTGTTATTGTGATTATATCCTACTGTTATAATTTATTCTTATTTGTTAATGACTTCCACTATTTTCTACTGTTTTTATTTCTTCTTTTCTTCTTATCTTATCACTTCTTCTAATTGTTCCAACTTTTTTCCTTTTATATAATTTTTTGTAATATTTCTTATTGTAAATCACTTTGATTGAAGGAAAAGGTGGTATATAAATCTGGATAAATAAATCACCCCAGGAACACCATTCTCACATTGAAACATGGTGGTAGCGGTATTGTGCTGTGGGGATGTTTTTCATTGTCAGGGACAGGAAAAGTGGCCAGAGGTAAAGGAACAATGGATGGCACTGAAGACAGGGCATTTATTGTGGAACACCTGTTTCAGTCTGCTTGAGATTTGAGACTGGGATGAAGGTTCACCTTTCAGCAGGACAATGATCATAAACATACTACTAAAGCTGCTTTAATGTGACAAATTTGAATCCTTTGGAGTGGCGTAGTCAAAGACCACACCTCAGTCCAATTGGAAACAGTGGCATTACTGGAGGATTGCTGTATACCAGCAGATCCTATCGAACTTGAAGGATTTGGAGCAGTTTGGCCTTAAGGAATGGGTTAACATACCAATGTCTAGATATGCTAAACCAGTAGTGATGTTCCCCAAGAGAGTTGCAGCTGTAATTGCAGCAAAAGGTGGCTCTACAACGTATTGACATTGGGGGGTACATACATATGCACATTCCTGCTTTCGTGAATTATCTGGCCTACATATTGTCTGTGCCACAATGAAGGATATTTTTCACCTTTACAGTTGTAGGCATGTTGTGTATATCACATGGTGTTAACCCCCCCAATCCCCATGTTGATTCTAGGTTATACTGCGACATGACAGGACAAACACAGAGGGGATGAATACCTTTGCAGTGCACTGTACATACATGCTGCCAATGTGCATGACTCAGATGCATCATCAGATGGGCCAAGGTCACATGCAGCATGTCACCAAAGCATTCCACGTTGGTGCATGCAGGGACACAATGGCATGGTGTCTGTGGCCAGGACACAGGTGTGCGGTGGTAGGGAAGTGGAGGATGGTGCAGAGGGGATGGTGTGTGACCGCTTGGTGCCGTCTTACTCTTTTGTAAGGAAAGTATGCACGGAGGGACAGTGCAGCTCTCTAATGGCACTGGCTATGTTGTCAGATGTGTGTGACTGGTCTGGTGGCATGTGTTTCTGCAATACATTGGCATCCAGGTTGGTGAGGAGACAGCTGCAGTTGAGACAGGGGAACGGAGTGCTGCACACTGTATCTAAATTGCAGCCACAATGCTCGATAAACAGGAAACACTCGTCAATAAGAAAAACTCTAAAACAGAGCCTCCTGCCGAACATTGCATTTTAAAGAGAGGCTGACCAACGTCATTCATTGAATATTCATAACTGGGCATTACAAGTGAATGTTCATTCATGAATAAACGTTGTATACTGAGACATAAGAGAAAGCGCGTGGTGGTGTATATATGCATTTAACAGATATATATGTATGTGTATGCATTCACACACAAGAGCAGCAGAAGCACCTCTCCTTGTTTATATATGATAACTGAGAAAGGATATTGAGATCAATGAAATATTGGACATACATCCACTGTATTATATAACACCTGCAAACAAAATGGAGGTATCCAAAGGAGGCTTGATGGGAGCTAAGATCATCATTCAAACAAAACAATGAAATCTAAGTAATCTGTACCTTCTTCTCTGCACTAAAATAAAATATGAGCCAACATTTATCTTATATCACCCCACATAAGGTATAAAGTTAAAGGACAACCGATCGAATTTTACTCCCACGGTGTAGTCTCCGCTTATAAGTTCCAAGACATTAGCGAAGCTATATATCTAAATTCAATCCCGAAGGGGCTACAGAATTCATCTGAAATATGTATCTCTGTTCGAGCCATAACAATGTTTTATCCATGTCCCCTCTGCGCCAGTGCTGATGTACCTGTTTAAGTACCAGAAATCTTAGATCTGCAAGATTATGGGATAGCTCTTGCTAGTACAACTAACGGCTTCTGTGGAATGTTACGTTTTGTACAACTTCGGTGTTCCACAAGCCGGGTACGAAGTGGTCTCTTAGTTTCCCCTATATATATAAGTTGACAGGGGCTCAAAATAACATATATCACATTTTCCATACTACAATTGGTGAAGGTAGAGAATGGGAACCATACTCCGGTTAATGGGTGTATCTTTATCTTTATTAAAACACTTGATAAACCGCTATGGCCAAAGCATTAAGCGGTGTACAATAAAATAAAATAAAAGTCAACACTCAAAGTAAGGAAAAGAACGCCATAAAATAATAGGAAAGCAGAAAGTCAAATAAGGACATAAAAGGTGAACATGAAAGAGGACTAAAACAGAAGATAGTACAGGCTAAAACTATTAAAATTACTATGAAGACCAAACACATACTTCAAACAAAGACAAAAAAGACAGACAAAATGACATGGACAACATATCTTAGGGATGGGAATCAGAGGGAAGGTCAAAGGCTTGTTTAAACAGGTGAGTTTTGAGTAATGATTTGAAGTGCGGATAAGAAGATTCTAATCGGAGGGTAGATGGTAAAGTGTTCCATAGAAGAGGACCCAAAAAGAAAAAGGCCGAGTGTCGGGTCTGTTCTAGGTGTTCTCGCGAAGGAGCAGGCAGAGCTAGACGGTTGGCGTGAAGGGAGCGAAGCTGGTGGTATGGGGTGTGGAGGGAGATGAGATCAACCAGGTAAGTGGGTTCACCCGTGTGAATGGCACGGTGAAGTAAGATAAGAAATTTATAGTGATAACGAAACCGAAGGGGTAACCAATGTAATCGAAAAAGAAGAGGGGTAACATGATCATAGCGGTGAGTGAAAGTAATAAGCCAAACAGCGGTATTTTGAACGGACTGGAGTCTTTGAAGCTGATAATTAGGGAGATTTGCTAGGAAAACATTACAATAGTCTAGTCTACTGATGACGAGAGCCAGTACCAAAGTGACCAATGAATCGAAGGGTAAAACTGAATGGACAGCCCTGATCTGACGTAAAGACAGAAAAGAACGGCGAGTGAGGGAAGAAATGTGTAAGTGGAAAGAAAGAGTGGAATCAAGAATAACACCCAGATAACGAAAAGAAGAAACCAAAGGGATAGGAATAGAATCAATCAGAGGCGCAATAGTCGGACAAGAGCCGCTTAAGGATACCCACATCGCGGTGGATTTAGCAGGGTTTAGATGGAGAACGTTCTGGGAGAGCCAAGAAGCAATATGCGAGAGACAGTCATTAAATGGAGATATATCCAGAATTAGTGGAGAGACGTGATAGAGAAGAATGATGTCATCCGCGTAGATGTAAGGAGACACAGGCAATTGTTGAATTAGAAGGGGCAACAGAGCAAGAAAAATATTAAACAGTAAAGGAGAGAGAACAGAACCCTGTGGTACACCACAAGTGAGCGGAAAAGAAGAAGAGGAATGACCATTCGAGTGAACAGTGAATGAACGAGCCGAAAGAAAAGAGTGAAGCCACTGTAAGACTGTACCCTGCAACCTACAGTCAGAAAGACGAGAGAGAAGAGTCCGGTGATCAATTAGATCAAAAGCTGCCGAAAGATCAAGTGTGAGAATTAGAGTAATATCACCCCGATCATGTGCAACATGCAGTTCATTCAATAGTGCTAAGAGGCATGAAGGCATCTCTGGTAGTGATGGCATGAGAGCACACCGAACATGAGCCATATTTAAGTATCCAAGGGAGGGTGGCTTGCGACGTCGGACAGGTATGACAGAGGGTGCCAAAAGTCCAGACAGGTTCTGATTTCTTTCATATGCTATAATCACTTTTTGTTTAGCAAAAGTAGGTAAAGTTTCAAGAATATGCCATTCCTCCTTAATTATTCTAGAAATCTGTCTTGAGAAGGTGGAGAAGAACAATGGACAGACAAGTTTATCCTTCTTAACTTTGATTTTATTAGTGATCAGGGTTTCTCATTCAGTGACCAACGCTCTCGAATAAGCTTTGTCTATATATTGTTTGTGATAGCCCTTCTCTCTAAACTGATCACCGAGATCCTGTGCATGCATCTCAAAATCTTCCTGACTCGTGCATACCTGCCTCATCCTTAGCAACTGGCCAACGGCTAGATTATTTTTCAAAGAACTGTTATGAAAGCTTTGATAATGAAGGAATTGTTTATGGTCTGTAGGCTTGCGATAGAGACTGGTTGTGAAACCATCTTGCAACTCATAACATCCAAATAGAGTATTTCCACTTTGCTATAATTAGCTTGGAATGGAAGATTGGGATTGCAGAGGTTAAATCACACCAAAACCTCTTCTACAATATAGGTCTCTCCCTCCCAAATGAGAAGAACGTCATTGATATACCACTGCCACAACCGAATATGCTGTTTAAACTGATGATTGCTCAAAAACAGTTGTTCAAAATGTGCTACATACAGATTAGCTAAGTTGGGTGCCACCAAGGAGTCCATGGCAACCCTGTTAATTTGTTTGAAAAAAAGGCCATCAAACCAAAAAAGTTGTTATAAAGTGCTATCTCTGCTAGCTGTGTAAGAAAAACATCGGAATACGTTTATGTTGTGACCTGTTTAGGAGGACTTCTTCACAAATGGACACAGCAGCCTCTTGAGGAATATTCGTATATAAAGACATGATGTCTAGGGTCACTAAGATCAAATTATAATGAAATGGTTGAAAGTCCTGCAATATTTCTATTCTATGTGACGAATCTTGTGTGTAAGATGGAATCTAGGTGACAAAGGGGCATGATAGGATATCCAAAAACTTTGAAAGAGGTTCTAATAATGACTCGATAGCCGAAATAATAGGCTTCTCTGGTGGAATATGAAGAGTCTTATGAACCTTTGGTAAAATATATATCATAGGCACTACTGGGTGTGGGACCCTCAAAAGCTCCCCTTCCTGGGGGGTGCTTGTGAGCCCGATGAAGATGGCCACAAAATAATCTCGCTCCTTCAGCCTCCAACCCATAACATGGCTACTCACCCGATTTAGAACAATGTTATCGACAGAAAACCCCAAAGCAGGATGATAAACTTGCTGCAGTATACTACATTGTCTATAATCTCTCCTAATCAATGACTGGGAGCTCTTAAAAGGGTTTTGGTACTTTTTTAAAACAAAGTTAAATTCTTTTTGCTGCTTTAGTTTAAAAGGAGAAATGTTTTCTTTACTGGGGTAGGTTTAAAACTCTGCATTAGTAACTTTCTCAGCTCTTTGGAGCTACTGACACATAATCTGGAGTTAGTGGGCTTGATTAGCCTGTGAAAGAACTGAGACAGCTAAGGTCTGCATAAAAGGCTTCAGAGCCCTGGACTGTTGCGGCATTCCTAACAGGGGCTATACATTTTAAACAAAGGTAAGAATTTGTGTTTTTTAAAATTGCTAGCTCTCTGACTGGGTGCTCTTAATAGGGTTTTGGCACTTTTTTAAAACAAAGTTTTTTGTGCTTTAGTTTAAAAGGGGAAATATTTTCTTTAGTGGCGTAGGTTTAAAACTCTGCATTAGTAACTTTCTCAGCTCTTTGGAACTACTGATCCCTAATCAGGAGTTAGTTCCCTCCCTAACCCCCCCCCCCCCAAACTCCCACCCACCCCTAGTGAATAGTCTTGCTTTATAGGGTACTTCCCAATTAACAAAACACAGGGACTTGGACCATCACATTTTGAATATAATTAAATAGATTAACTGCTTTTTCTCTGAAAGGACAGCTGGGAAACTGGCTGGTATTTTGGTAGATCTCTCTCTTTTGCTTTAACAGATACCTAAGCTCCACGAACTGAACAATGGCTGTGAAAAATCGTATTGCTAAAGCTGTTGCCCCCGTTACAGCTTCTGCCTCTGCCCAGACAGAGGTTCCAATGACAGTTGAAGGACTGGTTCCATGTGCAGGGTGCCTGCATGCTGAAGCTCTCAGGAAACAAATGGAGGAACTCAGAGAGGAGGTGGTGAGGCTGAGGAGCATTTAAGACAGTGAGAAGTACATTGATGAGATGCTTCCTGCAACATCTAAGTTCTCCAGCAGAGGAGAAGATGGGTGACTACAGAATGATGATGGTTGGACGCAAGTCACCAGGGCCTGCAGAACCACCAATTCAACTTCTCCAGCCTTTGAATTAAAGAACCATTATGCAGCCCTGGAAGTGGAGGAGGTGAAAGCATCCCTGGAAAGGGAAGAACCAGAGCTCAAGTGCCCCAAAGTTGCAGAATCGGTGACCACAAGGAAGCGAAGGGTAGTGGTGGTTGGTGACTTTCATCTGAGGGGTACTGAGGCATCCATCTGCCGACCAGACTTGATGACCAGAGAGGTATGCTGTCTGTCAGGTGCCAAAATCCAAGATATTAAGGAGAGTTTGCCGAGACTCATCAAACCCACTGACTATTACCCACTGTTGTTAATCCATGTCGGCACAAATGATATTCCAGGTAGCCTTCTGAGAGTATCAAAAGTGACTTCATGGCTCTGGGACAGAGGGTGAAGCAGATAGGTGAACAGGTGGTGTTCTCTTCAATCCTCCCTGTTGAGGGTAAAGGCCAAGGCAGAGAGGCTCACATTTTAGAGATGAATGCATGCCTACGTGGATGGTGTCATCGAGAACATTTTGGTTTCCTGGACCATGGGATGCTGTTTCAAGGGTTGCAGAGCAGAGATGGTGTCCATCTATCCAAGAAAGGTCGACATATCTTCAGTAGTAGACTGGCTAATCTCCTGAACAGGGCTTTAAACTAGATTCGTTGGGCATGGGTGAAGAAAGCCCCCAGGTAAGTGAAACATTAAATACCTTTATGGAAATGGGTAAAAGGTGTAACATATGGAAAGCAGTGTGTATAAATACCTGTAGGATGGGAAATAAGATCCCTGATGTTGAAGCATTGGTGGGAGTGGTTGACTTGGATTTAGTGGCAGTTGCAGAAACATGGTTCACAGAAAGCCATGACTGGGATGTAACTATACCAGGCTATACTTTATTCATAAAGGACAGGTTAGGAAGAAGGGGAAGAGGAGTGGCACTATATGTAAAAAATAATATTAAAAGCTTTGGAATTACAGAGCTTAAAAGGGAGAGGGGAGGCACTGTGGGTTAAACTAGAAAGAGGGAAAGAGAAATCTGTTTGCATTGGCATGACATACCGACCTCCCTCACAAGAGGAAGAGGTGGACAGAGAGTTAATTAAAGACATACGCAGCATTGCTAGGAATGGGGAAGTGCTACTGATAGGAGATTTCAATTGGCGTATTCCTGCTGCAGTATCTTCTAGAAGTAAGGAGATCCTGGATTATCTACAGGGAGATCTATTCAAGCAATTGGTAACAGACCCAACAAGTGAAGGGGCCATACTAGGTGCTTACCAATGGTGAAAGTGTTTCTGATGTTATAGTGGGAGATCATTTTGCATCCAGTGATCACCAGATGGTGTGGTTCAGTATTAGGACTAGGGCTGTTAGAATCCATTCAAAAGCGAGGGGCTTAGACTTTAGGAAAACTAACTTTGCCAAGATAGGCCAATACCTCAGGGAGTCTTTAGTGGGATGGGAACAACTGGAGGATGTAGAAAAACAGTGGGCAAAACCGAAAGGGGATATTTTAAGGACAACCAACCTTTTTGTTAAAATGCTAAATAAAGGTAAAAGGAAAAGGAGACCGCTATGGCTTTCGAAAGAAGTAGCTGAAAAAGTGAAGAAAAAGAAGGAGGCCTTCATGAAATACAAGAGATCACAGAAAGAGGAAGACAGGCTTCTATATTTGGAAAAACTTAAAGCTAGCAAAGTAGTCAGGAAAGCAGAGATTCAAAAAGAGGAGGAAATAGGCAATGCAATAAAATGGGGGGGATAAGACATTTTTCAGATATGTTAGTGAGAAGAGGAAGGGCAAAAGTGGTATTATCAGATTCAAGGGTGAAGGGGAGGAATATGTTGAAGCTGATGAGGATAAAGCGGAATTGCTTAACAAATATTTCTGTTCTGTGTTAACAGATTGATATAAACAAATGTGGTATGTTATTTTTACAATGTAATATAATTCTTGTATTCCATTCATTCACTATTCTGTAATATAATTTTGTATGTAATGACTTTCTGACTCCCTTTGTTGTATGCCTGCATCCTGGAAGGAGAGACTACGTGGCAAGTAATACGTGGCCTGTCACATGTGCAGAAGTACAGCGCTGACTTCCTTTGCTGTATGTCTGCATCCTGGGAAGGGAAAGTCTACGTGCTAATAACATGTAGCCTGTCACAGGTGCGGAAGTACAAAGAAGTGGAGCGAGACAATTATTAACCAATGAATGATAGACATGTTGGAAGTAGGAGAGAACCTATTGTACTATAAAAGGACTGTGAAACAGAGGACAAGTGTGAATGCTCAGTCAAGCATTTCACCCTTTCTTGTAAGAATGTAAATAAAGTAAAATAACTCTGCCTCACTGAGGAGTCTGTTATTGTGTAAAAAGTTATGTTTCTTACAGATTGGGGGCTCATGTCTAGGATTGTGTCATTGCTGGAGGAGACCACCACTGCTGAGGATGGAGAGACGCATCCCATTGAGTTCAACAGCCTCGTGTATCAGCGACAGGGGGGGGGGGCTCCAACAGTGTACTGACAGCAGAAGGAAAAATCAATACAGACTCAGTGAAGCAGACCAAGTATTAAACAAGGACAAACGCGTCAACTAAGTAATTCTGTGCACAGACCAAGGTAAGAAACAAGACTGTAAAGTATTGCCTTGGTGGTTGGGTATCGAGACAGATTGTTGTGCGTATGAGACGTGTCCTAGACACGAAGTGAGTGCGGAGTCTCAAGCCGCAGTTCCGACACATCCGCGAGGAGTGCGGCTGGAGAAAGACGAAGTGAAAAGCACATTGGTGAAACAGGTCTCAATGGGTTTCAGGAATTCCAAAGGAAACTCGAGTAAGGATGGGGTCAGGAATAAAGACCCCAGGTACATTCCTCCAGACAGTCAATTAGGGAGGATATTGGTATTAGTGAGCACACTAAGAATAAGGATAAAGCAAAGAAGTGTTTTAAGATTTGCTTATTTTTTACATAGACAAAAGAAAGCATAAAGCTAGCTGCAGTCTTCTGGCTGAAATTTGGCAGAGACGAAGAGTGGTTATGTCAAATCCTTAACTTATATGTGAACAGTGAAAAGATTAATTCAGCAAGTGTTAGCTCCTGCCAAAAAGAAATAGCAGAGGATGTAGTAAAAGCTGTTAGGTTAGCTGGGTTTAAAAAAGAAAGATTTGAACAAGTTCCTGAAGGAAAGTCCATAAACCATTATTAAAAGGGACCCAGGATATCACTGCTTGACCCAATACAAGCATTGAGGAACCTGTGTCTTTTGGGAAGATTGCTAGGTACTTATGACCTAGATTGGTCACTATTGAAAACAGGATGCTGGGCTTGATGGACCCTGGTCTGACCCAATATGGCATATCATATGTTCTTATGTTCTTATTTACTGAAATGGAAAAATGAAAACTCAAAGATATAGGGGCAATAGAAACTGAAAGGGGGGAAATGTGTTTTACTCGATGGCAGGCAGATGATAAACAAACAGGAACAGGACCTCAGAAAACACCCACAAACAGGAACAGAAGCGAGGGGCATCTTGAACACTTTTCAGAAGGCTGTGTTTGTGAGAAGCTAGCTAAACGTAAAGTAGACAAAGCGATGGGACCGGATAGGATACACCCTAGAGTACTGAGGGAAGTTGGAGATGTTCTAGCAGCTCCACTGACTGACTTTTCAATGCCTCGTTGGAGTCGGGAGTGGTGCCAAAGGACTGGAGAGAGGCTCATGTGGTACCTTTGCACAAAAGCGGAAGTAAGGATGTGGTTGAAAACTACAGGCCAGTTAGTTTAACTTCAGTAGTGAGTAAATTATTGGAAACGCTGCTGAAAGAGAAAATAGTGAGGTTCCTGGAGTCAAGCAGATTACGAGATCCGAGCCAGCATGGGGGAGGTCTTGTCAGACATATCTGATTGATTTCTTTGACTGGGTGACCAGGGAGTTGGACCGAGGGAGAGTCCTCGATGTAGTGTATTTAGATTTTAGTAAAGCCTTTGACACTGTTCATCACAGGCGACTTATAAACAAACTGAGCACCCTAGGGATGGATCCTAAAGATACTGCTTGGGTTAGAAATTGGTTGAGTGGGAGGCGACAAAGAGTACAGGTAAATGGAGCTCACTCTGAGGAGAAGGAAGTTACCAGTTGTGTGCCCCAGGGATCTGTCCTTGGTCCGGTTCTTTTTAACATCTTTGTTAGTGATATAGCGGAAGGGCTGTTGGGTAAGATTTGCCTCTTTGCGGATGATACCAAAATCTGCAATAGAGTAGATACCCAGGAAGGTGTAGATAACATGCAGAGGGATCTAGCTAAGCTTGAAGAATGGTCTAGAATTTGGCAGCTGGGATTTAATGTTAAAAAATGCAAGATCATGCATTTGGGCTGCAGCAATTTAAGGGAGCAATATAGTATAGGGGGTGAAGTACTTTTGTCCACATCCACAAAGAGGCAAACCTTACCCGACAGCCCTTCCGCTATATCACTAACAAAGATGTCAAAAGAATCGGACCAATGACAGATCCCTGGGGCACACCACTGGTAACTTCCTTCTCCTCAGAGTGAGCTCCATTTACCTGTACCCTTTGTCGCCTCCCACTCAACCAATTTCCAACCCAAGCTGTAACTTTAGGGTCCATCCCTAGGGTGCTCAGTTTGTTATAGCCTGCTATAGTTATATCCCAGTCATGGTTTACTGTGAACCATGTTTCTGTAACTTCAACTAAATCCAAGTCAGCCTCTCCCATTAAAGCTTCATCATCTGGAATCTTATTTACCTTGCTATGGGCATTTATACACACTGCTTTCCATATGTTGCCCCTTTTACCCATTTCCATAAAGGTATTTAATGTTTCACTTACCTGGGGGCTTTCTGCACCCATCCCCAATGAATCTAGTTTAAAGCCCTCTTCACTACATTAGCCAGTCTGCTACTGAAGACACGTTGACCTTTCTTTGACAGATGAACGCCATCTCTGTTCTGCATCCCATGGTCCAGGAAACCAAAACGCTCTCGATGACCCCATCCACACAGCCATGCATTCATCTCCAGGATGCGAGCTTCTCTGCCTTGGCCTTTACCCTCAACAGGGAGGATTGAAGAGAACACCACCTGCACCCCTATCTGCTTCACCCTCTGTCCCAGAGCCATGAAGTCACTTTTGATTTATTTATTTATTTATGTATTTTATTGTTTTTCTATACCACACTATTTATCATCAGCGTGGTTCACAAGTAACAAAAGTTGAACAATGTAGAACAGTCAAACATTGAACTTACAATGAACAGGGAAATTAAACATGGTGAACAGGTGAACTATGTACACTATTTACAGATAGTATAAGGGTGACATGGGATATTTGGCAATATGTACGAGATACAGTTACGTACATCTACAAATTTGTATTGTTGATTGGGGGTTGTTGGGGGTTTAGGTGCCCTGATGGTAGTGCGAGAGAAGTTACTCTGTGAGAGCTGCTATGGGTGGGGGTAGGGAGGGCTAGGTGATGTTGTCAAAACTGGAGAGGTGTAGGAGGAGAGGTGATGTTTGGGGGAGGGGGGAGGCTAGGTGATGTTGTCAGAGTTGGAGAAGTGTTGCAGGAAGAGGTGATGTTTGAGTGCCTTCCTGAACTGGGGGAGGTTGGTTATGGTGCGGAGGTCTGGTGGGAGGGCGTTCCAGCGAGCGGGTGCATAAAGTGCAAAGGCACGCTTTCTCTTAGTCTTGGAGCATTTGATGATGGCTTTTGGAAGTAGTATGGTGTTGCAGGCTATTGATCTCCTTGATCTGTTGAGGGGGGTCGGGTGTACAAGGTCTGATAGTGAGGTAGCTGTGCTTCTGTTGATTGCCTTGAATGTCATTGTCAGGACCTTGAAGGTGATCCTACAGTGTACAGGGAACCAGTGCAGATATTTTAGGATGGGGGTGATATGGTCTTTTCTTGATGCTCCATAGAGTGTTCTGGCTGCAGGGTTCATCGCGAGCTGCAAGGGGTTTAGTGAGCTCATTGGGAAGCCGAGCAGGATGGAGTTGGCGTAATCAAAATGAGGCATAATTAGGGCCTGAAAGACTGTTTGGAAGTCATTCGGTTCTAGAATCGATTTTATGTGGCGTAGAGTCCTAATTTTATGGTAAATTGCTCTTACGGTATTGCCTATCTGGGCTTGCATGTCGAGACGCTGGTCGAGTGTTACGCCCAGGTATCGAATCTTCGTCTTGGAAATGAGTTCTGCATTGCGGACCTTGAGTGATGAGGGTGGGGTGAAAGACTGATCTCTGCTGATGAAGAGAACCTCTGTCTTTTTGAAGTTTATTTTGAGTTCTTGAGCTTGTAACCATTCTGTGACGGCGTCGAAGCATGTTGAATGCTGGGATAGGTCTGGTCGAATTGTAGATATTGGGGTAAACATTAGGACATCATCAGCATATACTAGGCAGTGAATGTTGAATGACCGGTTGAGGTTGCAGATGGGCTGCATATAGATATTGAATAATAGGGCTGAGAGTGACGATCCTTGTGGAACCCCTTTCTCTTGTGGGAATGGAGCGAACATGGATGGGCCAGAGCGTACATGTTGCCATCTGTCGTTGAGATATGAAGCGCACCAGGCGAGTGCACTCCCGTTGATGCCCTTATCTGAAAGGCGGGAAAGGAGTAGCTTGTGGCTGACTGAGTCAAAGGCTGCTGCGATGTCAAGGAAGATGAGAGCAAAGCCTTGTCTAGTATTGTCAAGCCCAGTGGTTAGGGTGTTAAATAAGGTTGTCAGCAAGGTTTCTACTCCATGTGACTCCCTGAACCCATGCTGGCAAGGGTCAAGGGGTGCGTTTGTTTCGATATGATGAGTCAACTGCTGTTGGACTATTTTTTCCATAATTTTGGCTAGGAGAGGGATGCTGGATATTGGCCTGTAAGAGTCCATCTTAGCGGGGTCAAGCTTAGTGTTTTTCAGCAACGGTCTTATTGATGTCTGCTTTAGGTTCTGAGGGAAGGTTCCAGAAAGGAGTGAGGTGCTTATCATCTTGGACAAAAAAGGACTAAGCTTGGTCCGTAGGGCTTTTATCCAGTGTGAGGGGCAAGGATCGTTGGGTGCTGTGGTGGTATTTATAGTCATGATGATGTCTTGGATATCCTTTACAGTTGGGGGGGAGAAGGAAGAAATTGTATGTTGGGTATCTACTGGAATTGGTGGGGGGGGAGGATGAAGTGAGAGGTAAGGAGGATCGGTCAGGGGTTTGAGATCTTGAGGATCGGTCAGGGGTTTGAGATCTTGAGGGAGTGGTAGATTGGTTTGTTTTGGCTCGTAGATAATCTGCGTATTCCTGTGGGTCTGGGAGCTTAGATTGGCTGGGAGAAGGTTCCTTTGCCAGTGTTTTTACAAGATTGAAGCGCTCATGTGGTTTGTTTATGAATCGTTGTAAGATCTCTGCGTGGTACTGCTTCATTCTTGTGGACACAGAAGTTCTGTGGGCATCTAGATGGGTGGTGTAGGCGACGTGGTTTTCGGTTGTCCTTGATCGGCGCCATCGTCTTTCAAGCTGCCTAAGTTGACGGAGGGAAGCCGTTAGATCAGGTGAATACCAGGGTGCCTTCTTCCTTTTGCCAGACATTTTGTTGCTGGAGGGGGCCTCAATTACAGCATTGAGACTCTTGTTCCATAAGGATAGCATGTCTTCCAGGTTTTGTTCTGGTGGTTCCAAGAGAGGCTGAGCTCTCTCAAGGATCTCTTCTTTGTTAAAAGGGCGGTAACGTTTGGAAGTTGAAGTAGGCGGTACGATTGCAGTAGGGGGGTTATTGGGCATGGAATGAGAGGGCATTGAGAATCTGATTAGACTGTGATCAGACCATGGCACTGAGCTTAGTGAGAGATCGATCTTGTGTGAGAGGGGTGGGTGGCTGCTTGTGGTGCGAATATAAGGTCAAGCATGTTTCCCTTGATGTGGGTGGGGGAGTCGACCAGTTGGGTGTAGCCTAGTGCTTTGAGGGCGTCGAGGAAGGCCTCGGATTGGGTGTCTTGAAGGGCAGGGAGGTTAAAATCACCCAGTACCCAGTTTGCAGTACGTGATTTGCTGGGGTTGCCAGCAAGGTCAATGATTGGGGAAAGGTCATCTGGTGATGGGGACGTGCTCTGTATATCAAGTTGATGGTGCAGTGTTTATTTGCTATGGAGATGTAGTCGAGGTGAGGGGTGCTATTGGAGGTGATTAACTGAAATTGAAGGTTGTCTTTGGTCAGGATAAGTGTTCCTCCACCCTTTCGGTCGGTCCTGTGACATGAGTGGATAGAGAAATTAGGGGGCACTGTGACGCCTCGTCTTACCAATTACACCAACTTGTGACGCAGTGTATTTGGTTACAGCGCCATGTATGTTACTTTGTTATCGCTGTTCTCTGGTTGAGCAAAATTGTAGTTGTAGGCCCAGTGATCACAGCCAAAGCAATTTGAAGGTAAACAATAGGTTTATTGTCCCCAGCAGGTTTTCTTCACCCCAGAACAGATATTCAAGGATAACAACATGGATAAAGCAAATAAAGTCCTGTACAAATGTTCCCTGATACTTCTCAGGTTACTGTAGTTCAAAACAACTGTAGACTTTCTTAACAGCGATACTCATTCAAGGCATTCAATAAAGAACTTCCAACAAGTGTGGTTTTCCTCTTCCACCTTCACATGGATAATTCAGTTCAAGCCTTAGAATTATGCACTTCACTAGTGTCAGCAGTCAGACAACTTCCTGTCTGTACTTAAACTCTATTTTCTACATGCTTTTAAAACAGCCTTAAAACATTGCTTCTGTTTAAGCTGTACATTTAAAAGTCACACTGGCAAATCCCGCATTCCATCTCAGAGCTACTGTGATCAGACAATGGAATGTCGGTTTGCATGGATTCTTCGTCGCTGAGTTGAGCTCCTTGGCTATCTGGCCTATTCGAGTCTAGGGCTCTTAAATGGTGGAGGAGATCTTGTATCTGCTTTTCTCCCCTCTCACTGCCTGTCCTGCAGTCTTGTAAGGATAACTGTTTATTCAGCCTCTTAAAGAGCTGGGCATAAGGATTTCTTCCTTCTTCCTTTTTCCTATACCTTATTCCCTGTTGAGGAACTACGTGTTTCTTGTAACTAGGCTTTTCAGGGACTCTACCTATCTCCCATTCCTCCAGCTCAGTATCTGTGCTTGAATCACGCTGCTGCCAATTATGAGCTAGCTGACGTGCACCTGTGCTGGCTTCTAGCTTACAAGTTCTACCACGTTCACTGCCAATATTGCAAGGTAAACTATCAGGGGAATTACTTCTGTCTCTTTCAGACACAGGCTCTATGTTCTGTTTAAAAGGCTTATAAGTTTTTCTGACCTGGTTCAGCTTTTCTTGAGGGCAATCCCTTCCTGGGAGGATTCTCAGCTGTTTCCCCAGAGACGTGGCTCTCTCTCTGCAAGGTGGCTGGCAATGGTCCAGGTAATTGGATCCCAGCTGGTCACGCTTGCTCTGAGCTCGGCCCCTCTTGGATAAGGATTCTGTTTCTGTTCCTCTGCCAAGAATGCCTGACTCCAAGGCTGTATCTGCATTCCTGGAGTCCCCTTTTTCTGGCTTTGCCAAAGGTAAGTTCCTATTTTGCCTTTTTCCTTCCTCCTGTAGCTCTCTGCGTTCCTCCTGTGATCTCCTCTCTGATCCAGCTGATCCTGCTGATCTTGCTGCTCGGGCTGATCCTGCAGATCTTGCAGATCTCCCTGATCCTACCACTTCCTGGTTAAGTGGAGTGGTTTGTCCAATCAGGTGAGAGTCCACCCCTTTCCCTGGTTGGCTAGCTCTCCCTGTCAGCCTAGAGCTAGGGTGTGGCTCCCTTTCTTTTCTCTCCTGCCCTGCAACTCTGTGCGCTGAGGTTTTAACCGTCAGCTGCCCTGTATTCCTGGCAGGTTCAGAGGAAAAAGTTTGTTTAAAAGCCTTTTTCTTGTGCTCTGACAGCTCTGCCTTGTCACAGCACATATTGATGGAAGAGAACAGAATCCGAGGCTGACATCCATGTCTCAGTAACGCATAGGATGTCGAGCTTGTGGGTGGCTAGCAAGTCAGTTATGGCCGGCCATTTTTTACGGATGGAACGGCCGTTTATGAGCGCACATCTAAGGTCGCAAGTGGGGGTGTACTTCTCCTGCTGAGGGGAGCAGGGCTGTTGGTGGGCGATATAAATGAGGTGGGGGTACTATATGTGTCCAGATCTCCCTGTCTGGTGATGAGGTGGTGAATGGTACCTTTTCCATGAGCCGTGCAGAATTGGGATGGGGTTATGAGAGGGGGTAAGGGCTTGAGAGCCGTGCATCAATGTAAGTATCATGCAGCAGCAGGTTAGGGTATATGAGGATGTGGATGTGGTGGGTGGAAGCATTGTGACTGAGTGGTGACAAGGCTCTGTATCTGTCGGGTGGGGCTGGGTTGGTTAGCCTAATGGTATGAGTTGATACAGCTAACTTAAGTTCTAAGCTACCGGTTAGAACGCTCAGAGGATACCTGGCAGTATCATTTGTGCCACAAGGAGGGAACAAACGGAGCAAGAGACGTAGGTTGGTAACAGACTGCTTTATTGATGATAGTCCCTACGCGTTTCGGCAAACGCCTTCCTCGGGGGACATACAGCTAACATAGAATAAACAAACAATGTTAAAACAAAACAATATTAAACACCATATCATAATAAATACAAAGTAAAAAGTCAAAAGATAAAAAATGGATAAATAATAAATGAATAAATTATGAGGTGAATTCAGATAACAATAAGAATGAGAAGGGCCGAGACAGGAGACAAACCATTTAATCCAGACATTAAAGCCTATGTAACCTGGTTTAAGAGCAGTGACAAATATACATGAAAAATGAGAATAATTAATAATTTAAAAAGGAACCTAACAACTATACATGCATAACCTATAAAAAAGAGTAGAATAAGATAAAGGTCACATTGAAATGTAGAACAAGTGTATAAACTGTATTAGATAAAAGGTGGTCCAAGCAATAAGCTCATATATATAAAACAGAACCTACCAGTGCTATGTCAGATGAGGTGTCTCTTTAAGACAGTTTGGTCGGACTATAATACAATAGCTAAAATATGAAAGAACAAGCAATAAAACCATAAAAACACAAATTATATAAATATACTTCCTTTTCGCTTCTCCGGGCCAGTCCAGGGTAAGGTAGGGTTGTCAATCCCCTATAGCAACTGAGGACTGAAGGCTCCAAGCTTTTCATGTGAAGTGAAGCCACTCCCCCTTTGGGTAATCTGGCAGTCTTTCAGTCCTCAGTAACTATAGAGGATCGATTCTGTCTTCTCCCTCTGATTTACCCCTTCTGGTAGCTTGTAATTCTTTTTTGTTTTTGAGAATTTATTTATTGGCTCTAGCAGAGCTGATACTTCTATAGTCCTTATGTAATTTGGTGTTGAGAAGCACTATGCCTTTAAGAGCGTTCAGACACGTTGAGTGACTTTCCCCACAGTGTGAGGTAGAGCCTGCCTCTTACACTATCTCCGTCTCGGATAGCAGAGTGATACTGGGGGCCCCAGGTTTCTCCTCTGTTTTTCCCAGCTCTAGTTGGTATCCAGTTTCCTCGCTAGCGGCAAGACCGGGGTACCGGCTCTAATTCTCTATCGGTGAGTGTCTTTTTTCAGCGTTGTGATTCTTTCCGCCGGTTTGGAACCGCGGGCTCCGGGGCGGTTTTTCAATGTCGTTTTCTTTAGCGTTTCGCCGTTTTTGCGACTGGTTGTGCTACATTATTCATTTCGGGGACTTTCTTTAATATGGCAGAAAAGCCTTCAGTTAATGTACCAGAGTCAGTTTTACACGCCGAAAAGGCGGGAAAGGCGGCCATTTTGGCAGCGTCGGGCAGTGCTCTAGCAGAGCCTCAAAAGCCGCATAAACGGAAGGCTAAGTCCTTTAAAGAGGCGGTTTCATCTGATAAGCCCTCTCTCACCTCTGTTATGCCTCAAGATGATATGCTTTCCTTTTTTTCGCCAGAATTCATACTGGCAATGCACAAAGCGTTTCTGATGCGCTCCTCTCAGCCTCCTGGACTGCCCGCTGTTTCTAGTCCAGTTCCACCTGCCCTGCCTGTTCCAGTTTCTGATGATCCAGGTGAGGGATCTTCTGCTTTTCAGGACAGGGTAAAGGATCCTTTGTTATCTCAGGAAACTCTACTGTTGGGACATGGGGATCCTGAGGTTCTGTCAGACCCAACTTTGGATTTAGAGGCTGATGGCTTAGAGGAAGGTGAGATACCTCCTGGAGAGGATCCTAACATTTTCAGGGTTTTTCGTAAAGAGGAACTCTCTGCTCTCATTTCCCACTCTTTGGCAGCACTACACCTGCTTCTTCCACCGGCTTCTCAGGAACCGTTGGAAGATCCGCTACTACAGGGTTTTAAAACTGAACAAAGGTGTTTTCCATTGCACCGAGTTATCAAGCAAATGATTGATTCAGAGTGGGAGTGTCCAGAGGCTTCGCTACGTGGCAGCCGCGCTTTGTCGCGGTTATACCCCCTTCCTCAGGAGATAAAGGACTTATTTCGCATGCCGAAGGTGGATGCTATTATCTCCGCAGTGACCAAAAAGACTACTATCCCTGTGGAAGGTGCAGCGGCTCTTAAAGATTTGCAAGATAGGAAATTGGAAATTCTGCTGAAGCAAGCCTTTGATTCTAGTGCCTTAGCGCTACAGGCGGCGGTTTGTGGGGCTTACGTATCTCGGGCATCCATTCATTGGTTGCAGGGAGACGTTTCTTCTGAGGCTACGTCTGCAGTTCCGGATGTGGCAAAATTAGAATCCGCCGCTGCTTATATGGCGGATGCCTTTTATGATTTGCTGCGGATTGCGGCTAAGACCATGGCCTCGCTAGTTGCGGCCAGGCGGTTTCTTTGGTTACGCAATTGGTCGGCAGATGTCTCCTCCAAGTTGCGACTTAGTAAGTTGCCCTATCAGGGAAAGTTGCTTTTTGGGGAGGCTTTAGAGAAAATTGTGAAGGATTTGAGCGACTCTAAAGGAGGGCGTTTGCCGGCAGACAAGCCCAAGCCTACGCGATCGAATCCCAGTTTCCGAGGTTCTGGCCGAGACTCTCGTAGATTTCGTGGTGCGCGTTTTGCTCCCTATTCCAGGGGCCGTTCCAATTTTAGGGGACATTCCTTTCGTGGAGCCAGAGGGTTTGGCAGATCCTACTTTAGTGCCTCTCAACCCTCTGTTAAGAAGACCCAATGAAGGTCTGCCGGTCCAGCCGCTAGTGCCTGTGGGAGGTCGCCTACAGGCTTATCTTGCGGCCTGGACCGACGTCTCTTCCGACAGATGGGTGTTGGAGATCATTCGGAGGGGATACGCCCTCGATTTCGCCTGCCCGTTGTTACCCGCATTTGTAGTGTCTCCCTGTGCTCCCGGATGGAAGACACAGGCCATTATGGACACTCTCCGTCGCCTGTTGCAGCTGAAAGCGATAGTTCCCGTTCCTCTAGACCAATACGGTTGCGGTCGATACTCGATTTATTTTGTGGTTCCCAAAAACGAAGATTCTTTTCGACCCGTCTTAGATCTCAAAGGTGTCAACCGTACTTTGCGGGTGCCCCACTTTCGCATGGAGACGTTGCGTACGGTGATTCGAGCGGTGCAGCCGGGTGAGTATCTTTCGTCCATCGATCTCACGGAAGCCTATCTGCATATTCCCATCAGACCCTCGCATCAACGTTATTTACGTTTCGCCCTGCCCATGGGTCATTTCCAATTTCGGGCGTTGCCCTTCGGTCTCGCTACAGCTCCCCGTACATTCACCAAGCTGATGGTGGTAGTGGCAGCTGCGCTGCGGAAAGAAGGTATCAGAGTTCATCCTTATCTCGACGATTGGTTGATCAGGGCCGATTCGCGGGTAGAGTCCATCCAGGCGACGGCTCGAGTGGTTCAGCTTCTCGAGCAGCTCGGTTGGGTGCTCAATCAGGCCAAGAGTCAACTGCAAACGATGCAACAGCTGACTTATCTTGGAGCGTTCTTCGATACCGCACAAGGGAAAGTCTTTTTGCCCGAAGTTCGCGTGGACAAACTCGTGCGGCAAGTCCAAGCCTTTCTCAGCTTGACGGCGCCGTCGGCGTGGACATATTTACAACTGTTGGGTTCCATGGCGGCGGCACTGGATCTGGTTCCGTGGGCCAGGGCTCACATGCGACCCTTGCAGCAAGCGTTGCTCTCCCGTTGGTCTCCGCAACTCCATCTGCTCTCTCAGCTTCTACCCTATCCGGAACGGGTGCTTCACAGTCTACAGTGGTGGTTGATTCGGGATCACCTCACGGCGGGTGTTCCCTTACAAGACCCCTCGTGGGTGTTAGTCACCACGGATGCCAGTCTCTCCGGCTGGGGAGCTCATTGTCAGGCGCGCGTTGTACAGGGTACTTGGACACCAGAGGAAAGCTCTTGGTCGATCAACAGGCTCGAGCTGCGAGCGGCTCGTCTAGCTCTGCTTCATTTCGAATCGTTGATCAAAGGGACAGCAGTCAAAGTTTTCTCCGACAATGCCGTCACTGTTGCGTATATCAATCGTCAGGGCGGTACAAAGGTTCCTTCTCTCCTATCCGAATGTCAGCTATTGATGGAATGGGCGGAGAGCAATCTAGTGGCACTGTCGGCAGCGCACGTCGCTGGCAAGGAAAATGTTCAGGCGGATTATCTCAGCCGCCATCTCCTCGATCCAGGAGAATGGGAATTGAATGCGGCAATATTTCACCAGCTGACAGTGCATTGGGTTCAGCCAGTGATGGATCTCATGGCCTCTTTCAACAATGCCAAAGCCAGCCGTTTTTTCAGCAGGCGCAGAGAGCGCATGTCAGAAGGTCTCGATGCCCTCGCTCAACCATGGCCTCTCGATGCTCTCCTCTACGTCTTCCCGCCTTGGCCAATGTTGAGTCGAGTTATCCGCCGCATTGCGCAACACCGCGGTCTGGTGATTCTCATTGCGCCCGATTGGCCTCGGCGTCCATGGTATGCCGATCTCGTTCACCTCCTTGTAGCTCCGCCGTGGCCTCTTCCTCTTCGAGTCAACCAGTTGCAGCAGGGTCCGATTCTAATGCCGCGGGTGGATCACTTCTTGCTTACGGCTTGGCTCTTGAAAGGTCTCGCTTGATCAGCAAAGGTTATGCAGATTCAGTGGTTACCACTTTGCTTCAATCTAAGCGGCCTGGGACTTCTTTGCTATATGTTCGGGTCTGGAGAATGTTTGAGTCTTGGTGTTCTCAGCGCCAGGTGTCGCCGATGGCTTCTACTGTGCCTCAGCTTCTCCTCTTTCTGCAGCACGGGTTGGATAAGGGTCTAGCGCTAAATACCCTTAAGGTACATGTCGCGGCACTGTCCTGTTTTCGGGGTTTCATTCGCCGTCGCCGTCTGTCGACCTATCCGGATGTTCAGCGTTTTCTGCGAGCAGCAAAACTTCTCCATCCTCCACGGCGTCCGTTTGTACCTCCTTGGGATTTGAATATTGTGTTAGACGCTTTTTCTCGGTCGCTCTTAACTTCTATTTGTGCTCAACACATCCGAGAGTGTTCTTGGAAGACAGCTTTTCTCGTAGCCTTGTGTTCGGCAAGACGGATTTCCGATTTGCAGGCCCTGTCTTGCAAGGAGCCTTATCTGCAATTTCTGCCCGAACGAGTGTTACTAAGGCCTGTTCCCTCGTTTTTACCTAAGGTCCTATCTGTTTTTCATATTAACCAGTCAGTGGCTTTGCCCGTATTTTCACAGAGCGACGGGTCACCTATGGACCGGGCTCTCAGGCATTTAGATCTTAGCCGAGTGTTGCGGACGTACCTGAAGGTCTCCCAACCGGTTCGAAAGACCGACAGGCTTTTTGTCCAGTGGGCCGGCCCCCGTAAGGGCCAAGCTGCCTCAAAGGCTACTATTGCTCGCTGGGTTCGCTCCGCAATTGCAGCGGCTTACTCTGCTCGGGGAGTTTCGCCACCTGTGGGTCTCAAGGCTCATTCAACACGAGCTATGGCGACTTCCTGGGCGGAATTTGCCTTTGTTCCTCCAGTTGATATCTGCAGAGCGGCGACGTGGTCTTCCTTACATTCCTTCACTAAACATTACCGCCTAGATGTTCAGGCCAGAGACGATGCGAAAGTGGGAGCATCGGCTCTTATCGCTGGTTTAGCGGGTCCCTCCCATTCTTAGGTACTGCTTTGGTACTGCCCTACCTTACCCTGGACTGGCCCGGAGAAGCGAAAAGGAAGATGAAATTAGTTCTTACCTGCTAATTGTCTTTCCTTGAGCTTTCTCCGGGCCAGTCCAGGGACCCCCCCTGTTTGCTATCTCGATTGAGTAGTCTTTGCAAGCCCCTACAGGATTTCAACATATATGCTCACAGGAGACATCTGAGGGCTTCTAGTACACTTTCTAGACTATTCGCAGCTATTTGAAAAAAAAAAAAAAAAGACCGGTTGTTTTTGCTGTTTAAGGACTATAGAACATTATCAGTTTTTCAAGGGTTCATCTATTGTGTTTAGTTTCTTTCTGTTTAGTTGCTTTGTCAGAAGGAGACTGCCAGATTACCCAAAGGGGGAGTGGCTTCACTTCACATGAAAAGCTTGGAGCCTTCAGTCCTCAGTTGCTATAGGGGATTGACAACCCTACCTTACCCTGGACTGGCCTGGAGAAAGCTCAAGGAAAGACAATTAGCAGGTAAGAACTAATTTCATCATAAGAACAATAAATAATGATCAAATGTTATGAATATTATAAAACAATGTGCAACCATAAAAATATAAATATAATAATGAGATAAACGTATAATAAATTATATGAGTACATATAAAAGAATAAATGCCATTGCAAAGATCAAACGAATGCATATAAAAGAAATTAAGGGTTAATAAAAAAATATATATGTATACATATAAACGTGACATGACACTAGCTATTTAAAATTGCTATCGCAAGATTGTCCGGTACTTGTAGACAGATGAAAGGTCAATTAATAGGTTGTGTAAAAAACTATAAACAACAACATGTGTAGAAGGAGCTAATCGAAAAGAGCTAGGAGACCATATAGTGAATAGGTGCAGAGAATTAATAACAAAACTTTTAAGGTTAAGGAGCAATGAGAAGGATAAAAGGTAAATTTAAAACATCAACAGGATAAAGGTGAATACGTGCATTGTGTGACTCTGTTAAGGGTTGAATTATCATGGGAATGGAGGTGTATAAATACAATCTTCAGAACAGGAGCAAGTAAATGTGTATGATGTAAAATAGGAACAGAAATGTGAAGAAAATAAAAGACCGTGTCAACATGGACGGTAAAACTGACAGAAACACTGGATAAATTCAAGAATTTTTTATGCAATGATATGGAAGGGTTGGGCATGGAACGAAAATTGTAGAAGTGTGCTGGGAGTGACAACTCCTCGAGTGTGAGGAAAGTGTTAGGAACCTGTAAATCTGGTCAAACCGCTAGAAACGTGACAGTATAAAGAATGTGAAGAAAAAACTTGCAATATAACAGAACATAGTCTTACATTTATCGATGATTGGTCCTGTGCAGACAGTGTAGAAATTATGACAAAAATCACAACAATGTACTGTGTATAAGAACGGCGTGATGACAATGAAAGGCAACCTCGGGAAAACGAGCAGTTTATGTAGGATGCCAATTTTCACGCCTTTCAAGATGACGTAACAAATGGGCAGAGTCAAATACAGCCGCGAAAAAAACGAGTGAGGGCGGGAGGAGATAGTACGGTGCAAAAAAACTGTAATATCAAATCATTCAGAAAAGGAAAGTGGATTATAGATTCAAAATAAACCCTATCATGAATCAATATTTGGAAAGTCGGCATAGTGAAACGGAACGGCAGGAAGTGGTAGAACCAATGAGACAATAAATAAATTAGTCAGGGATTAAAAAAGGGGAGATAAAAGGAGCAAAATTAAAAATGCAATACTCAATAAACCAGAAGGGCAAAGGATGAACCCTTAAAACTGCATGTGCAAAATTTAACGGAGTAAAGTAGTGATAATTATAATAACTCGAATCTGTAATAGTCCAGTGTGAACTGCCTGTATGGTCATGTTGAAGTACAATGAAATGCAATTGAACATTGGTAGAACATGAGTACAACAATGTATGCTGTCAAACACATATATATATATATATATATATATATATATATATATATATATATATATATATATATATATAAAAGGGGGATTAAATTGATTGTAAAAAATACTATGTATATTAAATGTATGTAAAAGGGGGGTTATCTAGTGAGGATGGTAAAAACATGTTTAAAAAAAGTGTATGAGCTGATTCATAAAAAAACTGAAAGATCACTTTCTTGGTTAAGCCCGAACGGTTCCAAGGTATTCAGTTCATAAATGAACCGTTGTTCTACCTTGAGTAAGGTATTGTTGATATCACTGCCACGCCAGTGTGGAATAACCGTCTTAATCACCAAGAATTTGAGGTCACTAACCATGTGGCTCTTCTCTAACCAATGCGAAACTAATGGTTTGTCAGTAAGTTGTCTCTGAATGTTGCTCCTGTGTTCAATAATGCGTGTCCGTATTTGTCGTGAAGTTTTGCCTATGTAAACCATATCACAAGAGCATAATATCAGATAAATAGCATTGATGGTCTTACAATTTGAATAATGATTTATAATTATTTTGTGACCCGTGGATTTATGTATGAAAATTTTTTTTGTTGTGATGGCATGAAGACAAACAGAACAATTGCCGCAGCTGTAGTGGCCTCTAACTTTAAGAGAGGGTCGAGGAACAGTGAGAGCAGAGGGAACTAAAAAATGACTTAAATTCGGCGCCCGTTTATATGATATCATCAGCCGTTTAGATTGATAGGCAGGTAAGAAGGATATAAGACTCCATTCTTGTTTCAGGATGTCCGTGATAGTCTTGGAATATGATGAGGTGAGAGGGCAGGTGACCATATCTGTTTGTGAACGTATTGTATTCTGCAGGAGTGTAGGGCGATCTGTAGCTAATGCTCTTTGATATGCTCTGTGAATGCATTTATTAGGGTATCCACGTTGTTCAAACCTTCGATATAAATCCGTAGCATGTTTCTCAAAGTCCATATTGTTGGTACATAACCTCTTAATCCTAAGAAATTGACTGATAGGGAGATTTTGTTTAAAGGCAGTACTATGACAACTGTCATATGTAAGAAAAGTATTTCTATCAGTTGATTTACGGTATAAATCAGTAACAAAACCTTCATCTGATTTCTTAATCATGATGTCAAGATATGGAATCGATTCTAGGCTATATGTTCCCTCAAATTGCAAGTTAGAATCTAATGTGTTGAGCCAAGTATGAAAAATATGTAAGGTATCTTCAGGGCCATCCCAAATTACAAGTACGTCGTCAATATAACGTTTCCAGAGCCGGATGTATTTCTTGTAAGGATGAAAGGACAAAAATTTATTCTCGAATTCAGATACGTAAAGATTTGCTACATCAGGAGCCATGGGCGAACCCATGGCCACCCTTTTAACCTGTTTATAGAAAAGACCTTTAAAAATAAAGTAATTCTCAGACATAACTAAGGAGGCCAACTGTGTAAGAAAAAAGGTAGGTATCCGAACCGGTTTGGGTCTTTTAATCAATACATTTGCTAGCACTTCTAGAGCTGCTTGTTGCGGAATGTTTGTATATAAAGAATTGATGTCCAATGTTAATAAAATAAGGCCATCATGATAACCTTGAAAATTATTTAGAATGTTAATAATATGGGTGGAGTCCTTGACATAAGAGGGTGCTAGAGAGACAAATGGACGTAAGAAAATGTCCAGAAATTTGGAAAGAGGTTCGAAAAGTGAGCCATTAGCTGAAACAATTGGTCGACCTGGAGGATTTTGTATAAGAACATAAGAACATAAGAAATGCCATACTGGGTCAGACCGAGGTCCATCAAGCCCAGTATCCTGTTTCCAACAGTGGCCAATCTAGGTCATACGTACCTAGCAGTTTCCCCAAAAGACACAGGTTCTGCAGTGCTTGTACTAGGCCAAGCATTGATATCCTGGGTCCCTTTTTAATAGTGGTTTATGGACCTTTCCTCCAGGAACTTGTCCAAACCTTTTTTAAACCCAGCTATACTAACAGCCCTTACTACATCCTCCGGTAACAGATTCCAGAGTTTGATTACACGTTGAGAGAAGAAATATTTTCTCCTATTTGTCTTAAATAGTTTACCCTGTAGCTTCATTACATGCCCCCTAGTCCTTCTATATTCTGATAGCGTAAACAATTTATCCACGTTTATCCGTTCCACTCCATTCATTAATTTATACACCTCTATCATATCTCCCCTCAGCCGCCTCTTTTCTAGGTTAAAGAGCCCTAACCTTTTTAGCCTCTCTTCATAGGAGTAGCCTTCCATCCCCTTCACCAATTTGGTGGCTCTTCTCTGTACTTTTTCTAATAACTCTATGTCCTTTTTAAGATACGGTGACCAGAATTGCACACAATATTCAAGGTGCGGTCGTACCATGGAGCGATACAGAGGCATTATAATATCCTTTGTTTTATTCTCCATCCCTTTCCTTATGATACCTAGCATTCTATTTGCTTTCTTGGCCGCCGCTGCACACTGGGCGGAGGGTTTTAACATGTTATCCACGATGACTCCTAAATCTTTTTCCTGGGTGGTGGTTTCTAATGTGGAGTCTTGCATCTTGTAACTATTAGTGTTGGTTGTTCTTTCCTAGGTGCATAACTTTGCACTTTTCCACATTAAATTTCATCTGCCATTTGGATGCCCAGTCTTCCAATTTATCCAGATCCTCCTGCAGTTTTCCACAATCCTCTTGGGTTTTAACAACTTTAAACAGTTTTGTGTCATCTGCAAATTTGATTACCTCACTAGTTATTCCCTTTTCCAGGTCATTTATGAATATGTCAAAAAGTAGCGGACCCAGTACAGATCCCTGGGGTACTCCACTATTCACCTTTTTCCATTGGGAATATTGGCCATTTAGCCCTACCCTCTGCTTTCTATCTTTTAACCAGTTCCCGATCCACAATAGTACACTGCCTCCTATCCCATGACTTTTTAGCTTCGCCAAAAGTCTCTGATGGGGGACCTTGTCAAAAGCTTTCTGAAAGTCCAGATACACTATATCAACCGACTCACCTTTGTCTACCTGTTTATGCACACCTTCAAAAAACAGATCAGATTAGTAAGACAAGATCTTCCTTGTCTAAAGCCATGTTGGCTGTCTCCCATTAGGCCATGACTATCTACATGCTGTGTAATTTTGTTCTTTATGATGGCTTCTACCATTTTCCCTGGTACTGACGTCAGGCTCACCGGTCTGTAATTTCCCGGGTCACCCCTGGAACCCTTTTTAAAAATTGGTGTTACGTTGGCGACCCTCCAATCTTCAGGTATTACAGATTATAGATTTGTGTATTTTTGGAAGCATGTAAATCGTGGGTATTACAGGATGGGTGACAGTAAGAAAAGTGATTTCTTTATGTGTCAAGTACCCTGTCTCTTTACCGATATATAATAAATTATCCACTTTCAGTTGTAATGTACTCGTAGGGTCATCAAAAATCTTTTGATAAAATGTAATATCATTCAGTTGACGAATGACCTCTGCTATATATGCAGTTCTGTCCTGTACTACAATTGCACCGCCTTTATCTGCGGGTTTTATTATTATGGCCTGATTAGATTGAAGGCCTTTTAATGCTGATTTTTGTAAGGCTGTAAGGTTGTAATATGAATGCTTCTGTTTAGTTTTATATAGTGCATTAACTCTGGAAAGGACCATATTTTCATAGGCAGTAATCATGGGATCTGGGATGGACGGAGGGAGCCAAGTGGACGATTTCTTAACCACAGAAGGATCATCGGAAGCAGAGGGTTTTTTTTTTAAATAATCTATAATTTTAAGCTTACGAAAAAACTTGTAAAGTTCCACATGTGTGAGAAACGTATCATGGCGTTTAGTGGGAACAAAAGAAAGACCCTTATTTAAAACCTGGAGTTCAAGGTCTGTTAATGGGTGTGTGGACAAAGTAATGACTGCATTTACAAGTCCCAATTCAGATGTCTTTTTGACATCATTCCCTGACTGTGCATTCTTTCCCGTGGTGAGTACTGTCTTGGTTGTTGATTTCTGTGTCGCGGTAGACGAGGTGGTGGTGATCTTGGAGAAGCATTTCTTCTGCCTTTTGCCCAAAGGGAATCCATGTGAAAATCCCGCTTATGATTATGCCTTTGACAATGTGCAGTGGGAGACCGTGGTTGTGTAGGAAAAAGGGGGACTGATGCTTCAATGTTGTCCTTGGAATAATGTCGTGACCTTTTGTTGCTTCTTTCTATTTCTGGAGTGACTGATATGGATCTGCGTCTTGTAGGTTGTTTGTCCTTTGTATTAGTCTTTGATATATATCGAGGTGATCTGGGAGATCTATGTGGTCTGGGTGATCTATATGGTCTCCTATAAGAAGTACTCCTCTTCCTATCTCTGAGATCGGACTTATTATAAGTCCAATAGTACACAGTGTTTTGTTTATAATCTTCATCATCCCTTTTAAGTTTTTTGATCTTAGACTCTTTAATTGATTGTCTATAATCTAGGTTATTTTTATCGAATTTTCTTTTCTCCGATTCAAACTGAGCATCCTTCTTCTTAAGATTGTCGATTTTCGAATCTATCTGTGGTTTGAGTGTCTCGGCCCTTCGTTTGGAAGTATTAATTAAAAGGATCATCAGATCCAAGGAGCATTTATTTAAAATTTTTATCCAGTTAGTCATAAAAACATCATCATCTTTAAACATTCCGGGTGCCTTCTGCACCCTAAGTCCTCTGGGAATGTTTTTTCTTCTACAGTATTCCAGTAAGGAAGCTGCATGTAATTCTTCTCTTACAGATTTCTGCGTCAACCAAACCAGTTCTCTCCATTCGTCTTCTAAATCCGGGACCGCTTCATCTTCCGTATAGAAGGGGTCCTCGGGGAGCAAACTTTTAAGATCATCTTCTTTGTAGCTTAAAACCTCTTGCCAAGGAGAGAACATGGCTCCAAAAGGAGGTACCAAGGAGGAGGAGCGTCGCTCTTGCAAAACAAACGGGGAACAAACGGAGTAAGAGACGTAGGTTGGTAACAGACTGCTTTATTGATGATAGTCCCTACGCATTTCGGCAAACGCCTTCCTCAGGGGACATACAGCTAACATAGAATAAACAAACAATGTTAAAACAAAACAATATTAAACACCATATCATAATAAATACAAAGTAAGGAGTCAAAAGAAAAAAAATGGATAAATAATAAATGAATAAATTATGAGGTGAATTCAGATAACAATAAGAATGAGAAGGGCCGAGACAGGAGACAAACCATTTAATCCAGACATTAAAGCCTATGTAACCTGGTTTAAGAGCAGTGACAAATATACATGAAAAATGAGAATAATTAATAATTAAAAAAGGAACCTAGCAACTATACATGCATAACCTATAAAAAAGAGTAGAATAAGATAAAGGTCACATTGAAATGTAGAACAAGTGTATAAACTGTATTAGATAAAAGGTGGTCCAAGCAATAAGCTCATATATATAAAACAGAACCTACCAGTGCTATGTCAGATGAGGTGTCTCTTTAAGACAGTTTGGTCGGACTATAATACAAGAGCTAAAATATGAAAGAACAAGCAATAAAACCATAAAAACACAAATTATATAAATATACATAAGAACAATAAATAATGATCAAATGTTATGAATATTATAAAACAATGTGCAACCATAAAAATATAAAAATATAAATATAAATATAATAATGAGATAAACGTATAATAAATTATATGAGTACATATAAAAGAATAAATGCCATTGCAAAGATCAAACAAATGCATATAAAAGAAATTAAGGGTTAATAAAAAAATATATATGTATACATATAAACGTGACATGACACTAGCTATTTAAAATTGCTATCGCAAGATTGTCCGGTACTTGTAGACAGATGAAAGGTCAATTAATAGGTTGTGTAAAAAACTATAAACAACAACATGTGTAGAAGGAGCTAATCGAAAAGAGCTAGGAGACCATATAGTGAATAGGTGCAGAGAACTAATAACAAAACTTTAAGGTTAAGGAGCAATGAGAAGGATAAAAGGTAAATTTAAAACATCAACAGGATAAAGGTGAATACGTGCATTGTGTGACTGTTAAGGGATGAATTATCATGGGAATGGAGGTGTATAAATACAATCTTCAGAACAGGAGCAAGTAAATGTGTATGATGTAAAATAGGAACAGAAATGTGAAGAAAATAAAAGACCGTGTCAACATGGACGGTAAAACTGACAGAAACGCTGGATAAATTCAAGAATTTTTTATGCGATGATATGGAAGGGCTGGGCATGGAACGAAAATTGTAGAAGAGTGCTGGAAGTGACAACTCCTCGAGTGTGAGGAAAGTGTTAGGAACCTGTAAATCTGGTCAAACCGCTAGAAACGTGACAGTATAAAGAATGTGAAGAAAAAACTTGCAATATAACAGAACATAGTCTTACATTTATCGATGATTGGTCCTGTGCAGACAGTGTAGAAATTATGACAAAAATCACAACAATGTACTGTGTATAAGAACGGCGTGATGACAATGAAAGGCAACCTCGGGAAAACGAGCAGTTTATGTAGGATGCCAATTTTCGCGCCTTTCAAGATGACGTAACAAATGGGCGGAGTCAAATACAGCCACGAAAATAACGAGTGAGGGCGGGAGGAGATAGTACGGTGCAAAAAAACTGTAATATCAAATCATTCAGAAAAGGAAAATGGATTATAGATTCAAAATAAACCCTATCATGAATCAATATTTGGAAAGTCGGCATAGTGAAACGGATTGGCAGGAAGTGGTAGAACCAATGAAACAATAAGTAAATTAGTCAGGGATTAAAAAGGGGAAGATGAAAGGAACAAAATTAAAAATGCAATACTCAATAAACCAGAAGGGCAAAAGATGAACCCTTAAAACTACGTGTGCAAAATCTAATGGAGTAAAGTAGTGATAATTATAATAACCCGAATCTGTAATAGTCCAGTGTGAACTGCCTGTAGGGTCATGTTGAAGTACAATGAAATGCAAGATGATGTAACAAATGGGCGGAGTCAAATACAGCCGCGAAAAAAACGAGTGAGTGAGGGAGGAGATAATACGGTGCAAAAAAAACCCTGTAATATCAAATCATTCAAAAAAGGAAAGTGGATTATAAATTACAAATAAACCCTTTCATGAATCAACATTTGGAAAGTCGGCATAGTTAAACGGAACGGCAGGAAGTGGTAGAACCAATGAGACAATAAATAAATTAGTCAGGGATTAAAAAAGGGGAGATAAAAGGAGCGAAATTAAAAATGCAATACTCAATAAACCAGAAGGGCAAAGGATGAACCCTTAAAACTGCGTGTGCAAAATTTAACAGAGTAAAGTAGTGATAATTATAATAACTCGAATCTGTAATAGTCCAGTGTGAACTGCCTGTATGGTCATGTTGAAATACCCTAATAAATGCATTCACAGAGCATATCAAAGAGCATTAGCTACAGATCGCCCTACACTCCTGCAGAATACAATAAATTCACAAACAGATATGGTCACCTGCCCTCTCACCTTCTCATCATATTCCAAGACTATCACGGACATCCTGAAACAAGAATGGAGTCTTATATCCTTCTTACCTGCCTTTCAATCTAAACGGTTGATGATATCATATAAACGGGCGCCGAATTTAAGTCATTTTTTAGTTCCCTCTGCTCTCACTGCTCCTCGACCCTCTCTTAAAGTTAGAGGCCACTACAGCTGCGGCAATTGTTCTGTTTGTCTTCATACCATCACAACAAAAAAAATTTTCATACATAAATCCACGGGTCACAAAATAATTATAAATCATTATTCAAATTGTAAGACCATCAATGCTATTTATCTGATATTATGCCCTTGTGATATGGTTTACATAGGAAAGCCTTCACGACAAATACGGACATGCATTATTGAACACAGGAGCAACATTCAGAGACAACTTACTGACAAACCATTAGTTTCGCATTGGTTAGAGAAGAGCCACATGGTTAGTGACCTCAAATTCTTGGTGATTAAGACGGTTATTCCACACTGGCGTGGCGGTGATATCAACAATACCTTACTCAAGGTAGAACAACGGTTCATTTATGAACTGAATACCTTGGAACCGTTCGGGCTTAACCAAGAAAGTGATCTTTCAGTTTTTTTATGAATCAGCTTATACACTCTTTTTAAACATGTTTTTACCATCCTCACCAGATAACCCCCCTTTTACATACATTTAATATACATAGTATTTTTTACAATCAATTTAATCCCCCTTTTATATATATATATATGTGTTTGACAGCATACATTGTTGTACTCATGTTCTACCAATGTTCAATTGCATTTCATTGTACTTCAACATGACCATACAGGCAGTTCACACTGGACTATTACAGATTCGAGTTATTATAATTATCACTACTTTACTCCGTTAAATTTTGCACATGCAGTTTTAAGGGTTCATCCTTTGCCCTTCTGGTTTATTGAGTATTGCATTTTTAATTTCGCTCCTTTTATCTCCCCTTTTTTAATCACTGACTAATTTATTTATTGTCTCATTGGTTCTACCACTTCCTGCCGTTCTGTTTAACTATGCCGACTTTCCAAATGTTGATTCATGAAAGAGTTTATTTGTAATTTATAATCCACTTTCCTTTTTTGAATGATTTGATATTACAGGTTTTTTTTGCACTGTATTATCTCCTCCCTCACTCGTTTTTTTCGCGGCTGCATTTGACTCCGCCCATTTGTTACGTCATCTTGCATTTCATTGTATTTCAACATGACCCTACAGGCAGTTCACACTGGACTATTACAGATTCGGGTTATTATAATTATCACTACTTTACTCCATTAGATTTTGCACACGTAGTTTTAAGGGTTCATCCTTTGCCCTTCTGGTTTATTGAGTATTGCATTTTTAATTTTGTTCCTTTCATCTTCCCTTTTTTAATCCCTGACTAATTTACTTATTGTTTCATTGGTTCTACCACTTCCTGCCGTTCCGTTTCACTATGCCGACTTTCCAAATATTGATTCATGATAGGGTTTATTTTGAATCTATAATCCAATTTCCTTTTCTGTTGATATTACAGTTTTTTTGCACCGTACTATCTCCTCCCGCCCTCACTCGTTTTTTTCGCGGCTGTATTTGACTCCGCCCATTTGTTACGTCATCTTGAAAGGCGCGAAAATTGGCGTCCTACATAAACTACTCGTTTTCCCGAGGTTGCCTTTCATTGTCATCACGCCGTTCTTATACACAGTACATTGTTGTGATTTTTGTCATAATTTCTACACTGTCTGCACAGGACCAATCATCGATAAATGTAAGACTATGTTCTGTTATATTGCAAGTTTTTTCTTCACATTCTTTATACTGTCATGTTTCTAGCGGTTTGACCAGATTTACAGGTTCCTAACACTTTCCTCACACTCGAGGAGTTGTCACTTCCAGCACTCTTCTACAGTTTTCGTTCCATCTCCAGCCCTTCCATATCATCGCATAAAAAATTCTTGAATTTATCCAGCGTTTCTGTCAGTTTTACCGTCCATGTTGACACGGTCTTTTATTTTCTTCACATTTCTGTTCCTATTTTACATCATACACATTTACTTGCTCCTGTTCTGAAGATTGTATTTATACACCTCCATTCCCATGATAATTCATCCCTTAACAGAGTCACACAATGCACGTATTCACCTTTATCCTGTTGATGTTTTAAATTTACCTTTTATCCTTCTCATTGCTCCTTAACCTTAAAGTTTTGTTATTAGTTCTCTGCACGTATTCACTTTATGGTCTCCTAGCTCTTTTCGATTAGCTCCTTCTACACATGTTGTTGTTTATAGTTTTTTACACAACCTATTAATTGACCTTTCATCTGTCTACAAGTACCGGACAATCTTGCGATAGCAATTTTAAATAGCTAGTGTCATGTCACGTTTATATGTATACATATATATTTTTTGATTAACCCTTAATTTCTTTTATATGCATTTGTTTGATCTTTGCAATGGCATTTATTCTTTTATATGTACTCATATAATTTATTATACGTTTATCTCATTATTATATTTATATTTATATTTTTATGGTTGCACATTGTTTTATAATATTCATAACATTTGATCATTATTTATTGTTCTTATGTATATTTATATAATTTGTGTTTTTATGGTTTTATTGCTTGTTCTTTCATATTTTAGCTCTTGTATTATAGTCCGACCAAACTGTCTTAAAGAAACACCTCATCTGACATAGCACTGGTAGGTTCTGTTTTATATATATGAGCTTATTGCTTGGATCACCTTTTATCTAATACAGTTTATACACTTGTTCTACATTTCAATGTGACCTTTATCTTATTCTACTCTTTTTTCTAGGTTATGCATGTATAGTTGCTAGGTTCCTTTTTTAATTATTAATTATTCTCATTTTTCATGTATATTTGTCACTGCTCTTAAACCAGGTTACTTAGGCTTTAATGTCTGGATTAAATGGTTTGTCTCCTGTCTCGGCCCTTCTCATTCTTATTGTTATCTGAATTCACCTCATAATTTATTCATTTATTATTTATCCATTTTTTATCTTTTGACTTTTTACTTTGTATTTATTATGATATGGTGTTTAATATTGTTTTGTTTTAACATTGTTTGTTTATTCTATGTTAGCTGTATGTCCCCCGAGGAAGGCGTTTGCCGAAACGCGTAGGGACTATCATCAATAAAGCAGTCTGTTACCAACCTACGTCTCTTGCTCCGTTTGTTCCCCGTTTGTTTTGCAAGAGCGATGTTCCTCCTCCTTAGTATCATTTGTGCCGACATGGATTGGCAACATTGGGTAATAGTCAGTGGGCTTGATGAGTCTTGACAAACTCTCTGTAACATCTGGGATTTTGGCACCTGACAGATGGCATACCTCTCTGGACATCAAGTCTGGTCGGCAGATGGATGCCTCAGTACTCCTCAGAAGAGAGTCACTAATCACCACTACCCTTCGCTTCCTTGTGGTCACCAATTCTGCAACTTTGGGGCACTTGAGCTCTGGTTCTTCCCTTTCCAGGGATGCTTTCACCTCCTCCACTTCCAGGGCTCCACTTCCAGGGTTCTTCAGTTCAAGGGCTGGAGAAGTTGAATTGATGATTCTGCAGGCCCTGGTGACTTGTGTTCAACCTTTGTCATTCTGTAGGCACCCATCTTCTCCTCTGCTGGAGAGCTGAGATGTGACAAGAAGCATCTCATCAATGTACTTCTCACTGTCTTGAATGCACCTCAGCCTCACCACATCCTCTTTGAGTTCCTCCACTTGTTTCCTGAGAGCTTCAGAATGCAGGCATCCTGTACATGGAACTGGTCCTGCAACTGGCATTGGGACATCTGTCTGGACATAGGCAGAAGTAGTAACAGGGGCAACAGCTTTAGCAATATGATTTTTCCCACCCATTGTTCAGTTCATGGAGCTTAGGTGTCTGTTAAAGCAAAAAAGAGAGATCTACCAGCCAGTTTTCCAGCTGTCTTTTCAGAGAAAAAGCAGTTAAATCTAAGTTTGTTGAAAATGTACTGTTACAAGTCCCTGTGTGTAGTTAATTGGGGAGGTGCCCTATAAAGCAAGACTGCTCACTAGGGGTGGGTGGTAGTTGGGGGGGGGGTAGGGAGGGAACTAACACCTGTTGAGGTGTCAGTAGCTTCAAAGAGCTGAAGAAAGATACTAAAACAGAGTTTTAAACCTACCCCACTAAACAAAATATTTCCCCTTTTAAGCTAAAGCACCAAAAATAATGTAACTTTGTTTTAAAAATGTACCAAAACCCTTTTAAGCGCTCCCAGACAGAGAGCTAGTAATTTAAAACGCCACAAACTCTTACCTTTGCTTGAAATATATAGCCCCTGTTAGGAATAAAGAGCACCTTATCTTATCACTGCAACAGTGCCTTTACATTAGCCAGCACAGCATACACGCAGACAAGATTAATCTCAAGAAGGTGCTGATTCTCGCAAACAATTGCTAAAGTAGTGCTGGAGCTCCCCCGTATGGTTCTCCTGGATAGTGCTTAGATAATTTGAAGATTGCTGTTCTGTGATACATCATGTCTAACACTAAATCTTATGCAGGAGCCCTGTCGAAGTATGCCCGGGTGAAGGATTCTGGCTCTCCTATCCCACCTATCATCGAACCAGGCGAAGTTTCGGCCTCAACACAAGGTCTGATTTCAAGCTTGTCACCACCAGTCACAAAAGCAGACCTTGTGGACATCCTACAAGAGTTGCGGCTCATCCGGTCAGATCTCTCAAAGGCAGTGAATGATATTAGGGCGAATCTCAAGTCCCTGGTTGACTGAGTCACTGAAAATGAGATCAACATAGGGGAACAGATTGACGCTAGAGCTGTCTTTCAGTCTAAGTTACAAAAAATTGACCACCTACTTAAAAACCTGAAGGAAAAGCACAATGACCTAGCAAATCGTCAGCGAAGATGCAACATTAGGGTGATGGGGATTCCAGAACAACTAGGTGACAGGGAAAATACGATGGCTCTCATAGAAGATCTTTATGCCTTTTGTATACCAACAGCAGCAGGTCCAGACAAGTTGGAACATGCACATCGTAGTCTGGGTGTCAAAACAAGATCACACTCACACCCTAGACCCATAATTGCCTGTTTTAGTTTCTTTGAGGACAAAGTTACACTCATGCAGAGCCTGCATGGTTAATGCACTATTATCTGCTGGAATCACGAAATTCAAATCTTTCACGATCTCTTGCAATACACCATGGAGCACAGGAAGAGCTTCAAGCCCTTAACGCAAGTTCTGCAGAAAAACTGTGAATATCGCTGGGGTTTCCTGTTTGTCCTCATTTTCGAATGGAATAATGTATCTCATCACATTTCTGAATTAGTGGACTGTATGGGCTTTTTGGACTCTCTTCGGATGGTGGAAAGTCGAGCCCTGCATTCAAGGGGACTGGGAAGTGTCTAAGCCTTAGAGAAGAAAGATTCCTGGTTCCTGCCATTCCTCTGAGGCAGAGCAGGATGAGCTGCGGCACAAAGAAATGGATACAACTGCTCCGCCATGATATGCTACTTATTATACTCTCGTCTTTGTTTACTGCACTTAAATAAAAGTGGCTATTTCTGGAGGGGGGAGAAAGGTGGGAGTAGTTGACTGGTTAGGAGAGTGGAAAGTATGATTATAGACTTGCGGTTGCAATATTTACATTAGGAGGGAGGGAGGGGGAACTAGCGCTGGTTACATATAAAAGGGACTGGGTGGAGGGGCTACGTGGTCTGTGCATCTAGTGCCCCACTTTCAACACTTGATGTCTTGGTTTCTGTTTCTGTTTACTATTTTTCTGATTCTGTTCTCCTACACAGGGACAGGGGGAGGCGGTTTGAGGGGGGAGATGGGTGGTGCAGGGGAGGGGGGAAGGTGGGAGGGGAGGGGGCGGGGGGGTCTTGTATCTATCAGTAAGGGTGCTCAATCTGATCCAGGGAGAGGTCAAGTTCCAAAACAAGCTGTGGTGCTGTCAGAGTATGGAGATGTAGCTTACTCAGGCAGGATTCATCTGGTCCTGCGAGTCTGGTTTATTTCTTTGTTTTTTCATCCCTCAGGTTATGATTAACGTACACGGGCTAAAGAAAGTGTTGAAGTGGCGTTGAGTTTTTGATCAAATTGGTAGAGAGAAGGCGAATGTTATTTTCTTGCAGGAGACACACTTGAAAGGATCGGAACACCTTGGGGTCCTCTCTCATAAGTTTCCTCAATGCTTTCTTGCTAATTTTTCATCTCACTGGCTGGGTCTGGTGATCCTGTTCTCTCCATCTGTTCAGTTTCAGTTAATTGACCAAATAGAAGACCCAGAAGGCCGCTTCCTCATTCTGGTTGGTTCAATCGGTGATTCCTTTTTTACATTTGCTAATGTATACATTCCCCCTTTGCAGGTAGGAAGTACTTTGCGGACAATTTTAGAGGCAATATCATTGGTACGCCAAGGCGAGATCATTCTGGGAGGTGATTTCAACTGTTCAATGACCTCTCTTGATCAATCCGGGAAGGGAAGTCTGGCTTCCAAACCACCTCATCAGTTGATGGATTTGGTAAAGAACCTAGACCTCTGTGACATTTGGTGGGCTCTGCATGGATGGGAACGAGACTTACACATATTACTCTCATGTACACAATAGCTACTCTCGGATAGATTTCTGGCTTGTTTCCCGGTCTTTATTGCCTTGGGTCCTTCCGACCATGCTATTAGTTTAAACATTAATGTTGTGGACATGGAGGTTCCCCCTCATGTTTGGTCTTTCTCATGGGGTATGCTGCAGAATAAAGAATTTGTTGAGGCGGTTAGGAAGAGCTGGGAGGAATATTTGGTGCTCAATGACTCAGGGGAAATCTCTTCCTTCACAGTGTGGGAAGCGGGTAAGGCAGTGTTGCGTGGGCAATTGATATCGCTTAGTAGTGCATTTAAGAAGAAGGCAGCGGGAAAACAGGAGGAGCTGAGAAGAGATATTCTTGAACTCGAACACCGCCATAGAAAGAGAGAAGGTATACATGTCTGGCACTGGTTGGTTCGCCTCAGAGGCGAATTACCTGCCTTAGATACTGATCATGTTGTGTCACTGCTTCTGTGGACCAAGAGGTGGTTTTATAAGCAAGGAAACAAGGTAGGCAAGCTGTTACTATGGAAGCTGAAAAGACAGTGGCACCGTATCTCAGCTGTGGCTGATGCACATGGGGCCCCCACTAGAAACTCAAAGAAATGGCTGCTATTTTCACAAAATTCTATCAGAATCTATACTATAGCACCTTAAGAGCGGATATGTCATCTATACATAATTGGCTGAAGGAGGCGGCTCTACCTCAACTATCCTCTGAACTTTGGGAAACTTTGGATCACCCCCTCATGTTAGAGGAAGTGTGTTTGGCCATGCAGAACCTGAAAACCTTGAAAGCTGTGGGTCCCAATTTCCTTCCAGCAGAAATTTATAAGACCATGCCAGATCTCTTTGCACTGGTCCTGGTGAGAGTATTCAATGATATACTACCTCAACAGTGTCTCCCAGCATCTTTCTATCAAGCTCATATCACAGTAATTCCCAAGGATGGTAAAGACCCACTAATGTGCAGTAATTATCGGCCAATATCTCTACTGAACACGGACTACAAAATATTTACTAAGGTGCCATCTAGCCACCTGGATTCCATCATTCAGGAAGTTGTGCACCCAAATCAAATGGGCTTTATAAGGTAACGATATAGTTTTGAGAATATCCGGAGGCTGATTAATGCTATGCATAGTCTCTGCAACATTGATGGATAATACGCTATGATAAGTTAGAATGTCAATATTTGTTTGAGGTCCTTCAGTCCTTTGGATTTGGTCTTCCCTTTAGAAGTTGGATTGGAGCTACACACACGCATCCCCAAGTATCAGTAATGGTAAATAGATTCACGTCTGCTCCTTTTAATCTTGGGAGAGGGACTAGACAGGGCTGCCCGTTATCCCCCCTATTGTTTGCTCTTGCCATTGAACCCTTGGCCACACATATTAGGCAACGGGAGGAGGAAATTGGCATTCTCTTGGTCTCTCAATGGCACACAGTTTCACTGTATGCGGATGACACTCTGCTGTATCTCCGAGATCCTTTCAGAATGCTCTCAGTCATTATGGATGAGCTGGACTATTTCTCTCACTTCTCTGGTTTTTCCATTAACAGTCAGTACTGTTACCATGCATCTCGTGAACTGATCTGGGTACAGCAATTTTTATGGTGGTTTCCAGATAGTTCAGTAGTTCAAATATTTGGGGATCTATGTCCCTCAGGACTTACCTCAATTGTACTTGCTTAACTACAGCCCCCTACTGAAGAGCATCCGTTGTGATTTGACTTCAAGGCAGGCTTCTTCGGTGCCCTGGTTGGTGAGAATCAACACAATTAAAATGTTGCTCCTGCTCAAACTCTTGTTCTTCTTTTAGCAGCTTCTGATTGCTATACCGGCCACATTTTTCAGGAAGCTTCGACACCTTATAACAACTCAATCATGTTATAGGTCTTTTACGTCATGCATTTGACCTATTTCATGTTTATATTTCATGTATATAGTTCATGTATATAGTTCAACCCCCCCTGTTATCCAAGTTTATACCCCTGTTCGATGTAAAACCAAACAGAAGTGTGTTTTGGTCATTTTGTTATACTGTGAACCGCGCTGATGCCGAATAGTGCGGTATATAAGCAACTGTAATAAAATAAATAAAATAATAAAACATGCTTTCTCTGGCAAGACCGAAAGCTGCATGTTAGCTGGGGAATTCTGACATGACCTAAATTGCTGGGAGGTCTCGATCTCCCCGTTCCTGAATTATATTAAGGTACTCCTATTGAGGATTATTCCTATGTGGAAAATGGCAAAGGATATTGAATGTGTGAGGTTGGAGGGGGCATGGATTGTTTTGATTCCATTAGCGGCGATGCCTTTTCTTCACTGCCCCAATGACATGAGGAAAATTCTAATGCATCTCTTTCAGAGTCTGCTCTGGCGAGCATGGAAATAATTGTGCTCTAAACTAGGAGTTTCCTTTCAGATGTCACCCTTCACTCTGACCCAGTCACTTCTGGAGTGTACAATGATACTTCAAAAGAAAAAAGCTGATCGCCCCATAGTATATTTCTGAAGGAAAAAGAATAAAAGGAGAAAAACAGGTCTCAGAATCAACTGGGTTACAGAGTGAATCGTGGTTGAAAACCATACATAACACTCAACCCCAAACATCAACAACCTGTAAAAAAAAACGCCTTTTGTTTAATTTTCAACTTTTTAACTTTTTAACAGTTTAACCAGCTATCAATATATCTAGCTAGCAGCAGTGGTCAAAGTCTGGACAGCTCAAACAACCACACAGCTTGCCAACGCTCAAACCGAGCCAACCCCAACACCCATCAGGACGCCCACTTAGCGTTTCACCTCAATGCTGCTTCAGAGGGATGTAAACCATATTGATAGCACTAGAAAACAAAAATAGAACCATGAAAATCCCTCAATGATATACTATAAGCACATAGACAACCCTCCCTAATCTCAATTATCTAAAAATAACCTACATTGGTCAAAGAATCTAATGCTGGATACACCAACAGTTAACTTCATGCCATATCTAAAATATCTAGACATACCAACGCTTATCTATCTGCTATGTCTCTAGTTGCATACAACACCTATCAAAATTTAACAACAGACTCCTCAATCTACTTGTAAGTTTAGCCCACCAGGACTAACTGTCTGCAGTTGGAAAATTCATCTTTGTTCACAGGTTATAATATTTCCCTCCAGAGTGTGCTCTCTCCTTCCGGTCATGATTCTATCAATACAAAAACAGCGCAAGTCACTAAACTCGTGCCATTTTTCTAAACAATGCTGTATGATTGGGGCTTCCCATCATTTACAATGTAGCCTTCTTCTATGTTCACCCAGCTGTACTTTAAAAGGGCGAATAGTTATCTCCAGGAACAAGCAGGAATGTAGTCTTCACATATGAGTATCGTCGTTACCAACGGAGCCTGCATGGGAACGCTCCCCAGCATCCAATAGGAAAGCTTTTGGGAGCATCCCACTGCACCTGCGTCGCTGCCTTCCCACCTCTCCAACTCTCCCTCTTCAATTTTTCATTTTCCGCGGAGCCGACAGGCAGCAAACCCTGTCACCGCAGAAAATCTTCTTTTTGTGGTCATGTCTGCCTTCACCGTTGACGCCTACACCGGTACCACCGTTTTTTTCTTCATTTTCTTACTTCTTTTCTTAAAAAAAAAGAAAAAAGAATTCTTCTTTTTGGAGGGTCTGTCCCCTCTTGGTGCCAGGCACCATTTTGGGCACTAGGCCCCTTTTTTCTTCTAAAATGGAGAAACCAACTAGTGGTTTCAAAAAATGTTCAAAGTGTAGCGGTACCATTTCTGCTACCAACACCCATGACTGGTGTCTCAATGTTTAGGTCCTGACCATTTACCATCAGAGTGTCTCCTCTGTAGAAAGATGACCAAGAGAGGCCTGCAGAACAGAGCCGCAAAACTCAGCACCCTCTTTGCCGCAGATGCGATGTCCGTTGCATCGACATCTTCCAGGGCTTCATCTTCCTCCCATGGGTCTCAGGTAACTAAACCCATGTCTTCTAAGACCGGCCAGTCCTCAAAGGGTCGATCTCCTTTGAAGCATCGAGATGCTAATAGCGTTGCCCTCAAGGAAAACATACCGGCAAAACAGCCCCAGTGGGAGGCCCAGCCTCCAAAGCATTAACGGGGCTCCAGGATGTTCCCGAAGCTTCCACCTCCGGAGAACTCTTGGTGCCATGTTCTGGTGTCGTGGCCTGCTCTACCAGTACTGACATCCAGGCATTGGCAGGGGCCATGGATCAGCGCGTCCTGGCCATCGAGTGCAGCCTCTGTACCGCTAAAACCGTTCCAGGCGGTTCCGCAGTCATCGATATCGATACTGGTACCAACCGCACCTGTTTTAACCAATGTGCCTCATTCCTTGCTTCCCCCAATGCCAGTCCTTGAATGGGGTATCGAGGGTCCAGTATCAAGACAGTCCGATGTTGACTTCAATCGATACCGGCGTCAAGCAATGCAAAAACACCCGGCATGGAGATACTTCGAGTCCTCTGATTCCGATGACTCTGAGGATTCCATCGGTACCGAAGTGATTCTTCCGGAGGATCCCTCTCGTTCTCCTCAGCGTAGGATGTCTCCTCCAGAGACATGTCTTTTCAAGATTTCATATGTGATGTAGCACGTGGACTCTCGATCACTGTGACCCATGAGAAGGAACCGAGAGCAGAAGAATTAGAAATTCTTCAGTACCCGACAGCTCCTAAAGAAGCTGCTACCTTTCCCATTCATAGAATCTTGCATGACCTCATGCTAAGGATGTGGGAAGCACCTTTAATGATGTCTCCACACTCTCGAAGACTCAATACCATGTACCGAGTTCCACAATGCCCTGGTTTCCAGAAGACGCAATTACCACACCATTCAATGGTAGTGGAATCGGCGATGCATAGGATCAAGCGTGCTAAGATGCATTCTTCAAATCTTCCAGGCTGTGACGCGAGGACGATCGATGCCTTTGGGCGTCAATGTTTTCAATCCTCGATGCTATCGGCCAGGATCAGCTCTTACATTCTTTATATGGGAATGTTTCTTAAGGAGGTTACAAGAGATCTGGAGCTCATGCCTCCACTTCTCCCTGATGATAAAAGGGCAGACTTCCTCACTCTGGTCAAGCATGCCCAGAATGTGTCTAAGTTCATGAACCGTGCAACCTTTGATTGCTTTGAGTGCATTAGCAGAACATCTGCTATTTCCATCAGTGCACGTCGCATTGCCTGGCTTCAGGCATCTGATTTAGAAAAATGGCTGCAAGACAAGCTGGGGAATATTCCTTTCACAGGAGAAAATCTCTTTGGCAAGTATTGGCAGGACAAAGCTAATCAGCTTGAGTCCGAAAATACCACCTTGAACAGATTATCAAGGACCACAGCCAACCCAGCTAAGAAAAAGACAGTTAAGAAACCCTTTTTCAACAAGAAAAAGAAATTCTACCCATCTTATACCCAGGCTGTCCACTGCCCAGTTCATGCTCCCCGAAAGTGTCAACAGCAACCTAGACAGCAGAGGAAGGCCCAGGTCCCCAGAGCTCAACCAGCTCAGCAGACAGCCTCCTCAGGGGCTTTGACTCCTTCCTAGAGAACTTAGTTATCCTGCCCCTAAAAGGTCCAGAGCCTCTCACCATCCCAGGCAGACTTTGTAATTTTGTCAAAAGATGGCAACAGATAACATCAACTTTCCATCATAAGATAGGGGTACAGACTCAATTTTCACAGTATGCCCCCTCCCACCATCACAAGACAATTCAATTCTCAGAGCCCTTTCACCACTCTCTTGTGTCAAGAGATCACCTCACTGCTTGCTCACGGGACAATAGAGGAGGTACCCATATCTCAACAGGGCATGGGGTTCTTCTCCCCCTACTTCCTCATTCCAAAGAAATCAGGGGGATACAGACCCATACTGGACCTCAGAGAGTTGAGCAAGTATCTGTTCCGAGAAAAATTCAAGATGATCTCACTCGGAACACTCCTTCCTTACATTCAGAGTCAGGATTGGTTATGTTCTCTAGATCTAAAGGATGCATATACACATATTCTCATCCATACAGATCACAGGAGGTTTTTTTGATTCCTCTTTCAAGGAAGACATTACTAGTACAGGGTTCTGCCCTTCGGACTGGCTTCTGCCCCAAGAGTCTTCTCCAAATGCATGGCAGTAGTAGCAGCAATCCTGAGAACTCTGGGGATATTAGTCTTCCCTTACATAGACGACTGGCTCATCCGAGCATCAACAGCTCCAGAAGCCAGCTATGCTCTCTCCCGCACAATGCAAATCCTACATTACCTGGGACTGGTCATAAACCTCCCAAAATTTCATCTCACCCCTTCTCAATCTCTAGAGTTCATAGGGGCTCTTCTAGAGACAAGGCAGTCAAAAGCTTTCCTGCCACATCCACGTTGTCTTCAAATACTCCAGCTGGCCTCTCAAGCAGCTAACTGCTCGAGAAATGCTTTAATTGCTGGGGCATATGGCATCCACTGTCCATGTGGTTCCCTGTGCTCGACTTCACATGTGAGCAGCCCAGTGGACCTAGCCTCTCAGTGGACACAGGCTTTGGGTCACCTGAGGGACAAAATCAGAAACTCAACACGTCTCATTTCATCCCTAAGTGGTGACAATCACTGGACAACCTTCTCATAGGGTCCCCTTTCCAGTAGCCACTACACCAAGCCACCTTGACGACAGATGCGTCCAAGTTGGGCTGGGGGGCTCACTTGGAGAATCTCTCCACTCAAGGTCTTTGGATCGAGCAGGAGGCTTCGCTTCATATAAACCTCCTCAAACTCAGAGCCATCTTCTATGCTTTTCAAATATTTCAGGCCCACCTGAGCTACACGATGGTTCTGGTCCAGACCAACAATCAAGTAGCCATGTTTTATGTGAACAAGCAGAGTGGGATGGGGTCTCAAGCGTTGTGCAACGGAGCCCTACGCCTCTGGGCTTTTGCCAGAGATCTTCAAATCCACCTACTGGCGGTGTATCTTCCAGGCACACAAATAAAGCTCTCTGTTCCTCAAGGCATGGTGTGTCCTGCTCTTTTTTGTGCGTGCTATCGCTGCAGGTGGAGTGGTTCCCCTCTGTTCTTTTCCGACCATCAGGACACTGGGACCATGATACAAACAAATTACCTGAGTCTCCAACCACATCTCACAATGGCTGCATGCCACCACCCACAGGACTCCATGGCCAAACACAGTTAGTTATCAACTCCATGGGCAGAGATGCCTCACCACCTCACCTCAACGGGTACATTGCACTGCACATACGGTATACAGGGAATAGCATACCTGGGGATGATGTTGGATCAGAAGGACAACTTGATGCAACCCATCAACATGACAGCACAGGCAACCCAACAAAAAGACACATTACAGAACCTATGCCACTGTCTTTGAAACAATGTTGACTGCTCAGCAACTGAAGCTATGGTTGGTGCACACTCTGGTTTGGCCACCAATATCCTCCAGGACCTCACAAAACATACCTTGCCCATCTTACAAATGGCACAGAACACTGTTGCATGCACCATCATGTTGCCAGACAGGACAGGACACATAACACCCATCCTACAGCAACTCTGCCAGAAACCAGTCATACAGAGTCTCCGTTACAGTACACCAGTGGCCACCTGTGACACAGACCGGCATCTAAAAACAATATATCACACTGTTGTACACCAGATACCCACACAAGGCACTGGTTCACAGGCCTCACTGACAATTACCAGGGTACTAGAGAGGGTGGTCCGATCATCTGTAAACAGAGCATATAGCTCCTCTTCCCCAAAGATCTGGTAAACTCTCCCAGCTTCCCTATGGGACTTCGATAGCATATCAACATTCTCCATGCTGATCATGCCACCATGCATTAGAGACTATTACCACAAAGATGTGCAGGCCAGAAGCGGTACCCCATATGTATCCTGCTATGACGGCATCCATATACAGTATCCCTCCTCACAGACGTGACATACGTATGTCAGGATTCACACATTTTATTTATTTTATTTATTTATTTATTCGTAATGTTTGATATACTGCCCGTGCTGGAGCGTCAGGGCGGTGTACAATAAAATAGGCTACTAGCAAGAAGAATAAAAGGAAAGGAATGCCATTGTTTCATTGTAACATTGTAACAGACCTCATGTTCACCGTACCACAACACAGATCAGGACAATGTACACAGTTGTATGTGCATAGTTCTGCCTATGCACCCTGCCTAGAAGAGTCTGATGACCACAATCTTATGTTATGTGACTTTCCTCCCTATAATGTATCCTTGGTATTTTGGGCAGACCGCCCCAGCAGGAGAGTCATTGGCCTCTCCTTAACCCTCACAGACACTATGTATGCGATGGTAGAACAGGCCAAAAGGTCACATACTTACATACATACATACATAGTATATGTATAACCACATGGCCATCCATATCTGCAGAATGTGATGGTTGTTTGCACAGGACAGGGGATATGGGGAATTTACAGAGTTGCATTGGTTTGAGGGGTCCCATATGTCTGGGGTCTGCCATGCAGGTAGTGTGCACATGGGATGGGCCTAGGGAGCAGCTCTCCTTGGTGGTGCTGTGCGCTGCAGGAAGGGGTGATCTGTGGCATTGGGGCTAGGTGATGCTTGACAGTTGTTGTGGAGTGGTATGTGTGTGTATGTGACCTGGGGGGCCATGTGCAAGCCCCTGTGGACACAATGATGACTATTGGGAGCTGGATGGGAGGGGAGCCCTCAGGGGTGTCGATGCAGTAATGGTTGCATTGTGTAGGTAGCAGGGAACGCTCCCTGCACCCATGACAGGTCCAAACATAGATGTGTGTCAACTCATACCTGCATGTGGATGGGCTGTGTCCAGCTCTGGTGATAGTCCATGAACGTACATTGGTCCTAGTTATTGCACTAGTTGCTCCTCCATGGGTGAGATTTGCCTGCCTAGGTCCACCACCACCAGTTCCCAGTGTGTGTTGGCACTCTGCTGTGAGTTGTGCCCTGACTGAGCGCTTGATGTCATTGTAGCGCTTCCATATCCCTTCACAATTGTGCAGTGGACCACAAACCTCTGACACAGCCTGCCTTATTTGTTTCCAGATGGCATTGCGGATGCTGACAGGGGTCTGTGAGCTGAGCCTGCCAAACAGCTCCTCATAGTTTTCCAGCATTTGCTCAGTGAGCACTTTGTTTTCCTCCTGATTGAAGTGTTGCATCCTCTTTTGTGACTCTTTGGGGACACTCTTCTTGCGCGCGCTTACATGGAATCCCAGGGGATGCTGGAGTTGCTGGGATGGCAGCCAGTCGCTGTGCCTGGACCTCACCAGATGTGCCAGGTTGCTCATCATCCTGTTCCGATACATCACCCATCACAGTTGATGATTCTCCCTGTGACAGCTGCTCCACCCTCCCCCTGTGTATGTTGACCTTCACAGGCCTGTTGCTGTGCACCATTATTCCCCTCCTCACTCTGTCTGTGCAGTGGGTCCATCCTATAGTGTGCTGTGCTGTCATAGGTGTTGCTGTGATATTCCAATTCTGCAGTATATATCTGTCTTGCAGACATGATCAGCATCACCTGCATGCATTCCACGTAACGCACGTAATATATATACAAGGCGCATTGCACATGCGCATTGTACATTCCATGCCATGCACAAGGTGCAGAATGTCAGTGGAAAGTACCTTGCGCATGCACACAAGCAAAGTGCAGACGTTCCGCTGATGTCTTGCGCCTTGCGCATTCACATGACACGTTCCGCTGACATTCTGTGTATTGTGCATGTGCATGACATGTTCTGCTGATGTTTTGTGCCTTGTGCATGTGTAGGACACAGTCTCCAGGAACAAGCAGGAATGTAGTCTTCACATATGGGTGACATCGGGAACCGACGAAGCCCGCTCGGGAAGCTCCCCAGCTTCCAGTAGGAAAGCCTTTGGGAACAATCCACCACACCTGCGCTGGTGCCTTCCTGCTCTTCCAATGTACTCTCCTCAGTTCTTCTTTTTCCGCGGAGCCGACAAGCCCTTTCCCTGTTACCGCTGAAGAATCATCACATACCTTCCTTTTTCTGCTTAAATTCAGTATTGATCGATACTACCTTTCTCTTTCTTCTTTTTTTGTTTATTTCTCAAAAAAAAAAAAAAAGTAGGATTTTTCCTTTAGGGCCTCATGCCCTATGGGCCTTGCCCATCCCTTTCCAATCATGGAAAAGCCCGCCAGCGGCTTTAAAAATTGCACAAAATGTTCAAGCACCATATTGATCACTGATAAGCATGATTGATGCCTTAAATGCCTCGGTCGTGACCACATCCCTCAAGAGTGCTCCCTATGCAAACAAATAACTGAAAAGGGGCCTGGGGAACAGGGCCGAAATGTTTGGAGAGCTTTTTCCTTCGGACACAGTATCATTGGCCTCGACTTCTTCAAGGGCATCATTGGGCTCTCATACTTCTAAACATTCTAAGGAGTCCAGACATGGGGAGAAGAAATCAAAGAAGCCTTCTTCTCCGTCCCGCCTCCAAAAGATAAGTCCAAACCCCGGGACTCCTTTGAGACTCTGAAGGAACTGAGCCATAAGTCCAAGGACTCCTCCGGTAAGCTTCAGTAATCGAGAGAACGTTCCCATTCGCACTGAGAATTGTCCAGGACTTTGTCGGACTCAAGTCATAGGTCCAAGCATCTCAGGCAGGAAGACTTGTCCTCCAAAGCCCCGGTGGGGATTCGGGAGGTACCCAAAGCCTCGGCCTCTGTGGCACTCCCAATGCCAGTATGGTGGCACCCAGTCCCGTTTTATCCATGGACCAGGCACAGGCTCCATCCTTGGACCAGCGGATGCTGTCCTTGGAAAGAAGCTTAGCAGCTCTCCTGGTGGCATCGGTACCATTAACACTGACAGCCCCGGAAAATTGGCTAGTGGCACTGACCTTGATCCCCCAGCAGCTATCCCCGATGATACTATTGACATCAAAGCAAGGGCCTCGAGAACCCAACATTTTGGTTCCGGTACCGTTACCTTCACCATCCACAGATCCCACCTGGACGGTGCAGGGCTTCGACCCTGAGGACATCAAGAGGCATCAATGTGACACTCGACATTGGCACCACCGATACTCACCAGAGTCCGATTCTGATATATCCGATTCTGATCACCAGTCGCTGGACTCCTATGACCTTCGGGACTTCGCGTCTGAACCCTCGCCACCATCAGCCAATACCTGAAGAAAATCCCTTCCTGAGGTCATGTCCTTTCAGGAATTCATCAGGAATATGGCTGCAGGCCTCTCCATCCAGGCACATCGGAACCGGAACTGAGGGTGGAGTAGCTGGAGATCCTCCAGTACCCCGCAGCACCGAAAGAAGCCACCATCCTGCTGGTGCACCAAATTCTACACAATTTAATGCTACGAATGTGGGAGACTCCTCTTACCATCTTCCCTATAAGTCATCATTTGGATACTATGTATCGAGTGCCCGACTGCCCTGGCTTTCAAAAAATGCAGCTTTCTCACCATTCCATGGTGGTGGAATCAGCGATGCGCCAAATAAATAGCGGAAAGAACCATGCTTCAATCCCTCTGGGCCGTGATTCGAGGAACCTCGATTACTTTATCCGACGCTCTTTTCAGGCATCGATGCTGGCTAGTAGAATAAATTCCTATATCCTCTAAATGGGGATGTTCCTGAAAGAACTGTACAAGGACTGGAACAGATTCCTTCCTTTTCTCCCAGAGGAGAAATGACCAGCCTTCCAGGTTATCCTCTCCCATAGTCAGAATGTATCAAAATTTGTCAACAGATCCTCCTTTGATGCATTTGAGTCATCCAGCAGAGTATCTTCTATTGCTATAGGGGCTAGGTGGCCGGCTTGGTTTCAGGCCTCAGATTTGAAACAATGGGTCCAAAATAAGCTTGGCAACATTCCCTGCATGTGTCAAAACCTATTCGATAAGAACTGGTGAGAAAAGACAGGGGAACTAGAGACCGATGAAACCACTCTTAAATGGCTCTCTAGGAAAACATCTGACCCCTCCACAAAGAAGGCACCACCTAAGAAAGCCTTCTTCCCCAAGAAGAGAAAGTTTTACCCTTCTTAACCCCAGCCAACCTACAACCCACAACAGAAGCAGCAGGGACCCAAGCAGGCCAAGAAGCTCAGCCTCACTAAAACACAGCCCCAAACTCAACCAGCTCCTGCTCCGACGAGTTTTTGACTCCCAGATACTCTGCATGATCAGATACCCATTCCAGGAAGGCTGTCACTGTTCAGCCAGAAATGGCATACCATTACCACAGAAAACTGGACTCTCACCATCATACAGAAGGGGTATCAACTCAACTTTTGGGAGCTTTCCCTCCAATTATTTCAGAAGGAACCATCCTTCCAAACCCCTCCTCCAACAGGAAATACACATTCTCCTTACACAAGGAGCTTTAGAACTAGTTCCTCCTCAGGAACAGTTCAATGGCTTCTACTCCCCCTATTTCCTCATTCCAAAGAAGTCAGGAGGCCACAGGCCCATCCTGGACCTCAGAAATCTAAACAAATTCCTGGTAAAAGAAAAGTTTAAAATGATCTCCCTGAGGACCCTTCTTCCCTACCTCCAGGAAAATGACTGGCTTTGTTCCCTAGACCTCAAAGAGGCCTATGCATATATCCTGATACTCCCAAGCCACAGGCAATATCTCAGGTTCACATGTCAAGGAACCCATTATCAATACAGGGTTCTCCCCTTCGGCCTGGCATCTGCACCAAGAGTATTCACAAAATGCATGGCTGTAGTGGTGGCTCATCTTTGAAAACATAAAGTTTATGTTTTCCACTACTTAGATGACTGGTTCATAAAGGCAGACTCTCCTGGAGAACTCTGCTCATCTCAGCAAAAGATCCTAACCCTTCTCCAGTCCCTCGTGTTCGTCATAAACTTTCCAAAGTCACACCTTGTTCCAACACAAAGGTTGGAATTCATAGGTGTAGCCCTAGACATCAAGCAATTCAAAGCTTTTCTCCTGGTAGACCGCATGGACCACTTAATAGCATTGGCCACAAGCATGCGACAAAGCCAAGAGGCTTCAGCACACTGCTTTCTAACCCTGCTAGGCCACATGGCCTCCGTAGTGCATGTAGTCCCATATGCCAGACTCCACATGCGTCAGACACAATGGACTTTCTCAACCCAGTGGACTCAGGCCACAGGGAGTCTACGAGATCTGATCCAAATAACATCTCCCATGGCCAACTCCCTCCGGTGGTGGTGCATCCCAGCAAATCTACTCACAGGGTCTCCTTTTCCCAACCTCAGCATACACTGACGACCGATGCTTCCAAGCAGGGTTGGGGAAGCACACATGGACTCTATATGTACACAGGGTCTCTGGACAGCACAAGAGTCCCAACACCAGATAAACCTCTTGGAGCTTTGAGCGATCATGAAAGCTCTCCACATTTTTCAACATCAGCTCTCCAACAGTCCAGTCCTCATATAGACAGACAGTCAGGTTGCAATGTTCTATATCAACAAACAGGGGGGAATGGGCTCTCTCCCCCTGTGTCAGGAGGCCCGCAAACTCTGGAACTTTGCCAATAAACATCACATGTACTTACATGCAGTTTACATTCCAGGAGAGAACAATCTCCTGGCAGAACATCTGAGTCACATCCTGCAACCCCACGAATGATCTCTAGATCAGACGAGGGCAACAGAATTGTTCCATCTCTGGGGAACTCCATGGATAGATCTCTTTGCCTCCCTGCAGAACTCCAAACTTCCCTGGTTCTGCTCCAAAATGCCATCTAAACTCAGTCTGGCATCGGACACATTCATGATTCATTGGGGTCGGGGACTCCTATATGTGTTTCCCCCATCCCCCTAATCTCGAAAACCCTCTTCAAACTGAGGGCGGACAAGGGCTCCATGATACTCATTGCCCCTCACTATCCTCGTCAACCATGGTTTTCCCTCCTATTATATCTGGCACAAGCCTCACCGATCCTGCTAGGATCCAAGCCAGGTCTCCTCTCACAGGACAACGGAGCTCTCCTCCACCCCAATCTCCGATTCCTTTGCCTAACAGCCTGGCTCCTGAAACTTAGTTCTTCAGGAACTTCCTCTATCTGCGGAGATCAAGGACATCCTCCTTTCCTCCGTATAACCCTCCACCAGAAGGGCTTATTTCTACAAGTGGTAAAGATATGCTACATGGTGCTCTGAAAATGCTCATAATCCATTTGAAGCATCAGTGCCGACGCTGTTGCACTACCATTTATCCTTACTTGGACCTAAATCAGACTTTATCCAAGTACATCTCAGTGCTATTTCAGTTTTTTTTTTTTTAATTTAAATTTTTTATTGGCACACATCAAAATACACACCACAGACCATATAACCAGAACCCCCCAAGCATAGACCCTTATACAATACATACTTCCTCTACAGATGAGAGAGATCCCCTCGCTCAGTGTGTACCCTCTTTTCCACCCTGTAAACTTCCTTAGAAACTATTATTTATACAGAGTTGGTATCAACAAAAGCAGTACAAACCACAGAACATCAAACCTAACCAACTGTTTAGAGATCCCACCCCCCCTCCCCTCACAGAGGCCTAGCAACCTTCAAAAAATTCCAGCAGGGGTAACCATAAACCTTTAAATTTCCCGTACTGCTGGCGTCGGAGCGCCGTTAACTGCTCCATCAAGGCTATCCGACGCAGTCGGGTCTGCCATTGTGCCAAGCTCGGGAGGTTTACCTGTTTCCAGGCCCTAGCAATCTCACTCCTGGCAGCCTGGATACATGCTCGTATGGGCCATTCTTGAGTCCTAGCACTCTTTTCGGGCCAAATTCCCAACAGCCCAAATCCCATATCTACTTCCACCGATCCCCCAAAGATACGGGTGATTTGCTCACTCACTCTTTCCCAATACAACCTTACCCGGGGACACTCCCACCATACATGAATAAAGGACCCCTCCTCTCCACATTGCCGCCAACACCTATCAGACACTCCCGGAAACATCCTATGTAGCCTCGATGGAGTATAGTACCACCGATATAGCAATTTATAGGATGTTTCCCTGATCGCTACCGACAATGCCTGTCGGCCTATATTCAAATGCACACGCTTCCAATCCTGTTCATCCAAAACCCTCCCCAGGTCTCTTTCCCAATCATGTTGGTGCTTAAATTTCTCCGGGCCCCCCCCCCCAAACCCCGGTACAGTTGAGTTATCAAGCCCCTTGAGCTTTCCCAACAACGCCATAACCCTTCCCTATCATCTTGTACGCCCTCCCTGAGTTCCCGAGTTAGCTTAGTGGACAGAAAATGTTTAACTTGCATATGTGCATAAAAGTCTCCCCCTCTCAATTGGTATTTTACTCTAAGGTCAGGAAAAAAAATCACTTCTCCCCCATCTACAAATTTGTCAAAGGTATCCAAACCCAACCGCTCCCACCGTTGAAAAACCCCTTCTCTACCCGGAATAAATCCAACAGTCCCTCTCACCGGACCCAACAATGAAAAACTCGCCCCAGGGCAAAACTTTCTCCGAGTCTTCCTCTATTGCATAAGCAAATGCCATATATAGGGGTTATCCCTCCACCTCCCCTCTGGCAATTTGTCCCAAATCCATGGCAAATACTTTAAAGGAATCGCCTCTGCCCAGTACTGCTCCACTTCCCTAAACCGTTTATAGGGCCCCCCCTTATCCCTCCACTCAAAGGCCTGCCTCAGCTGGGCTGCCGCGTAATATCTTCCCACATCAGGGACTCCCAACCCTCCCCTCTCCCGAGTTGCATACAACACCCGTCTGCTCACTCGCGGGCGGCTATTCCCCCAAACAAAAGCAAAGATCTGACTTTGCAACAGTCAAAGGTCTCTGCTCCCCACCCCCACCGGTAGCGTTTGGAATACATACAGGAGACGAGGCAACAAATTCATTTTCAACACAGCAATCCTTCCCAACCAGAATAACTCCACCCCTTTCCAGCGCGCCATATCCTTTCGCAACTGCCCAAATAAGGGCGGGTAATTTGCTCTATACAACCCGAGGGGGTGTGCCGTAATCTGTACTCCCAAGTATTTTAGTGATTTGCTCACCCAGCGGAACGGGAACGAAGCCTTCAAACTCTCAACAACCTGAGGAGGCAGTGTTAGTGACATGGCCTCTGTCTTATCCCAATTAATCTTAAATCCCGAAAGTTTCCCATAATCCCTGAGCTCCCTCATTAGGAGCAGCAGTGAGACTATCGGCTGGGTCAATGCAAATAACAGGTCGTCCGCAAACATTGCCATCTTATGCTGCGAGGCTCCTACCGCTATACCTCGAATATCCTCCACCGATCTGATCCTAGCAGCCAAGGGCTCCATTACTAGTGCAAAAAGGAGCGGGGACAATGGGCATCCCTGCCGGGTCCCGCGACCCAAGGGAAAGAATTCAGAATAAACCCCCATTTATACGAACGGTCGCCTCTGGAGCTTTATACAACGCCTTTATCCACGCCCAAAAGTTAGGGCCCAACCCGATATACTCCATTACCGACATAAGAAAGTCAAAGTTCACCCTGTCAAAGGCCTTCTCTGCATCAATAGAGAGAAACATAGCCTTCTGATGTTCCTGCCTAGCCAGCCACCCCAATTGGAGAACTCTCCTCACTCCATCCGCCGTCTGTCGCCCCATAATAAACCCAGACTGATCCGGGTGAATGAGCCCCGGCATACACGGCCCCAACCGCAATGCCAACACCTTTGCCAAAATCTTGACATCAATATTCAGCAGCGAAATGGGTCGGTACGAGCCGCAAATGGCCAGATCCCTCCCGGGCTTGGGAATTACAACTATAGCCGCCTGGCTCATTGATGTCGGGAGATCCTCCCCCTTCAAAACTGCATTAAACACTCTCATCAAAATGGGGCCCAACTCGTCCTTGAATGTTTTATAGAATAACCCTGAAAACCCATCTATACCGGGCGCTTTGCCCGTCACCAAAGCCTTAATGGCCCCCATCACCTCTTCGAGAACAATATCCCCATCCAGCCCCTCCCCCATGAGACTCTCCAACCGTGCACAACCTTTCCCCCCATTCCACAAATATTGTTGAATTCCCTCCCCATCCCCAGGAGGGTCCGCTGTGTATAATGTCTTGTAGTAGGTCCGAAACCGCTCCCTAATAGCACTACCTTTAAACAACAATCTATCCTGCGGGCCTTTGATTTTTGCTATAGCCCTCCGCTGCCTCTGGGAAGTAAGTTTAGTACTCAAGAGGCGCCCTGCTTTATTGTCAAACTCATAGTATCGCTGTCTCGCCCAATCAAGTTGGCGAGATATCTGCTCCAACTGAAGGCTATTTCATTGCCTTCTTATCTCTTCAACCTGCCTCCGCAATCTTACACCCCCCTCTGTTTATGGACCCTCTCCAAGTCCTCCAGCCTCTCCCTGAGGCGGCACTCCTCAACTACCCGTTCCCTTTTCCGCTTTGCTCCCAATTGGACAAGATGGCCCCTCACCACCGCTTTCAACCCATCCCAAAGTACCCCCGTTGTCACCTCCCCATTATCGTTAAGTTCCATATAGTCTTTAATCACTGCCTTTATCCTCTGCTTCACCCCTTCCCCCTGTAATAGATAGTCATTTAACCTCCAGAACATTCTTCGCTCTGGCTCCCTGGGAGGGCCAAACTTTGCCCCCACCGGAGCATGATCCGACCAGGTTGCCACCCCTATGGAAATCTCATCTAATGCCTCCTTCCAATAGCCATCTCCCAAGAGATAGTCAATTCTACTATATGACGCATGCACAGCCGAATAGTAGGTAAAATCCTTAGTGGAAGGATGGGCCAACCTCCATAAGTCCTCCACCCCATACTCTTGCATCCACGCCTGAAACCGTTTCAGCCCTGAATTTCTCCCTTCCCCCTTCCCCTTCCTCCCTTCCAGGGCAAGATTGCAATCCCCCCCTCCCCCCCCCCCCCCCGCCAGAAGTCTTCCCTGGGTCTTCCCAACTAGCCAGGCCCCCAAGTCCTCCCAAAACTGTCCCTGTGCCACATTTGGCCCATAGACTGAGAGGAAAGTCACCTGTTCCCCCCCCCCACTCCCCCACTACACTCACCGCTCTCCCGTCCCCTTTCCGGAACACCCTCCCAACATTAAAGGGCACATCATGCCTAATCAGAATCCCAACTCCAGCCTTCCTCCGATCCCCCTTCTCCGCTGCAAAAAAACCCTGGAATGTTCCCCCCCCCCATCAATCGCTCGTCCCGTTTGCACAGATGGGTCTCCTGCACAAACACCACCTGCCACTGTTGCACTTGCACCTCTTTCCAGAGCAGTTTTCTTTTCTAAGGGGAATTCAATCCCCGTACATTCAAACTCCCCACTCTCACACCAGCAGCCATGACTCCAAGCATACCGCTAGCCTACCCCTCTCACACATCTTCAAAGCCTCCCCCTCCCCCCCTATTTCAGATTTTTATAACCCGGTCAATGGAAAACCCATCTCCATGGTTCCTCTCATGACATGATTCATGAGAGGTCTACTCCTCACCAAACCACCTATCCGTCCGCCACCAGTGGCGTGGGATCTGAATGTGTTGCTAGCTCAACTCCTCAAACCACCCTTTGAGCCATTAGCAACCATATATCTTCGCTACTTATCATGGAAAGTGCTCTTCCTCATCACTCTGACCTCCTCCTGGAGCGTCAGTGAGTTACAAGCCTTGGTGGTGCATGCCATCTATACACATTTTCACCACGACAAAGTAGTCCTATGGACACACCCCCACTTCCTCCTGAAAGTGGTTCCCCCTTTCCACATTAATCAGTCTGTCATCCTCCCAATCTTCTTTCCAAGGCCACATGCCTCATGTCCAAAAGCAACTCTGTATTCGACTGCAAGAGAGCTCTGGCCTACCTCCAAAGAACACAAACCCTCAGGAAAACCTCACAACACTTTGTGTCCTTTGACCCAGCACATTTGGGTCTCCCAGTGACTAAACGCTCCCTATCCTGCTGGATAGCAGACTGCATATCTTTCTCTTATGACAAAGCAGGACTTTCCCTCGAGGGACATGTCACTGCCCACAATGTCCGTGCTATGTCGGCCTCTGTGGCCAACTTAAGTACCATACCCGTTGCTTAGATTTGCCAAGGTGCTACATGGTCGTCCATCCATATCTTTACGGCCCAGTACTGCTTGGACAAGGACTCCTGCTGGGATGCAGCTTTTGACCGGGCAGTCCTTCAGCATCTCTTTGGGATGTAAAAACAACTCTTACTTCCCTCCCACTCTGACCAGATCTCCGTGACTGGGAAGTCAAGGTTAATGACCTTGTCCGATGCTAACTGTGTCCTCTGAGATCTGGGAGCTAGGGAGTCCCATATGTGAAGACTACATTCCTGCTTGTTCCTGGAGATAGCATAGTTACCTATAACAGGTGATCTCCGGGAACAGCAGAAATTAAGTATTCATAACCCACTCACCTCCCTGTGGAGTTGTAAAGTTTTCTCTCTTCTCTCTTCTATACTCTCCCTTTTCTTCAGCTACGTATATACTCAACTGAGGAGAGTACATTGGAAGAGCGGGAAGGCACCAGCGCAGGTGAGGTGGATTGCTCCCAAAGGCTTTCCTATTGGTAGCTGGGGAGCTTCCTGCGTGGGCTCCGTTGGTACCCAGTGTCACCCATATGTGAAGACTTAATTCCTGCAGTTCCCGGAGATCACCTGTGACAGGTGAGCAACTACGCTTTCTGTGGATGTTCCGTGCCTTGCGCATGCACAAAGTGCATTCCCCGGATCATCAGCAAAAAGTGTCATACGCATGCGCACATGCAAAGTGCAGAATGCGCCATGCGCCTGCACATGGCACATTCCGCTGATGTTCTGCGCCTTGCACATGCACATGACACGTTCCGCTAACATTCCACATCTTGTTCATGCGCATGACACATTCCACTGACATTCTGCACCTTGCGCATGTGCAGGACAAATTCCATGGATGTTCCGCGCCTTATGCATGCACAAAGCACATTCCCCGGATTGTCAGCAAAACATGTCATGTGCATGCGCAAGGCACAGAATGTCAACGGAGCATGCCATGCAAAGGCACATGGTGCATTCTGTGCATTGCACATGCGCATGCGCTAGACATGGTCCGCTGATGTTCCATGCCTTGTGCATGAGCATGGCATGGAATGTGCAGTGCGTATTGTGATGGGGAAGATCCGTCCCTTGCTGTGCAGTCAGAGGAAACTGAAGAAAATAGGTCAGATTCTGACAGCCAGGCAATACACATGGCTACAGGTTGCCAAGGGAGATGTAAACAAACCCAGCCACGAGTGCAGCAGCCCCACCCAAGCTGCAAACAAGCCCCCTGCCCTGAGTGCAATAGGATTCACCTGGGTGGAGGAGGGGCGAAGCTAAGCACTGTGGAAGATAAAAAGCACTCATTAGAAAGCAGAGTTAGCTCAAGCTTCAGCTCAGGAGGGAGCACAAGCTCAGGCTCTGGTTCAGGTGCTGATTCGAGTTCAGGCTGGAGAGGAAATTCAAGCTGGGGAGCAAGCTCAGGATCTGGATTTGGATCTGGGAGGAGTTCTGACGGAGCAGCTGTGAATTCCAGCAGCAGAGCTAGAACAGGAACAAACTTTGGAACAGACAGAGGAACAAAGAAAGCTCAAGCTGAAAAGGTACCGAGGGTTAAGACCCACCGTCTGCAGGAAAGCTTCTCTCAGTTAAAGCCTTGGGAGGAAGGCAGCTGGAGGGAGAAGCCACGCAGGGAGCCAGCTGGGGTGTGTCCAGAAGCTCACGAGAGAGAAAGGTACAAATCTCTGAACTTTCCTAATAGTGAAGGAGCACTGCTCAGTAAGCCTTGCAGGCAGAAGCCAGAAGGTAGTTTCTATAAAAGGAACAGAGAGAAAACTAAGCCTAATAGTTTTCTCTGGGACACTAAAGCTTTCCAGAATTCTCTTAAGGCTAAAGAGAATGTTTTGAAAACCCTGTGTGAATGTGTGCCTTTGTATCCAGCGGGGGATGGGCTGGAGGATATGCAGGTTGAATACACAGATGAAGGCATAAACGATGTACCCATGGATTGTACGTTAACCATTGCAGATAATATGGAAACACTTTGCTGAATTGAATGTTTGAAGCTAATGGTATAGCTGGAGAAAGCAAAGTAGCATTACTGCCATTGAAAAAGAAGCCTTTGTTATTTCCTGTGTTAAAGGAATGTGTATTTAAAAGCTGGAAGAAAAAGATGACATTTTTCTGCAGTTCCTGAGTTTATATTCTTTATACAAGACGTATGGTTTTGTCCTGAGTTCATTTGTGTTTACCAAAACCCCGGGACGGGGAAATAAAACCTTATTTTGACCTTACCACTCTGTTACCTCAATTCCTTTGCCTGTGAGGTGTTTGGGACTTCATTACCCAGAGGGCCAGTGTACTACTACGCCTGCACTACCCCCACTTCCTGGCTTAGGATGGTCATCAGCTGAACCCTCTCTGCTAGCCCTAGGACCCAGGGTGGGCCACTGGTGACAGTATGCACAATGTGCCCTGTATATATATTTCACACATTGCGCGGAATGCGTATAGATGACGCTGATCATGACTGCTGACTGCAAAACATTTGTATCATGAGTTGCACGAGGGCACACTAACTAGACATACCATGAAGGTCAAGGAAACCCCGGTTTTCGGACCATGATGTCTGGCTCCTGTCCACCCTGATATACTGTAAGCAGGGCGGGCTCTTTCCTGGCTCCTCAGTCCAGCATGACATGATGCAGCTGCAGTGCTTCTGGCAGCATATTGCGGACAAGTTCAATGCAGAAAGTGACTACCACAGATGGAATGTACATGGGCACAGGGAGGTGGACAACATGTGCTGTGTAGCAGGGCACAGGCTTCCAGTCACAAACTGTATATAAATGACATACAGTCCATGCTCCTGGGGCATATTACCTTGTCAGGTCACTGTGCTCTGGCAACCTTATACATGTGGTTTGGTGGTGTGGGGGTAGCCACCCAGCACTTCATGCAAATGCACTCTGCTTTGGGCTCAAACACTCACATGTCTTGGGACATGTTGTGTGATGGTGAAAGCATAGTAGAAAGCATGGATATGGATGAAAATCCTGAAAGCCCCATGAAATTCAATTACAGTGCACAGATGCAAGGGGATTACAGCCTACGTCAGAGAAAAGCTCAGCCCCCTGCAAGGGGTGGAACACGCCCTAGCTCAGGGGTGGAGACAAGCCACCCTCCTGTGGTCAGAGGAGGGCGGAGCACAGGGAAGGCCCAGCAGGAAGCAGTGGTTAAAACCACATGTAGGAGACAAGAAGGGAGAAAAGGAAGGAGCCAAGGAGAGAGCCAAGGAAAGAGACAAGCACAGAGTCAAGCTCAAGGACAGAGACAGAGAGACAGACTCCAGGGAGTGAGAGTCAGCGGGAGACCTGCTGGAGAGAATGCCAGAGGAGAGTGACTGAAGCCAGACAGAGAGAGAGAAGTCTGGGTGAGAGAAGGAGCCAGAGAGAAGGCTCAAACTCAGGCAGCAGCAGCTCACCGAGAGGCAGTGGCAGTCTCAGGCCAAAGCCCGTCTACTGTTTCAGACCAGGAAGAAAGAGATATTGAGCCAGCATTTAAAAGCAGAAGTACAAGTAACTGGAGGAGAAGTGCACGTCAGGCCAGCAACCGGGACAACGGTGATAGCTGGAGAGGTGGAAAAGGTATCAGTGCTGACATACAGAAACAGCCTCAAGGTAAAGCCGATAATTTCTTTCCTGATAATGTGGCAAGAGGGCTAAGGGCTGGTTTAAAAGGGCAGGAACTGAAACCTTCACCTCCCACCGTTAACCAGTGGATTGAAAACTTAGCCAGTGTTGGAATCCCCAGTGCAGATAACAGGGAAGCTTTTGAATCCTCTAAATTAGGGGCTTTGCAAGGGATACACTCTAATGAGAGGAATTCTATCTCCAATGCAAAAATACCTACGAGGGCTGACTTGCTGTGGGACCAGTTTCAGCAGTTTCTAAGAGAGGGGAAACTTAAAGAAACTCCACAATATGAGAGAGACTCTGTTGGTACAAATGATTTTGAAGAAATGCAAATAGAGACGTGTGTGCCTAATGAGGTCTGTTGCCCAATTCCTATGGATTGTTCTCTGGCTCAAAGGAAAGCTACAGTTGTGAGATAAGAAAGGAAGAAATGTAAAAACCCTATAGTAAGGGTAGTGCTTACCACGAGAGTTGTAAGAAGCATTCAATGTTTGTTTATTCACTGACTGAGAGCAATGGAGCTGTGAGGGAATGTTGCATTACAAAGTGAGAACAGCTGTGATAGAGTTCTGCTGCAGTTCATTGTGTGACCATACGGAGCAGTGCAGAGCGTGAGGACACAGAGCAGCAGTAAGGCTGAGAAAAGAAAAGTTTATTTGATTTATTTCTCCTGGTTTTCCTGAGTTCATCTTTTCTGTTTGGAGATGTTATCCTTCTGCCTTGGTTGTAATTGAACCCCAGTGTGCTTTTGGAAATCCCCATAAAAGAAAATAAAAATCTTGCAAAGCCTTACCACCGACTCAACTACAAATTTATTGCCTGAGGAGTGAAAGAACTTTATTCCAAGGGACCCTAAGGCCGCCTACCAGCTGTCAGCCTCTTGGCCCAGCCGGTGGGTGTCGCATTTGTTTCACCGTGATGATGCACAGGGTTTATGACCTGTTTGTTTGACATGTACATGGGCCACAATGCCTTTTGAGGGACAAGCTGAGGATGACCTAGGTGAATCTCAACAACGATTTATGGTCAACCAGGCCTACTATACAGCACTTATGTAAAGCCCTACTCATAAATGTGTATTCCATGTAAAGATGTGTATTCATAGGAAATGTAGAATTGGGTGGCCGAGCTTAACTCGACAGGCATGAACATGGGCATGCATACAAACATTCTTTTGTATTATCCATGCAACCTATCATTAGGTCACTAATTGAAACTCACTGCATTGGATTCCTCAATCACTGCAGGCAGCCAACACCACCTCACCAGTATCTGGAACATGGAGAACAGTGATGTCATAAACATGTTGCCATAAGGAGCTTCAATGAGCAACTGGATATGTCATGTCAATGATGTTTGTGTCCCTTGATGAGAAATACTTTACACAGCCCACATCTAGCTTTCTTTCTCCAAGTGGACTCATCAGGGCCAGACCATGGTAGTATTCTTGAGGGGGGGAGGGGATTGAGAATATGTCAATAAGGGTACAATATACGTGTTCTCTTTGCTACAGATACTGGTGAGGTGGATTTGGCTGTCAAGAGTAATGGATTTTTTTTTTTTTTTTAAGTTTAAATTTCATTTATTGAGAAATTTCAAGGAAAATACAGACACTCTGATAGTTACTGATAACACTACACAGCAAAAGTAAAAATACACACAGTAAAGCATCCATATGAAAGTCCACATCAAGAGGAGTGTACAAGAGAGAGGAAGCCAACTCAAAATTTTTTTAACTCTTTTTTTAACAATCCACTACTGAATCAATCCAACATTTAAGGTAATCAGTGGACCCTTAGATTGGAGAAAAGACTCCAATGCCGAGGTCTCCAGAAAAACATACTTGGTGCTCTGATAGGTAACTAAACACTTACATGGAAACTTAAGAAAAAACGTGGCACCAAGCACCAAAACGCGTGGCCTTAACATCAAAAAAGCCCGACGCTTTAGTTGAGTTTTCTTGGAGACATCGGGAAAGGTATTCACCCTCCCCCCACAGAAAATGGATGTCTTATGAAGAAAATATAAACGCATCACAGCATTTTTATCTAGTTCGGAAGCAAAAGACACCAGAAGGGTTGCCCTAGTAGGTATGTTATCTTGAGAAGACTCAAGAAACTCTGAAAGATTAAGGGACTCCTGAGACCGAGGTAGCACAGGCTCATCAGCGCCCCCTAGGTCTGAAGACCCTTTAGAGGGAATATAAAACAGTTTAGTCACAGACGGTTTATTATCCTCCCAATATCCCAAAATATCAATCAAGTATTTATCCAACAGTATCTGGGGTGATAAGAACCGTGTGCGAGGAAAATTTATACATCGTAAATTCAAAGCACGCATACTATTCTCCAACAGCTCAGGGGACCCCAAGGACGTTTCCCTCTCAGATATTTGGCTTGTGCTTTCTCGGATAGAGTCTTCTCTGAGTTCCGTTGTTGGTCAAATGTCGGACTTCACTAAAGACTCTGTAGCTAATTTCATTCAACATAATTCTCAGATTGAAGAGTTAGGGGAGCGATGCCAAAAGTTGGAAACCCAGTGTAAAGTTCTTCAATGTCTTTATAAGAGTAATGGATTTGATGGACTCAGCACAGCCTGGTTTAATTACTGGTCTTCTATTATGTTGATTGGTGTTTCAGCAGGAACCATATAGGATTTTGATGTTGATGCCTGTGGAGCTTAACTCAGATACCCAGTAGTGGGTGTCCTAGTCGAGGTCAACTGTCAATTACCTAACAGATCGTGAGATGTTTTTGCAATCACCGATGGTTGGTATGATCATTCCCCTGTTGGTGGGTGACTAGCTATCAAAAGGTGTTTCTCATCACTACAATCATTTCTCCTCATTTTAAAAAATGCATTAGGGTAATATTGAGATTGGTGTTGTACAGACCTCTTCGTAAAAAGGATTGTGTGATTAGACACACAGGGCTGCAATGCCATTGTGCATTACCTAGTAACTTATTGGTTTGTTACAATGGTGATGATGTTGGTACTGCTTATGTGCTTCTTGGCCAGTGCATGAACATGCATACCACACATGAACCAGCAGGGCAGTGAACATTGACATGCTTATTACTGAAGCTCATGTATGCACCACCAGTCATGTTAGATGCCAGCCATGCATAGAGGGCACAGTGTTAGTCTCTGTCATACACAGGTGGATGGCCTACATCACAAGGGAAACCACCTGTACCACGAGTGGCCTTGGTACCTATGGCATGTTCGTGATGAGATGCGCCATGCAGCTGATGGTGAATGACAGTCAGTTACACATAGTATCTGATGATGTCAGCACCTGTACCAACAGCATGTGAACCACCCATGTCATGCCTTTGGGGCACAGTGCAGATATTCTCTGTAGAGTGTCCCGTAGGTTCATTCTGCTGCCTCTGCTGTGACCATAGTCCCTGGTGGCATATATCCTGCCTGTTTCACAGTCCAGTATTCCCTTCCCCCTCCTGGGCCCCATTTGGATGGTCCATTTGTGCTGGATAACCCCACCTACCCACACCACTCTCCTATCACGGTTGCGGCCACTCTGTGTCGTCCTTGAGGACACCCAGCCTTTCCACATGTTGTTTCATGCCTATTATGCTGCTTCACCTCTATGGCCCTCCATTTCATAAGAACATAAGATATGCCATACTGGGTCAGACCAAGGTCCATCAAGCCCAGTATCCTGTTTCCAACAGTGGCCAATCTAGGTCATACGTACCTAGCAGTTTCCCCAAAAGACTTGTACTGGGTCAAGCATTGATATCCTGGGTCCCTTCTTAATAATGGTTTATGGACCTTTCCTCCAGGAACTTGTCCAAACCTTTTTTAAAACCAGCTACACTAACAGCCTTTACTAATCCTCCGGTAACAAATTCCAGAGTTTGATTACATGTTGAGTGAAAAAATATTTTCTTTTATTAGTCTTAAATAGTTTACCCTGTAGCTTTATTGCATCTTCCCTAGTCTTTCTATATTCTGAAAACGTAAACAATTGATCTACGTTTACCCGTTCCACTCCGTTCATTAATTTATAGACTTCTATCATATCTCCCCTCAGCCGTCTCTTCCAGGTTAAAGAGCCCTAACCTTTTTAGCCTTTCTTCATAGGAGTACCCTTCCATCCCCTTTACCATTTTGGTGGCTCTTCTCTGAATCTTTTCTAATATCTCTATATCCTTTTTAAGATACGGCAACCAGAATTGCACACAATATTCAAGGTGTGGTCTCACCATGGAACGATATAGAGGCATTATAATATCTTTTGTTTTTATTTTCCATTCCATTCCTTATGATACCTAGCATTTTATTTGCTCTCTTGGCCGCCGCTGCACACTGGGCTGAGGGTTTTAACATGTTATCCACAATGACGCCTAAATCTTTTTCCTGGGTGGTGGATCCTAATGTGGAACCTTGCATCATGTAACCATAGTTTGGGTTGTTCTTCCCTAGGTGCATAACTTTGCACTTGTCCACATTAAATTTCATCTGCCATTTTGATGCCCAGTCTTCCAATTTATCAAGATTCTCTTGCAATTTTCCACAATCCTTTTGGGTTTTAACAACTTTAAATAGTTTTGTGTCATCTGAAAATTTGATAACCTCACTCGTTATTCCACTTTCCAGGTCATTTATGAATATGTCAAAAAGCAGAGGACCCAGCACAGATCCCTGGGGTACACCACTATTCACCTTTCTCCATTGGGAAAATTGGCCATTTAGCCCTACCCTCTGCTTTCTATCTTTTAACCAGTTCCTGATCCACAGTAGTACACTGCCTCCTATCCCATGACTCTTTAGTTTTGCCAAACGTCTCTGATGAGGGACCTTGTCAAAGGCTTTCTGAAAGTCCAGATATATCAACCGACTCACCTTTGTCCACCTGTTTATTCACACCTTCAAAAAACATAACAGATTAGTAAGACAAGATCTTCCTTGTCTAAAACCATGTTGGCTGTCTCCCATTAGGCCATGACTATCTACATGCTGAGTAATTTTATTCTTTATGATGGTTTCTACCATTTTTCCCGGTACTGACGTGAGGCTCACCGGTCTGTAGTTTCCCGGATCACCCCTGGAATCCTTTTTAAAAATTGGTGTTACATTGGCGATCCTCCAATCTTCAGGTATTAGAGATGATTTTAATGATAGTTCACAGATTACTAATAGCAGGTCTGCAATCTCATATTTTAGTTCTTTCAACACCCTTGGATATATACCATCCGGCCCAGGTGATTTGCTACTCTTCAGTTATCTAATAGTTGTAATACATCTTCCCGATGTATCGATATTTCCTTCAATTCTTCCGCACCTTTAAATACCACTTCAGTCATGGATAACATCCCTACATCTTCCTCAGTAAAGACAGAAACAAAGAATTCATTCAGTCTCTCCGCTATTGCCTTGTCGCCTCTTAGTGCCCCTTTAACCCCTCTATCATCTAATGGACCAACTGACTCTCTCACAGGTTTTTTGCTACAAATGTACTTGAAAAAATCTTTATTTCGCATTTTTGCTTCCGCAGCAAGCTTCTTCTCAAATTCTCCCTTTGCCTGCTTTATCATTGCCTTGCATTTGACATGCCAGTGTTTGTGCTGTTTCCAGGTTTCGTCGTTTGGCTCTTTTTTCCATTTCCTGAAAGTTGCTTTTTTGGCAACAACAGCCTCTCTGACCTCACCTTTAAACCATGCTGGCAGTTTTTTGGACTTCCTTCCACTTTTCTTAAAGCGTGGAATAAAGCTGGTTTGGGCTTCCAAGATAGTATTTTTCAACAACACCCAAGCTTAATGTAAGTCTTTAATCTTTACAACTGCTCCTTTTAGTTTTTTCTTAACTATTTTCCTCATTTTATCATAGTCTCCCTTTCGAAAGTTAAAAGGTAGTACTGTGGATTTCCTTACTCTCCCTCCTCCACTAATTAAATCAAAGGCGATCATGATATGATCACTATTGCCAAGTGGCCCCAACACCCTTATCTCTTTCACTAGATCTGGTGTTCCACTAAGGACTAGGTCTAATATTGCTTCCCCTCTGGTCGGTTCATGAACCAGCTGCTCCAAGAAGCATTCATTTATTTCATCTAGGAACTTTATATCCCTAGCATGTCCTGCCGTGACACTGACCCAGTCGATACCAGGGTAATTGAAATCACCCATTATTATTACTGCGCTGTAACTTCTGTTAGCTTCCTTGATTTCTTTGAGCATTTCATCATCCATTTGTTCATTCTGGCCAGGCAGTCGATAGTACACCCCCACTGCCATCGCCTTCCCCTTTTTACATGGAATTTCAATCCATAGAAATTCTACAGCAAATTTTTGTTTCCTGCAAAGCATTAATCCTTTCTGACTCAATGCCCTCTCTAACATAGAGCGCAACCCCTCCACCAATTTGATCAGCTCTATCATTATGATATAGTTTGTACCCAGATATCACAGTGTCCCACTGGTTGTCCTCCTTCCACCATGTCTCTGATATTCCAATCATATCTAACCTCTCATTTAGTGCTATATATTCTAACTCTCCCATCTTATTTTTTAGACTTCTAGCATTTGCATACAAGCATTTTAGAGACTGTATTTTATTCATATTAATTTGGCTATTGGTAGACATGGGTAATTTGGGATCTTTAAACTCTGTCTGCTCCATACTCGAGGGCATTTGGGCTACTTTACTCTTTTTTGGAACCTCTGCTTTTGTTAGTATCCTTCAAGGATACATTCTTCCGAACCATGCACTCTTGGGCGACTGTCGGCTTTCCCCTATTATCTAGTTTAAAAGCTGCTCTATCTCCTTTTTAAAGGTTAATGCCAGCAGCCTGGTTCCATCCTGGCTAAGGTGAAGCCCATCCCTTCGGAAGAGCCCCTCCTTTCCCCAGAATGTTCCCTAGTTCCTAACAAATCCAAAACCCTCATCTCTGCACCATTGTCTCATTCACGCATTGAGACTCCGGAGCTCTGCCTGCCTTTTGGGTCCTGTGCATGGAACGGGAAGCATTTCGGAGAACGCTATCCTGGAAGTTTTGGATTTCAACTTCCTACCTAAAAGCCTAAATTTAGCCTCCAGAACATCCCTACCACATTTTCCTATGTCACTGGTACCGACATGTACCAAGACAGCAGTCTCCTCCCCAGCACTATCTAAGACCTTATCTAGGTGGCGCGTGATGTCCGCTACCTTCGCACCAGGCAGGCATGTTACTAGGCGATACTCACATCCACCAGCCACCCAGTTATCTACATGCCTAATGATCGAATCACCAACTATAACGGCTGTCCTAACCCTTACCTCATGGGCACATGGCCCTGGAGAAACTTCCTTGGTGCGAGAAGGTTTTACATCACCTGGAGGACAGGTCCTAGTGGCAGGATCTACTTCCTGCCACACCAGGGTGATGCTCTCCTATCATATGACCTCTCTCCTCCATGGCAACAGGGATGCTGCCAGACTGGAGGTGGGACTTCAGGACTATATCCCTGTAGGTCTCGTCTATGTACCTCTCTGTCTTTCTTATGTTTTCCAAGTCTGCTACTCTAGTCTCTAGAGAACGGACTTGAGCTGTTTGCACCCAGTGCACACGTAAGACCTCTCACCAACTGGGAGAAAATCATACATGTGACACTCAATGCAAAAGACTGGAAAGCCCCCATCTCGCTGCTGGACTGCTGTCTGCATCTTAGTTTTAAGTTTGTGTTTAGATCTTTACGTTATTTACTTACTAAGGGTTGCTATAGATATTTATACTAATAAAACTGTACCTAATATGTTTAATATACCTTGTTCACCCGAAGCTTAATTAAACACAGGTCCTTAGTGTATGACTGATTGGGTTAACGAGCTTCACCTGAGAGCACCTCCTGTCTTTTAAGATGTATAAGTACCTATAAAGCTACGATTATCCCAGGGGTGGGTGGATATTGGGGAGGGAGGGAGGGAAATAACACTTATTAAAAGAGGGCTGCTACACAGTACCCTGTCTTGTGCTGCTGAGGTAAGCTATATTCTGATTTGATTTAAATTATAGCTCTTTGCTGCTGCTAGGCTCTAATTTATTATGAAATTTAAACTACAAGCTCTCTGCTGGGTATGAAATGTAACCAGTAAGCTCTCTTCTGTGTTTTAAATTTAAACTAAAAGTACTTTGCTGATGCTAGGCCCTGAGTGACTATTAAATTTAAACTACAAGCTCTCTGCTGGGTATGAAATGTAACCAGAAAGCTTTCTTCTGTGTTTTAAATTTAAACTTAAACTGCTGCTACTAGGCCCTGACTGATTTAACAAAAAATAGTGGGTTCACAGATTAATTAGCTTTAATACAAAGAATTCCTTTCAGAAAATTCCCAGAAGTATATATTCACAATTGCAGATCTCTCTCCAGAAGTAACAGTCCCCTTTTCTAGTCCTTGTGTGTGCCACATGTGTCTGTTCTCTGCCTTCCCTTGCTAGGTACCATAGCCATATGCTATGGTTTGCCTTCCACCATCCCATCCCTTTGTGCATAATGTCTACGGTGTTAATGGTGTGCGGACATATGATCCTGGTGTGTTGTAGCCATGTGAGTATGTTGGTCAACACATGTGATACTGTTATCTGTCAGCAAATGATTGTGCATTTATGGACCTCTCTCTGTTTCCCTCCTACAGACCTGCGGCCTCCATATCCCGTGAGGCTGACCAGCAGGCACCCAGACTGCTGCTGTGTCTGGTGAGCCCCTTGAAGATGATACAGAGGGGGCACCAGTGGGGGGACATCTAGGGCCTGACGTAGCCGAGGGGAACGGGGACATCCCTGACCTGCTGGGGGAGGGTTTAGGGAATGTGGGTGGTCAGGTGGTTGTGGCCCTTAACAACATGATGGAGGAGGTGCCTGGGGCTATGTCACCAGGCAGTGGCATGGCACAGCGCCATGTCACAAGGTATGCTGCCTACAGCCCATATACCTGGTAACATGTGTGAACACTGGCAACAGCCCAGTCAGGCTGTTTAACAGAGATGCTGCATGCAGCCCCATCCATCTGCCTCCATCACCTGCAGGACCTCTGGCTGCCGCTGATGCACAGGATGGCCTCCAGATTTACCCTAGCAGATCAGAGTTTGAGGGGTACGTACCTGCTCTGACAGCCACTGCCACAGCCACAAGATTCTTGGACTTTTGCATTCAGACCCCATACATGTGGACGGTCACACTGGGTGACCCACAGAGTCTTGTGGTTATGGGAATGTCTGCCATGGTTGAGATACAGCGCCACTTCTCCACAGTTGTGGAGGAGCTGGATGCAAGTGTGGGCCAGCTTAATTGCCAGCTCTACAGAATGGAGAGACACACCTCATCCTCCCCACCCCATCAGCCAGACACATCATCTTCTGGCACTCCATCATCATGAGCCATGCATTCCCAGCTTCCCTCTCCTTTGCTGCAACCATGGATCACAGCCATACATGGTGGTCTCCACAAATGTCTGCATATGCAGCAATAATAAGGAAATGGAAAAAAGAGCCAAACGACGAAACCTGGAAACAGCACAAGCACTGGCAAATCAAATGCAAGGCATTGATAAAGCAGGCAAAGGGAGAATTTGAGAAGAAGCTTGCTGTAGAAGCAAAAACGCGAAATAAAGATTTTTTCAAGTACATTCGCAGCAAAAAACCTGTGAGGGAGTCAGTTGGTCCATTAGATGATAGAGGAGTGAAAGGGGCACTAAGAGGTGACAAGACGATAGCGGAGAGACTGAATGAATTCTTTGCTTCAGTCTTTACTGAGGAAGATGTAGGGATGTTACCCATGACTGAAGTGGTATTTAAAGGTGTGGAAGAATTGAAGGAAATATCGATACATCGGGAAGATGTATTACAACTATTAGATAAACTGAAGAGTAGCAAATCACCTGGGCAGGATGGTATACACCCAAGGGTGTTGAAAGAACTGAAATATGAGATTGCAGACCTGCTATTAGTAATCTGTGAACTATCATTAAAATCATCTCTAATACCTGAAGATTGGAGGATCGCCAATGTAACGCCAATTTTTAAAAAGGGTTCCAGGGGTGATCCGGGAAACTACAGACCGGTGAGCCTCACGTCAGTACCGGGAAAAATGGTAGAAACCATCATAAAGAATACAATTACTCAGCATGTAGATAGTCATGGCCTAATGGGAGACAGCCAACATGGCTTTAGACAAGGAAGATCTTGTCTTACTAATCTGTTATGTTTTTTTGAAAGTGTGAATAAACAGATGGACAAAGGTGAGTCGGTTGATATAGTGTATCTGGACTTTCAGAAAGCCTTTGACAAGGTCCCTCATCAGAGACTTTTGGCAAAACTAAAGAGTCATGGATAGGAGGCAGTGTACTACTGTGGATCAAGAACTGGTTAAAAGATAGAAAGCAGAGGGTTGGGCTAAATGGCCAATTTTCCCAATGGAGAAAGGTGAATAGTGGTGTACCCCAGGGATCTGTGCTGGGTCTGCTGCTTTTTGACATATTCATAAATGACCTGGAAAGTGGAATAACGAGTGAGGTTATCAAATTTGCAGATGACACAAAACTATTTAAAGTTGTTAAAACCCAAGAGGATTGTGGAAAATTGCAAGAGGATCTTGATAAATTAGAAGACTGGGCATCAAAATGGCAGATGAAATTTAATGTGGACAAGTGCAAAGTTAAGCACCTAGGGAAGAACAACCCAAACTATGGTTACACAATGCAAGGTTCCACATTAGGACCACCACCCAGGAAAAAGATTTAGGCGTCATTGTGGATAACATGTTAAAACCCTCGGCCCAGTGTGCAGCGGCAGCCAAGAGAACAAATAGAATGCTAGGTATCATAAGGAAAGGAATGGAAAATAAAACAAAAGATATTATAATGCCTCTATACCGTTCCATGGTGAGACCACACCTTGAATATTGTGTGCAATTCTGGTCGCCGTATCTTAAAAAGGATATAGAGTTATTAGAAAAGGTTCAGAGAAGAGCTACCAAAATGGTAAAGGGGATGGAAGGATACTCCTATGAAGAAAGGCTAAAAAGGTTAGGGCTCTTTAACCTGGAAAAGAGACGGCTGAGAGGAGATATGATAGAAGTCTATAAATTAATGAACGGAGTGGAACAGGTAAACGTAGATCGATTGTTTACGTTATCAGAATATAGAAAGACTAGGGGACATGCAATGAAGCTACAGGGTAAACTATTTAAGACTAATAAAATAAAATATTTTTTCACTCAACGTTTAATCAAACTCTGGAATTTGTTACCGGAGGATGTAGTAAAGGCTGTTAGTGTAGCTGGGTTTAAAAAAGGTTTGGACAAGTTCCTGGAGGAAAGGTCCATAAACCATTATTAAGAAGGGACCCAGGATATCAATGCTTGACCCAGTACAAGCATTGCGGAACCTGTGTCTTTTGGGGAAACTGCTAGGTACGTATGACCTAGATTGGCCACTGTTGGAAACAGGATACTGGGCTTGATGGACCTTGGTCTGACCCAGTATGGCATATCTTATGTTCTTATGTTCTAACCTTCAGACATGATAAAGTGCCTCACAAACATATTCATTCCTTACATGTTTGTCCTGTCTTGTCCCATCAATACCTGGAGGTACAATGTGGTTGAGGGATTTCACACCATGTGATAGACACAAACTGCTTATGACTGTGAAGATACATGATATGCCTTATTCTGACAGAGGCACTGCATCAGACCACAAGGAACATTGACATCAGGTGTGTGCATATGGTTCCACACCCCCACAGTCCATACTTTGTGGCGACACCTATTGCTGTAATGATGTTTGCAAATCCTGTGGTGTATGTGTCTGTTACTTTCACAGAGCCATCCACTGGTATCTTCAGCCATTCCTCAGGCAAACCTGATCCAATGCTTTCATCTTTGATGTGTTATCTTGGTATACAGTTCTTCTCTTATCCTGGCACAGATTCACACCTGCATTGCAGTCTTCCCTTTGAATAGCCTATTCCAGGACATGTAGATATATCCATTTTGGGCACTCCAGTGAAACATGGCCATTATGTTTTGGTTCATTGGCCTCATGGAAGGTGAACCTTTGTCCTAGTCTGTATTAACTGCCAGACTGTATTAGGTGTGTCACAGGTATCCAGGGACATCCATAGTTTTCACTGTCATAACTGGTTTTTCTGATTCTGGCCATGAACATATCCCCAAAGCATGATGATGGTACCACCGCCATGTTTCACTGTGTGAATGTTGTTTTCATGGTGATGGGACATATTGGCTGTGGACCACACATAGTGAATTCCATGATGTGTCAAATGATCAATGTTCACCTCATCTGACCAGAACACCTTATTCCATGTATTTGAGTGTTGCCACACATGTATTTATGCAAGCTTACCACCTGTTTTCTCATGTCTTTGTTTTGGCTGTGGCTGTCTTCTGGCTACTCTCCCATAACACCGTGCTCTGTGGAGCATATGGCCTAATGTGGTCTTATGGACATATACTCCCATCTCCTCTGTGGGACATGGGATCTCTTTCAGTATAATCATTGCTGTCTTTGTGACATCTCTGAGTCATACCCTCCTTGCACGGTCCTTAGTTTTGCTCTGAGGCCTTCTCTAGACAGGTTTGTTGCATTATCCTATTCTTTCCAATGGTGTCTACATGACTGCATGGTGATCCAATTAAATATTCATGATTTCTTTGGCTAATGACCCAAATGTGATTGTTGCCTCTCCAAATTTGTTTCGCCCATGTTTGCAGGGCTCATTGATCAACAAGGTAGTGGTTGGTGGTATTGCAGTGTCAGGGGCCTTTTGGATCACGTCTCTTCATGAAAGCTACATGTGAGGGTTCATGTGACTGGCACACAGGTGAGGCCCATACAACTATATCTGTGCCTTCTGAGGTTCACTAGTTGGCCCATTGCTCATGTTGGTGTTTTATAGGACTGTGGGTGAATACATCTGCACTCACAATCTCTCGGCTAATACTGGTACATTTTAGGTGCACTGTGAACATATTGCCATTCCACCTCAACAATATAGACCTTACTTATATATAACTTACCTAACGGCCATATGACCCCCCACCTTTATTGCTGGTTGTACATCATGCAATGCAACACAAGATAGAGGTCACCAAGGGTTTGAATACGTTTGCCAGGCACTGCACCTGGACATTGCCTGCACCTGTCCATAGTGTGCTGCACCCCAGCAACATGTTGTGCATACATTTTTGGTGGGGCACAGGTATACTGGAAAGGGTCATATTGTCAGCAATGTGGGCCCCTCACAATGAGTTCATATTGGGCATGGTGTTCTAGTATGTCTCCTTTCCCTTACTGACTGCTGTGGGGGTAGTATTAGGGCCACTAGAGGCTACAGCCAGGTTACCCAATGAGGTAAGTGCTACTACATGGGCAGTGGCCATGCCTCATGGGGCACCCAAATCATTTTGCCACTGTTGTCATATGTCTACAGCGGCTGCAGTGCAATGCAGATGCTGGACTCTGCTGTGTGTGCCAGGTATCCTGGGAACCCCTGCTGTGACACCTCTCATACAGCAACCATGCTCGTATGTGGTGGATATGTGGTGTGATGGTCAGATGACTTTCCTGGAACATAGGCAATCATGCCTCGTGGAGAATCTGACCATCACCTGTATTGTGGGATCACATGACTATACAGTATCTGTGAGTGCATGGGTCATTCATCATGATGTTACCATTACCCTATCTGTGTGCATCAATGTGGAACCTGTGGGTTGCCATCAATCCTCACAGACACTGTATTATTGGCTCATATGTATCATATTCTGGGGTGTTTCTGATGTGACTCCAGCCAATGTGGCACACACAAAGTACACAGACTTTCAAGTTGCACCCCTCATTGTGACAGCACATGTTTACACCATCCTACTCCTGCCACAGCCTACTTGTGTGTGTGAGATAGGGTGGCCAGCAGCGGCGGAGGTATTTTCAACAGGTGCAGACAAAGACAGCACCTTTTGGGGATGCTGCCCCTGCCACTGGCCACCACACCCACCTGAGGCAGGATCTGCATACACTGGTGTGGGAAAGCAATGCCTGTGGTGGCATAGTGCAGAAGGGGGCCTGTGTTTTGTCCAGACACAGCACATCCCATTGGCTGGGGCATGCTTCTTGGTATTCTCTGGACTATCCATGTTGGTTTTGTGCCATGTGGTGTCTGGTCTACTGTCTGCATTGAATCAGCTGATATTTCTCATTGGTATATATTTCTGGGGGGCTAGGGGATGGCTGTGTTCCAAAGATGCCAAAGCTGTGTTGAGATGTGACACAGACAGAAAACATCATGCACATGCAGACATGCTATGGGAGGTTAGGGACAGTATCCACATGTGAGTGAGGGAGACAGCTGCACTGGACATACATGTGCACACAGCGTTTAGATGTTTGTTCTTCCATACCTGCAGGACACATGCAGGTTCATTAATACAACATTGTGTATCACTTGTGGACATCTGGGTGTTTATGGTGTCAGTTGGACCTGCACATCTACTGCAAAATAACACCAGATGTCAATATTGACACATCACTGACTTCACATCTTTTTGACTACAGGACATATATTTCTCACATATCTGCACATGCCACTCCTTGCATGCTCATCTCATGCGATCCTCACCCATCATTACTTGACACATATGGGAACACCGTGCCCTTTACCTTCCTATAACTGTGTTAGGTTGATGATTGTGAAGTTGCACATGCTGCGTCAGGAGTCACACACAGTATATTGTTATGTTATGTTATGTTAGCCATGGCACAGCTTATTTGCTATCCCCCCCCCCCCCACCCACACAGAGGATTTGTGCAGGTAGGTCTCATACCTCCAGTCCATACAAACATAGCATACTCTGTGTGGCCTAACAGCCTTGCCATGGGTCAGCACTCCCAATATAGCTATTATGTGCAATCATGTATTTGTCATTCAGCTGGTACACCATGCCCATCACCAGTAAATTTGTGACAGCGTGTGAAACTGTAGACACCTCACCTGTGACTACGGCACCACTCATGAGCATTTGAGACATTTCCTACCCCATCAGACACGTGCTGTAGCCACACATGCATGGTTGTGGCCATTCATCAACCACATGCTTATAGTACTGTTGATGACCTGGGCACTCATCCATGACACAAACCAATGTTGAGTCCAGTGTCAGCATCCAAGTTCCTAACTGCAACATGGAGTGAACATATTTTGCACAGATCCCCTTCCCTCATGCATCTCCTTTTAACCCGAACATTTATATTGCCTTATCCAGGTGCTCCCTCAACCACTGCATGCTCCCTCAACGCCTGTTTTACAACATTTATTTATTTTATTTAGACAGATTTGTATACCACCTTATCCTACAATCAAAGTGGTCACATCACAATTGGAGGGTTACATTTAACATGAGGGTACTTAACAACATTTAGATAGTACAATCAGAGGGTTACATTTAACATGTAAAGGCAGTTGATTGCTAGGGCCCCTAACATCATGTGAAACCTAGCTGCATGGGTGTATATACAGAGGAGAGAGCCTATGTAAATATTTGCAGTGTGATGCACTGACAGTGGAGACACAGACAGTGATAGTACTGCTCCATGAGCTGCAGCAGCATGGTGGCCACTTAAGACAGGGCACTATGTTGATGGTGCAAATGGGCCACTGGGGTTGCACATAGGTCAAATGGTGTGGGTTGTTGGAGCACAGGGCAGACCAGCTAGCTGGCCTGTGGTCACATAGGAACTTAGGGAAATACGAACATAACATATGACATACTGGATCAGACCAAGGTCCATCCCAGACAGTACTCTTGTTTCCCACATTTGACAATGAGGGACATGGTTATGGGGCATTTTTACCAGATGACACACATGCATCCTGTTGAGCTGAAAAGCTGTTTCTATCTTGCATGCATGTACATACAGTCCCTTTAGTAGTACCCCTTCCCTTGGCAGGTGCTGTGGAGGATTAGCATAATGGTTAGATCACTATCTTTGTACATGACAGACAGGAGTTTGATCCCCAGCTGGGGTTGTTTTTACTTTATCAAATCGCCTCCATATATACCATCCAGACCAATGCATGGGGTCTGCATTACATCATGTACCCACTTATTGTGCTCTATTTTTGAGGCACACTGATTACAATCCTGGCTATAGCACAGCCAGAGTTTCTTGCTTCTGCTTTGGTCCATTACAGAGTATTGCTGCTGTGTTACAGCAGATGTGTACTGCATGCAGTGGACAGGCGTGGCCTCTTTGAACTTGCCTGTACCCACTGATACATTAATGTTGCATCTCACATGCTCATCCCAGTTACTGATTCACCATTAGATGGCCACTGATCTGTCAGATCCATCATCTCCCACCTGTCCTTCCATCCATTACCTTTACGTTGCCTTTCCTGCTTTGCCCTTATTCAGCGTTAGGTTGTCTGCTGTTTTCACACATTAAGGGACGTGCTGGGCACCTTAACACATGTTATCCTGTTAGCGCATGCTAAACAGGCCCTTGCCCCCTTAACCCTGTAACGCCCATGGCCTGCCCCATGCCTTTAATGCACGATGCATGCTTATCACGGCCATTAACACCTATTACCTTATTGTGCTTTAGCAACATACCCCTATGTTTTAACATGCACCAGGGCCACTAGTGTAAAAGGCAGTCACTACACAGCACTTGCTTCCAGTGCAGAAAGCAACAGCACAATAAGGATGACCAATACGGAAGGATGCTGCACAGAAACTAAATTAAGCTCAGTGCAGAAGCCTTCATTCTGAAGGTCTGAATAACAACTGCACTCACAGAATAAATCATTTTCTGCACAGGAAAGCTCAGTGTAGAAGCTATTGGTATAAAGAGATTCTGTGCCACAAAAACATACAAAACAGAATGCCTTTTCAGCTTAGAAAATCTCTGTCCAGAAGACATATCAACTTCAAAGCTACATATACTAGTTCCAATCCAGAGGCAGATGGTTCTTCTGTTAGGCTCATCTCCAGGAGCAAGCAGGAGTGTAGTCTTCACATATGGGTATCGTTGGTACTGATGGAGCCGTCGCGGGAACGCTCCCCAGCGTCCAATAGGAACGCTTTTGGGAGCATCCCTCAGCACATGCACGCTGCCTTCCCGCCTTTCCAACTGTCCCTCTTCAGTTAATCATTTTCCGCGGAGCCGACAGAAAATTCCGTCTTTAAAATTGTTTTCTTGTGGTCGCGTTTGCCTCCGCACGACGCCTACCGGTACCGCCGGTTCTTTTCTCAAAAATTTTATACTTTGAACTGTTTCTCTTCAGAAACTTTTCTTTTTCAGTGCTAGGCGCCATTTTGGGCATTAGGCCTCATATTCCTGTAACATGGAAAAACCTAACTAGTGGTTTTAAAAAATGTACTAAGTGTGGCGGTACCATTTCCGTCACTGAGACCCATGATTGGTGTCTTAAATGTTTAGGGCCTGAACATTCTCCATCTGAATGTCTCTTCTGTATGGGGATGACTAAGAGAGGAAGACAGAACCGGGCTGCAAAGCTCGGTACTCTCTTTTCTTCGGATGCCAGATCCATTGCATCTTGCATGGATTAATACTCTGATAATAATATCATGAAAGTCTAGCTATATCTAATATTGCAAAATCATTCATAGTAAACTTTGAAATTATTCCCCGCAACGTAGGTCTCAGACTAGCAGGCGCAATGATTATTCAGACTTATAATGTATATTCTGAAAATCGCCCAATTTGCATCAATGACCTTTACAATTGTAACGTTGCCTAAGAATTTTTTTAAATAATCAAGGAATAGAGAACTCAAATTTGTGCTCAGCTTTTAAACTCTTTCCCATCAGTTAATAGAGAACTCAAAATTCGTGCTTAGCTTTTAAACTCTTCCCCAACGCCATCTTCTGCGCCAGATCTGGGTTTCACCGCTCTCCGGTTTCTTCAGGGGGTTGTGTAGAAAGTGCTATCTCTGGTTTCTTCAGAAGATTATATAGAAAGCACTGCGATTAAAACAATAATTATGCTTACAAAGTATAGCGACTTTCCAAAGACTAGAATTAACATTGAGCACAGGTAGACGGTTTCCTTAACCTATGATTCAATCAACTCTCCAGAATTGAACAATTTTCCACTGTTCTTCTCTCTCACTGAATTTGTTCAATCCATATCCGAGCATACTGGCTTACAAAAATGCCACGCATGTGCAATGGATCATATAGACCTCGATGATCCCTCCCTCCGTATGACGTCAACCAGAGGGGTACGGAGTTCATTCACATGCCTCCCACAGTTTTCCGAAAACAAACCGATAGAAACACATTCCTTCATTACCGTAGTGCACATCTGTTGCAACTACAAGATAGCTTGCCTTTATCACAATTTATACGCTACCGCCGGAACTGTTCGGATGTGCGGGATTTTAAATTTCAATCAAAGATCTTGAAGAAAAATTTCAGCACTAGGGGGTACCCGAAAGGGGTAATCGACAGAGCATATGAACGTGCTCTGTACAGTAATTGACAGCTGTTACTATTTCCCCAAAAGAGGTCAGCAGAGGAAATGAGTATGAGATCAAATGTTAACATGGTTACCCACTATTCTCCGTTTAGTTACCAGCTTAAACGTATTATTAAACGATGTTTAAATGTACTTAATAGTATTCCTTACTTAGAAAACAAGACAGTCCGCTGTGTTTGGCAACGTAATCAGAATCTTAAGGAATTATTGAGCCCCGCGATTCTGAGGCCAATACGTGAGATGGAGACGGCTCCAGTGGGACATAAGAAGTGTGGTGCATGTGACATCTGCCAGATCACTATGGAGCTCACTACATTTTATTACAATGGAGTAGATTATCAGTTGCGTAATTCAACTTCATGTATATCAACGTATGTGATATACTGCATACAGTGCCCGTGTGGCCTCCTGTATGTGGGAAAAACCATAAGGGAATTCAAAACACGTATGTATGAACACAGAAGCAGAATAAAATGTCAACGACGTGACGCCCCCATAGTGGATCATTGCCTTAGCCACAATCATAATTTGACGAGCTCTGTTGTTTTTGTATTGCTCAAATATTGACAAGCCAGAAGGGTAAATCTAAAGATCAAACTTTACTCTGGCACGAACAACGCTGGATCTACAGATTGAAATCCGTAACCCCAGGTTGTTTAAATGCCCGCATTGAGTGGGAGGCATGTGGTTGAACTCCGTACCCCTCTGGTTGACGTCATACGGAGGGAGGGATCATTGAGGTCTATATGATCCTTTGCACATGCGCAGCGTTTTTGTAAGCCGGTATGCTCGGATATGGATTGAACAAATTCAGTGAGAGAGAAGAACAGTGGAAAATTGTTCAATTCTGGAGAGTTGATTGAGTACAGGTAGACGGTTTCCTTAACCAGTGATTCAATGTTAATTCTAGTCTTTGGAAAGTCGCTATACTTTGTAAGCATAATTATTGTTTTAATCGCAGTGCTTTCTATATAATCTTCTGAAGAAACCGGAGATAGCACTTTCTACACAACCCCCTGAAGAAACCGGAGAGCGGTGAAACCCAGATCTGGCGCAGAAGGTGGCGTTGGGGAAGAGTTTAAAAGCTAAGCATAAATTTTGAGTTCTCTATTAATTTACGGGGAAGAGTTTAAAAGTTAAGCACGAATTTTGAGTTCTCTATTAACTGATGGGAAAGAGTTTAAAAGCTGAGCACAAATTTGAGTTCTCTATTCCTTGATTATTTAAAAAAAATTCTTAGGCAACGTTACAATTGTAAAGGTCATTGATGCAAATTGGGCGATTTTCAGAATATACATTATAAGTCTGAATAATCATTGCGCCTGCTAGTCTGTTGTTTTATTTTTTTTATTTAGCTGTATTTATATCCTGCTTTTCACTGGGTCAAAGCGGTCAATTGGGAGATACATTTAACACGAGGGGATATGAGACACATACGCTAATACTTATAGGGAACATGGGCAGTGGAGGGTTAAGTGGCTTGCCCAAGACCACAAGGAGTGCCTATAGGACTATAAATCCCAGTCCCTCCAGCCTGAGATTGCTGTCCCCAGGTGGGACTTGAACCCTCGGCCATCCGGCCTGAAGTACCTTGTCCTAACCACTAGACCACTCCTCCCACTGAGACCTACGTTGCGGGGAATAATTTCAAAGTTTACTATGAATGCTTTTGCAATATTAGATATAGCTAGACTTTCATGATATTATTATCAGAGTATTAATCCATGCAATTGACAAATACGTGACTCTGAAGAAGTGACCATTGTTGGATTTGTGAGATCCATTGCATCGACATCTTCAAGAGCCTCCTCTTCCTCCCATGGATCTCAGGTAACTAAACAAAAAAGCCGATCCTCAAAGGGTAGCTCTCCTGCTAAGCATCGAGAGGCCATTGGCATTGCCCTTGAGGGAACCACACTGGCAAAACAGCGCCGGCGGGAGGCTTCTGCTTCCAAAGCATCAATGGGGCTCCAGGATGTTCTCGAGGCCTCGACCTCACAAGAACTACTGGTGCCATGCTCAGGGGTCCCGGCCGTTTTCACCGATACCAACACCCAGGCTTCGGCAGCGTCGATAGACCAGAGGTTCCTCGCTATCAAACGCAGCATTGCAGCTCTTCTCACAGCTGCGGAACCGGTGACACCTATGATTCAATGGGCACCGACATCGATACCGATGCCGGTACCTACACTGGTACAGATACCGGTACCGACGGTATCGGCCCCGGTGGGAGTTCTTACCATGCCATCTTTGGCTGGAATTGACAGATCGGTACCGGATCAACTCTGTACCGACTTCGATCGATATCGGGACCGTGCTTTGCATGAGCATCCTGGTCAGGAATACTTCAAATCCTCTGATTCCGAAGACTCTGACAATTCTGCTGGTACCAGAGGGTTTCTCCCGGAAGATCCCTCTTCTCCCCAACGCAGAATATCACCTCCAGAGGACATGTCTTTTCAGGATTTTATTTGTGATGTGGCCAAAGGCCTTTCAATCACGGTAGCTCCTGAACAGGAACCCAGAGCAAAGGAATTGGAAATTCTCCAGTATCCTAAAGCTCCAAAGGAGGCAGCCACTCTGCCCATCCATTAAATTCTGCATAAGTTGATGCTCAGAATGTGGGAGACACCTCTGACTACATCTCCTCATTCTAGGAGGCTTGATACTATGTATCGAGTTCCGCCATGTCCCGGATTTCAAAAGACTCAGCTGCCACACCATTAAATGGTGGTTGAGTCAGCCATGCGTAGGATGAAAAGTGCAAAGAAGCATGCATCCAATCCCCCAGGTCATGAATGCAGGACTCTGGACGCTTTTGGGCGCCAAACTTTTCAGGCTTCCATGCTTTCAGCTAGGATCAGTTCATATATACTATATATGGGCATGTTCTTCAAAGAAGTTACAGGAGACTTGGAGCTTATGAGCCCACTTCTCCCAGATGAAAAGAGACAAGACTTACTTGCTCTAGTTAAGCATGCTCAAGATGTTTCCAAGTTTGTGAATCATGCAGCCTTTGACTGCTTTGAATGCATCAGCAGAACCTCTGCTATTGCCATTGAGGCACGACGGATTGCCTGGCTTCAGGCATCAGACTTGGAGACTTGGGTATAGGACAAGTTAGGCAACATTCCTTGCACGGGAGAGAATCTCTTTGGCAAGAACTGGCAGGAAAAGACTAACGAGTTAGATGCTGACAATACCACTCTAGATAGATTGTCAAAATCTACAGCCACTCCAGCCAAAAAGAAGCTTTATAAAAAACCCTCTTTCAGCAAAAAGAGGAAATTTTATCCTTCCTATACCCAGCAGAGTCAAACTCAGGGTCAGGTTGCCCAAAAGGGACAAACTAGACAGCAAAAGAAGCCAAAAGGCCCGAGAGCCCAACCAGCTCTGCAGGTTCAGCCCCCTTAAAGGGCTTTGACTCCTTCCTAGAGAGCTTAGCCTTCCTGCCTCGGGGTCCCCAACCCCCCAATATCCCAGGCAGGTTATGCTACTTTGCCAACAGATGGCATCAGATAACAGCAGAAGATTGGATTCTGTCCATTGTAGGAGAGGGGTACAAGCTCCATTTTCACAGCATGCCCCCTCCTACAATTCTAAGGCAATTCAATTCTCAAACCTCAGCAGACAATCTGATAGATCACGAGGTCTCAACACTTCTTGCCCAAGGGGCAATAGAAGAGGTACCCATTCTTCAACGGGGTGCAGGGTTCTACTCCCCCTATTTTCTTATTCCAAAGAAAACAGAAGGATACAGACCCATTCTAGACCTCAGAGAATTGAACAAATACCTGTTCCGAAAGAAGTTCAAAATAATTTCTCTAGGAACTCATAGAAACATAGAAATATGATGACAGAAAAAGACCACATGGCCTATCTAGTCTGTCCTTCCATTTCAACAACTTCAACAGTCCCCTTTTTACCTTTAGAGATCCTCTGTGTTTGTCCCATGCTTTTTTGAATTCAGTTACTGTCCTCATCTCTATCACCTCCACTGGGAGACTATTCCACAGATCCACTACTCTTTCCATAAAGAAAAATTTCCGCATATCACTCCTGAATCTATCTCCCTTCACCCTCATCCCATGTCCCCTCGTAGCAGAACTTGCTTTCATTTGAAAGAGGCTCTATCCCTGAACATTTATGTCACGGAAGTATTTAAACATCTCAATCATATCATCTCTATCCCACCTTTCCTCTAAGGTGTACATATTAAGATCCTTCAGTCTATCCTCATATGCTTTATAATGAAGACCACTAATCATTTTAGTAGCCACCCTCTGCACCGACTCCATCCTGTTCACATCCTTTTGAAGGTGCGGTCTCCAGAATTGCACACTATACTCCAAATGAGGTCGCACCAAAGACTTATACAGAGGCATTATCACCTCATTTTTTCTGCTAGCCATTCCTCTCCGTATGCACCCAAGCATCCTTTTAGCTTTTGCCGTCGCCTTTTCTACCTGTTTAGCTACTTTAAGATCATCAGATACAACCACGCCTAGGTCCCGCTCTTCTTTAGTGGGCAAAAGTACTTCACCCCTGTACTATATTGCTCCCTTGGATTGCTGTAGCCCAAATGCATGACCTTACATTTTTTAACATTAAATCCCAGCTGCCAAATTCTAGACCATTCTTCAAGCTTAGCTAGATCCCTCCTTATGTTATCTACACCTTCCTGGGTGTCTACTCTATTGCCGATTTTGGTATCATCCGCAAAGAGGCAAATCTTACCCGACAGCCCTTCCACTATATCACTAACAAAGATGTTAAAAAGAATCGGACCAAGGACAGATCCCTGGGGTACACCACTGGTAACATCCTTCTCCTCAGAGTGAGCTCCATTTACTTGTACTCTTTGTCGCCTCCCACCCAACCAATTTCTAACCCAAGCAGTAACTTTAGGGTCCATCCCTAGGGTGCTCAGTTTGTTTATAAGTCGCCTGTGAGGAACAGTGTCAAAGGCTTTACTGACATCTAAATACACCACATCTAGAGCTCTCCCTCGGTCCAACTCCCTGGTCACCCAGTCAAAGAAATTAATCAGATTTGTCTGACAAGACCTGCCTCTGGTGAATCCATGCTGCCTCGGATCCAGTAATCCGCTGGACTCCAGAAACCTCACTATTTTCTCTTTCACCACTGAAGTTAAACTAACCGGCCTGTAGTTTTCAACCACATCCTTACTTCTGCTTTTGTGTAAAGGCACCACATGAGCCTCTCTCCAGTCCTTTGGCACCACTCCTGACTCCAACGAGGCATTGAAAAGGTCAGTCAGTGGAGTTGCTAGAATGTCCCCAAGTTCCCTCAGTATTCTAGGGTGTATCCCATCCGGTCCCATCGCTTTGTCTACTTTAAGTTGAGCTAGTTTCTTACGAACACAGTCTTCTGAAAATTGTTCAAGATGTCCCTCGCTTCTGTTCCTATTTGTGGGTGTTTTCTGAGGTCCTGCTCCTGGCCGTTCATCTGTGAACACAGAACAAAAATATTTGTTAAGCAATTCCGCTTTATCCTTATCAGCTTCTACATATTCCTCCCCTGCACCCTTGAGTTTGACAATGCCACTTTTGCCCTTCCTCTTCTCACTAATATATCTGAAAAATGTCTTATCCCCCATTTTATTGCATTGGCTATTTCCTCCTCCTTTTGAATCTTTGCCTTCTTGACTACTTTGCTAGCTTCTCTAAGTTTTTCCAAATACAGATGCCTGTCTTCCTCTCTCTGTGATCTCTTGTATTTCATGAAGGCCTCCCTCTTTTTCTTCACTTTTTCAGCTACTTCTTTCGAAAATCATAGCGGTTTCCTTTTCCTTTTACCTTTATTTACCATTTTAACAAAAGGGTTGGTTGCCCTTAAAATATCTCTTCTGCCATACCTTCAAAGCCAGGATTGGCTTTGCTCTCTAGACTTAAAGGATGCATACACTCACATTCTGATCCATCCATTTCACAGGAAATTCTTACGATTCCTTTTCAAGGGAAAACATTGCCAGTACAGGGTTCTTCCCTTTGGTCTGGCTTCAGCACCAAGAGTATTCATGAAATGCATGGCAGTAGTAGCTGCATTTCTGTGAACCCTGGGCATATTCGTCTTCCCTTACTTAGACAACTGGCTCATTCGAGCCCCTATAGTTGCAGAGGCCAGCACTGCACTGTCTCGCACAATGCGAATCCTCCAATACTTGGGGTTGGTAATAAACTTCCCAAATTCCCAGCTTGTTCCTTCCCAATGCCTGGAATTCATAGGGGCCTGTCTAGATACCAGACAGGCAAGGGCTTTTCTTCCACAGGCCCGGTGTCTTCGCATAATGCAACTAGCTTCTCAAGCAGCAGGGAAATCCTCCCTAACTGCTCGGGAGCTACTGCAGTTGCTGGGACATATGGCATCCACAGTTCATGTAGTCCCATATGCTTGCCTCCACATGTGAGCAGCTCAGTGGACACAGGCCACAGGAATTTATCAGACAAAATAGTAAACTCTCAGCGACTAATTTTGTCCCTCCAATAGTGGCAATCACTAGAAAATATGACAGTGGGGTCTCCTTTCCATCAACCCCTTTTTCAAGCCACCCTAACAACAGATGCATCATAGGTGGGTTGGGGAGCACACCTGAATGAGCTCTCTACCCAGGGCACCTGGACTCCACAGGAAGCTGGTCTACACATAAACCTCCTGGAATTAAGAGCAATCTATTTAGCTCTTCGAGTATTCCACACCCAGCTCAGCTACATGACAGTCCTAGTCCAGATGGACAATCAAGTAGCCATGATCTTTGTGAATAAGCAGGGCGGGACAGGCTCTCTGTCATTATGCAATGAAGCTTTACGACTGTGGGCTCTCGCCAGAGAGTATCAAATTCTAGGGTATATCTGCCAGGTATTCAAAACCTTTGGGCAGACAACCTCAGTCGAGTACTGCTGCCTCATGAGTGGTCTCTCCACCTAGACCAGGTGGCAAAGAGTTTTCATCACTGGGGTACTCCAGACATAGACCTCTTTGCAAGTCCACTGAATGCCAAACTTCCCCGGTTCTGTTCCAGGATTCCGGCTCACAATTGTCAGGCAAGGGATGCCTTCCTCCTTCACTGGGGTCAGGACTTCCTTTATGCCTTCCCACCCATTCCCCTCATCCCCAAAACACTCCAAGCTTCAGATAGACAGGGGTTGCATGATTCTCATAGCGCCACGATGGCCACGCCAAGCGTGGTATCCCCTGCTACTGCATCTCTCTCAAGCTGCACCTCTGGAGTTAGGGCATGCTCCAGATCTCCTTTCCCAAGAGGACGGGACGCTATGGCACCCGAGTCCCCAGTCCCTGCATCTCACGGCCTGGTTGCTGAAGGCTTAGACCTCCAGGATTTCAACCTGTCCCAACAGGTAAAAGATATCCTTCAGGCTTCTAGAAAACTTTCCACAAGAAGATCTTATGCCTTCAAGTGGAAACGTTTTACTATATGGTGTTCCAAGAAGGGATTAAACCCCCTAATCATTTTTATTTATTTATTTAGTTATTTGCATTTCTTATATACCGCACTATTTGCGATCAGCGCGGTTTACATAAAACAAAACAGTATCCGACAATAAGTAAAAGTCAGGTCATTACATTGAACAGGAAAAAGTAACTTGGAGAACAGGGTAAACTATATACATATGCAGGTGCATCATACCTTTAGAATCGATACTAGAGTATTTCCTTCACTTATCGAATTCTGGTCTAAAGACCAATTCGGTAAGAGTCCATCTTAGTACAATTGCAGCTTCTTATAAGTCTCTGAATGGACAACCAATTTCCTCTCATCCACTCATATCCAGATTTATGAGAGGTCTTCTGTTGACCAAACCTCCCATTAAGCCACCACCGGTGGCATGGGATCTAAATCTAGTTCTCTGGCAGCTCATGAAGCCGCCTTTTGAGCCTTTAGCCACTACAACCCTTACGTTTTTGACCTGGAAGGTCATCTTCCTAATTGCAATCACCTCTGCACGTCGCATTAGTGAACTGCAAGCTTTAGTGGCTGATCCTCCTTATACTAGGTTTCATCATGATAAGGTTGTTCTTAGAACTCATCCACACTTTTTTCGCCTTTCCATTTGAATCAATCAATTTATCTTCCTGTATTTTTTCCAAGGCCTCACGCCTCTAATGCAGAAAGAAGCCTTCATACTTTGGATTGTAAAAGAGCCTTAGCCTTTTACCTACAGAGAACACAGCAACATAGAAAGTCCTCGCAACTTTTTATAGCCTTTGACTCTAGTCATTTGGGACTTCCAGTCTCCAAAAGAACTTTATCTAAATGGATTGCCCAATGCATATCCTTTGCTTATGAGAGTAAGGGTCTTCCTCTTCAAGGCCATGTCACAGCTCATAACGTGAGAGCCATGGCAGCTTCCATGGCTAATCTCCACTCTGTGTCTATCGATGACATTTGTCGAGCAGCCACCCGGGCTTCGGCACACACCTTCACAGCCCACTACTGCCTGGATAAAGCCTCCCGTCGGGATGCCTTCTTTGGCCAAGCTGTTCCTCAAAATCTCTTTCAGACCTAATTCAGCTCCTACCCACCAACCCTGGTGGAATGCCAGAGATCCATGGGAGGAAGGATGCCTACCTTTCTAGGATGGCACCTTCCTGGGGCCATCTCCCTGGCATTTTCAGCTAGGGAGTCCCCATATGTGAAGACTACATTCCTGTTTGTTCCTGGAGATAGCGTAGTTACTCACCTGTAACAGGTGATCTCCGGGAACAGCAGGAATTTAGTCTTCACAACCCACCCACCTCCCCCTAGGAGTTGTCTCTCTATCTCTTTGTCTCTTTCCTCTCTCCCTCTATCCTTTCACTCAGCTACAAACTTAACTGAATAGGGACAGTTGGAAAGGCGGGAAGGCAGCGCGCATGTGCTGAGGGATGCTCCCAAAATCGTTCCTATTGGACGCTGGGGAGCGTTCCCACGCAGGCTCCATCGCTACCGACGATACCCATATGTGAAGACTAAATTCCTACTGTTCCCAGAGATCACCTATTACAAGTGAGTAACTACGCTTTCTCAGGGGCCTTCGGCCTCATATCCTATCTAAAATGATATATGAAAGTGCTTTCAGAAATATGTCTGAACATATTTCAAAGATATACCAAAGCTTTCTCCTCTACAAGCATCTGTAAGACCAGTGTTTGAGTTCTCCTTAGAAACTTTATGAGTGTTTTACACAGAAGAAAATCTGCCCTTGCAATTAGGAAAGGAAGTAGGAGTCTGTCCTTGCTACTAGATTAATCAAGAGCTCCTCACTATGAGGAACATCTAGATACAATAGATCTGACCAGATTAATCAAAGATGAAGAGAATCCTGTCCCACTAGACCTATCAAAAGGCTAATCTATAATTCTGGATTGATGCTGGTTTTCCCTTTTGGGTTCACAGTTTTATTTGCAGACATCAGGAGATTAATCAGCTTAGTCAAGACAGAGAAGATTGAATGGTCAGCATTTCCCAATGAGAGTGGTGATTTTGCAATTTCCGTATTTAACCGGACCATGTTGCAAATCTATGGGGGGCATTTTAGAAGCCCCATTCATGCTTTGGATGTCCAAAGTGGGCATAAGGTTGTCCAAAGCACAGAGATGTCTCCAGAACCATTTTAGAAACCAAGTCTGTGGATGTCCCCAACATGAGGACGTCCAAGCCTGAATGGGGGCATGGTTGAGGTATGGCCAAGGCATTCCCTGGAACCTGGATATCCCTGCCTGATCTCAGAAACATCCTGTACATTCAGCATTGTGTCTAAGTTTAGACATGCTGTAGTCACAAATAGTCATCTGAAAAGTGCTTGTTTTGGCTGAAAAACATCCAGATGGTGTAGATGAGGAAGCACTCCATCATTCCCAGTACTCAGTGCAATTTCAGTGATAGCAGCATTGGGATTTGAAGTCAGACTTCCTTGTTTCTAGCCCACTACTCTAACCATTAGACTATTCCTAGACATCTATGTTCTAAAAGACTATTCTGGATATGAACATAAGATATGCCATACTGGGTCAGACCGAGGTCCATCAAGCCCAGTATCCTGTTTTCAACAGTGGCCAATCTAGGTCATAAGTGTCTAGCAATTTTCCCAAAAGACACAGGTTCCACAATGCTTGTATTGGGTGAAGCAGTGATATTCTGGGTCCCTTTTAATAATGGTTTATGGAGCTTTCCTCCAGGAACTTGTCCAAACCTTTTTTAAAACCAGCTACACTAACAGCTTTTTCTCCAGAACCAAGCAGGAAGTCAGTCCTCACATATGGGTGACATCGGCGCCGACGGAGCCCCCATGGAGAGCATTTCCCCAGCTTTCAAAGAAAGCCTTTGGGAATGTAGCACGCATGCGCGGTCCCCTTCCCGCCCAAGGGTGCCATCTTGCTCAGTCTTCTTTTTTCCGTGGAGCCCGACGGACGTGTTTCGTTTTCACCCGAGGAAAAAGTTGATTTTCTGCGTGGATCTGTGTTTTTCTTTGGTTCGACGCCGGTTTCCCTTTCCCGCCTGGGCCCGGTACACCGGTATCGAGCCCGGACTTCTTTTTTCGTTTTTTGTCCTTTGTGACGAGAGTTCGTGCCATTTTTCTACTTTTCACTGGCAGCCCTGTCTTTTGACCTTTCAGGGGCCCTTTTTCCCCCGATGGCTGCCAGCGTGTTTAAAAAGTGTGATCGATGTAAGAAGCTTATGTCTCTCACCGACACACATGACTGCTGCCTCCGATGCCTTGGGCCCGACCATGACCCGATGGTCTGTGGCCCATGTGGAAAAATGTCCTCGAAGGCATTGAGGAGCCGTCAGCATCAGAAGGAAAGAATCTTCTCTGACTCCGCATCTGGTTGGGCCAGGACTTCGTCAGAGGCCTCGACGTCTCGGGACTCCAATCCCGAGCATCGCCGGGATTCCTCTGAAAGGGGGTCTCCCTCGTGGGAGCACCACAGGAAGAAGAAACCCGCGAGGGCGGCATCGGTGGACGCACTTGGCTCCTCGAGGGCCAGGTCGCATAGCCCCGACCGCCATCCCGGGTCTTCGGAGTCGGAGAGGCCTGCTAAACAACCTCGTGTGGAGACGGAGTCCCCGAGTCACGTGAGTACTGTAGTCCTCATGGACTCTCCTTCGGGGGAGCCGACGTCGGGCCCGATGCCATTGGGGCCCGAGTCAGGGGCTTCTGAGTCTCCTGAGCTCGGGCTTAGGTTGACGGCCTTGGAGAGCAGCTTGGCTGCCTTCATGGAACAGCAGCGGGCACTGCTGGGGCCTTGGAGAGCAGCTTGGCTGCCTTCAAGGAACAGCAGCGGGCACTGATCGCCGGTCTCACCGGTGCATCTGCCCCGACCACTGGGACATTAACGTCCAAGTCGACCCCGGAGGCCGAGCCGATCCTCGAGTCCATGCGCTCTCGAGTTGATCCTCGGCCAAGGTCTCCCTCGGCCTCCCATTCGGGACAGAGGTCGTCGACACCGGTACCCTTGGCGTCAGGGCGGATGGCATCGGTGCCTGCCCGACCGGAGCCGCTCGATTCCTCCTCCAAGGGGTCAGGCTGGGAAACGGAGGACGAGAAGTCCCCGGACACGTTTCGGACCCAGTGTGTCCCTTCGGATTCACCGGAATCTGTGCCTCGGAAACGGTCCCACCCAGAGGACACCCGGTTCTCGGACTTCGTGCGGGACATGGCCAAGGCCTTGGCCTTCCCCACGGACCCCGATGAGGAGCCTCGAGCCGAGGAGCTCGAGGCCCTGCAGTATGACTCTCCTCCCAAGGAGGCCTTTACTGTACCGGTTCCTCTGATGCTGGAACGGTTGCTCTTCCACATATGGGAGGCGCCGGCCTCGATGCCGGTTCTGAGCAAGCGGGTCGATTCCATCACCGAGTCCGCAAGGGCCCCGGGTTCCAGAAGGCACAGCTACCGCACCTCTCCATGGTTGTGGAATTGGCCATGCATCATCTGAAGAGTCAGAAGATGCACTCCTTGGTGCCTCCCGGCCGGGATGCCCGGAACCTGGATGCCCTCGGTAGAAAGTGCTTCCAGGGCTCTATGCTTGCTTGCCGTGTCCAGACCTACCAGCTGTACATGGGCATGTACCTTCGAGACCTGGCAAAGGAGATTGCCGGGTTCTCTGCTGGTCTCTCCGAGGAACCTTTGCAGAGGTTCAAAGCCCTGTCATCGGGGATCCGGGAGTGCTCGAAGTTTATCTCTCGAGCAGCCTATGATGTCTTCAAGGCTTCGGCCCGAGTAGCTGCGGCCGGCATCGGTGCACGCCATCAGGCCTGGCTACAGTCATCGGACCTCGAGCCATGGGTTCAGGACAAGTTGTTCGATGTCCCCTGCCGAGGTGAAAACCTCTTTGGCAAGCCCATGGCTGAAAAGGCTGCAGAACTCGAGTCCGAGACTCTCACCCGGACAGGAAAGCCTCTGCCCCTTCTCAGAAGAAGAAGGGCTCAGGGAAAAAGGCCTTTTACCCGAGAAATTCATCTGCTTACAAATCCTACCCTCACTACCAGGCCCCCATAGCTCCCCAACAGGGTCAGCAGGCCAAGGGGCAGGGACATGGGCCCCGTATGCAGAAAGCCCCCAAGCCACCAGCTCCGGCTCCTGCACAGCAGGGAGCGGGGTTTTGACGCCAGTGGCATAGCCTCTCTTCCTCAGCTGGCCCCTCTCAGCACAGGAGGCCGGCTGACCCTGTATGCCCAAAGGTGGTCAGCCGTAACACGGGATACCTGGGTGCTAAGCATAGTCCAGAGGGGCTATCTGCTCCACTTCTACCAGGTACCCCCTCCTACTTTCCAGGGGAGCCTCCAAGACTTCCTCTGCACAGGGACCTACTCCTGCAGGAGTTAACAGGTCTTTTAAAGGAGCAGGCGGTGGAACTGGTGCCCCACCACCTGAGAGGTTAAGGCTTCTATTCCAGGTACTTTCTAGTACCAAAAAGGACAGGAGGCCTCAGGCCCATCCTAGACTTACGGAACCTGAACAAGTTCCTGGAGAGGGAAAAGTTCAAGATGCTTACCCTTGGAATCCTGCTGCCCTACCTCCAGCAGGGAGATTGGCTATGCTCCTTAGACCTAAAGGATGCTTACACTCACATCCTTATTCATCCAGACCACAGACAATATCTCAGATTTGTAGTGGGAGGAAACCATTATCAGTACAGGGTACTCCCTTTTGGCCTAACCTCCGCCCCCAGGGTTTTCACCCAGTGCCTAGCGGTGGTTGCGGCCTACCTCAGGGTTCAAGGACTCTTTGTCTTTCCATACGTGAACGACTGGCTCATCAGGGGTCAGTCTCCACAGGAGACCAATCAAGCCACCTGCCGCACTGTCTCTCTTCTCCAGCATCTGGGGTTTGTCATAAACTTCGAAAAGTCCACTTTGCGCCCCTCACAGAACATGGAGTTCATAGGAGCAAGATTGGACACCCTGCAGGCAAAGGCCTTTTTACCCGTGGACAGGGCCCACAGGTTGATGGATCTGGCCAGACAATTCCACAGCAATTCTCTGGTCTCCGCCAGACAATTCCTGAGGCTCTTAGGCCACATGGCTTCCACGGTCCATGTAACTCCAAATGCCCGTCTGCACATGAGGCCAGCTCAATGGGGCCTCAGAACTCAGTGGCACCAAGCCACAGGCAACCTGAAGGACAAAGTGAGGGTGTCCACGCTACTAGAGTCCTCTCTACAGTGGTGGCTTCATCTTCCCAATCTGGTACAAGGGGTGCCTTTTCAGGCACCTCCACACTCTCAAGTGCTGACAACCAATGCTTCTCTTCAGGGTTGGGGTGCACATTGCCAGGGAGCATGTACTCAAGGCCTGTGGTCCCCTTGGGAGGCCGCACAGTAGATCAATCTCTTAGAGCTCAGAGCGATCCGCTTAGCACTGCGGACTTTCTCTCATCTCCTCTCTCACCAACCCGTCTTAGTTCAAACGGACAATCAAGTTGCAATGTTCTATGTGAACAAACAGGGGGGCACAGGGTCCCGACTTCTCTGTCAGGAAGCATAGAACCTGTGCTCCTGGGCAGTCAATCATGGCATACTTCTCAAGGCGGTCTATCTCCCTGGCAGACAGATTGAGCAGGATCCTACAGCCACACGAATGGCAGTTGAATCCTCTTGTGGTTCAGCAGATCTTCCTAAGATGGGGTCTTCCAATCATAGATCTCTTTGCCAGTCCACTGAACCGTCAACTGCCCAGGTTCTGCTCCAGACAACCGCATCCTCTCAGGTTGGCAGCAGATGCGTTTCTCATTCCGTGATCTACAGGCTTCCTATATGCGTTTCCTCCCACCCCTCTAGTGCCCCAGACACTGTTCAAAGTGCTCCAGGACAGGGCCTCGGTGATCCTGGTGGCCCCCAGATGGCCAAGGCAACCGTGGTTTCCACTTCTTTTGCAACCAGCGGTGGACACTCCTCTTCCTCTGGGGATGCAACATGATCTCCTGTCTCAGGAGCAGGGATCTCTCTTACACCCCAACCTCCAGTCCCTAAATCTGATGGCCTGGCTGCTGAAAGGGTAGTTTTAGCACCCTTACTGCTGCCTAGGGAAGTGGAGGACGTGGTCTTGGTCTCTAGGAGGCAGTCCACCTGGAAGTCTTATGCCCTTAAGTGGCGTAGATTCTCCACCTGGTGTGCTCAACACAAGGAGGATCCTTTCTCATGCCTGGTACCGGTGGTGCTGCAATATTTGCTTCACCTGTCCAACCTATGCCTTAAATCCAATTCTGTTAGAGTTCATCTCAGTGCTCTCTCAGCACACCATTCACCGGTGGAGGGTCAGTCTCTCTCAAGCCACCCTTTGCTAGCTCGCTTCCTCAGAGGCCTACTTTTGCTTAAGCCTCCAGTTCGTCCACCTGCCCCTGAATGGGATTTGAATGTGGTCTTGCAACAGCTTACTTGCCCACCAGTTGAGCCTATGGCTACTTGTCCTTTGCGCTTTCTCTCCTGGAAAGCGTTGTTTTTGGTAGCTATCACCTCAGCAAGGCGAGTGAGTGCGCTTCAAGCCCTGGTGTCAGATGCACCATACACTAGGTTCTATAGGAACAGAGTAGTCTTACGGACTCACCCTAAGTGCCTTCCAAAGGTTGTCTCCTCCTTCCACCTCAATCAGGAGGTGGTTCTTCCAACTTTCTTTCCCAGGCCGCATGCCAGCCGGGCTGAGATGGTCTTGCATACCCTGGACTGTAGGAGGGCGTTATCCTTCTACCTTGACTGTACGCAGGGACACCGAAGGGCTGTTCAGCTCTTCGTCTCTTTTGACCCTAATAAGTTGGGATTACCTGTCTCCAAGCGTACTTTGTCCATTTGGGTAGCAGACTGTATCACCTGGGCTTACAGGGCAGCCGGCCTCTCCTTGCAGGGTCGAGTTACGGCCCACCGTGTCAGGGCGAAGGCTGCGTCAGTGGCTCATCTCCGCTCTGTTCCGTTGGCACACATCTGCAGGGCCGCTACTTGGTCTTCAAGCCAGACCTTTGCGGCCCACTACTGCCTCGAGAGGGAGTCCCGCAGGGACAGTGCTTTCGGAAAGGCGGTACTCCATAATCTCTTTGAGATATAGGCAACTCGTACCCTCTGGCCCTGGTGTTGGGCTACCGTACGGGGGCGATATCAGAGAAGATTCTTTTCACACATGCTGAGGCTCTAGAGGGAGCTCATTTTTCAGCTTGGGTCCTCGGTAGCCTTAAGCTGGGGAGTCCCATATGTGAGGACTGACTTCCTGCTTGGTCCTAGAGAAAGAGTAGTTACTCACCTGTAACAGGTGTTCTCCAGGAGCAGCAGGAATCAGTCCTCACAACCCTCCCTCCTCCCCTTGGAGTTGCAGTCATATGATTTATTTTATTTTTTGCTGTCTTTTAGCTATGTCATCAGACTGAGCAAGATGGCACTCTTGGGCGGGAAGGGGACAGCGCATGCGTGCTGCATTCCCAAAGGCTTTCTTTGAAAGCTGGGGAAATGCTCCGCATGGGGGCTCCGTCGGCGCCGACGTCACCCATATGTGAGGACTGATTCCTGCTGCTCCTGGAGAACACCTGTTACAGGTGAGTAACTACTCTTACTACATCCTCCGGTAACAAATTCCAGAGTTTGATTACACGTTGAGTGAAAAAATATTTTCTCTTATTAGTCTTAAATAGCTTACCCTGTAGCTTCATTGCATGTCCCCTAGTCTTTCTATATATGTCTATGTAGATGCCCCCACAGATGTCCGTGTCAGGCACATCCACATTTATGAAATCATGTCTGCACCTGGACATGCCTGCATTTTTTTCACATTCTGACTTAGACATCCCAGATTGCACTTCGATTTCCTTTCTAAAATTCCCCTCCATATGCATAAGTGCCACTAATTAACTACTGTGATAGCAAATTTGAAGGGGTTTTTTTTGGAGGTGAAAATAAATGATGGGGGATTAAGGAAAACTTTCCCTATAATCCCTAATTGAAAGCAAAAATGCATTGAGCCCGATTCTGAAAGTGGCACTTCTGGGCCGTCCGGATGGCCCCGAGCAGGACAGGCACATTAGGACCCAATTCTGTACCGTGGGAGCAAAATGTTCCTTTGGCATACAGAATTGGGCCCGAGAATGGCCCGGCCTGCCCTTGTATATCTGCGGGGACGTCCTCCCTGCAGGATCCTGCAGCGCCGACCCTCTTCATCCCTGCTGCCGACCCACAGCTGGGCAGTCGGGGCCTGGATCAGGAGGTGGGGACCTGGGGGGGGGGGGGAGTGATCTGCCCTGATCATCCAGTTTGTGCTGCTAATTCCATCTTTGAAGTGGAATAAGCAGCATGTTCCCTCTGACCCCACAGGACGTACAGGGCTATGACTTGAATTGGCCCTGTATGTCCTGCTGCCTTGACCCGCCCCCATGTCACCCAGACTCCACCCCCTCCCACCCCCACCTGTTCTCCCTGTATTGCAGGGAGGGCCTGAGGGGGAATAGGGGCAGCCCCGCAAATCGCGACTCTGAATCGGGACCTAAGTGTGTTATTGAGTCAATGCTGAATCCTGGTGACCAGTCCCTGGGTTTTCTTGGCAAAAAGAGCACTTTTGTACAATTTATACATGCCTCTGAGCTAGTGTATAACCTGACAGGGACATTTTTCCTCATATATGTGGATTCTTTTTGTGAAATGGGGAATACCCAAGTAGATGTTTGGCCCATCCAAGCCATGCCAAAACCACACCCTCTTGCAGGGTCGGTGCAAGGATTGGAGGTGCCCTTGATGGCCCTCCAACCTGACATCCCCCTCCTGCAACCTCCAACCCCATTGCCAATACTACTGCCCCTCCCTGGGACCTGCTCGGCAGCAATGGCTTGGAAACTGTGATGCAGCGCTTGCCTAAACTTATCAGTGCTGCCTCATGGTTTCTGCCTTCTATTATATGCTGTTTCAGCCCCCCTCCAATGCAGATTTCTTGTTTATGCAAACCAGAAGTCTGCATTAGAGGGGTAGAAGTGACAAATAATCGAAGGTAGGAACCACAATGTAGTGCTGGCGAGTTTAGATAAGCTCTGTGTTGCAGTTTCCAAGCCATTGCTGCTGCTGCAAGCTCTGGAGAGAGGTGGCAGTGGCGGCAATGGTGCTACTGACAGGCCAGTACTCTAGGTGATAGCCCAGTTCACTTAATGATAGCTCCAGCCCCTAACCTCATGAAATTTATGCATGGTGTGAATCTCCATGTGGAAATAGCAGCTTTCTGAAATCACCTCTTATATGTACAGAATATGTGATTTACATGTGTAAATGGCAGTATTTCCATGTGGTAAAGACACAATAGGCTTCTAAACTAACCATATAATTTCTCTTGTGAAAGAAAGCAGATTGGAGGGTTTCATAGCCAGAAACCAACTAATGCTTCTACTGCAGATATTTCTTAATTTCAACGTGAGGAAGCATGAGACTGATAGAGGACCTGATTTCTTATTTGGGAGAAGTTGCAAATGAATTTTCTGAAAACAGTCTTTCCTTTCGTAGACATGAAAGATCAGATATGTTCTGTAGATGTCAAGTGTATATACTCTTATATTAATTCATCCTTCCTCACAGGAAGTGTTTTCACTTCCATTGAATAGTGTTAATTATCAGTTGAGCCCTTCCCTTCTCATTATCAGCCGTCCCAAAAGTTTGCACAAAATGCCTAGCAGTAGTAACTGCTCACCTTTGCAAAAAGTGCATCTTCATCTTTCCTTACCTAAATGATTGGCCAGTGAAGGGCTAAGCAATTTCTTCAAGTGATAATTCCATTACTAGAGTTGCTAGGTTGTTATAAAGTATCCAAAATTAACTTTACATCCTTTGCAACAACTTCAATATACCGGAGCCCTAAATGAAATACCCAGTTGTGGAAAGCATTTATCTCCAGGAACAAGCAGGAATTCAGACTTCACATATAGGGTGATGTCGGCACCGAGAGAGCTTGGCACAGGAACACTCCCCAGCATCCAATAGGAATGCTTTTAGGAACGTTCCTCCAAGCATGTGTGACTGCCTTCCCGCCTTCACTCCTGGTCTCTTCAGTCATCTTTTTTCCATGAGCCATCGGGACCTTGTCCCTGTCAGCTGCATCAAGAGACTTCACTATTTTTGTGTGATACCGTCGAGTACTTCTCTTTTTGCCTTCCCGTTGACCGACTCGATTCACCGCCGATTCTGGTTCCTGTTCCTAATATTATTTTTTTAATGTAATCATTTTTTTCAGTTATTTTTGTTTCTTATCAGGCTTGAGGCCTACGGCCTACCTGGGCACCTTAGTACAGTTTGACTTTGCTTCTGTCCTTTTTCAAGAAATGGAAAAGCCCTGGAGTGGGTTTAAAAAATGCTCCAGGTGTACCATTTCCGTTACCGACGAGCATGACTGGTGCCTCAATGTTTAGGCCTAGACCACAATGTGGATTCCTTTCCCTCCTGTTGCCACATGGCTTGCAGAGGTAGGAAGAACTGAGATAAACAGAAGGCTAAGCTGTTCCAACAGATGGCTCCTTCTGTGCCCCCGTTGGGGGCACTGACTCCGTCTAAGTCCTCCCATATATCCACACTTAGTCAAAAGGAAAAGCATCACTCTGAGTCTATGGAGCATATGAAGAAAAAGACATCAACTTCGACTTTGAGATCGGCATCAGCATCTGACACTGAGCATTGGCATCGTCACTGACATTCGTCTCCAGTGCAGACTGTCCAGCGAAGCAGCCTCGACGGGAGGTCTCACCTTCCAAAACCTCAAAGGGGCTTAGGGATGCCCCCGAGGTTTAATCCTTGGTGGAGCCCCCAATACCAGTGTCAGGAGTTGTGGCCCACACAGTATGTCCAGAGCCACTCCTCCACCAGTACCGATGCTCGATGCCCGCATTATCACCATTGAAAAGAGCATCACTATTCTCCTGGCAGTAGCGACACCGATGGCATCGGGGATGCTGCAGTTGGCACCGGTTCCACCGGCACTGACGACAGCCACAGAAGACCCTTTCAATACCCTTCTGCAGGCATCTCCTGCTTTGCATCGGTCCATCGAGCAGCCTCTATCGAGGTCCTCGGTACCACCGCGGCCGATACCCTCAATGTCCAAACAGCCTCCATCCTCCAAGGACCAGAGGTATCGAGGGTCTCATAAGGACTACTTTGATTTCCTCCCAGACTCTGAGTCTGTGTCAGAAGCCTCTGACTTAGAATCCATCGATTCCGATAACAATAGAGATGTGCCATCAGATCCATCGCCTCCCTATGAGCATCGAAGATCACTGCTCGAGGATATGGCCTTCCAAGATTTTATCAAAGATATGGAAGCTGCCCTAGAGGTGTCAGTGGCTACTGTATGGAAACCCAGAGCAGAGGAGCTCGATATCCTCCAGTATCCATCGGCACCGAAGGAGGCTGCCACCCTTTCGGTGTATAACATCTTGAAAACTTTGATGGCTCAGGTGTGGGAATCTCACATGTCAACTCCTGCAGTCAATAAGAGACTTGATATCCTTTACAGAGTCCCTCCATCTCCGGGCTTCCAGAAACCACAACTCCCTCACCAGTCTATGGTGGATGAGTCTGCCATGAGGAGAATTAAAAGCCAAAAGAACCACTCCTTGGTCCATCCTGGAAGAGAAGCAAGGACCCTCAATGCCTTTGGGAGAAAGGCATTCCATGCAACAATCCTAGCCTCTAGAATAGATTCCTACATGCTCTATATGGGCATGTTCCTTAGGGATGTCTCAAAGGATCTTGCAGAGTTTTCCACCCTGCTGCCCTCTGACAAACGGGCAGCTCATCAGGTCTTAGTCATGCATGCCCAGAACACTTCTAAATTTCTAACAAGGACAGACAGCGTTTTATGCCTTTGAGGCCAATAGCAGAACTGCTGCAGCCTGCATTGAAGCTAGAAGAACAGTCTGGTTTCAGGCATCTGATCTGGAACAATGGGTCCAAGATAAATTAATCAACATTTCCTGCAATGGAGAGAACCTCTTTGGCCAGAGGTGGAGAGAAAAGGCAGGGGAGATAGAGACAGATGACCTCACTATGAAGAGGCTCTCTAGGAAGACAGCAGATTCTTCTAAGAAGAAGACTGCCACCAAGAAACCTTTCTTCCCTAAGAAAAGATGTTACTATCTACCCTATAAGTCACACTCTGCCTACTCTGCTCCACAACAACAGAGACAGCAAGGCCAAAAACAATCCAGGAAACCCAAGGTTACCAAACCTCAGCCTGCTCCTTCTTCTCAACCTGCTCAGTTTTTGACTCCTTCCTAAGGAGCATGGCCAATTCTTCCATAATTTTTCCCCTTCCTCCCATGATCCCAGTGAGACTAGTATATTTCACACACAGCTGGGTCAACATCACCTCAGAACCCTGGATCTTACAGCTGGTGAGCCAGGGTCTGCAGTTGAAATTCGCACATCTTCCACCCACTCATTTTGTGAGCCAACCCTACTTAGATCTCCATCACACCTTTCGCTTACAAAAAGAGATCCACTATCTACTAATATGGGGGGTACTAGAGGAAGTTCCTCTATCTCAACAAGGCCTAGGGTTCTACTTCCAATACTTCTTTATCACAAAGAAGGCAGGAGGCCACAGGCCTATCCTAGATCTCAGAAAGCTCAACAACTTCCTTGTCAAGGAAAAGTTTGAAATGATTTCTCTGGGTACCCTTCTTCCTTACCTCCAACCAAACAATTGACTTTGCTCCTTAGACCTAAAGGATGCTTGTACAAACATCCTCATCTACCCAGATTACGAAACGTTTCTCAGATTTGTGTTTTAGTACAAACATTGCCAATATAGAGTCTTTTCCTTCGGACTAGCCTCAGCACCCAAAGTTTTCATAAAGTGGCTGTTGTCACTGCCTACCTACAAGCCTTGGGGATCTTTCTATTCCCGTACTTAAACAACTGGTTGCTAAGGGCAGATACCACTTCAACAGTCACTGCTGCCCTCAAACAAATCATCTATGTCCTACAAGAGTTAGGTTTATCATAAATTATCCAAAATCTCACCTCACTCCAACTCAAAATCTAGAGTTCATAGGAGCTCGACTAGACACTATCTAGGCCCAGGGTTTTCTGCCAGACGACAGATATGCCTGACTAATTTCCTTGGCCACACAGGTCCAACAGCAAGCGTCAGTAATGGCCAGGGCATTAATATGCCTTCTTGGCCACATGGCCTCTATAGTCCATGTCATACCCTATGCTCGTCTGAAGATGAGAATGGGGAAATAGACTGTCTCATAACAGTGCAAGCAATCCACAGGCCATCTCTCAGACTTCATCACCATTACTCCTCAGTTGAGGTCAGCCCTTCAATGATGGTGCATACTGCACAACCTCCTCGTAGAGTTACCTTTTCAAAGTCTATCCTGATAACCAATGCATCAAAGCTAGGCTGGGGAGCTCATCTAAATGGCCTTATGACCCAGGGCCTCTGGTCCACTCAGGAGAATCTCCTTAATGTCAATCTCCTGGAACTCGGAGCAATCTTCAATGTCATCCGCGTCATCTCTTCCCAAATCATGGACCGCTCAATCCTCATCCAGACGAACAACCAGGTGGCGATGTTTTATATCAACAAATAGGGGGGAACAGGCTCTTACCCCTTATGCAGGGAAGCTATCCACTTATGGAACTAGGCAATCCCTCGGGGAATTCACCTTCATGCAGTATACCTTTCAAGAAAGAGAATTCCTTAGCCGACAGGCTGAGCCGAATCCTACATCCACACAAGTGAAGGCTGGAACCTCAAGTAGCACAGCAATTGTTCCACCTATGGGGGACGCTGCTACTCGACCTCTTTGCTTTTCCTGTCAATGCCCAACTGCCTCATTTCTTCTCCAGGATCCCCTCCCCTCATAGGGAGAACTCAGATGCATTTCTCCTTTGGGGACAAGATCTCTTCTATGCTTTCCCTCCTCTCCCCCTCATAGCAAAGACACTATTCAAATTCTGAACAGACCAGGGAGCGATGATCTTCATTGCTCCTTATTTTATTTATTTATTTAACTGTATTTATATCCCGCTTTTCACCGGGTCAAAGCGGTGTAACATATAAGGGGGGGGGGGGAATAATCAGGTATAAGGGTGGGGCCGTCACCAGGTGGGCAACATTGATGATTTCGGCATAAGACGGATTTTAGACATGGACAGCATAGTACAGTTTTCAATCATAGTTTCATGATGGGTGGGTTCGGGGGTTGGTGCATTTTTTGGTGGGAGTTGTTTTGAGATATTCTTGGAATAGGATGGTTTTTAGCTGTTTTTTGAATGACAGAAGATCGCCATTGTTCCTGACGTGGCTCGGTAGAGAATTCCATAGGGACGGAGCGTAAAGTTCAAAGGCTCGATTGCATGTCCGTTGAGAGCATTTGGTTCTTTTGTGAGGGATGGTGAGGGAGTTGCTGGAGGCTTGTCTGGTTGTTTTGCCGTGTGCTGGACGAGTCAGCAGGGTGCGAAGCTGGGTGTTCTGTGTTTGGTGGATGGCTTTGTGGGTGAGTAGGATGGATTTGTATTTAGTTCTTGCTTCGAAGGGAAGTATGTGTAGGTCTCTTAAAATTGGGGTGATGTGGTCGCGTTTCTTTGCTCTCTGAATGATTCTTGCTGTGGTGTTCAAGGCAGTTCGGAGGGGGTTGGTCTGTGTGGCTGGTAGTCCATGGTAGATTATGTTGCAGTAATCCAGATGTGGGAGTGTCATAGCTTGCATTACCGTCCTGAAGTCTTGAGGTTCGAGGAGGGGTCTGAGACGTTGCACTGTTTTGGCTTTGTGGAATATATTTCTGGTGGTTTTAGTAATTTGTTGCTTGAGGGTTAGAGCTTGGTCAATGATAATGCCTAGATATCTTATTTGCGGCTGTATTTGAATGTGTGTGGTTCCTATGTTGAGGTGTGTAGGTGGTGTGAAGTCTGGATCTTTTGTCAGTATGAGAGCTTCGGTTTTCTTTATGTTTATGGATAGGTTGTTTTCTTGTAGCCAGTTGGACACTGCGGAGAAGCATGCTGATAGATGTTCATTTGTTGGGTTTGTGGTTGTAATTGGGGCATAGAGCATGATGTCATCAGCATTTATGTGGAAGTTGATGTTGTGGGTACGTATGACTGAGCAGAGTGGTCGTAGGTAGATGTTGAAGAGCATGGCTGACAGTGTAGATCCTTGAGGTACTCCTTGGTGTTGCTGGAAGGGGGGCGAGGTTGAGGTGCTGGTACGGATCAGTTGTTGTCTATTAGTTAGGTAGGATTGAAACCATTGAAGTACGGTGTCTTTGATCCCAATTGTTTGCAATCTGCGTATGAGGATGTTGTGGGAGATGGTGTCGAAGGCTGCTGATATATCAAGGAAGATCATAGCATATCCGGAGTGTTTTGCTTGGGTTGCTATGATGAGGGTGTTCATCAGTGTGGTCATGAGGGTCTCGACTCCATGTAGTGGGCGGAAGCCGTGTTGTTGTGTGTCCAGTATGTTGTTGATGTCCAGGTGTTCTTGAAGCTGCTGGACTATCTTCTCGATTATCTTGGCGGTGAATGGTAGGCTTGCTATCGGTCTGTAGGATGCGAGGTCTAGGGGATCCAGGTTTTGCTTTTTTAGGGATGGTCGAATGATTGTGGTTTTGAGGATGTCTGGCATGTGCCCTTGGGAGAAGGATTCGTTGACAATATGGGTTAATGGTGTGCTCAGGTCTTCTTTGGATTTCTTTATCCAGTCAGTGGGACAGGGGTCCAGTGGGGAGATGGTGGTGTTTAGTCGGGAGATGGTGGATGATATCTCATCTGCTGTGGTTTCTTTGAAGGTAGTCCAGTCTCTGTACATGTTGGGGTGGTGGTTTGTTGTGGTTGCCTCGGCGTTCAAATGGGGGTTTTGTGGTTGTTGAAGCTGTTTGTATTGTCAGGCTAGTAACTCTGATGGAATCTTCGGTAGCTGGTCAGAGTTATTAGGTGCTTTTGTCAGTTTTTTGACAATCTGAAAGAGTTCTCGAGGTTTATTTACTGGCCTAGACAGCCGTGGTTTCCTCTACTTCTCCAACTAGCTCAGAAACCTCCCCTCAACCTCTCCTACCCTTCTCTCTCAAGAACAGGGAACGTCCCAGCCTCAAAACATTTTGCTTGATGGACTGGCTGCTAAGCACTTTGTTCTTTCACACCTAGGACTTCAAGAGGAGGTTTTGCACATTCTGCTATCTTCCAGGAAAGATTCACCAGACAATCCTACGCTTTTAAATTGTGCAGATTCTCGATTTGGTGTTCACAGAGAACACTAGATTCTTTCACATGTCCAATTCCAGACCTGCTTCATTACTTGCACCATTTGTCCTCCTCTGGCCTCAAGAGAAACGCCGTAAGGGTACATTTATGCACCATTGCGGCCTCACACAATACTGTCGTGGACCAATCTATCTTAACACACTCCTTGGTGGCCAGATTCATGAGAGGTCTTCTGACAAAACCACCTCTCTGCCCACCACCCACAGCCTGGGATTTAAATGTTCGTGCACAACTCATGCACAGCCCTTTTAACCTATGGCATCAACCTCTTTAAAATTCCTAACATGGAAAGTTCTTTTTCTACTTGCAGTAACTTCAGCCTGAAGGGTTAGTGAACTGCAGACTTTGATGGACTCTGCTCCACATACACCATGACAAGGTTGTCCTTCGCACACATCCTAAGTTCTTACCCAAGGTTGTAACCTCCTTCCACTTGAACCAATCCATCTCGCTACTAAACGTTCTTTCCAAAGCTTCACAGCTCCCTTGCTGAGGCTAGACTACATATACTGGATTGTAAAAGAGCATTGGCCTTCTGCCTAGACCGCACTAGGAGTCACCAGGAATTTTCTCAATTATTTCTCGCCTTTGACCAAAGTCATCTAGGGTTACCCATTTATAGGAGAACACTTTCTAACTGGCTAGCAGATTGTTTATATTTTATTTACTCACAGACTGACTTGTATCTTCAGCAGCATGTCACAGCGCATAATGTCTGAGCCATGGCTATCACTGTGGCTAACCTCCATTCCATACCTATTTCAGACATCTGCCAAGCAGCTATGTGGTTTTCACTGCATACCTTTGCAGTGCACTATTTCCTGGACAAAGACTCCAGAAGTGATGCTCAGTTTGGGCAATCTATTCTATGTAACCTTTTTCATATTTAGACAACTTGCCCCTCCGCCCAATGGACTACCTTGCAAGGAGTGCTTTGAATGAGCTGAGTCTGTTGGATCCCTGCTGCAACTTCTGGCTGCACTGGGACTCTTCTCTTGCTTGGCAGTCTGTGGCTAGGGAGTCTCACATGTGAAGACTGACTTCCTGCTTGTTCCTGGAGATAGCGTAGTTACTCACCTGTAACAGGTGATCTCCGGGAACAGCTGGAATCAGTCTTCGCAATCCTCCCATCTCCCCTTCAAGTTGTCCCTTGTTGATTTTGTTCTCAATTTGTCTCCACTATTCACATGACTGAGGAGACCATGAGCGAAGGTGGGAAGGTAGCCACGCATGCTTGGAGGAATGTTCCCAAACGCATTCCTATTGGATGCTGAAGAATGTTCCCGTGCCGGGTTCCATCGGTGCCAATGTCAGCCATATGAGAAGATTGATTCCTGCTGTTACAGGTGAGTAACTACACTTTTTCAGATAAGAGTCTAAGCACTTTGGTGGAGATCACTAGGAGTAGAATGAAGGCTTTTCAGTACTTACAATTCAATTCATCACTACCATTAAGACTCATAGAAAAGGTGAAGCAGCTCCATTACTTTAGAAATCCAGGTATTTCCAGTCTAATGAATTAAGAAACATCACTTAACATAAAAAAAGCTTTATGACATTGCCTAATAGACTGCATATCCTACTACTATGGCTTAGTAGGATAGCACATCAAGTTAGAGCCATGGCATATCGATTGCCCATTTGTGCTTAGTTTGTGAGATTACAAATATGAGGCTACTTTAGACATTCTAGTCATGATTTTCACATTTTAAAGCGCTCATCATACATGCCAATCATATCCATGTCCCATTTTAGAAAGGCCCAAATTGACATGTGTTTGGTCCAATCACGTCTGTGTTGAAGTAGGGCATGGCAGACGCATGTCTTGGGCAGTCTGTAAAAGATTGATGTGTATGTTCAGTTTCAGAATGGCATCACACATTTATGGCTGCCAGCAGACACATCTTTATCTAATCCTGTTCCCGGGCATGAATAAGCATTTGAAAAGTGCGTGTTGTAGCAAGCAGGCAACAGTAGGGGAAAGAGGGGAATGCCCTCTTACTCTCCCAGTCATTTTTTTCCCTTCAAAAAAAGCACACAGGTAAATGCAAAAGCCTTTGTGCGCTGCTGCACCACTGCACATTTCCGCTTGGAAGATCGCAGGCAACATGTATATGTGGTGACACCCAGGGCCAACTGAACTATCAGGTATAGTAGGCACTCACCTAGGGCAGCAGCTTCTGGGGGGGGGGGGGGGGGGCGCAGCAAAAAGTAGGACGTTCAGAATTAAACAATAGATTTTGACATCTGGGAAGGAATAAGGCTTAAGATTTGCCAAGGGCTCTGACACCTTGGACCAACTTTGGGGCCAATCCTGGAGACAGATACATGTGCTGTTATCTGCAGGGGGCACTCTATGATGATTCTCACAATGTCCAAATATAGCAAAGGACTCCCCGCCCTGTGAATCCTTGTGAGGTTGTAGGATTTTAAAGAAATGAGCTTCCATAGTTCTCACAAATTAAACACTGTATTGATTCAAAGATAAACAAAACAACACTGGTCCTTTTGTTGCATTAATCTCATGCTAATCCTGGCTCACCACACATAGTAGTTGAAAAACCGAAAAGTAGGTACTTTGGCTGGCCATTCTTGGCCAGTTGGCTTGGTTCTATAATGACACTGTAAGGGATGCTAAACCCAGTCCATCCAAAACTCCTCTGGCTTTTAAGTCCCCAGTATAGCTAAGATAGCACAGCTCCATTTCAAAAGTTCACTAATGTACAAACCCAAATGGGCATACTGACAACTCTCAGCTTTTGGAAAGAGGATAGCTGCATTTACTGTGTCCAAAAATCTTTCAGTTTGTTTCTACAAATAGCAGCATTTGCAGTTCCACAAAGGCCCCAATTAACAACTACAGAATTCATGTATCTTAATTTATTGCATCTATTCTTTAGCTGGCTGCAATAACTCTGGACAGTCCAATGCCAGAAGCACAAGAGACTTCGTAAAGTCGAAGGACAACAGAAGAGAGCAAATGATCTCAACCAAAAACCTTTTATTGAAAACACAACATTGATAAGGAAACCAAAGGAATACCAAAACTCTTAACCCGTCATGGCTATGTTTCGGCAGGGCCTTCTCAGGGGTTAAGACAAACAACAAGAAAACACATAAAAACCATTAAAATAAATATAATGCATGCATAAAATATTAAAAATATATAAACCATAATTAATTGTGAGAAAAGGCATAAAAGGACAATATAAACAATAACGTATAAATAATATGAAATACATATATAAATAATTATAATGAAAATTAAAAAGCTAAAAACATGCCATAAAACATGAAAATTCATGCAATGAGGAATGACTTTAAGATATCAGTACACTTTAAAATAACCTTTTTTATAAAAAGCTATACAGCATTACTAGTAGAATGTTAAAGTTCACAAGTGCCTTCAATTCGTTAAAATCCATGTGCTCATCAGTTAAATCGGTAGAGTATAAGCCACCCATGGAGTGAAACAGAGAAGACCTGTTGAGGAAAATCCAAAAATCAGCATTACTTTGGACAAGGGTAAAAGTGATAGGAATGATAAATACAATAAAAATGCCTAATGGAAATGGGGAAATAGGGAGAAAAGAAATATGTGCTCATATAATGATATTATGAACTCACCAGCAGTATTCAATTGTATGCCAAATGATATGGTGCCACTAATTCAAAAATTTATTTATTTTTTATTTATTTAGACAGTTTTTGTATACCGCCTTATCCTTCAATCAAAGCGGTCACAACACAATTGGGGGATACATTTAACATGTGGGGATATGAGACACATACACTAATACTTACAGGGAACATGGGCAATGGAGGGTTAAGTGGCTTGCCCAAGACCACAAGGAGCATCTGTGGGACTAGAAACCCCAGTCCTTCCGGCCCAAGGTTGCTGTCCTCTAGTGGGATTTGAACCCCCGACCTTCCGGCCTGAAGTACCTTGCCCCAACCACTAGGCTACTCCTCCACTTCTCTATAGCTACAAGTGAAAGCGAGATTAAATAAACACTAGGGTATGGTAGGCAAAATAAAACGCATTGGCCAAAATATATGTAAACATAGGGAATGTGTATACGTATTTTAAAAGATATTCATATAGCTATTAAAAGCATAAAAATTAAGACAATGCTGCTCTTACCTACATGTACCAAATGGACTTATGAGATATAACACTAAAGCTTTTCAGTGGGAGGATGCCAGCAGGAGTGTTTTAATGGGCTAGACTAACTAATCTTGTAACCAGCCAAAAGCATGTATTCTAATAATTAATGGATCCTATATGTGCTCAATATTGCCTCTAAGTGAAATGTGAAAAGTCGGCATCGGGAATTGTGGCCCACACAACTGTGTCTTGAAGCCTCTCCTCCTCAAGTACCATCTTTGTATAAACAAGTCATTGCTATTGAACGTAGCATGGCTCAACTCCTGGCAGTGGTAACATTGACTGCATCGACAGCTCCGTAGCTAGCCCCTATACCGGTTCCACCGGTACCGACGGTACCTTTACCCACTGTCATGCTGTCACAGGCATCCCCTGTTTCTCAGTGTTTGGAGCAACCGATACCATTGGTACCCTCGGTTCCTATGCCCTCAACATCTAGGCAACAGTCTTCGGAACATAGATGGTATCAAATATCCCATAGGGATTACTTCAATTTCCTCCCAATTCTGATTCTGAGGCACCTGGAGAAGATTCCATTGATTCCAATGCTCCCGGGGATGTACCGTTGGACCTGTGACCTTCCAGGATTTCATTAAGGATATGGCGGTGACTCTTGACCTCTCAATTGAGACTGAACCAGAACCAAGGAGAAGTTCAACATCCTCCAGTACCCATTGGCACCTAAGGAGGCATCCATTCTCCCAGTGCATAACATCCTCTCCACATCCAAAGACCTTTCCACATTCTGGAAACAGTTAAAAATCATCCTGTTTCATGAATATCTTGGACCTGAAACAGACATCTCTCAATAACTGTTCACCTGAACCCTCTGACCTACCCCCCCCCCCCTCCCCAAGCAACCATCTAAGAGACTTCCATAAAATGTCAACTGTCTAGTACTTTTACTTTCTGTGAAGATCAACTATGTTATCCCCCCTGGTGACGGCCCCCTCCCTCACTCTGTCAACTTGATTATTGCCCCCCCCCTTTTGTTAAACCGCTTTGACCCAGTGAAAAGTGGGATATAAATGCAGTTAAATGAATAAAATAAATCCTGAAGAACTTAATGATCAGGATGTGGGAGGCCCCAATGTCAACACCTGCAATTAGATAAGACTAGACACCCCTTATAGGGTTCCTCTCTCTTCAGGCTTCCAGAAACCGCAACTTCCTCACCATTCCATGGTTGTGGAGTCTGCAATGAGGAGGATCAAGAGTCAAAAAAATTACTCCTCAGTGCTTCCTGGCAGGGAAGCCAGAATGCTTTTGGTAGAAAGGATTAACTCATATATGCTTTATATGGGTATGTTTTTGAAAGATCTGTCAAGGGATTTATCAGAGTTCACATCCTTACTGCCCTCTGAAAAGTAGGCGCCCCATCAGGTTTTGGTCTCTCATGCCCAAAACACATCAAAAGTTTTGACAAGAGCTTCTTTTGAAGCTAACAGCAGGTCTGTGGCTGCCTGCATAGGAGCCAGAAGAACTTCATGATTCCAAGTTTTTGACCTGGAGCAGTGGGTCCAGGATAAGCTGATAAACATACCTTGTAATGGTGAGAACCTCTTCGGTCAGAGGTGGAGAGAAAAGGCTGGAGAGATGGAAACCAATGATCTGACATGAAGAGGCTATCAAGGAAAACAGCAGACCCTTCTAAAAAGAAGGCAGCAACTAAGAAACCTTTCTTCCCCAAAAAGAAGAGAGTCTTTCCTCCATATCAATCCTATGCTGGCTATACTGCCTCTCTACAGCAGCAGAGGGCAATCCAGAAACAAATTAGGAAACCAAAAGTTCCCAAACTGCAACCTACCACAACTCCTCAACAATCTCAGAGTTTTTGACTGGTTTTCCAATTATTTCCCCCCCCCCCTCCTTCCAGGATTCCAGGCAGGTTAGTGCATTTTGCACATTGCTGGATCACCTATAACCTACGAACCCTGGACCCTACAGTCAGGGTCTACAGCTAAGGTTCCAGACTTGTCCTCCCACTCACTTTGTCCCACAATCTACCCTGGATCCCTTCCACTCTTCCTTGCTCCACGAGTAAATCATCTCCCTGCTGGAACAAGGAGCCATAGAGGAGGTCCCCTCTGCTCAGCAGGGCCTGGGGTTCTACTTCAGTCATTTCCTCATTCCAAAGAAAACAGGGGGTCACAGGCCTATTCTGGACCTCCAAAACCTCAACATGATTTCCCTAGGCACCCTTCTGCTATATTTTCAACAAAACGATTGGCTATCCTCACTGGATCTAAAGGATGTTTATACACGTATCCTCTTTCACCCAAACCACAAGACGTTCCTCAGATTTGTCTTTCAGGGCAGCCACTATCAGTACAGAGTCCTATCCTTTGGGCTGGCCTCAGCACCCAGAGTCTTCACAAAGTGCCCGGCAGTCGTGGTGGCCTACCTGCAAACTTTGGGAATCTTTCTGTTCCCTTACTTAGATGACTGTATGATAAGGACAGACTCTGCCTCAGCAGTCACCTCCATCCTAAATCAGACCATCTATGTCCTCCAAGAACTGGGTTTTTGTAATAAACTATCCAAAATCTCGACACATCCCCTAGTTTCCAGGTTTATGAGGGGTCTACTTCTGATTCCATCCACCTTTCACTCCATGGGATTTAAATGTTATGTTAGTGCAACTCATGAGTAGTCCTTTTGAGCCCATGGGCTCAACTTCGTTAAAGCTCCTCAAATGGAAAGTTCTCTTCCTCATAGCAGTTACCTCGGCTCATAGGGTCAGTGAGCTCCAGGCTTTAGTAACTTATCCACCTTATACAGTTTTTCATCACGACAAGATGGTCCTGTGCGCACACCCCACGTTTTTGCTGAAGATTGTGTCTGCTTTCCACCTCAATCAGTCAGTCTCAATGCCAATTTTCTTCCCGAGACCCCATTCCTCTCAAGCTGAAGCCAAACTACATACCCTTAACTGCAAGAGAGCATTGGCTTTCCATCTGGACCACACTAGTGCTCATCAGCGCAATTGTTTGTCTCCTTTGACCAAGGTCATTTAAGGAAACCAGTATCCAAGAGGACCCCTTCAAATTGATTAGCAGATTGCATATCTTTTGCTTATTTACAAGCTGGACTGGCTTTACCTCACCAAGTCACAGCTCATAGTTTGAGCAATGGCAGCTACAGTAGCTGATCTGCGCTCAGTCCTTATCTCAGACATCTGCCAAGCATCAATATGGTCTTCTCTATATACATTCACAGCACATTATTGCCTGGATAAGGACAAGAGCTGATGCTCAAGTCAGACAAGCAGTTTTGCAAAACCTCTTTCAAATTTAGACAACTTACCCATCACCCACTCAACTACCCTACAAGGGGTGCTCTGAATGAGCTGGGTCTGTTGGATCCCTGTTGCAACCTCTGGCTGCACCAGCACTCTTTCCTCACTTGGTTGTCTTGGGCTAGGGAGTCCCATATGTGCAGACTGACTTCCTGCTTGTTCCTGGAGATAGCGTAGTTACTCCCTGTAACAGATGATCTCTGGGAACAGCAGGAATCAGTCTTTACAACCCGCCCACCTCCCCTTCAAGTTGTTCAATTTATTTCTCATTTTTTCACTCATGTAATACCTAAAGTTTTTATTCTCCACTATATACCTGACTGAGGAGACCAGGAGTGAAGGCGGGAAGGCAGCCACGCATGCGTGGAGGAACACTCCCAAAAGAATTCCTATTGGATGCTGGGGAGTGTTCCAGGCTCTGTCAGTACCGACGTCACCCATATGTGAAGACTGATTCCTGCTGTTCCCGGAGATCACCTATTATAGGTGAGTAACTATGCTTCTCTGTCTCTTTTAGCTGTATCCTGTATTCTTTTTTTGTGTTCCTCTTTTTGTGATTTACAGAATTTTGTGAAAGCTGTGTTTTTGCCTTTATTCCTGCAGCAATCAAACAGCAAGTTGTTCATCCTTCTTTTAAATAGATAGTTCATAGTTCTTTCCTTCTCCCCACCCCCTCTTCAACCTTCACAACTTCCTAAGCAACTTAGGGAAAAGGGGGCATGATAGGGTCACCCCCAGCAGGTTTTGCTTTCTTTAAGGTTAAGCACCCTGCTAACCACTCAATCTGTCTCACATAAAGTAAACAAATCTAACCCGGAGCTGTTCTCTCAGTTCAAAGATTAAGCATACCTCCTTGTTCTAAACACTCCATACTCTGTCTCCTGTAATACTGAATCAAGGTCCACATCCATTTCCTTGGTCTCTGGCATTTCTTCCATGAGAGGGAAATCCTCCATTTACATAGCTTTCTTGGCAGGGAAGTGCACAACTTGGTTTCTCTGGGGAATTCCTCCCTTCTAAACTAGGACTCTGACACCTCTGGCTCAGAGAAGCTCCTAATATAATGCAAGTAACAAATAAACACCAAGAAACGGAGAATGACCACAGCTGAGACTCTTATTCAGGACCCAACTTGGCTGTGTTTTGGCAAATTGTGCCTTCATCAGAGATCCTAAATGAAGTCTCTATCAGGTATGTGAGTATATGCAAAAATGTGAGCATGTGTTTCATCAATACCATAATTTCAAATGCTGCCATGGTGCACTCGGCTGCCCCTCCCCACCTATATTTCTCAAAGGAAACACCCTGTCTTAAGCTTGCTTTAACCCTTTCTGCAGCAGTCTCTTAGGGAGAGAGGAACATTCTCCCTGCTTACAGGCAAGATTCCCAGGCTGTGACTGGTCACAGTGTCCATTCCAAAATACCATTGTGGATACATCTATGTTGCTGGTTCACAGACAGGTATATTTTGCACATGTAAGAAATATACATGTACATTTCATTGCATGTCTGGGGATTTATGCTGCATGTCACAATTTCCTTGTCTGTTGGCAGAGATGTTTATCTTTTGGGGTAGAAATAAGCTGCTTTTAGAATACATTTAGATTTGCTCACCTTCTCTACTGCCCTTCCCATAGAATTTCAGACATTTTGACTTGGACATCACATATGACTCCTAAACAGCCTTTCTAAAATGCCACTTCTATAGAATTGCAATATAGTTGTCATGGTTTTATATTTCATTACTTTCTAGAGAGCATTTCTCAAGGCAGAGCATTTTGACAAGGAATTTAGCAATGCCTTTTTCTTTAATAGTCAATTCCTTGCATTGCCTTCAGAAACAAAAGCAAATCAAAATAGTGCAACCCTCAGCTATGGGATGCCCCACTTGTGTCTGATTCATCCTGCTTGTTGACAGAGGAAGTGCAGTTGCTTACCTGTAGAGAGGTTTTTCCATAGAGAGAAGGATAAATCAGATGCACATATTGATTCATATTCCTGTGGAAATGACTCCTAACTTTTATATTAGATTGAGGGGACTTGAAAGATAATGACTATGCAGGAAGTGCCATGCAAACGCAGAAGAAAAACATTTTTTTCCTGAACTCTGTCAGAACCATCCATGTCTGCTCACCTGTGCATATGATATATCTTCTTATCTACAGGAACCACCATTAAGCAACTTCACTGTTTTGTTTTTATAACCACACTTAATTTTGATCAGTAGATCTGCTTCTAAACCAGTTGTTCCCATCCTGTGGTCCATGGACCCCTGAGGGTTCATGAGCCCATTACAAGGGGTTCACAGGACACAGAAAAAAAAGAAAAAGACAGAGAGACTGATGGGAATTTGCCATTGAAAAGAGAGCAAGACTGGAGGGAATTGGCTGGGAGAAGGGAGAGAGAAAAAATAAACTGTTGGGGACTTGCTGGAGGGAGAGAAAGGGAGACTGGTGGAGACAAGAAGGTGAACAGAGATAAAGGAAGCAAATTGAGACATGCTTGATGCAGAGGACAGGATTCCAGGAAGAGTGATGGGGATGAACTGGAGGTCTTTGAACTTCTTGAGGTTAATAATTGGGCCATGATAGCGGAGGCAAGATGGTGGCGTAAGCAGCTGCACGGCTGGATGTGCTGAGTGATTGTGGTGACTGCCGACTCGGATGCCCGGAAGAGGAACGGGAAAGCCTGGGCACCTGCCTCCACATCAACGCCAAAGATGATGGTGCAGTCCATGCTTACCTTCGCATTACCGGCTGCTTAGGAGCAGCAGTCCTCTTTTGTCATGGCTGTTGTGTCTGTGGCAGATGCTATTGAAAGTGAGGTGTTGCTGAGCTCTGAACAACATTCAGCCTCGCTACCACCATGATTGGATGTTTCAGTTGCGGTGAAAATGAAGGTGTTCAGGGGGACTCCTGGGCTCTCCTTCATTGGTGGAGGTTCCTTCAGTGTTAGGGTCTTCCTTGGGGGACCCAGTGAAAACTCTGGTTTGGGGAGTTCTTTCAGCGGTGGCTGTTAGACCAGCTGTTGTCGCTTTAGAAGTGCTAAGGGACGCTATCAAAGCAGTCAACTCCTCCTTGGCTGCATGTGCTGGCAGCTTTAAATCTGACTTGGACCAGGTTTCAGCTAAGGCAGTGAAACAGGAGCTGGCTCCGACACAACAGGCTGCAAGGATGCAGCAGGTGGAATCTGCCATGGAGAATCTCCAGTCTGTAAGTACTTACCAGATGAAGGAAAAAGATGTTCTTAGTAGAAAACCTTTTTCCTGGACAATCGAGTTTGAAAGAACAATTTAAGATTTCTTAATTTCCCAAAGTGTCCTTTGATTCCACCTGTGGACATGGTAAAAAAATATCTTGGAGAAATTTTGAAAATTCCTGTGGAAGTGGTTCCACCCAATTGTTTGGGCCCAGTACTTATCACTCAATCCCCATTCAGGAAAGGTGAGTGGAAGTTCTGAGTGTGGTCATGTTCTAGATACTGGGAATTTCACTGTCTTTCTTGAGTCATTGTTGGAAGTAATCACAGAAAGGACTACCTTAGTAGCTTTGTTCACATTTGAGTTGGACAGGATTGCTGTCTTGAGGTTATTCTTTTGAGATATGTCAATTTTATTCCTAGGATCTAAGATATATACCAGGAAAGCCTTTAGGAGCACTCCACTGTGCCTGTGTAATACCTTCCTGCCTTCCCAACCCTCTCCTCAGTTCTTCGTTTTCGTGGAGCCAGCAGGAAGCAAATCCTGTCACTGCAGGAAAGTCTCTCTTTTGTTTTTTGTGGTTAGCACCTGCCTTCCCGTTGACACCAGCACCGTCTCAACACCACTGGTTTCCTTATTCTTTCTTTTACAAAAAAAAGCCCTGCAGGCACATCGGCACCATTTTAGGTCTTAAGCCTACCATACTGTCTACCAACGGTATGGAGAAACGGACTAGTGGTTTCAAAAAATGTTCAAAATGTAGCAGTATCATTTTGACAACTGACACACATGACTGGTGCTTGAAATGCCTTGGGCCCGATTACCAGCCAATGAAATGTTCCCTTTGTAAAAATATGACAAAGAGAGGACTGCAGAACCAGGCCTCTAACTTTGGAACTCTCTTAGCTTTGGACGTGGTATCTTTGGCATTGACATCATCGAGAGCCTCATCTTCTTCTCATGGATCTCTGGTATTGAAAGTGTCCAAGCACAAGTCTTCATCAAAGACAGAAACTTCCTCCAGAGATAGATCTCGTTCCCAGCATTGAGATGCCTCGGGCATTGCCCTGGAGGTGGATCGGCCTGCCAAACAGCCCTGGTGGAAGGACCTGCCCTCCAAAGCCATCAAGGGGGCTCCAGGATGCTCCCGAGGCCTCAACCTCAGGAGCGCCACTGGTGCTATGCTCTGGGATGGTGGCACAAGTATCCATCACCAATACCCAAGCATCAGCAACATTGATAGACCAGCATATACTGGCCATTGAGCAGAGTTTGTCAGCTCTGTTGGCAGCCTCAGTTCCCATCAAACCTTTGTCCTCAGATACTGGGCCGTTGATATCGGTACAGACACTGGTACTGACGTTGGCACCGGTGCTTGGTTCATTGGGATACATGGCACTGTCATCACTGCCACGTATGTCTTCCCTCAAGTCCATCACCAATACTAGGGCTTGACCCAAATGGGTCCCTGAGCCTGATACTGACACACATCGGTTTTGGCACCTGGTAGAGGGCAAACACCGTTCCCACCGATACTTTGAATCCTCCAATTCTGACTTCCCTATTTCGGATAAGGAGTCACTTGATTCCCTGGGGTCCCAAGACCTGCTTTTGGAACCCTCTCCACCTCCAGAACGATGCATGTCACCTCCTGAGGACATGTCCTTCCAGGAATTCATTTGAGACTTAGCCAGGGGTCTCTCCATAACAGTGACATCCGATAAGGAGCCCAGAGCAGAGGAATTGGAGATCCTCAAATACCCAACTGCTCCTAGGGAGGCAGACACCCTGCTGGTGCACCGCATCTTCCATGATCTGATGCTCCGGATGTGGGAGACTCCCCTCACAATCTTGCCTCATACTTGACGCCTCGATACCATGTATTGAGTACCGAAGTGTCCTGGCTTTCAAAAGCCACAGCTTCCCCACTATTCAATGGTGGTAGAATCGACGATGTGCCAAATTAAGTGTTCCAAAACTCATTCCTCTAACCCACCTGGTAGGGAATTGAGAACCCTCGATGCCTTTGAGCGTTGATATTTACAGGCTTCTATGCTTTCAGCTGGGGTGGAGGAGTAGTCTAGTGGTTAGAGCAACTGCCAAGTACCCAGAAGATCAAGGGTTTGATTCCCACTGCCACTCCTTGTGACTTTGGGCAAGTCACTTTACCCTCCTTTGGCTTGGAAGAAAAGGCTGGCAATCTACTTCCAGTGATACATTGCCAAGAAAACCCAGAGGTAGCTGGGTCACTATGAGTCAACACTGACTTGATGGCACTAAAAAAAAAAAATGCTTTCAGCCAGGATCAACTCCTATATACTCTACATAGGTATGTTCCTCAAGGAGGTTACTAGGGACCTTGAGGCCATGGCCCTTCTTCTCCCAGATGATAAGAGCAAAGATTATCTTGCTCTAGTCAAACATACCCAAAATGTATCGAAGTTTGTCAATAAGGCAACCTTGAATGCATTTGAATGCATCGGTGCACTCAAGATTGCATGGCTTCAGGCCTCAGATCTTGAACAGTAGGTTCAGGATAAGCTGAACAACATACCTTGCACTGGGGAGAACCTCTTTGTCAAAGACTGGTAGGATAAGGCTTCTCAGTTAGAGTCAGAGAATAGCACTCTAAACTAGCTGTCCAGAACAACAGCTAACCCTGCTAGAAAAAAGACTGCTGCAAAGAAGTCGTTCTTCAATAAAAAGAAGAAAGTCTACTCTTCTTATCCTTCTGCTTCTCAGTACCAGGCTCAAGGCCCTCAGAAGAGTCAACAGCCTCCTAAATAACAAAAGAAACCGCAGATGGCTAAATCTCAACCAGCCCCGCAGCCACAGTCTGCTCCTGTTTTTTTTACTTTTTTCTAAAGAACTTTGCCACCCTGCCTCTGGAGGAACCTCACCCCCTCCACATAACAGGCAGACTGTGTCACTATGCCCGCAGATGGCACCTTATCACTTCAGAGCAGTTTGGGAGAGATGCAGACTTCATCAGAAAACTCCTCGACTCTCGTAGGGGAATATCACATGAAACCCCCACTCACTGCTCTCCTACAAGAAGAGGTCTCTTCTCTTCTATCCCAGGGTGCCATAAAAGATGGCCTGATATCCCAACAGGGAATGGGGTTCTACTCTCTGAACTTTCTCACACCAAAGAAGACTAGAGCGTACAGGTTTCTAGTCCACAAGAAGTTCAAAACGATCTCTCTAGGGATTCTTCTTCCCTACCTCCAGAATCAGGACTGGCTCTGTTCCTCAATCTAAAAGAAGCATACAAACATATCCTCATTCACCTAGGACACAGGAAATATCTATGCTTCATCTTTCAGGGAAGACATTATCAGTACAAGGTCCTTCCTTTAGGAATCGCTTCTGCCCCAGGAGTCTTCACAAAGTGCATGGCGGTCGTAGCTGCATATATAAGATCTCTGGGGATATTTGTCTTCCCTTACTTAGATGACTGCTCATAAGAGCAGACACCTCCCAAGAAGTTCAGCTTCCTTGCATCATACCATCACAGTACTAGAACACTTGGGATTTATTATAAACTTTCCAAAATCCCACCTCACTCCAACAAAAGGACTAAAGTTTATCTGAGCTTTACTGGACACACAACAGTCCAGGGCATTTCTGCTCCAACTCTGTTGTGTCTGTCTCATTGAGTTAGTGTCCCAAGTGCTACTCCAAGACCATCTGACTGCCTGAGAAATGCTACAACTTCTGGGGCACATTGCCTCAACAGTGCATGTCATCCCATATGCCCGTCTACATATGTGGACAGCCCAGTGGACTCTTGCCTCCCAATGGATGCAGGTCTCAGGCCACCTCAGGGACAAGATCCACGTCTCTGCCCCTCCCACCACATCCCTCCAATGGAGGTGTTCCCCAGAAAAACTCCTCTTCAGGTCATCTTTTCAGATGCCTCCACATCAGTGCATCCTGATGACGGATGCCTCCAAACTGGGTTGGGGAGCTCACTTGGGCACTCTCTCTACACAGGGCCTCTGGACAATGCAGGAGTCACAGCTCCAGATCAATCTCCTGGAGCTTTGTGCTATCTCAAATGCACTTAGGGTGTTTCACGATCACCTCGGGGCACAAAGTCAGGATAGACAATCAGGTGGCCATGTTCTATGTGAGCAAACAGGGCAGAACAGACTCCTAGGCCCTTTGCAAAGAAGCTCTCCATCTGTGGTCCTTTGCCATTTCTCATCAAATACACCTCCAAGTGGAATATATCCCAGGGGAGCTCAATGTCTTGGCAGACAAACTGAGTTGGATCCTTCTTCCCCACAAATGGTCTCTCCATCTGGACACAAAATCCTACATATTTCAGACCTGGGGAACTCCAGACATAGATCTGTTTGCCACTCCACAGAATGCCAAGCTTCCCCGCTTCTGCACCAGGACGCCAACATCCAGCAACCAGCAGGTAGATGCTTTCTATCTGCATTGGGGTCAGGGTCTTCTTTATGCATTTCCTCCCATACCCCTCATTCCCAAGATGCTTTTCAAGCTGCAGACCGACAAGGGCTTCATGATTCTCGTAGCCCCTTACTGGCTACATCAACCTTGGTTTCCTCTGCTGCTATGTCTGACTCAGACTCAGCCTCTCAGATTGAGATCTGCGCCCAATCCCTCTTCCAGGAAGATGGGACACTGCTCCATCCCAATCCACAGTTTCTCCTTCTCACAGCTTGGCTACTGAGAGCATAACATTACAAGACTATAACCTTAAACAAGAGGTTAAGGAGATTATTTTGGCTTCCAGTAAGCCATCTACCAGGCGTTCCTATGCTTTCAAGTGGCGTAGATTGTCTGGTGTTCTCAGAAGGACCTCAATCCCTTCTTTTCTCCCATGAAGGCACTCCTCCAGTATCTCCTCCACCTTTCCTCAACAGGTCTCAAGACCAACTCGGTCAGAGTTCACCTCGGTGCTATTGCGGCCTCTCATCATCTATAGGATGAACAGCCTATTTCTTCACAACCGCTAGTAGTGCGCTTTATGAAAGAGCTCTTGCTGACCAAGCCACCCATTAAGCCACCTCCGGTCGATTAGGATCTCAATGTTATTCTAGCGCAGCTTCTTAAGCCACCCTTTGAACCATTTTCTACAACCTCAGTAAAGTTCCTTTCATGGAAGATCATCTTTCTTATTGCCCTCACCAGCTAGATGCATTAGTGAGCTTTGGTGGTGGACCCACCCTATACCAGGTTAGGTTCCACCATGACAAGGTCGTCCTTAGGACTCACCTGCATTTCATGCCAAAGATGGTATCTCCTTTTCATTTGAATCAGTTAGTTTACCTTCCTATCTTCTTTCCTAGACTGCATGTGTCTAGAGCAGAAGCAACCCTGCATACCCTTGACTGCAAGCATGCATTGGCATTTTATCTCCAGAGAACTTGAGATCACTGTAAAGCCTCGCAGTTGTTCATTTCCTTTGACCTTAGTCACCTGGGTCTCCCAGTATCTAAACATATGCTTTCCAGATGGATAGCGGACCACATTTCATTTGTTTATGACAAAGCAGGACTCTCTCTGGAAGGGCATGTCACTGCTCATAATGTTCGTGCCATGGCTACCTCAATGGCAAACCTACACTCTATAGCCATTGATGAAATTTGCAAGGCAGCAACTTGGCCTTCTGTCCATACCTTTGCTGCTCATTATTGTCTGGATAGGAACTCCCACCAGGATGCCATGTTTGGTCAGGATGTTCTCCAGCACCTCTTTCAGACTTAAGGGCAACTCCTACCCTCTGTCCCGGACTTTGACAATACCAGACATCAATGAGGGATCCATGACCTCTTGAAGCCTACTCTGAGGCGAACCTCCACCAGTTCTGAGGTCACTTCATCTGGCATCTGGGAGCTAAGGAGTCCCTTATGTGAAGACTACATTCCTGCTTGTTCCTAGAGATAGTGTAGTTACTCACTTGTAACAAGTGATCTCCGGGAACAGCAGGAATTTAGTCTTCATAACCTGCCCTCCTCCCCTAGGAGTTGTAGGGTTTTTCTTCTCTTCTTCTCCTTTTTCTCAGCTACAGACTCAACTGAAAAGAGGGAGTTGGGAAGGTGGGAAGGCAGCTACACAGGCAAAGTGAAGTGCTCCCAAAGGCTTTCTTATTGGATGCTGGGAAGCGCTCCCACGCATGCTCCTTCAGTACCAACGTCACCCATATGTGAAGACTAAATTCCTGCTGTTCCTGGAAATCACCTGCTATAGGTGAGTAACTACATTTTCCTGATGTGTATCTAGGGATACGCAGAAGAAGTGCTGAGAGTTTCTGGCCCTGAGATCCAGGGCCATAAAACTTGGTGCTTCAATGAAATTACTTTTTTCTTGTTAAGTGTTTAATTTCATAGCAAGGTAAGCAATTTGTTGTCTTCGATCTTGAACAATTTCTTCAATTTATTTTGGCTAGGGAAGGTTCTCTTGCTCAGCTGGCTGTCCCTGTAGAGCACACTAGTTAAGACCAGCTGAGGATGCATATCTTGGGGAAGCTGCTGCTAGAATAAGGGGTTTTTTTCCCTTTTTGGTGCGCTAGCACCTTTTTCTTTATTTCCAGTTCTTGCCTCACTTGTGCTTAAGTTGTGGACTGTATCATATTAATGATTTTAAGTGTAAAATTTTATTGCCTGAGTTATTTTTTCCAATTTTGCTTATCATTCAATTTTGACAGATGTAAAATTATTAGATTGCATAAATAAAAGATTGAAAAAAAATAGAGAACCTCATTCTAGGACAAATGTTATTAGGCAGGGCCATTTTATAGTATTTATACCTAGAAAAGACTAGGGAATTCATTGCACTGAAGTATTTTATCTTAAATGATATGAATTACTTTGGCCCCCTTATGGGGCAATAAGGAGGTATTGAAATCTAAGGGGTATGTTTACTAAACAGGGGTAACGTCATAGGTGGTAAGCGCAGTGCTAATGTTACCGGTGCCATATAAGGCTATGGATGGGTATGGGTGGGCTGGCATAAAGGTAGCCATGGGCCGTGTACCATGTGGAACAGGGTGCCCTAGCCTCCTTCTGCACAGAACAGGGTGCCTGGCCATCTATCACCTGGAAAAGGGCACTGTGACTACAAAACATGCGGAGCAGGGTGCCCTGGCCACTTACTGCGTGGAACAGGGCGCCATGACTATGAACCATATAGTAACAGCATGACACACATCTAGGTGACACGCGTGAAGGTGCCTGAAGGGTATAAGGTGCCTGTAGGCAAGGTGCCTCAAGGAGTTAATGCGGACAAGGTGAAAGGGCCCTGAGGGGGAAGGTGCTGGACAATGGCGCATCAATAGAAGTCAATCAGAAGTTGAGGGATGGACAGACAGGTGGTAGTTGGTAGTCCAGATGATCCCTGTCTATATGATATTGCAGCCAGTAAGTGGGATGTGGGCTACAACTCAGGCCGCACACCCTGACTGTCTGACAGGATGGATTGAAAAGGGCATGCATAAAGTAGCACACACAGAATAGATGCAAAGGTATCTGGGGCTGTGCTGAACCTGCACCCTTATTAGATGATCCTTGCATCAGCCAAGAACAAAATGAACAGAAAAACCACCTGTGGGAACTGAACTGGCCCTCCGGGGTGTCCAGACACAGTGCCACAACCACTGTTCTAAACCTACAAAGGATCTGGCATGGCAGGGATCACCAACAAAGGGAACGTATGTATCTGTTTGCAAAGTACAAACCGGTGGAAAGATCCATATCACCCATGTAGGATGTGGCTGCATGTCCAGTCTATATGTGATTGAGGCCCCCACCGGCCACCACTGGCAGCCACCAGTCCCCCAAACCTGTCCACTGTCTGGAACATGCATCAGCTGTGGAAACATGACCAACACTCTCCAATGGTCCACAGCTCAGGCCGCACACCCTGCCTGTCTGACAGGATGGATTCAAAAGGGCATGCATAAAGTAGCTCACACAGAATAGATGCAAAGGTGTCTGGAGCCGTGCCGAACCTGCACCCCTCTTGGATGGTCCTTGCACCAGCCAAGAACAAAATGAACAGAAAAAAAAAACAGCGGGAACTGAACCGGTCCTCCGGGGTGTCCAAACACAGTGCCACTATGCTAACCTTGCACACCAGCTGGTATGGGGAGATCTACTAATAAAGGAAATGTTTGTATGTAAATAAGTATCTGCCTGTAATGTATCTGCAGGTTCCAGCTCAATCTCACCTGTGTGTTCTGCACATATTGGCACGTACATACAGATGCAGCAGGTTGTGTCTTGCACTGAATGCTAGGTGAGTCAGTTGCATGTTGCATACCAACAGGTATACCTCCCACAGGGTGGTGCTGTGTACAAGGACAGTGCAGGAGTCCTGATGCTAGGCCCCTGCAACATGTAAATGTGGGAAATCATCAAACAATGCAGCAGCATGTGCCTGCCTGCAATGTGTGAGCATGTAGGCATCTCTCCATGTCAGCAGTTGATGGGCTGGTGTGTAGTGCAAAGATGGGAAAGACACAAGGTCTGGTACCAACAGGTCCCATGTACATCCAGCGCTGAGTCCAAGGCTCATCCCCATGACATGCTGAGTAGGAGCTGCATTATGTGCATTGCACTGCATGGCCCTCATTGCAGGCCAGAATGTTCAGAGCATGTGTGTAGACATCATGTTGCCAGTTATGAATCACCAACACTCATTATGTATGTCACATACTATATAACATTCATGCCTGTCATGTTAACTATGACAATCCAGCACACGCATACCCTGATACAACAGTGAGGGTATATATAGAGCCTCAGATGTGTTAGGGATGTTATGTGTACCAGAAGGTGCAAGTGGGGGTTATTTGTTGCTCCTCAACCTGGATAGCCAGTGCTAAATAAGTCCTAAGCCAACTATGTCCCTAATGGGCCAGCCTACCAAGTTGGCCCTAGTCATCCAGCATGGGGGGAAATACATGTGGGCAAATTGAAAACAAGGCAGGAAGAGATGCAGGAGCTGACGTGCAGCTGAATTCTGTCTATGGGTCAATATATTGTGGCTCTGGCAGCATGGCACTAACAGTGTTGTTAGTTGGCCTGGATAAGAGCACCATAATGGTGCTGCACAGACATGGAGACAGAACCAGATGCAATTTCCTTGGACACTATGGGGCCCTGCTGCATCAGCCGTGAATTAGCTTGCTATGGACTTCGTGAAGATTATGCCATGGAATGCCTGTTGAGTTTGGTGGCAGGATGATAATTATAGGGATAGATCTGCCAAGTCAGTGGTAGGTATATTTCCATACATGCATCTTTCTGAGAAGATTAGCAAACTTTTGAAGAAGCATTGATGCATTTTAAACGTTCATTCTTGTTTTCAATGCCCATTACTATTAGCCTATCAACGAGGTCGTAATGTGGCAAATTATGTCACCCATAGAATGAGCCCAGTGGTGACTGGTGAGATTATGTTTGGGAGTCACAACCCATGTGAGAGTTGTGATTTCTGCCCTACTACAATTTCGGGTCTCAAGCTACCTATTCAGCTCTGTATCAAACTAATTGTCCTTTGTGGTATATATGCTTGTATGCCTTTGTTCTCTTAAATATATAGGACGGACTACTAGACCTTTGAAACAAAGACTTTTGGAACATCGATCCCGCCTCTGAAATCAAGTTCTATTGGCACTGATCGTGTCCCACAGTGTGTTAAAAGGACACTCTTTTCAAGATTATAGATGGCGGATTATTTGATCATGTGCCTCCTCTGCAGTATGGAGGAGAATAGGATACAGTGTTTAAAGCATCTAGAGCAAAAGTGGATATTTCGATTGCACATAGTGGCTCCCCAGGGTCTGAATCTGGAAATCAATTGGTGAAGTTTAGTGTGACTCATTTGGGGAACCTGTTGTGACTTTGGAGGTGATTGGTTTTAGTAGTCGTCAGTTCAGCAAGAGAGATTGTGATTGGATCAGTTTTAAGAAGTAGTTTCCCTATATGAACGGTGAGGAAAATGGTGATATGGTATTCAGCCAGAAGTGAGCCTGATGAAGGATCGAGAGGATTCATGGATTTGAAACATGGCGCTATGTAGCTTATGCTGTTGAATTACGGCGCCATTTATGAGAAGAGAGAATATTGATGGCATCATTAAAAAGAGGAACTGGGAGATGGACTGCGTACTCCGCTGGATTGCAAAGAAGGAGAGAAGTGTGAGCGTTAGCAGTGTATTACAACCTGTTGGAGGTGTTGGTGAACCTTGTCAATTATGTTCTAGAGGTGATCACAGAGTGTGAGTCCCCTTGGGTTTTCACTGGTGTGGTGAAAAGTGAGTTGTGTTTTAGCTCATTAAAATGAATAAAAGGATGTTTTGCTACAGGAGAGGTGATTCTCTCAAGGCAATTAGTCCGACAAAATATTTTTTTGTGATATACATTCTTAGGGGTGCGGATGAGGGGAGAGTTTAATTTGCGTTTGATGTTGAGTTTGTAAGGCAACATACAGTACATGTACACCCAAACTACACCTGTTGTACCACTATTGCATCTCTTGCAGTGTTGCCCAATGAAGAATGGCTGTACAGGGTCTGGATATGTAGCATGCACTGAGTAGCTATGTGCAAACACAACACAATATGAGGGCAGCTGGAAAAACTACAGTACAGTCATGTTGTTAAGCAATCATATAGATGATGCCTCACATGCCCTTCTATGATATCTGGGATATTACGCTAAGGTCTATTGTATGGGCACAGTTCATGTATGTACATATACAGTGGCCATCTGCAAAAGGGCTGTTGCTGACAATCGCACATGTGTCACTGGGGCTATGGACCATGTGAAAGAAATGATAGGCACAGCCAAATATGAGCATACTGTACACATGTCACCCATGCCTCACACATTGTTACTTAACTGACAACATTTGCCATTAAGCATGAGATATCTCAGTGAACCACAGGTCTGATAGCAATAATCAGGGTCATATTGGGGTATGATGTGTCCAGATATATATGAACCTCAAAGCTATCTCTGAGAGATGACCAGCTGAAAGATAAATTGCATACCCCAGCAATGGCTGTGATTGTGTGAACTGATACATTGTGCATACATCTGAACAATAGAGGTGTGCACCTTTATACATATGTGCTGTCTTACAGAGATCTGAGCCATGCATAGCACATTTGGAAAACTGTGCTTCCACATAAATATGTGTTATATATCTCCACAATGGCCAGTGAGGACATTATTACACTAGGGATGTCATTGTGGTGAGTGAGTTGGAGGGCATGCAATGATGTGTCCTACACCATCCCCGGAACTTCGATGGGACATGGCTGATGTTTCCACACAGTAATGTGTGCACATGAATGAATGCCATGCGCAAAAATACATGGTTCACAGATTCTCATCTGGGTGGTGCACAGTGATATGTTGGTGCATTGCATGACTGCCATCTATCTAACCTTGATGTGAATGATGTGGTTATATGTGGCCTACCTATTGAAAACTAGGGTCCATACACTGAAAAGAGAGGGAGCAGGATCTAGCCAGGTATCACACAAGTATGTGACACACCACAGAGATCCTAGTCTAGAAAGTTAGCTCCGGAGAATCAATGTCAAGGGGTCATGCACAGATGGATATGTGTGTTTCCTAGAAAAGCACACCCACCTTTCAACCATGTTTATCTGCTCATGTGGTGCCATACAATCACCCTAACTTACCCTGATGCCACTTACACAGTATACGGGTGTGTTCAGGAGCCACATAGCATCTCAGAGGGCCAGCACCCAGAAGTCATGTACACAGGGTAAGTACGGCAGGCACATCTATAAATGCCTTCCATCATTTGGGCTATGATCTGCAATGTTGAGCTGAAGCCAGTTATGATAATCACATGTGCTGGCACATTAGAAACCATGTCCCACACATGCAGACTCAGCAAAAGAAATAGCTTTGGGATGTCACTGTATTCTCCTATGTCCATTAGGTGAACAGGTCTGAGAATGTGCATGCAATACACAATGTAAGTCATGTGAGAGAATACAGATAAGCAGATCAGTAAATGCACCATGCCATGTGTGTGGCACATCATCATGAGAGACACAGGATGAAGCATACATGTGACTGTGTAAGCTGTAAACATATCAAGATGTTCCAAGCTTTATTAGGAAATAAAAGGTCAACATGGTATGTTACCCGGCCAAGCATTAAAACCAGGGTTCAGCAACCTTCTCACAACAAACATCATCTGATGTTGCTGTGTCACAACATATTTATGCACACACGTATGCACACTGTAAATTCCCAAATGTCGCTGAGACACCCTGTAGGCAGAGTAGCATACCTGGATATGCCCAAACAGACATGACGCCTGTTGTAGTGGTGCACCTTGTGGGGGATGTGCAACAGCCTGCCATGGTGAAAATGGCCAGCGCAAGGGTGACAAAGACATAGCACACCCCATATGCAATGTGCCTCTGCTGCCACACACACACTGTGAAGCTGTGTCCTGCAAAAACAGCTGTTGTCAGTCATGGGGCCATGGCAGTGACATGTTAAAACAAGCAAAATGTAAATGACAGTCAGGAGTGCCAGGCCGCAATTGTCAGTGCCACTGCTGCTGCTTGACTGTGTCCTGCAGATAGTCTGTTCCTGGCCATAATATCATGTTGAGCAGCACAGCTATCTTTAAATCATGTCCTGCAGCCATGGGTGTTGACAGTGAGGTTCAAGGTTTGACAGTGATAACAGCAGAATCCATAGTAAGGGACTGTGACAACTAGGGTGTATCAAGGAGCCACTCGGCACAAGCAGTGGACTGTCTTGCCAGGTCAGTGTGCATCCTCTGAATGCACCACTCTGCCACTTGGATAGCAACGTCCAGCATTGGCATGTGCTTCACAACAAAAGCTCCTTTACTATATGCCACCCCTTCTTAGCCATCATCTCCTGTTGTTGCTGTCTCATCCAACCTGTGAGTGGTGGTGACTGCAGATGCACTGATGGGCACATCTGCTGTGGGAGGTCCATGCTCTGTGAAAAATATAATAGGAAGGTTGATATGTCTGTCATCACATGTCATGAGTTACCATCCCAGTATTTGCTACTTTTATAAGTCAGTATGGAAAACTGTAAACATGAAACAAATACATTGCCACAACACAGCTACCTTTGAAGGCATAGGAAATTCAAACGGAACAGTACAATTCATGTTCACATCTGCCCAGCTACATAGACATGTCCATGGCCATGTGGAATGGGTGTGCAATAGGTCCCCTATCATATCTATTAGTGCAGCATGACAAGGACGTCTCAATGGCATCTGAGTACCAAACCAGCCATTGACATACCGGAGATATGATGATACTAGGCAAACAGTTTTCAATGTGGAAGACATCTTGTGTGTGCTGCGTGTGCTGAATAGGGAATGCCTGGAGATGATATTGTCTGCAAACTGTCATCCCTGTCCCAGAGGTGTCAGTTGCAAGGTGTGAGAGTAGTCAGTGTGGATGTTAAAACATCATTGCCTGTTGTTCAAAGTAGCATGTGACAAATGCGAATGATGACAATGAACATATGCCAGCAGACAAAATGTATATGAGTTCCCAGAAGGAACACAAGGCTGGCCATAATCACACCAGTCACATAGTGACATCTGAATGTTAGCATCAGTACTGCTGTGATAAATGCAGGGCCAATCACACCTCTCACCAGGAACCAATAGAGAACATATGTCTGTACAGTGTATCTGTACAATGGTCATAGCTCTGCACACACACTGCAATATACAATATATGTGTACCTGATCCCAGGTCCCCTGTCTGGTTACAAGATGGTTCTAAGGGGAGCAATGTCATGAGCCTATCCAAGGTCACAGTCATGCTGAGTGTGTGGATAATGGTAGGAAATGGTCAAATGCAATGTGCAACTCAACCACTCCTATCACATGTGTGCAATCAACATCACAGTCGGCAATGTCCACAACACTATGGTGTGAAATAATCACCTGCTGAAATCCCAGCAGGCACATAAATGGTAAACCACAGACATATGTCACATGTAGGCATGCAAGACAGGTCCATAGCACGTTATGTAGGAACACGAGGGAATATCATCCATGTCATATGTTGTCCTATGCCTTCAATGCAGACAGGGTAAGTGGCACAACAGAATCAGCACATCAGAGAGATATCTTGTGAAACATATACACAGGTATGTGATGTAAAACGCATACCTCTGATGCCTCTGTGTATGGTGCACCAGTCCCAAATCATTGCCATGTTGCCATGTGTATAGAGCTGCACCACTGTCGGCTGCATGTCCATCCTCTTGGGCCAATGAGGTACTTCACCACCACAACAGCAGGAGTAGTAGCCTTCCAAGCACATTATAAAGAGTCACAAACAAAGCAAACACACATATGTGAGGGTGTAGCCATGAAACACACAGGATAGTATGTGCATTTGTACCCATATGCTCTTCCCTACATATATATCACTTACATGAGAAGAGCTGCTCGATTAGACATTGCTGGACTGCTGTGCCCACACGTATGTACCCACGGCCACGTACAGGAGGACACACGGGATCTTCCTCAAGATCTGGATTAATGTTGACTGGGATATTGTGCCTGAGATCAACGTTGTGCAGGATGCAGTAGGTCAGAACTATCTGTGCTAGTGTCATGGGTTAATATTGTAAGGCCCCACTGATCTTATAAAGACACCTGAAGTGACTCTTTAACACGCCAAAGGTACACTCTATGACAGAGCGGGTGGAGGTATGGGCCTCATTGTACCTCATCTTTGCACGTGACCATGGAAAATGCACAGGGGTCAGCAACCAGGCACGACACCCATATCCAGCATCACCTGCACACAGAAAAGGTAAGAGGTTACCATGTTATATGGGAGAACACATCATGTCTGGATGTACATGCCTGTAAATCTCCATTGCAGCTTGTTCCTCCCCTTCACACATGTACACAAAAAATGTAGCCACAACATCAAGCACGTACAATGTTACAACAAACACAAAGCAGCAATGGAGCACCTGTGTCCTTTAGGATCTCTGACTAATAAGAGACATATCATTGATCCCCTGTCAACATGCTACTGAAAATATGCCTGCCTGTGTCAAACACATCTCAAGCATGCCATAATACAAAAACTGTGCCACCAGTTGTAGAGGACTAAACTCTACATGGTACAATACATCTCTGTAAATATGGCAGGTACACGTTTATCAAAAGAAGAACACATCACCTACAGGTGAAAGAGAAGCAGTGCCACTGTCACATAAACAACATGAGCATACCATCTAAGCTATGTTAAACATCCCAAGCATAGTCTGTCAGCAAATCAACAACCAGGGAGCAGCAGCTACAAACCAACATACAGCAATTAAATAGCCTATCCAAAAAGCTACATCTGAACTGTTGAACAACCCTTGGATGTGAACAATGTTAGGTACCTGACTTGGGTTGACTAATGGCAAAGGTGTGAATGAAGCACATATCCCAAACCACAAAAAGGAGAGGCAACAAACATTTACTTTATAGGAATGTGCCAACCTTTGCTTCTCAGAAATATGAGTGGTCATGTGATCCAGTCCTGTCACCCTTATCAGGTATCAGCATGTCCCCTGCTAGCTCACCATAGGCTGCTGTCTATTTGACCTGTCCTCCCACACCAGTTTCCTCACCATTCACTCCCAATATCTGAAGCAACATGCTCAACCATCCCCTTTTGTCTGCACTGCACTGCTCCCTCTACTCCCTATGTCCAGATGTCACTCTACCATCCTCAGTTTGCACATATGTGGACAATCATAGAGCCTTCCTTGTTAGAGGCTCGAGGTCAGATCTCAGATCCTCATAAAGCTCTCATATAGTTCCTGTGCACAGATGATAGAGGGAGATGACCTGGTAATCATGCATGCCCTGGAGCATGGTCCTAGGCCTATAGAGGCGAGGCTGTCTGGGGTGAACCTCAGCATGCCTATGGCACTGTGCCTCCCCATACTTGGCCAGTGGGTCCACCACAGCTGCAGGTCTGTGTTGCTGCGGGGCTGGATCCCTGCCCATTGCCACTCTGGCACACCATCTCCCTCATCAAGCAACCGCTGTTCTTCCTCATTAAGCAACAACTGGACAGCACTCGCAACAAAGCCAAAGTGAGCCATCTCAGACAACAGGATCTGCCAAAACACTATCTTTATCTTTATTCGGCAAATTTGATATACCTCCTTTACAAAAAGTATTAAGGCGGTGCACAATACAAACAGTCTTGGCTGCAAAGAGAGAAGAACAGAAAGGAACGCCATTGATAGATAGGAAAGTGGACAGAGAGGAAGGGGCAGTATAGATAGGAGGAGACAAGCTGTAGAACCAACAAACCAGATGGGACAAGACGTGGTAGACGGACTAACATAACAAATAGTAGACAGGGGTGACAAAGACAAGTAGTGAAATAACTAACATACAGACGGGTAGATTATGTAACAGGTGTACAACAAACCACATAAGGGAGGGCCGAGGCGGAGGGGTGGCAGGGAAGGTGGCCCAGAGGGCCGTGAGTGTGAATCAGGGGAGTGGAGAAGATGTTATAGCCCTGAAAGGAGTGATGAGTGGGTAGGTATAATCGACTGGGTGGTGGTGAACGAAGGGGAAGGGAGGTCAAAGGCCTGGCAGAAAAGAAAAGTTTTAAGCATAGTCTTGAAATGGGGGAAGGACAACTCGGTTCGAATAGCATGTGGAAGGGAATTCCATAGGGCGGGACTAGCAAAGAAGAAGGCAGCATGACGGGTGGATTCAAGATGAGCCTGTGTCGGGGAGGGAAGAAAAAGGCGATTGCCGTGAGCGGAACGTAATAGGCGGGGGGTAGGTTGAAGAAAAATGAGATTGGCTAAGTATTGGGGGGTGTTAGTATAGAGAACTTTGTGGGTAGTAATAAGAAGCTTGTAAACATAGCGAGTCTTAACGGGAAGCCAGTGGAGAGAGAGCAGACATGGGGTGACATGATCGTGAGGAGAAATAACTAATGTGGTAAGAGATGCGATGGGAAGAAGAGAATGGACGGCACGAATTTTCCGAAGCTGAAAAAGAGAGCTACGTACTACCCCAGAGATATGTTGGTGGAAAGACAGTGAAGAATCTAGGGTCACACCAAGGTAGCGGAGGGTAGGTGCTAGTGGAATGGGTGCATTTGACCGCGCAGACCGACCCCTGTCCTGCCTTCTGGATAAAGGAACTACGGACAGAATTTAGTCCATTCATAGCTAGACTCTTTGACGCATCTTTCACATCAGGCTATTTCCCACTGAATCTCAAGCACACATCCATCAGACCCCTGCTAAAGAACAACAAATTGGACCCCAAGAAAGTAGAATCGTATAGACCCATTGCCAGCATTCCACTACTGGCAAAGATAATCGAAAAAGATGTCCTACACCAGATTCAACAACACATCAACAATACCTCTCCGTTAGACCACTGCCAACACGGATTCAGAGAATCCCACGGTGTTGAGACGCTACTTACCACCCTCGTTAACAATATACTTTACGCAGTAGACAACATCCGTCATGGAGTTGCCCTGATATTCCTGGACATAGCTGCAGCGTTCGACTCAGTATGTCACGAAACCCTCCTGAGCCGGCTCAAAGAGAAGGGCATCTGCGACCTAGCACTAACCTGGTGTAAGTCATACCTGTCCGATAGATGGCAACATGTGCAGATGGGATTCTCCACCTCAGAACCGTTCCACCAGAAACAGGGCGTTCCGCAAGGATCCTCCCTCTCAGCCTTAATGTTCAACATCTATATGCAGCCAATTTGCGACCTCATACGATCATTCAACGTAGAATGCATGATTTATGCTGATGATGTTCTCATGTACATGCCATTCCAGACCGACCAAACTGACCTCACCCCACTAACTAACTGTTTTAGCTCAGTAGAAAAATGGCTTCTAAACCAGAATCTTCGAATACAGCACAAAAAGACTGAAGTGCTGTTCATCTCCAGAAACCCCAACTTGTCCCCTCCAACCTGCCTAAAAATTGGAAATATAGAACTGCAAACCAAACCCTCAATCCGCTATCTGGGTGTCACACTGGATCAAAGACTGGATATGAAGACACACGTGGGCAACATAGTAAAATCAACGTACCATAAGATCAGGACACTCAAACATCTACGCCCCCTCCTTCAACCAGCCGACTTCAGAACAATCTTCCAAGCGCTAACCATCCCACATCTCGACTACGCCAATGCAATTCTCCAAGGACTCCCACAATCCACTCTGAGCCCGCTCCAACTCGCTATGAACGCTGCAGCCAGAGTCCTACATGGCGCCTCCAGGAGGGACCATATAACACCCATCCTCAAAAGTCTCCACTGGCTCCCAATCCACTGCAGGATCACCTTCAAGACCCTACTACTAGCATTCAAAACCATCAATGGACTCGCCCCCTCCTCTCTCGCTGACCTCACCCACATTACCCCCCCCCCCCCGAATAGAACCAGACGCTCTACTGCTATAAACACCCTAGTAATCCCCAAAGCAATGACCCACTGTACTCAGACAACCATAAACAGGGCTTTCAGTCTCTATGCTCCCAGAAGCTGGAACGCTCTTCCTCCCGACATCCGAGCAATCCCGGAACTAACTAAATTCAGGAGAGCATTGAAACACTATCTTTTTCCTCAAATGCTACCCTGATGAACGCACACCAACTCCACCGCTCACAATGTAACCCCGACCACATGCAACCTCCCTCATGTATTGTATATAAGTATGATATCAAATATACCACAAGATACGAACTATACGACACCTTCGACCATTGTTGCATCCCGAGGACTTCAGATCAGTGTTCCAGGCCCTGATTCTGCCTCACCTCGACTACGCCAACGTGATCTTACATGGCCTACCCAAGAGCACCTTAAACCCCCTTCAGCTAGCCATGAATGCGGCCGCCCGTGTCCTGAGTGGAGCTTCTAGAGGGGATCACATTACCCCCGTCCTCAAAAGCCTACATTGGCTCCCAATATACTGTAGGCTAGCCTATAAAGTAAACATCATAGCATTCAAGGTAATCAACAAATTAGCCCCTATAGCCTTAACAGACCTTGTTCACCCCATCTCAACAAACAGGGATAGAAGATCCTGCACTGCCAATACCCTACAGATCCCCAAAGAGATAATGAAATGCAATAAATCAACAAGAAACAGAGCCTTCAAATTATATGCACCCAGCTGCTGGAACGCTCTCCCAGCACCCATCAGAGCCATAACGAACCTGACACAATTCAGAAAGGCGTTAAAACATCACCTATTTCTCCTACACTACTCTCAATACACCAATCCAACACCTTCTATTATGTAGACAATAGCAACCAACTCAAGACATGCCTAAGAATGTACATACTGTAGATACATATTGTAGTTATTTCTCTAAATATTGTATATAGCTCCCTTGTTCAAGTCCAAGTTTCATTCCCCTGTTTCATTGTAAGTGTCGACCGGCACAATATTCGTTTTATGTAAACCGCGCTGATTTTTAAGAGTGCGGTATATAAGAACAATAAAATAAATAAATAAATAAATAAATTCTGTTATCATTACAAATGTAAATAGTTAATACTGTTATCCAAGTTAAGCTACCTGTTATATGTATTACGGTGTTATATGTATCACGGTGTTAACCCCCGCCGTAAATACCTCATGTTCCATGTAAACCGCACTGATGTTGAAGAGCGCGGTATATAAACGAATTAAATAAATAAATAAAATAAAATCACAGGAGCCAGGGTGGGAGAAGGAGCACCAAAAGTGAACCAGATAGCTGCAGACTTAGAAGGTTTGACGATAAGGAAGTTGTCATTAAACCACTGTGCGACAGAAGTTAGGCAATCATTCAAAGGGGAAAGATCAGGGGCAAGTGATGACGTGTGGTGGACCAAATGGCTCAAATAGGGACAGTGGGAGAAGGGGAGGGGTTGGGCAGCTGATCATAGCAAACACCACACACCTGCACGTCATGCAACACACACGAGCCACGGAATGGATTTTCCCTTGTGACAGCACCCTCTGCGCTCTTGTCCCAAAGTGCATGGTACGCAGATAGTAGGTGCCCTGCGCTGCACAGGGTGCCCTGTGTCACCATTCTGCACCCTGTGTCATTGTTCCCTGCCCTGCATGGTGCAGGGCACCCTGCATCAGCATACCATACCCTGCGTGGTACAGGGCACCCTGCGCCACCATTCCATGCCCTACATGGTCCAGGGCACCCTGCATCACTCTTCCGTGCTGTGCATGGTGCAGGGTTCCCTGTGTCATTTTTCCACACCCTGTGCGACGCAGGGTACCCTCTGTCACCGTTCCGTGTCCTACATGATGCAGGGTGCCCTGCATCACCATTCTGCGCCTTGTGTGGTGCAGGGTGTAGGGCGTGGAACGGTGACACAGGGCACCCTGCATGGTGCAGGGCATGGAACAGTGATGCAGAGTGCACTGCACCATGCAGGGTGCAGAACAGTGATGCAGGGCACCCGGTGCCATGCAAGGTGCGCAATAAACCTGAACATGCCCTACATGTACATAAAGCACGTTGTATGTACCCTCACAGTGGAGGCATATTTGAATAGGCCTGCTGCACTCTCCAGTGAAGATGAACCCCCTGCAACAAGGCACATCTGCAGAGGAAAGTGTCAGTCCACAGGAGTCCGCTGATGTGGAGGGCCCTGAAGTGTTGACACAGGGGCAGCTGGGGGAGACACTGCCCTCTGTGGCACCCAGGGAGGATAATCAACCTGGCCCATCTGGGCTGACCCATCAAAGGCCAACACAACCTGTCAAAGCAGGTGGATCCAAAAGAAAGTGCAAGAGAGTGCCTGAGGCGGAGAATGATGTGCTCCTTGCCAGTGTTCTCGAGCACTATGAGGAACTCTATGGCCGACTCAACAGCAAAACACCAGTCAGCAGCAGAACTGCCAGCTGGGAGCACATCTGGTGGGAAGTTGCTGAGGTTGGCGGACTGCCACGTAACTGCGAGAGCCGGAGGAAGCACTTTAATGACATCAAACGCTCAGTGCAGGCACACCTTACCGCCGAGTGTAGCCATGCAATGGGTACTGGTGGAGGTGGTCCCCATGCAGCCCAACATACCATCCTGGAGCAACAGCTGGCAGACAGACTCGGCCCCATCTACATCTATGAACTGCCCCCAGAGCTGGATACAGCCCACCCGTGTGCTGGTAGGTGTTTAAGTGTGTGTATGTAAGGTCTTACTATGTACATGTATAATACAATGTGTGTGTCCATGCCCACGCAACATCGGGTTGTACCAGCCAGGCTAAGGTGCATCACAGTGGTGTACAATCACTACAAGGAGGTACTGGACACATTGGTCATGGGTGGTGGGGGTGTTGCCCATTAGCCACACATTGCAATCTTCTTAGGCCCCACTCCCCAACTGTCTTCCCTCACATCCAACCCTAGCTACCCACCACTGTCACCATCCACCCCTTATCATATACCAACAATGTAGCCAGTGTCATGTTGGGTCTGCAATGTCCCACCATGCATCCCCTGCCCACACAAAAACTAGATGGCACCAAGCAGTCACATACTGTGGCCCGCTGTCCCATACCCTACATCCCTATCACCACACACCCGTGTCCCTGTGCCTGCCTTTGTGTTCCTGCATGCACCAATGTGGACTGGCCTGTGGATATAGTGCATGTGACTCCCCACCTTGGCTGGGTTCCCTTTGGTGCCCTCAGCAGGCCCCTGCACCAACTTGACCCCATCACCGGTGTCTCGCACCTCCTGCTGTACCTGTCAGATGTCACCTGTGGAGGACAACAAATGGACATGTCCTGGTCCCCAGGCATATGGGTCAAGGGGGCAGGACATGGCCACCAACATGTCCCCTGCTGTGCATGGGAGGGTGGGGCCATCTGGGAGATCCCAGGAGGTTGCAAACAGCACCACACATACCATCCCTACTGTTTGCTGTTTGCACTGGACCATGTGTGTGACACATATGTGCCTGTCACAAACCCAGGGAACCAGTGCTATGTGTGCCCCAATGTGCACGTTGGTGACAAAGATGAACACATGAACAGGCCAGAGTTGTAAGAAACTACATGCACCTTTATAAAACAAAATATAACATAAAATATTATGTAATATAAAATATACAAAATGTAAACATTGGATGGCACACAGTACATTGATGGCAGTGGCTGGTCCCACCACAGACCCCTCCTGGCCATTAGGTGATAGAAACACCTGGGACCCAGGATTGCAGAGGGCTGGACTGCACCCAAGCCCACTGGGGGCACTACCCCTCCTGGGGGCCTCCATGGCATGATGGGTCATGCCCTGCAGAGGCTCAGCCCCCATCTCTCAGCCTCCGCAGCTCATAAGCCATCATGCACACAGCATTCACCAGCTGCCTCATGGTCTCAGTTTGGACATGCTGGGCCTATGCCTAGGTCAGCAGTGCCACAGCCAGGGAGCAGTCCTGAGCCCTTGTCCTCATGCCCCATGTGTATGGGGTCTGGGTTGTGGCATCGGTGCACACCCTGGCTGTGGCACTGGTTGGCACAGAGGGATAAGTTCCCACCTGTGCAGATGGACCATGGGGCAGCTGGCAGGGCTCCCCTGGGCCCTCTGCAAACGTGGGTCCCAGGTGTGTGCCCACATGTGGCCATGCCTGGTGGGTTGAATCCCTGGAGGTGTGGGGATGCTGGCCCTCTGTCTCAGCCTCCTCCTCCTGTCTGACACTCCTCCTCCCCTTCCACATCCCACACCTCCAGGGATTCTTCCCACCCCTCCTCTTCCTCAGACCACGCCATCCTCTCCCCTTCCTCCCCCCCTCGGCCTCCTCCACCTCCCCCTCCCAGTCCTCCCTCTCTCCCTCCTCCCCATCCTCATCCTTCACCTCCTGCTTCTCCTCCTCCTCCTCCCACTCCTCTTCCTCCTCTCCCACATCCCAGGTGGAGGTGGACATCTCCCCCTCTGTTGTGGTCTCCTCTGCCTCTTTCACCACCTCTGTGGCCTGGAGGTCTGCGGCACTTCCACCTACCTGGACACCCGGGGCATCTGCAACATCTACAGGTTCTGTGAATGGGAACAGAGAGTTCCACATCAGCCACATGTTCTCTGCTGACAGAGCAGTTGTCAACTGCTGCAAGGGCTGCAAGCCTTTTACATAGTTAATGGCCCACCAACCTTGCAGCAGGTGGAACATGCATGGTGGGGCATGCACTCCCCACAGATCAAACAATATCAACTGCACAGGTGTGATGCATCCAGGGGGTGTGGACATGACAGACAAGGGGTTGTGTGGTGACCAACCTGTGTAGGCAACTGCAGTGGGGGCTGGCCTCCCACCGGTGACAATGTGGCTCAATGGGTATATGGCCTACCACCCCTAGATGCCAACCCCAAAGGCAGGGGCCCTGGGGTCCCTGCCGTGCCAGCACAGATTAGGGCAAAGGGGAGGCCAGACAGTGACAGCACACCAGCACTGTGTGTATGGTATGCTCTAGGGTGAGGGTGTTTGACCCATAGTGTGCATGTGCCCATACACCATCAGGTTGGGGCTGACATCCATCTGTTGAGGTCCATAGGAAGTATAAAGTGACCTGGGCAAGGTATGCTACCAGCATGCTGGGGATAGAAGAGGAAACTTCTACATCAGGGGTCTGTGCAGAGCATTGGAGTTAGAGCTAGACCACAGGTGCTGTACATCAGCGAAGGATGGGGGCATATATTTATTTATTTATTTACATTTTCTTATATATCGCGCTATTTCCCATCAGTGCGGTTCACATGGAATATTTAACATACGCATTTCACAGGATGATCTGCGTTTACAATTAAAACAGGTAATAGAACTTGGATCAAGAACGTGGGTAACTATTTACATCTGTACAATAGTAATTAGGAGGTCCATTTGTGCTGCGTTGTTCAGCTCGATGTTAGGGTTCCTGTGGAGCTGTCATCAGGGTAATGCAGTAGGAAGAGGTGATGTTTCAGCACCTTCCTAAACTTGCTAGATCGGTGATTGCCTGGATGCTGGGAGGGAGGGTGTTCCAGCATCTAGGCGCGGAGAACCTAAAAGCCCTGTTTACTGTTGCCTGGGTGCAGATAGTTATTTCTTTTGGGACTACTAGCTTATTGACTGCAGTTGACCTTCTAGTTCTGTTTGAGGGGTTGCGCTGTATGAGTTCAGTTAGGGATGGGGGGGAGAGGCTGTTTATGATTTTGAAGGTCAGTACTAAGGTTTTGAAAGTGAGTCTGCCTTGTATGGGAAGCCAGTGTAGCTGTTTTAGGATAGGTGTCATGTGATCCCGGCTAGATGCCCCTTGGAGAACTCTTGCAGCTGAGTTCATCGCCAGCTGTAGGGGATGCAGAGTGGACTTAGGGAGCCCCTGGAGTATGGCATTTGCATAGTCAAAGTGTGGTATGATTAAAGCTTGATAGACTGTCCGGAAGTCGTCTGGTTCAAGTAGGGAGCGGAGGTGTCTGAGTGATCGGATTTTATGGTATACTGCTCTTGCTACATTACTTATGTGATTCTTCATGTCTAGTCGCTGGTCCAGGGTGACTCCAAGGTATCTGATCGAGGATTTGGTAATGAGTTCTGCTTCCTTGACCTTCAGGTAGGGTGGTGTGATGAAGTTTGGATTTCTTGTGATGACTAGGACCTCCATTTTCTTATGCTGGATTCGTAGATTTTGTGTTTGAAGCCAGCTTGATACTGTGTTAAAACAGTCAGTTAGTGGGGAGAGGTCGGGGCTATCAGTCAAGAAAGGCATGTACAGGAGAACATCATCGGCGTATAACAGGCAATTCAGTTTGAAAGACTGGATGATGTCGCAGATGGGCTGCATGTAGATGTTAAACATCAGTGCAGAGAGAGAGGATCCCTGCGGGACTCCTTGATTCTGGTGGAACGGTTCTGATGTTGACTCCCCTGTTTGTACATACTGCCATCTATCCGAGAGATACGACTTGCACCACTCTAGTGCTGTGTCCTGTATCCCTTTCTCCTTAAGGCGTTGTAGGAGTAGCTCGTGGCAAACTGAATCGAAGGCGGCTACTATGTCCATGAAAATGAGTGCATAACCTTGATGGATGTTATCGATTCCAGCTATTATGGTGCTAAAGAGAGTAGTGAGGAGTGTTTCGACACCATGCGCCTCTCTAAAGCCATGTTGGCACAGGTCGAGCGGAGTAGAGGAGTCGATGTGTTCTGGAATTTGTCTTTGGACATCTTTTTCAATGATTTTGGCTAAAAACGGTATACTTGATATCGGTCTATATGAGTCTGTCTTCTTGGGGTCCAGCTTGCTGTTTTTTAGCAGTGGCCTGATGGAGGTGCGTTTGAGGGATTGGGGGAATTCACCGGTTGTGAAGGAGCAGTCCATTAGCCTCGCTATGAACGGGCTGACGGCCGATCGTAACTCCTTTATCCAGAACACCAGGCACGGGTCAGTTTGTGCAGTGGTTGTGTTAATCACTGTGATTGTGTCTTCAATGTTTTTCTTGGATGGTGTGGAAAACCTGGACAAGGGGGTTACATAATCCTGTTCAAGAGCGATGATGGGTGTGAGAGGCTTGTTTGTCTGGCAGATCTTTGATTGTAAGTAGTCTGCGAAGTCTTGGGATTGGATCTGACTCAGGTGTTCCGGTACTGGTTCCTTTGTTAGGTTTTTTACCAGGGCGAACAGGTCATGTGGTTTGTTTAAGGACCTCTTTAGTGTGTCCATGTAGAATCTTTTCATGCTCTCGGATATTGCTTGGCGGTGCATAGTCAGTTGTATGTTGTAAGCCGTTGATGTGTCAGATGAGTGTGTTCGGCGCCAACGTCTTTCCAGCTTCCTCAAGCATTTGAGAGATGCTCTGAGCTCGGTGGAGTACCAAGCTGCAGTGGCTCTTTTACCTGATGGTTTGTTTGACGGTGGCAGTAGTGCAGTAGAATTGAGATTTTTATTCCAGGCTGATACCAGCTCTTCAGGATCACGTGTCGTTGAGTTGAGGAGTGGGCGGGTTCTGGCTAGGATCATGTCTTTGTCAAAGGCTTGGAATCTGCGTGGTGCTGTTTTGGTGTTGCTGCAAGGTCTGTTGGGATTCCTTTGTGCGTTGTTGGGTATGGATATTTGGAATATGATTAATGAATGGTCAGACCAGGGGACTGTGGTTGTGGACAGTACTGTGGTATTGATTGAGTTGAGAGTAGGCTGTGGGGCAAAAATAAGGTCCAGTCGGCCACCTTTCACATGGGTGGGTTCATTGACCATTTGTCTGTATCCTAGTTCTTCAAGAGCTTCAAGGAAAGCTGAGGCCTGCTCATTTTGCAAGGATGGAAGGTTGAAATCCCCTACGACCCAGTTTGGTGTACTTGGGCACTGGGAGTTGGTTGCAAGGTTTATTATTGTTGAAAGGGACTCAGTGTCTGTGGATGGTGGCCTGTATACCAAGTTGATAGAGCAGTGCTTGTTTGTTACGACGATTGAGTCAAGGTGTGCGGCATTGGATGTGCTGCTCAGTTGGAAGTGGAGGTCTGTTTTGGTGATGGCGAGCACTCCTCCCCCTCATTTGTCATTTCTATGGCATGTGTGTAGGGAAAAATTGTTAGGTAGTAGCTGGTTGAGGAGGACATTATCATCGCTTGAAAGCCATGTCTCAGTAATCAGGAGTATATCAAGGACATGGTGGGCAATCAAGTCAGGTATGACTGGCCATTTCTTGCGTATAGATCGTGCGTTCATGAGGGCACATCTTAGGCTTTGGGGGTGGGTGTCGACTTCTTTCTTTACCTTCTCAATGTGTTTTAGTTCTATATGTAATAGGTGGGGGTGGCGAGGGTGGGCTGTCTCTTCTGGTAGGTGGCAAGGGGTGTGTACCCACCTTCTTCTGTGGTTCTGAAGGGTAGGTATTTGATTATAGGTTGGGGATGACGCTGAGACGCTGCTTAGCCAGCCACTGAACAGATATATTGCAACTATGGAAATGCTTGAAAGGGCCATTCTGTGTCTCTGCCTTGGGGGTTGGGCAATGCTGGACCTTACTGGGCGGGTGGAGATATGGCAATGCCACAGTACAACAATACAAGCAGTACAGCAATAAATGCAGTACAAGCAGTACAGCAGTAATGGCAATCCCATAATACAGTGAAACTACCACACAGCAGTATAGGCAATATTGGTCGTGAACAGGCGGGCCGTGAGTAAGGTCTCATACAGTTAGTTATACTAATACGGGCCTTTGGATAGTGGGGAGATGTCTTTTACTTGTGTTTTTGTCTCCGCTTGCTCTCAGGCTTCTTTCAGGTTTGTCGCATGGCTCCTGGGTGTAATGTGGCCTCTGCCTAAGGGCCACGCCAAAGGGCCCTCTGGCGAGGCCCTCAGGCACAGGCCCACCAGGTGCGGGTGCGCTCGATGGCGCATCTTTTAAATTGTCCGGGTGCTGCCCCGATTGGGCAGAGCGGCGTGGGCGGCTGGCTGGAAATGGCTGTTCAATCCCCAGGCAGGGAGAGCAGCTTCTGGGCGGCAGGCGGGCTGGTTCTCATGCACGCGATGGCATGTCTTTTGACTTATTGACTTGGCTGGGTGACCAGGGTGCATGTAGGTGCCCCACTGGTGCGTCTGTGGTGCTATGTGTGGCTGCTAAGTGGGTAGGTGGGACATGACAGGCAGGTTATGGGTGAAAGTTGGATGTATGTTGCACTGGAGAGGGTGGGGGTGAGTGATGCTGGCAGGTTGGTATCATGGCAGGATGTGGAGGATGGCTGGCCTGGGGTGGTGGGGGTATCAGTTCAGGGGTGCATCTTGTGGCCACAGCAAGGTCCATTTTCAGGCAGCTGCTATACATCCCAGCAGCAATGTGAGGCAGCCAAGCAGCAACCTTAGCATGCCGTAAGAGTGCATGCACACATATGTTCAGATAGGTTAGGGTGACAACAGCACAATTTGATCCCCCGGAGCCATCTGAAGGTGTGTGTGCACCTGGAAAATGTTTGCTATCTGGGCAGGAGGGGGGGGGGGGCACAGGGCATGCCTGCCTTACACCTAATACAATTCTGCATATAGTAGAGAAGTGCCAACACAGACATGCCCGATGGGTGAATGGATGGGTATGGAAGAGTCTCTGGTGAACTTTGAGCCCTGATGGCCCCTGTGGTCCCTCGGTGCTATCCTGGGTGAATGGGTGGGTATGGAAGAGTCTCTGGTGAACTTTGAGCACTGATGGCCCCTGTGGTCCCTCGGTGCTATCCTGTGATCCTGCCAAGGATGTATCAGAGATTGTGGGTGGCTCTCAATTCCACAGACCACAGGTCTGCACCCATGGTACAGACATGTGGTACCATGCACTTTATGGCAATGTGTGCCCTCTATCTGCTTGATATGGTGTCATTCACATATGTGTGTGATGTTGACCTGGGAAAGGTATGATATGGCACAGGACATGTATGCTGTGACCTCTCCATCTCTGCAATGAGCAATTGTGGCATGCCCACAGCAGCCATTCACATGGTGCATCACCACATATCTGTGTGTGTTGACTGGGGGATGACTGTCAAGTCCATATGATGCCTCTGGGACAGTATGTCATGCCCTGCATATATGGGTATACCTCTATGTGGTCTGGACAGTGCCCCAGTCCCTCATGCCAGGGATGCTAGCACATAAATGGGTAAATTCTCAGGGAACATCCTGTTTGGTGCATGATGCATGGACATATGCCCGCAGGTGTGGTTCAACGTTGTGATTTGACCAGAGCCAGTGCCTCACTCATGCTGTTGTGTCATACACATGCTACATTATTCACCATCTGCAGATGGCTGCATCTCCTCCAACAGCCACTGGAGGAAGTCCATCTGCCTCTGCCTCATCTCTCTACCCTTTTTACACAGATCCTCCACCTGCGGGAATGGGGATAGTTGCCATCTGTGTTGTTCCAGACATACCAGTGGCGACAATACCGCAGAATGCCCATGGTTATGCATTGTGTCACAGTATTCAGGTTGCAGGCTGCAAGTAGCAAGCCCCTTTGGGGCTGCACAGTACCTCCCCCTTCATGGCCACACATCCGTCACTGCTGGCTAGTGTACCCCTGCCATCAGACTGGCATGCCATGGAGGTGCCGTTGTTACCACATTTGTGGCCATGCCTTGGGTCACACCTTTACTATGCATGCCATCTTGTCATAGATCACTGTGAGGGTGTCACATGGCACATGATGTGACCCATGTCCCGCAACATATTTCCAAATCATCATGTGCACATGTGTGCCCTGTTGAAACAGACTGCCCCTTCATGTTCTATGACAGATGGCCATGGCCACTACTTGTTACAACCCTGTGTTTGTGTCCTGATGTGAGGTAGCTCTGATCACCATTTCTTGGATGTAGGTAGATGGCTGGTCTTCGGTCTTTTGCAATACTCTTTGTCAGGCAGGCAGGACAGACTGTGGAATGTGGGCAAATGTTGGCACTGTCAGCATATGCATATGGCTACATGTTGGCATTCCAGACATAGTACGGCTGTTGGGAACATCAGACAGATGTCAGTGCATTTGAGTCAAGGCTGACATTCATAGGTGATGAGTCATAGACTGTGGCTACACCTGGTCAGCAGTGTTGCACCATACTGAGGGTCACTATCTGCACATGCAGTCCATTGTCAGGTCATGGTCCAAATTGGTAGAGTTTTTATGGAGATGCCAGTACAGTGCCTTGTTGGGCTATTCCTCCTCTCGGGATTTGACCTTGGTGTTTGTCTACATACAACACGCGCTGTGATTCAGTGATCTTTTTGCTGCTCTATATTGGTCCCAGTATTATTGCCCATGTTTAAGCAGGGCCAATGATACTGTCACTCATAGGGGTCTTATCAATATACCCAACAGCTTGGGGATGGGTTCCAGGATGTTAATTGGGATCTGAAATGCATTGACTGACAGATGACAGAGGGTGATGGTGGACGGAACCCACTTGGATGGAAGGGTGGCGATTAGCGGTGTGGCCCATAGTAGGGTCCTGGGACCTGTACCATTCTATATATTTGTGAGTGATAGTGGCCAAAGACTGTTTGGACAGGTCTGTCCTCCTGCAGATGACATATAGATGTCAAACAGAGTGGACTCCTTTGAGGGAGTTGATAACATGAGGACAGATCAACAAATGCTGTGGGAATGATATAATGCTTGACAGTGCCACTATGATGTAAAGAGGGGCACTGTCAAACACTGGGAGTCATACATCCGAGGGAATCATCTGCAATGGGAGTGAGAGGTTGTTGCGTGCAGACCAGGGAATGTACCTTGTTGAGATAGTGTCTGAGGATTTGACATTGGCAGGACAGCGTGACACGGCAATGGCAGAAGCCAGAGGCCTGCAAGGTTACATACAGAGAGGTATGGGCAGTTGACAGGTGGAGGTGCGTATGGCACTGCACAGGGTGGTGGCAAGGTATCACATTGAATACTATGACCATCCCTCATGAAGGTTATGAAACATCTGGAAAGGGTTGGCCACATCATCTTCAGCCTGCATCATACAACCTATGGGTAGAGACCCAAGGACCCATATATGTCCACTCCAGGGGAGGGGGGGAGAGGGTAGATTTGAATCAGATGTTTCAGACCTGTGGGGTCTTGCTGTATACACAAACCTCCTCCAAAGAGGTGAGAGTTGTAATAGAATGGCCCTATACATGTAGTTACATGGGTGTCAACCATGTCTGGGGATACTTTTCCACTGAAAGGATGGTGGCTGCTTGGAATGGCCCCCACTGGAAGTGGTGGTGGCAAATATAGTCACAGACCTCAAATGGCACGGGACCAACACAGCTGATCCCTTTATGGCAACAGCATGTTCGCAAAGACAACATAGCCACCTTGTCTATCTCATTAGGTTGGGTTGACCTATACAGAGCTGTGTGAACACCCTTGAACCAAGGCATGTGGAGGGCTGACCTTCACAGATCAGCAGGTGCCCCTACATTTGCCACCTTGCTTGGTGGACGTGATGGACCAGACCAGTCATTATCTGCCACTAACTGCCATGTTGGCATGTTACAATGCTATGGACACCTTGTGCGGCATATTGTCAGATTGCAGTGCATAAAGGTTGCATGACCATTGTTCATCACACTTTTTACCATGTCACTCCTATGTATAATCTGAACATAAGATATGCCATACTGGGTCAGACCAAGGTCCATCAAGCCCAGTATCCTGCTTCCAACAGTGGCCAATCTAGGTCATAAGTACCTAGCAGTTTCCCCAAAACACAAAGGTTCCACAATGCTTGTATTGGTTCAAGCAGTGATATCCTGGGTCCCTTTTAATAATGGTTTATGGGCCTTTCCTCCAGAAACTTATCCAAACCTTTTTTAAACCCAGCTACACTAACAGCTTTTACTATATCCTCCGATAACAAATTCCAGAGTTTGATTACACGTTGAGTGAAAAAATATTTTCTCTTATTAGTCTTAAATAGGTTACCCTGTAGCTTTATTGCATGTCCCCTAGTCTTTCTATATTCTGATGATGTAAACAATCTATCTATGTTTGCCCGTTCCACTCCATTCATTAATTTATAGACCTCTATCATATCTCCCCTTAGCCGTCTCTTTTCCAGGTTGAAGAGCCCTAACCTTTTTAGCCTCTCTTCATAGGGGTATCCTTCCATCCCCTTTACCATTTTGGTGGCTGTTCTCTGTATCTTTTCTAATAACGCTATATCCTTTTTAAGATACGGCGACCAGGATTGCACACAATCTGGTCCATACAGTTCTCCACAAAGAGAACATGTTCTTTGATGTTGGCTTCTCCTAGGTGTGGTGTGTGTCACCTGCTCAGTCACATGTGACCTATATGTGGATCCATGTAATGACAGGCCCCCTGACCCTACTCTAATACTACACAGGCAACATGCTAATCACTATGTGCTCCACACAGTTCACAGACTAAGTTGTGTGGACAGACGCCTTCAGGATTGCATTGGGAGACCATGTGACATTCTCCTATGATCCCATGCTGTAACATTCATTCCAGGCTAAACACTGCAAATAATGGGGCACCACACAAAGGTGGACCTCAGGGGCCACACACCAGGACCCACAAACCTGCCATGGTGGTAATTGCTGTACATTGTAATTAACAGACCAGTTTTCACAAACAACAGGCTGCATGGAACCACAATAGAGATGAGGGCATAGGTTTGTGAGGGCACTTTGGTGCAGTGATTCCACAGACTGGGGCTCTACGGAGACTCACATACGTATCCCTGCCATTGCACAGGGGGATCTGTAAAACTGCAAGGGACACACATCTGCGGTTTCTGAGGAAACATATGGTGGACCCACACACACAAGGATGGAATGTGTCTGTTCATACCTGAACAGAGAGTTTGAACCCCAGCACCAGCATTCATATCCACCATGTGCAACACTGAGCTAACACATCCCAACCCCGACACACAACAGTCTGTCAGTGCAGCCTGGTGGTGCGAACTGCAGGTTGTGGGGATGTTTCTCCTCAGCATAGATGGGTAAACAGGTCAGGTGTCATGGATCTTGGCCTTACACTACATAAGGGGCCCTTCTGTGCCTGGCAAACATTTTCATCTTCTTGATGTCTGTCCTGTTTTGTCCCATTACATACAACCTTGCACGGATATCATGGTTCATTTGTATGTTTGGTGATAACCTTAACACCTTGGTCTACTTTGGCTGAGTGTGTTTAAAGCAGTACTCAGAACAGACACCTCAAAATGCACCAGAAATTCTACACAGCAGCACATCTTGACAAACCACCCATACATGTTGTTGTTAAGTGCCGCCGAGTCGGAGTCGACTCATGGTGACCCTCTGGATAGCTATCCTAAATTGTGTTCGGTCTTCAGTCAGGCGGCTCATTGTTGACAGACTGGTACCCGTATTCACTGTTATTGTATCAATCCATCTCATTGCTGGCCTTCCTCTTTTGCATTGACCTTCTATCTTGCCAAGCATGATGTCTTTCTCTAGTGATCTCTCTCTTCACATGATGTGTCCAAAGTATAAAAGTCGAAGTCTTGTCATCTGAGCTTCTAAAGAAAGCTTAGGTTTGATCTCCTCTAGTACCGACTCGTTTGTTCTTCGGGCAGTCCATGGTATACACAGTATTCGCCGCCAGCACCATAATTCAAAGGCATCAATTTTCTTCCTGTCTGTCTTTTTCACTGTCCAGCTTTCACATCCATATGATGTTATTGAAAATACCATGGCTTGAACAAGTCAAATCTGTATGGAGAGAGACATCTCTGCTCTTGAGAATCTTATCTAGGTCTTTCATAGCCATTCTGCCAAGAGCAATGCGTCGTTTGATTTCTTGACTGCTTGTTGCTTCTTTATTGATAGTTGATCCAAGTAGGTTAAAGTTTATTTATTTATTTAACAGTATTTCTATGCCGCCTTATCCTTCAATCAAGGCGGTAACACAGCAAAACAATCAAAAGTAGTGAACGTGTTTTCATGCAGTTAAAGATATATCATGCTTTGTGTGTAAGATGTTATAGTGTGTTTGATTAGGTTGAGCTATGTACATTGTGCGCTATGATACAGCATGTGCTATAATACAATGTTCTATACATTGAGTGCTAAGATACATCGTGTGCCATTATACATTTTCTTATCAGGGGGTTGTAGGGGGGTAAGTTGGTAGTTCCTGGTAGTTAGGTCAGGTGACGTGTCCATAGTGTTCTATGAACAGCGTTGTCTTCAGCTGTTTGCGAAAGTCTTTGAGGTCTGTCGTCGATCTCAGCTCGTCTGGTAGAGAGTTCCAGATTGTTGGTGCAGCCAGGGAGAGTGCTCTTTCTGTGGTGTTTTTGCGTGTTTTTCTGAAGTCTTTAGGGGTGTTAACTCGGTTGGAGGTTCCTTTTCTTCTTGGGCGTGTGCTGGTGTCTGGTTGTATGAGGGTGTGCAGGCTGTTGGCTGAAGTGTGTTGTTTGATCTTAAATATGTTTATGATTGTTTTGTATTTGATGCGTGAACTGATTGGGAGCCAGTGTAGGTCTTTCATCACAGGAGTAATGTGTTCATGTCTTGTTGATCCAGATATTATGTGGGCTGCCGTGTTTTGTGCTAGTTGTAGTGGTTTGAGTGTTTGTTTTGCTAGTCCAAGGTAGATTGGGTTGCAGAAATCCAGTAAGGGTGTTATTAGCGCTTGGCAAACTGTACGGAAGTGTTCAGTGACAAGGAGGGGTTTAAGTCTTCTGATGATTCTCATCCTGTGGTATGCATTTTTGATTGTTTTGCTGACGTGTGGCTTGAGATTCAGTTCATTGTCCAGGGTCATTCCGAGGTATTTTACTTCCGTTTTTATTGGTATGGTTGTGTTTTGTACCTTGATGTCAGGTGGGTGGATGAAGTTTGGGTTGCGAGTGATGATTAGTGCCTCTGTCTTGCTGTAGTTGATTGCGAGGTTGTTGTCTTGACACCATCTTGTCATTTGTGTGAGGCAATCTGTTATTTTAGAGTAGTCCGGGTTGTCAACTGAGATAGGTGTGTATATCATGATATCATCTGCATAGATTGTATACTGAATGCTGTACGTTTTCAGGATGTCGCATATTGGTTGGATGTAGATGTTAAACAGTAGTGCTGAGAGGGCGGATCCTTGAGGCACTCCTTGGAGGACTTTTATGGGTTGAGAGGTGTTGTGGCCTACCTTGACCTGTATCTGCCTGTCGGTTAGGTATGAGTGGAACCATTTTAAGGTGGGGCCATGTAGCCCAATGTTCTTTAGCCTTTCCAGGAGAGTTTTGTGGTCTACAGTGTCGAATGCGGAAGAGATGTCAATGAAGATCATTAAGATTCCTTTTTTGGTGTTGTCTATGATTCTGAGGATGTTGTCGAAGAGGTAAATCAGCAATGTTTTGACTCCATGGTTGGGTCGAAAGCTGTGTTGGTTGTCATCCAGTGGTGCAAGGTTGTCAATGTGTTCTTGTAGTTGGTGTTGTACTGTTTTTTCGATGATTTTTGCAAGAAAGGGTATGCTGGATATTGGTCGGTATGCTGCTGGGTTGTTCTTGTCGAGGGTTGTTTTCTTTGGTATCGGTCTTACTGTGGCTAGCTTTAGTTGATCTGGCATGAATCCTTGGGTGAGGGAGTTGTGCACCATGTTGTGTATGATGTGGATGAAGCTTGATTTGGTGGCTTTGATCCATGACACTGGGCAAGGGTCTGTAGGAGCGGTGCTTGTGTTGATTGCGGAGATGATGTGGGAGAGCTGTTCTGTTGATGGTGAGCAGAATGTGCCCCAGGTCTTAGGGTGTGAGTTAGTCCGAGTTGGTGCGCTAGGTCTTGTTTGTTCTGCAGAGTGAAATTTTTCCTTGATGTGGTCAGCAAATTTTTGCGGGTCTATTTGCACTTCCTCTTCTGTCCTTTGCTCTTTTGTGAGGATTTTCACTATTTCGAATAGCTCTCTGGGTTTGTTTATGGAGGTATTTATTATGTTTGTATGGTATTCTCTCTTTGATTGGTTGATGTGTTCATTGTATTGTTTTTGCTTTGTTAGGTATGGTTGCTGGTTTTCAGAAGCCTTGGTCTTTCTCCATTTCCATTCTATCTTTCTGAGTTCCCTCTTTTCTTGTCATATGGCTGTTGAATACCACGGCTTGTGTTGTCTCTTGTTGTGACGGTGTTTCTTGGGTCTGGCATCTGTTGCTTTGGCGGCATTCGATAGAGTTCTGTTCCAGTTGGTGATTTGAGCCTCCAGGTCGTCTGTTTCTATGGTCTGTTGTTGTATTGTGTCCTGTAGGAATGTGTCTGTCGAAGTTCTTGAATCGTCTTTGAGTGGGTGTGTTGTCTGAGTGTTCGTTTAAATTGTTTTTTTGTAGTTGCAACTTTATGTTGATTATGTAGGGGTCTGACCATGGAACTGGGGTGATGTTGGGTGTTGATATTAGACCTCTCGATGTTAGGTAGCTGGATGCGAAGATGAGGTCTGGGGATGAACCGTGTCTGTGTGTTGGGGCGTCGACTATTTGGGTGAACTGAAGTGAAGTCATTGCTTGGAGGAAAGCTTCTGCATCTTTGGTGTTGGTGGACTTGAAGTTGAAGTCTCCTAGCAGTAGTGTGGGTTTGTTAGTTGCGGTGATGGCGCATACTGCTTCGAGCGTTGAGGCAAGTTCGTCTGGAGAGGCTCTGGGTGCTCTGTAGGTTAGGCAGAGTGCCATGTGTTTGTTTACGATGCTGATTGTGTTACCTTGTTGTGTGTCAGTGAAGCTCTGAGTTTTGAACTTTAGGTTCTTTTTTGCAATTATCAGGACTCCTCCTCCACGTTTGTGGGTGCGTGGGCAGTTGTATGCTGTGTCTGGTACCAGTTGATTGAGTAGTACATTGTCGGTGGGGTTGAGCCAAGTCTCAGTTATGCAAAGTATGTCTGGCTGATGGTCTTCTATGTGGTCTGCTATTGTGTGTATCTTATTGCATATGGATCTTGCGTTTATGAGCTCTATTGTTATAAGCTTTGAAGAGTTTGTTGTATCGTGTGTTTCCTTTGAACTTAGTGTGTGGGAGTATGATTTGTGTTTGGTTTGTCTTTTTGTCACTGATGTTCTGTGTGTTTCATTATGCGTACACCATGTTGATTTCCCTGTTTATTGTAAAGTTTACAACTCAGAATGCCTGTGTTGTATAGTTGACGTTGAATGTAAACCGCACTGATCTGAAAAGCGCGGTATAGAAGAACTGTTAAATAAATAAATAAATAAATAAATAAATAAATGTCCAAGTGGTTGGTGGATGCCATGGTGAGTTAGAGTGTGAGTGGTGGAAGTGTGTGGTTGGTGGCAGGATTTGTGTGATGAGGAGGCTGAGTGGGAGAAAGTGTTGTGAGCATGTTGACTTGTTGTGAAGTCCTGTGTGAGTTTTACTTGCGTTTCTGACGTCTTTCGCTTTGGACTGCTCTCTGATGATGTCTTCTGCGGTGCTGTCGGCGATGCTGTGTCTTTTGTTTGGCTTCCTTCTGCTCGCCTCCGTGCCCCGCCTAAGGGCCACGCTAAAGGGCCCTCTGGCGAGGCCCTCAGGCGCGGGCCCGGCAGGCGCAGGTGCGCCCTGCAGGGACGCTGCTTTTAAGGGCTGCCAACCGCTGCTGCCGCGCTCCCACTGCCCCGATTGGGCAGGAGCTTCAGGAGATGGTGAGTCCAGGCAGCGGCATCTCTGGGAGCAGAGACGCTGCTTTTAAGGGCTGCCGACCGCTGCTGCCGCGCTCCCATTACCCCGATTGGGCAGGAGCTTCAGGAGATGGTGAGTCCACAATTGTTCACAATTTCAATTTCTTCTCCTTCAACGATGAACCTGTTGATTATGCCAGTTGTCATGATCTTTGTCATCTTTACATTAAGGTGCAGGCCCATTTTGAGATTATGTTCTTTGATTGTGAGAAGCAAATGTTTCAGTTCATCTTCACTTTCAGCCACTAATGTAGTATCATCAGCATAGCGAAGGTTGTTGATGAGTCTTCCACCAATCTTCACACCTCTGTTGTCTTCATACAATCCTGCTTCTCATGATTTGTTCTGCATATAAATTAACCAGGTAGGGGGAATGTATGCAGCCTTGTCTTACACCTTTGCTTATTTTAAACCATTCTGTTTCTCCTTGTTCTGTTCGAACTGTTGCTTCTTGATCAATGTACAGATTGCGCAAGAGAACGATCAGGTGTTCTGGTATACCCATGCTTCTTAATGTGGCCCAGAGTTTCTCATGGTTTACACAGTCAAAAGCCTTGCTATAGTCGATAAAGCACAAATAGATATCCTTTTGGTATTCTTTAGTCTTTTCAAGGATCCATCTCACATCCGCAATGATGTCTCTCGTTCCTCGCCTTTCCTGAACCCTGCTTGCACTTCAGGTAGTTCTTGTTCCAGGTATGGTTGTAGTCTCTTTTGAATAATCTTCAGTAGAATCTTGCTGGCATGTGGGATCAGAGCGATTGTTCACAGTCAGTTGGATCACCTTTCTTTAGTATTGGTATAAACACAGATCTTTTCCAGTCAGTTGGCCATGATGTTGTCTTCCATATTTCTTGGCAGAGCCTTGTAAGTATGGTAACAGCTGCATCAGATTGCTGCAATACTTCTGTAGGAATGCTATCAATGCCTGGTGCTTTGTTCTTTGATAAGGCTTTCAATGCTGCTTCAACTTCTTCTTTCATCACCAATTGTTCCCGATCATAAGGTACAGGTTGAAACGGCTGTTGGTCCACTTGATCTTTATCATATAAAAACTCTGTATATTCCTTCCACCTTTTCTTGATCTTCTCAGCATCATTCAACATAGAACCTTGAGCATCTTGTAACATTCCAATTCGAGGCTGGAACTTTTTCTTTATCTCCCGTAGCTTTAGGAAAGCTGATCTTGTTCTTCCTCTAATAGTTTCTGCTTCTATTTCCTTGCAAGTGTCATTGTAGTACTTTTCTTTTTCTTGTCTTGCTGCACGTTGGAAATCTCTGTTTAGTTCTGCGATTGTCTTTCTTTCTTCTCTGGCTTTAGCTTCTCTGCGTTTCTGGGCAATTTTCAGAGTTTCTTCCGTCATCCATTTTGGCCGTTTTTGCTTTTTCACCTTTTGTAGAGACTTCTCGCTTTCTTCCAACACAACCTTCTTGATGTCATTCCATAACTCTTCCGGAGCTCTGTCATTTGTATCTAAAGCAGCAAATCGATTTTGCAGGCAGTCTTTAAATTCCAGTGGTATATTTTCAAGGTCATATTTTGCTGCATTCATGAGTGGTTTGCTCTTTTTCAACTTTAGCTTGAGTTTGCATATTAGTAGTTGATGATCTGTACCACAGTCAGCTCCAGGTTTTGTCTTTGTTGATGTTATAGAACTTTTCCATCGTTGACTTCCATAGATGTAGTCAATTTGATTTTTATACAATCCATTGGGTGAAGTCCATGTGTACAGTCGCTGCTTGTGTTGCTGGAAGAAGGTGTTTGAGATGAATATATCATTGGTCTTGCAGAATTCTATCAGTCTTTCTCCAGCTTCATTTCTGTTGCCGTCCATATTTTCCAACTACTTTGCCTTCTTCTTTGTTGCCAACTTTTGCGTTCTAGTCACCCATTACTATCAGGATATCCTGTTTGCATGTTCTGTCAATTTCAGCTTGTACTTGTTCATAGAACTCTTCAATTTCATTCTCTTCTGCAGCTGTTGTTGGGGCATATACTTGAATTATAGTTGTGTTGATAGGCAATCCTCGTAGACGAATAGAGATTAAGCGTTCGCTGACTGCATTGTATTTCATTACAGTTCTTGCAAGTTTCTTCTTTATTATAAATGCAACACCATTTCTTCTTTGTCTTTCATTTCCAGCATAGTAGACCATCTGATGCAAAGTGCCCGATGCCAGTCCATTTCAGTTCGCTGACACCCAACAGATCAAGTTGTACATGTTCCATTTCATTCTTGACCACCTCCAACTTCCCTTAGTTCATGCTTTGTACGTTCCATGTTCCAATGTGTAAGACATCTTTACAGCTTCTGACTCTCATTTCATGCGCAGCTACATCAGCAGTCAGACTTCCCGAGGGCTTTGATCCAACCACATCATAAATGCTGGCTTTACTTTGAAAAGTCTTAAGCTCTTCCCCAGTAGCTAGTTGAGTGCCTTCCGACCTGGGGGTCTCATCTTCCAGCACCACAGCACAATTTGTTTTGTTGTAACTATCCATTTGGTTTTCATGGCAAGATACAGAATTAGATTGCCGGGCTGTTCTTCCGCGCAGTTTAAGTTTGGTGTTGTTGCCGTTGTCACAAAAATGTGATCCTCTGCCGTCAACACTATTCCATTCTGCTGCTGCCCATATGGGTGGTTTGTCTTGGTCTGGCACCTCAGCTGAGACCTGTCCATCTTGGGAGACCCTGCCAGTAGTTAAACTACCGATAGTTTAGCTCTCAGCATCACTGATGCACGCAAGCCCTCACAGCATGACAAGCTGCAAACCAAGTGAGAGTCCCATACATGTTACATCTTATGAACTCCAGCAGGAGGCTCTCTTTGGCACGATGCAAGTATTATGCCGAGTATTAGCAGTAACTTTGAGAGATTAAGATCATATTCCACATACCCTGGCTTAGACGTGAGATTCACGACTTCCATAGTATGCGCACAACTAACCCATTTGGTGAAACTACCCCCATTATTGTTTATTGTTTATATAACATTTGATATACCGCCCCCCGTTACATCGGGGCGGTTTACAATGTAAATAAAATCATCAGGTCAGAAACGGAAAGAGAAAGTTACAATTACTTGAAGAAAAGAAGAAAGGGAAACAGAGGACAGTGGAAGACAGGAAGATAGAATCAGGAGAGACAGCTAGATCCAGGAAAGGCACAGGAGAACAGATGAGTTTTGAGAAGGGAGCGAAATTTAGGATATGATTCTTGCAAACGGAGGGCAGTGGGTAGTGAGTTCCAGAGGGAGGGACCAAGGTAGAAGAACGCTGATTTACGGGTGGATTGGAGATGTGCATGGGAAGGGGCTGGAAGGTGAAGGCGATTGATGTGAATGGACCGGAGGCTTCGAGAGGGGACATGGAAGGAGAGCAAATCAGAAAGGTATTGGGGTCTATGAAGGTAAATGGCTCGATGGACCAGAGTAAGGACCTTCTAAGGGATCCGGAATTGTAATGGCAGCCAGTGAAGGTGTTGTAGAAGGGGGGTGACGTGATCACGTGGAGAGGCATGTAGAAGCATCCGGGCGGCCGTGTTTTGAATTAACTGTAGTCGATGTAATTGATACTGGGGGATACCGGCGTAAATAGAATTACAAAAATCTAATCGGGTTATGACTAATGAAAGAAGAAGGGTAGTGAGTGCCTGAGGAGATAGGAAAGGTCGAATGGCACGAATCTGCCGAAGGCAGTAAAAGGAACGCTGAGAAATAGAGGAAATGTGATCGTGAAACGTGAGTGCACTATCAAGAATGACACCAAGATACCGAAGTTTGGAAACTGTGAAAATGGAGGCACCAGAGAGAGAAGGTGTAAGAGGCGGAATGGGGGAACCGTGGGTGAACCAAATAGCAGCCGTTTTGGAGATATTCAGAACCAGACAATTTGAGGAGAGCCAGGAGGAAACTGAGGATAGACAGACCTCCAGTGGAGTGATATCAGGATGGGATGGGGAAGTGTGGTGCAGAAGGAGAATATCGTCAGCATAATAATAGCCCGAAATACCCAACTGCTGGACAAGAAGTGAGAGAGGGGCCAGAAAAAGATTGAATAACAGGGGAGCCAAAATGGAGCCCTGAGGAACACCACAGGTGATAGGGAAATGGTCCGAGGTGAAAAGACCAGAAGTAACTGCAAATGAACGAGAAAATAGAAAAGAATGAAACCACCGATAAACAACACCACGAATACCCGCATCCCGCAGACGAGAGAGAAGAAGGGGGTGATCCACAAGATCGAAGGCGGCTGAGAGGTCAAGGGACACAGCAATGGTAATGTCGCCTCGATCTTGGGAGGTGCGTATTTCATTTAGAACCGCTGTGATGGTGGTCTCCACACTATACCCAGACCGAAACCCAGATTGGCGGGGGTGCAAAAAGTGCGTAGAATCCAAGTGATGGGAAAGCTGTGAGAAAACCACTTTTTCAAGAAGCTTAGAGGCAAAAGGAAGATTGGATACTGGATGAAAATTAGCGGGGATAGAGGGGTCAAGGGAGGGATGTTTCAGGAGAGGACGAACCAGGGCATGCTTCCAGGGGTCGGGGAAAATACCACAGGACAGACTAGTGTTCACAATATAAGAAGAGAATGTAAGAGAGCAGGAGAAGGCTTAGCAAACCATGAAGAAGGAATGGGATCTAGAGGACAGGTAGTCTTGCGAGTTGTAGATAGCAGCTGGATGAGCTCTGGAGAAGTGATTGGGGAAAAATGGGACCAGGTATGAGAGAGAGAGGGGAGAGCGGGGGCGAGGTGGGCAGCGGTGAAGGCAGAATTTGGGGACAAGAAGGAAGAGAGGAACGAAGGCTTTGGACTTTGGAGGAAAAGAAGGAAGCCAGAGTGGTTGGGTCAGGGGCTCGCAAGACAGAGGCAGATTCGTGTTTAGGGGGTGCCTGGAGCTGAGAGAGAGTATGTAGAGTAGCAAAGAGTTGTCGTGAACGGTTAGGAGCTGAGACAATGGACGTAGAGTAAAAGGTGCACTTGGCGTGGTGAATGCTTGAGCGGTAATGAGCGTGGGAAAGCTTGAAATGCTGATAAGAAGCGGCAGTGCGTGACTTCCGCCAAGAATGCTCAGCTCTCCTCAGCTGGGAGAGATCGAGTGGGCACCGGGACTGGAGACAAAAGCAGGGGCGCATGGATCAGCGCAGAGGCTGGGGAGAGGGGCAGAGGCGTACTAACAGGCGTAAGAGGCGGCAACGCCGAGGCACGCGAAAGCAAAGCAACCTGAGAGAGTATGCGAGGTCGGGAGGGAACAGGAAAGGGAGTTAAGGACCGACGGCCCCAAATCACTGGGATGGCCGACATAAGAACTAAGCAGGAAAGAAAGAGATAGAAAAACCAAAAGCGCCGAGACAATGGCCGAGACGTAGGCGCCACGGGGGCCCCGCGAGTATGGCTCTCAAAGACCCGTGGGCCGCTGTGGGCGGAAAAGGCAGAGAAAATAGAAGAAAGAAGCAAACAGATGCCTGAAATCGTTGGAAAGGCAACACCGGACACCAAGGAGAAAAAAGGGTCGCCCTCGTCGTCGCCCCAAAAAAACCATGTGCAGGTTTAGTACAATGGTTGAATCGCTGTGTTTGGATGCACCAGACCTGCTGTTCAATTCCCACATGCTCCTGTACGCAGGGGGCTAAGGACCTGTTCACAGAGTTCCTGATGCCATCCTGGTGTCATGGCAGCTGCTGCTGTTGATATGCTACAACACACCGTAACACACGTAGCCCATAGATCAGACTAAGGAGGGTTTCTAAACATCCTGCTGGTATGATGGGGTCTGCAGTTGCAGGGTAAAACTTCTGCCCCACCCCCAGGGGCTGTGAAACGTGCCCAAAATGGTATGTTAGTCCCATTGGTGATATGCGTGTGTGTGGCCCAGCAGTCTAAAACATCTGCCCTACCCCCACTTGGCCAGAAAGTCCAAAAACGTGGGTCCCCAGCACCCCTGCTGGTATGGAATATGCTGCTGTTGCTGTTTTCCAATCCACCCTTCCCCCAGGAGTCCTGAGAGCCCATCAAAGTGGGCTGTCAGGCACCCTGGTGATATGGTTATGAGTGCCTAGACAGTTGAATACATTCGCCCTATCCCCAGGAGTCCTGAGAGCCCATCAAAGTTGGCTATCACTCACTCTGGTGATATGGTCCTGTGTGCCTAAACAGTTGAATACATTCTCCCTATCCCCAGGAGTCCTGAAAGCCCATCAAAGTGGGCTATCACTCACCCTGGTGATATGGTCCTGTGTGCCTAGACAGTTCTATACATTCTCCCTATCCCGAGGAGTCCTGAGAGCCCATCAAAGTGGGCTGTCAGGCACCTTGGGGATATGGTTCTGTGTGCCTAGACAGTTGAATACATTCTCCCTATCCCCAGGAGCCCTGAGAGCCCATCAAAGTGGGCTATCACTCACCCTGGTGATATGGTCCTGTGTGCCTAGACAGTTCTATACATTCTCCCTATCCCGAGGAGTCCTGAGAGCCCATCAAAGTGGGCTGTCAGGCACCCTGGTGATATGGTTCTGTGTGTCTAGACAGTTGAATACATTCTCCCTATCCCCAGGAGTCCTGAGAGCCCATCAAAGTGGGCTGTCAGGCACCCTGGTGATATGGTTCTGTGTGCCTAGACATTTGAATACATTCTCCCTATCCCCAGGAGCCCTGAGAGCCCATCAAAGTGGGCTATCACTCACCCTGGTGATTTGGTCCTGTGTGCCTAGACAGTTCTATACATTCTCCCTATCCCCAGGAGTCCTGAGAGCCCATCAAAGTGGGCTGTCACTCACCCTGGTGATATGGTCTTGTGTGCCTAAACAGTTGAATACATTCGCCCTATCCCCAGGAGTCCTGAGAGCCCATCAAAGTGGGCTATCACTCACTCTGGTGATATGGTCCTGTGTGCCTAAACAGTTGAATACATTCTCCCTATCCCCAGGAGTCCTGAGACCTGCGTAAGGTGTACTGTCAGTCACCCTGTTGCTATGGTGTATGGAGCTGATGATGTGTGCTAGGACACCCAACCCCCAGGGGGCCAGAGACCTGATTGCAATGGTGGGTATGTCATTCAGATATTGTGTTAGGTTATGGCAGGTAGGTTGCACATCTCCCGTAGTCTGTGAGGTCAGCACCTCATCACACACGTCTTTGATGTATCCAGATGCTATGCTAGGTGCAGATGTGGATGTGTGTAACAGCACCCACCCCCATGAGCTATGAGATCTGATTACAAAGGCCTGTAACAGAGCCATGTCCACATAACTGTATGCTGAGTCAGGTCACACATCTGCCCACTTGCTACGAATCCTAAACCTTGTTGCAGATGAACATTACTGATGGTGTTGGAAGGATACATGCACCTGTTGTGGTTTGCGACACCCACTGGCTGGGCCAAGAGGCTGACAGCTGGTAGGCGGCCTTGATGTCCTTTAGAATAAAGTTATTTTACTCCTCAGGTAATAAGTTGTAGTTGAGACGGTGGTAAGGCTTTGCAAGATTTTTATTCTTATAAGGGGATTTCCAAAAAGCACGCTGGGGTTCAAACACAACTAAGGCAGAAGGATAACATCTCCAAACAGAAAGATGAACTCAGGAATAACCAGGAGAAATAAACAAAACAAACTTTTCACTTCTCTGCTGTTCTGCTGCTCTATGCCTTCACACTGTGCACTGCTCCGTGTGGTCAAACAACAAAACTGCAGCAGAACTTTATCACAGCTGACTTCACTTTGTATTACAACGTTTCCTCACTGCTCCGTTGCTCACAGACAGTGAATAAAACAAACATAGAATGCTTTCTTCAGCTTCAACGGTAAGCACTGCCCTGATTATAGGGTTTTCACACACTTTCCTTTCTTATTTACAACTGTAGCATTCTTTTGAGCCAGAGAACAATCCATGGGGGTTGGGAAACAATCACTATTAGGCACAGACGTCTCTATCTGCATTTCTTCACATTCATTAGCACAAACAGAGTCTCTCTCATATTGGGGAGTTTCTTTAAGCTTCCTTTCCTTTAGGAACTGTTGAAACTGGTCCCACAGCAAGTCAGCCCTCGTAGGTATTTTTACCTTAGGGGTAGGAATCTTCTCATTAGAGAATAGCCTCTTCAAAGCCCCTAACTTAGAGGTTTCAAAAGCTTCACTGTTATCTAAGCTGAAGTTTGCAACATTGGCTAGGCTTTCAATCCACTGTTTAACGGTGGAAGGTGAAGGCTTCAGTTCCTGCTCTTTAAAACTAGCCCTTAGCTTTCTTTCCACATTATCAGGAATAAAATTATCAGCTTTACCTTGGGGCTGTTTCTCTATGTCAGCACTGGTTTCTTTTCCACCTCTCCACCTTTCACAGCTGTAACGGTTGCTGGCCTGGCGTGCACTTCTCCTCCAGTTATTTGTGCTTTTGTCTTTAAATGCTGGCTCAGACACTTCTTCTTCCCAGTCTCAATCCGTAGCCAGGTTCTGGCCTGAGACTGCCACTGCCTCCCGGTGAGCTGCTGCTGCTTGAGTTCATGCCTTCTCTCTGGCACCTTCTCTCCCACAGACTTCTCTTACCCTGTCTGGTCTCAGCCACTCTCTTCCAGGACTCTCTCCGGCCGGTCTCAGACTGATTCTCTGACTGCTTCTCAGGTTCTGAACTCTCTGGTTCTGACCTCTCTGAACTTGATCTATTCTCTTTGCTCTGCAGGTGGTTTTTAACCACTGCTTCCTGCTGGGTCTTCCCTGTGCTCCGCTCTCCTCTGACCAATCAGGAGGGTGGTTTGTCTCCACCCCTGAGCTAGGACGTGGTCTGCCTCTTGCAGGGAGCTGAACTTCTCTCTGACGTAGGCTGAAATTCCCCTGCACATGTGCACTGTCATTGACATCAATGGGAATTTCAGGATTTTCATCCATATCCAGGCTTTTCATAGGGCTTTCATCATCACAGGTTGCACAGCACAGACAGAAACCCTGACATGAGCACAGGTGGCAATAGCCTATTCAGGTGCAATGGCCCCTGCCCCTGGTGTTGGCAACCACACCTGCCATAAGCATACAAGGCCCAGGTCATAGGAACATAACAACATAAGATAGCCCATACTGGGTCACACCCTCGTCCTTCACGCCCAGTATGCTCTTTGCAACAGTGGACAAACCAGGTTATACGTACCTAGCAGTATCCCCAAGAGAGACACGTTACACAATGCTTGTAGTAGGTCAAGCATTGCTATCCTGGGCCTTGTAGAAACCCAAATGTCATGGTAGAGGCCCCTGGCAAGGTGAATAGGGCCACCCACACAATGTTTCATGTATGGACACAGCACCCATGATTGTTAGGATATCATGTTGCCAGTGGGATTGGGTCCGAGAATGTGCGTAGATCATGACAACACAAATGTGTTCACCAAACCACATAGGGGCGTTACCATGGACACCATCATTGGCAATCCAAATGTGGCATGGTCATGCAATGTCATGCAAGGGCGCCACAGGGGACTGGAATGATGTGTTCAGTGTGCCAGGCACACTGCACATAGGTGTCACTGCACACATGTCCAGAGACACAGCTACGCATGCAGGTGTCACTGGGAACAGTTAATCACCTGGAACAAGCAGGAAGTAGTCCTTACATGTGGGTATCATCGGTACCGACGGAGCCTGCGTGGGAACGCTCTCCAGTGTCCAATAGGAAAGCTATTGGAAGCACCCCACAGCGCCTGTGTGCTGCCATCTTGCCTTTCCCAAATGGCTCTCTCCAGTTCATTATTTTCCACAGAGCCAGCAGGTCATTGTTCCTGTCATTGCTGAAAAACAGCTATTGTAGTGCCACTCCTGAACATAAGATATGCCATACTGCGTCAGACCAAGGTCCATCAAGCCCAGTATTCTGTTTCCAACAGTGGCCAATCTAGGTCATATATACCTAGCAGTTTCCCCAAGAGACACAAGTTCCACAATGCTTGTACCGGGTCAAGCATTGATATCTTTGGTCACTTCTTAATAATCGTTTATGGACCTTTCCTCCAGGAACTTGTCCAAACCTTTTTTAAACCCAGCTACACTAACAGCCTTTACTACATCCTCCGGTAACAAATTCCAGAGTTTGATTACACGCTGAGTGAAAAAATATTTTCTTTTATTAGTCTTAAATAGTTTACCCTGTAGCTTCATTGCATGTCCCCTAGTCTTTCTATATTCTGATAAGGTAAACAATCGATCTACGTTTACCCGTTCCACTCCATTCATTAATTTATAGACTTCTATCATATCTCCCCTCAGCCGTCTCTTTTCCAGGTTAAAGAGCCCTAACCTTTTTAGCCTTTCTTCATAGGAGTATCCTTCCATCCCCTTTACCATTTTGGTGGCTCTTCTCTGTACCTTTTCTAAAATCGCTATATCCTTTTTAAGATACGGCGACCAGAATTGCACACAATATTCAAGGTGCGGTCTCACCATGGAACGATATAGAGGCATTATAATATCTTTTGTTTTATTTTCCATTCCTTTCCTTATCATACCTAGCATTCTATTTGCTCTCTTGGCCGCCGCTGCACACTGGGCCGAGGGTTTTAACATGGTATCCACAATGACGCCTAAATCTTTTTCCTGGGTGGTGGTTCCTAATGTTGAACCTTGCATCATGTAACCATAGTTTGGGTTGTTCTTCCCTAGGTGCATAACCTTGCACTTGTCCACATTAAATTTCATCTGCCATTTTGATGCCCAGTCTTCCAATTTATCAAGATCCTCTTGCAATTTTTCACAATCCTCTTGGGTTTTAACAACTTTAAATAGTTTTGTGTCATCTGCAAATTTGATAACCTCACTCGTTATTCCACTTTCCAGGTCATTTATGAATATGTCAAAAAGCAGCGGACCCAGCACAGATCCCTGGGGTACACCACTATTCACCTTTCACCATTGGAAAAATTAGCCATTTAGCCCTACACTCTGCTTTCAATCTTTTAACCAGTTCCTGATCCACAATAGTACACTGCCTCCTATCCCATGACTCTTTAGTTTTGCCAAAAGTCTCTGATGAGGGACCTTGTCAAAGGCTTTCTGAAAGTCCAGATACACAATATCAACCGACTCACCTTTGTCCACCTGTTTATTCACTCCTTCAAAAAAACATAACAGATTAGTAAGACAAGATCTTCCTTGTCTAAAGCCATGTTGGCTGTCTCCCATTAGGTTGTGACTATCTACATGCTGAGTAATTTTATTCTTTATGATGGTTTCTACCATTTTTCCCGGTACTGACGTCAGGCTCACCGGTCTGAAGTTTCCCGGATCACCCCTGGAACCCTTTTTAAAAATTGGTGTTACATTGGCGATCCTCCAATCTTCAGGTATTAGAGATGATTTTAATGATAGTTCACAGATTACTGATAGCAGTTCTGCAATCTCATATTTCAGTTCTTTCAACACCCTTGGATGTATACCTTCCGGCCCAGGTGATTTGCTACTCTTCAGTTTATCTAATAGTTGTAAGACATCTTCCCGATGTATCGATATTTCCTTCAATTCTTCCGCACCTTTAAATACCACTTCAGTCATGGGTAACATCCCTACATCTTCCTCAGTAAAGACCGAAGCAAAGAATTCATTCAGTCTCTCCGCTATCGCCTTGTCGCCTCTTAGTGCTCCTTTAACCCCTTTATCATCTAATGGACCAACTGACTCTCTCACAGGTTTTTTGCTACGAATGTACTTGAAAAGGTCTTTATTTCGCAAGCTTCTTCTGAAATTCTCTCTTTGCCTGCCTTATCAATGCCTTGCATTTGACTTGCCAGTGCTTGTGCTGTTTCCAGGTTTCGTCGTTTGGCTCTTTTTTCCATTTCCTGAAAGATGCTTTTTTGGCAACAACAGCCTCTCTGACCTCACCTTTAAACCATGCTGGCAGTTTTTTGGACTTCCTTCCACTTTTCTTAAAGCGTGGAATACAGCTGGTCTGGGCTTCCAAGATAGTATTTTCAACAACACCCAAGCTTGATGTACGTCTTTAACCTTCGCAACTGCTCCTTTTAGTTTTTTCTTAATTGTTTTCCTCATTTTATCATAGTCTCCCTTTCGAAAGTTAAAAGGTAGTACTGTGGATTTCCTTACTATCCCTCCTCCACTAATTAAATCAAAGGCGATCATGCTATGATCACTATTGCCAAGTGGCCCCAACACCCTTATCTCTTGCACTAGATCTTGTGTTCCACTAAGGACTAGGTCTAATATGGCTTCCCCTCTGGTCGGTTCATGAACCAGCTGCTCCAAGAAGCAGTCATTTATTTCATTTAGGAACTTTATCTCCCTAGCATGTCCTGACGTGACACTGACCCAGTCGATACTGGGGTAATTGAAATCACCCAGTATTATTACTGCGCTGTAACTTTTGTTAGCTTCCTTGATTTCTTTGAGCATTTCATCATCCATTTGGTCATTCTGGCCAGGGGCTCGATAGTACACCCCCACTGCCATCACCTTCCCCCTTTTATATGGAATTTCAATCCATATAGATTCTACAGCAGATTTTGTTTCCTGCAAAACTTTAATCCTTTCTGAGTCAATGCCCTCTCTAACATAGAGCGCAAGCCCTCCACCAATTTGATCAGCTCTATCATTACGATATAGTTTGTACCCAGGTATCACAGTGTCCCACTGATTGTCCTCCTTCCACCATGTCTCTGATATTCCAATCATATCTAACCTTTCATTTAGTGCTATATATTCTAACTCTCCCATCTTATTCTTTAGACTTCTAGCATTTGCATACAAGCAGTGTCTGCCTGTTTTTCTTTACTGGTACCACTGGTCTTGTTATTTTATTTTCAAAAAGGTCAGATTCCCTCACACAAACAAACTTTTTTAACAAAAGAGCAACAATCCCCTTTGTAGGTCTCCCCCTGGTTTGGCATTAGGCCCTATTCCCTCCTGCATCATGGAAAAGCATTCCTCGGCTGCAGAAAATATGCTGATAATGTGCCGGTACCTTCTCAGTCACTGACAACCATGATTGGTGTCGCAAATGCTAATGGAAAGATCAACAAACAAAGATACCGTTAAAGATCCCCAAAGTAATTTTGTGTTATATTTTTGTCGGACATAAATCACATAGAGAAGGCACTTTGAACCTAACTCCCAATGTGATACATCTCCCTTTTATTCAACCACATGGGTCAATCTATATCATACTCAATAGGCAGTGCACCTTAACTAATAAAAGCATATAGTACTTATCTCATAAGCATACGCGACGTGCACGTTTCGGGGGATGAGCCCCCTGTATCAAGCGTTCCAAAAACTCAACTTGAAGAAACCTGTATCCACCAAAACTGGCTAAGAACGCCGAACAGCTGGCAGTTCAAATCGAGGATACTTGCTCAGGATTGGCCAATTGCAACTGCCTTTCAAGGACAACATCCAATCACGGATTGGATGTTGTCCTTGAAAGGCAGTTGCAATTGGCCAATCCTGAGCAAGTATCCTCGATTTGCTCAGCAAGTATCCTCGATTTGAACTGCCAGCTGTTCGGCGTTCTTAGCCAGTTTTGGTGGATACAGGTTTCTTCAAGTTGAGTTTTTGGAACGCTTGATACGGGGGGCTCATCCCCCGAAACGTGCACGTCGCGTATGCTTATGAGACAAGTACTATATGCTTTTATTAGTTAAGGTGCACTGCCTATTGAGTATGATATAGATTGACCCATGTGGTTGAATAAAAGGGAGATGTATCACATTGGGAGTTAGGTTCAAAGTGCCTTCTCTATGTGATTTATGTCCGACAAAAATATAACACAAAATTACTTTGGGGATCTTTAACGGTATCTTTGTTTGGTGACATTTTGATTACCGTTTTTTGGGGTAATATTTTGAATGGAAAGATCAATGCATGTCTGAATGTTTGGCCTGTGGGATGTTATGCAAGAGTGTTTGGCAGAACAGAGCAGCCAAGCTCGGTACCCTCTTTCCCTCCAACGTGTCCTCGGTGGCAGCCATGTCGTCAAGGGCTTCGTCTTCCTCCCGTGGATCTCAGGTAACCAAACACAAATCTGTCCGTTCTTCAAAGGGTAGATCCCCCTCCAAATATCGGACTGCCACTGGCATTGCCCTTGAGGAGCACGCTCCGGGCAAACAGCCCCAGTGAGAGTCCCTGGCCTCCAAAGACTCTTTCACGCTCCATGAAGTTCTGGAGGCTTCAAACTGCTCCGACCACCTGTTGCTATGCTCTGGGGTCCTGGCTTTGGCCAGTACTCATACACAGACATCGGCAGTGTTGATTGACCAGAGGATCGTGGCCATCGAACGCAGTCTGGCAGCTCTCCTTGCGGCATGAAAGACCTTGGTTCCACCCCAGACCCAGCAAAGTCCAGCACCGGTATGTGCAGCAATTGCAGGACCAGCATCGGCAAATGCACCATTGGTGCTGATGAGTACCGGTATCCACACACCGGTACCGTGTCACTCCGATACTGAGGCCAATTGGTACCGATACCTCACTTTACCTGAGCCTCCGTAGAGAAGATACATCCAATCTCCTGAGGGGTCTGATGACTCTGACAGCTTAGAGGGTAACGATGTACCTCTCCAGGACAAGCCTGCCTCTCCCAAGAGGAGATTGTCCCCTCCTCAGGATATGTCCTTCCTGGATCTCCACACACATGTAGTCAAGGGCCTCTCCATTTCATTAGTAACTCAATGTGAGCACAGGCCACGGGAGCCAGAGATTCACCAATATCACCAAACTCCAAAGGAGGCAGACATCCTGCCAATACATCAGATCTTAAGGAATCCTCTTTTGAGAATGTGGAAGATTCCCCTTACTACCTCTCCACATTCTCACATGTGCCTACTATGTATCGTGTGCCACCGTCCCCTGGTTTGCAGAAAGGACACCTCCCTGATCACTCCATCATGGTGGAGTGTGCTATGAGGAGAATTACACGTTACAAACAACATGCCACCAACCCTCCTGGTAGGGAGTGTAAGACATTGGATGCCTTTGGTCGCTGTGTCGTCCAAACATCCATGCTTTCAGACAGGACAGGTTCCTATATCATGTACATGGGAATGTTCCTGACGGAGGTCACACGAGATCTACAACTGGTAAGTCCACATCTCCCAGATCACAGAGGTGACGGCTATGTAGCACCTGTCAAGCATGCCCAGAACATTTCAAACGTTGTGAACAGGGCAGCTTTTGACTGTTTTTCATGCGTAGGCAGAGTCTCTGCCATTGCTATTGGGGCAAGGAAACTTGGCTGGCTGCAAGCCTCTCACCTGGAACACTGGGTACAGGATAAACTGGCCAACACCCCCTGTAGTGGTGAAAACGTGTTTGGAAAAACCGGCAGGACAATTATACCTTGACAAGGCTTTCAAATATTGTAGATCCTGCAAAGATGAGAGCCTTACAAAAGCGCATCCTCTCCAAAAAGAAAGGATACTATCAGTCCTATGCTCAGCAAGGACAACCTGCAGTACAAGCTGCTAGAAAAGGTCAACAATCTACTAAGCAGAGAAAGCTGAGAGCTACTCTGCCTCAGCAGACCCAGCAGCCTCAGCCCCCACAGGGCCTTTGACTCCGTGATGGAGTACCTGCCGTTCCTGGCCCTCCAGGGAAAGCAACCGTCAACAATCCCAGGAAGATTAGGTCACCTCATCCACAGATGGAGACAAATAACATCAGAACCCTGGACTCTGTCCATCATAGAAGAGGGTACAGGCGTCATTCACATAGCCTGCCGCCTCCTACAATAGTAAGGATATTCAGTTCGCAAACGTCCCCCCCAACTGAATCCAGAGGTAAAACATCTTCACCTCAAGGAGCAATGGAAGAGGTACCTCATCTCCAACAGGGTTCTGGGTTCTCCCCCCCCCCCCCCAATTTCCTCATACCAACGGAAAAAGGAGGTCACAGACACATCTTAGATTTCAGAGAAATGAACAAGTTCCTGTTCCAACAGACATTCAAAAAGATTTCTCTAGGAAACATACTTCCTGACCTACACAGGCAGAACTGCCTTTGTTCTCTAGATCACAAGGATGCGTACACCCATCTTCTCTGCCAACAAGCACAGCGAAAGTTCCTTTGGTTCCTCCATCAAGGAAACCACTATCAAAACAGTTTGCCCTTCAGCCTTGCCTCAGCACCCAGAGTATTCACAAAGTGCATGTCTGTGGTAGCCGTTTTGGTCCGTACCAGGGGAATATTTTTGTGCCCCTACTTGGACGTCTGCCTCATCCAGGCACAGTCACAAACACATGCCCAGGCCTCTCTCTCGTACACAATGCGTGGGCCAATATCTAGGCCCTGTCAGAGATCTCCAGGAATCCTTTCTGACTCCCACATAAACGCTGGAGTTCATAGGAGCAAGGCTAGATATCAGACTGCCAAAGACCTACCTGACTCAGCCTCGCTGTCCTCGCATTGTGCAACTTGTTTCGACAACACTACAAAAGACTCACCTCTCGGCTCGAGAGATGCGTCAGCTGCTGGGTCACATGGCATCTACGGTGCATGTGGTCCCCTACGCTTGTCTCCACATGAGACCAGCCCAATGGGCCCTCTCTTCCCAGTGGACGCAAGCAGCAGGCTGTCTCTCAGATGTGATAGTAAACACAAACCGCCATACCCTGTCCCTGGACTGGTGGCGGTCAGCACAAAACCTGTTGGAGGAGTCACCTTTCCTGCAAACCCCTCCTCAGATCACATCAACAACAGATGCCTCCATAGTGGGGTGGGCTGCACATCTACTGGACACCTCCACTCAAGCCACCTGGAATTGTCAGGAGAGTCATTTCCACATCCATCTGTTTGAGCTCTGAGCAATTTGCCTGGCTCTTCATGTCTTCCATTCCCTTCTACAGGCCAATAGAATACTACTTTACACAGACAATCAGGTAGCCATGGTCTATGTGAACAAACAAGGAGGAACAGGCTCTCTCTGTCCCTTTGCAACGAAGCTCTTCAACTGTGGTCGTTTGCCAGAGAGCAGCAGATCCATCTCCTGCCAGTCTATCTCCCTGGCAATCAGAACTCTTGGCCATACAAACTCAGTCATGTTCTGCTTCCGCACAAATGGTCTCTACATATGGACCAACTCTGTAGAGTATTGCAACTCTGGGGAACTCAAGAGTCAGACCTCTTTGCAAGTCCATCATATGCCAAACCTACCCGGTTCTGTTCACGAATCCCAGCTCAGGGCTGCCAAGCGAGGGATGCTGTCCTCCTCAACTGGGGGCAGGAATGCCTATATGCCTTTCCTCCCATTCCCTTGATTGGCAAGACCCTATTCCAACTCCTGAGGGACAGAGGCAACATGATCCTCATAGCCCCACGCTGGCAACACCAGGTGTGATACCCTCTGCTTCTACATCTGTCCCAGGTTCCACCCCTGTACGTAGGGTCAGCTCCAGACTTACTGTCGCAGGAGGAGGGGAATGTATGGCATACGAACCCCCCGTCTCTGCACCTCAGAGCCTGGCTACTGAAGGCTGTAACTGCTTTGGCCCTCCCCTCACTCAGGAAGTGCATGATGTCCATTATGCTTTCAGGAAACCTTCCACAAGGCAGTCCTATGCCATCAGGTGGATGTGACATTTCATTTGGTGATAACAAAAGGCCTTCAGCCTTCTTGTCATCCGTATCTAAACATGTTTTGGACAAACTCCATTACTTATCAAACAATGGTCTCCAAACTGAGTCAGTCAGAGTCCATTTAAGTGCCATTGCTGCTCCTTCTGAACCCATCAATGGACAACCCATTTCATCCCAGCCTCTCATATCCAGAATCATGAGAGGCCTGCATCTACCGAAACCTGCCCTTAGACCACCTTCAGAGGCATGGGATCCCAATCTGCTTCTAGGCCAGCATATGCTGCCGCCTCCTGAGCCCTTAGACACTACTTCCTTAAAGTCTCTGACCTGGAAAGTAAAATACCTTCTTGCAATCACATCAGCAAGTCGTATCAGTGAATATCAAGCTCCAGTGGCTGATCCACCTTACACACCGTTTCACCATGATAAGGTAATCCTAAGGACACATCCACACTTCATGCCTAAAGTGGATCCCTCCTTTCATTTGAAACAAGAGGTTTAGTTACCTGTAGTCTTTCAACAGCCGCATGCTTCAAATGCAGAGAAGACTCTTCATACCTTGGACTGTAAAAGAGCTGTGGCTTTTCATCTGCAGAGGACCCAGCAACACAGAAGGTCCTCTCAGCTATTGAGTCTCTGATCCTTCGCATTTGGGTACAGCAGTTTCCAAAAGATCTCTATCCAAATGGATTGCTCAATGTATTACCTTTTATCTATCATAGCTAACACCTTTCACTGGCGGCCCATGTTCCCGCTCACAATGTGAGAGTCATGGCAGCCTCTCGGGCTCACCTCCATTCCGTCTATATTAACGACATTTATAGAGCAGCTACGTGGTCCTCGGTTCATGGCCCACTACTGCTTGGATAAAGGCTCCCACAGGCATGCTATGGTTGGTCAGGCTGCTCTCCAACACCTCTTCCATACGTAATTCACTCATAGCTGCCTCTCTTACAGGATGCCAGAGATCCATGGGAGGAAGTGGAAGCCCTCCACAGGCCCTCACCACTCTGGGGATCCCTCCCTGGCATCTACATCTAGGGTGTCCTCACATGTGACGACTACGTCCTGCTTGTTCCTGGTGATAGCATAGTTAATCACCTGTAACAGGTGATCTCCGGGAACAGCAGGATGAGGTCATCACAACCCACCCATCTCCCCTAGCGGGTTGTCTCTCTCTCTCTCTCTTTCCCTATCTATCTCTCTCTCTCTCTTTGTGTCAGCTTTAAACTCAACTGGAGAGAGACAGTTGGGAAAGGCGGGAAGGCAGCACGCACGCATGCACTGTGGGATGCTCCCAAAAGCTTTCATATAGGACGCTGGGGAGCGTTCCCACACAGGCTCAGTTGGTACCGACGCTACCCACATGTGAAGACTTATTCCTGGTGTTCCTGGAGATCACCTGTTACAGGTGACTAACTGTGCTGTACATGACACACACAGCAGTGGAGCAGGAGCAGCAAGATGCTGGCCACACAGATGTTTGTTTATGTTGCCCACCCACCAGAGGTAAGCAGTCACTGATGCCCCCACACATTGTTTTTACATCCACAGGTAGAGGATCTCCGGAAGAAGGGGCGAGAGTTGCGCCTCCATCACAATGCTTACCTTGCCCGCCTCCAGAGGGCGGTGCAGTCGGAGCATGATGGTGAATATTGGCAACCTTGCTGCCCAGTAACAAATGTCACATTGGCCCACCAGCCTGTGTGGTGCCTGCATATGTACATGTGTTATGTGACACACATGATAATGTGCTGATGACTGTCATCTTCCACAGAGGGTGATGACAACAATGAAGAGGCCACCACATCTGCCTATGCCCTGAGGTGCCCCCCTGCCCACCATGCCACAGAGGTGGAGGTGGTGGTGGTGGAGGAGGAAGCTGAGGTGGAGGCCGAGGAGGAGGATGAAGAGCCGCCGGAGAGTGCAGTGGAGGAGGGGGCTGATGGGGGCATGGAAGGGGTGGGTGGCGGGGTGGCAGGGGAGGGAGAGGGTATGTCTGATGGTATGGGGGAGGGGTGGAGGAGGGTGTGGAGGGTGGGTGGGAGGTGGCAGGGGGGAGGAGGGGATGTGTGTGTGTGGGAGAGTGATGGGGAACACAGTGCAGCACAGGGCACTGTGGGCTCCTGCCAGCCATGCCATGTCGCTCCACCATCCAGGGCCACACACAGGTCGCATGCACATGCCACCACACAGACCCCTTGGACTATGTGTGTGTGTGGTGGCAGGTGTGTGCAGGACCTGTATGTGGCCCTGGATGCCTTGGAGCGGCGTGTGCATCTCCTGGTGCACTCACACCAGTGGCTGACGGGAGCCATTCAGCAGGTGGCCGCCGAGGTGGAGCGGCTGCCCTGTCAGCGGCCATCCCCTGAAGGGCGTCACAGCAGTCATTGATGGCACCTGTGATGTCCACACATGTGCCCTGTGCTGTCCTGTGTTCCATTACTGGGCATGCAGCATGCAGGGAGAGGGTGTGGCTGATGTGGGGGTGGGGGGAGGGGTGGAGGAGGGTATATAGGGTGGGTGGGGGTGGCAGGGGGGAGGAGGGGGGTGTTTGGGGGGGAGGGTGATGGGTATTGTCCCTATCCCTAAAATTGTTTTATATTCTGTTTTTTTATACAATATACACACTTTCGTAACTCGAAATGGTCACGTGTCTCTCTTAGCAACACACTATGGATGCAAGCATGGGATATATGTGTAGACAGGTATGTGTTGTAAAGATAGACATGGGTATCATGCGTGGACTGGCTCCACATGCAGTCGTGGGGGATGACCATGTGTGTAGGTGTGTGAGACCAGGGTGGACCCTGAGATGTTGCAATGTAGACGACGTCCCAGGATACTGAGGCACGTGCATGCTGTGTGCAATGTGTGGGAACCGTTCCTAATGCAACATGCCTGTGTGCCAATAGTAGAACTTGCAAACCAGTACGTCTGTGCTGGCAGGGTAAGATGTACTGATGAGCCCAGGAGCAACTCAGGGGTAAAGCTGTTGAGTGTGTCATGGGTCAATACATGTCACAGGGATGGTTGGTGAGTAACCGTATACGTTTGTGGGGGGGGCAGGCATGTAGGCAGTGTTGCAGGCAGGGACAATGGTCACACATGTGCGTTCAATGTAGAGGGTATGACAGGATGTAAACTGTGACGGCTCCCAACACTGGACATGTAGCTCCAGGACATTCCCCCTGTGCAACTCGGGAGGATATGTAAACCGCCACACTGCAGCCCAGGGGCTGGGATCTGACACAGTGCATGGCACACACGGCATGTGATGGTGTCTGTGCAGTGATACCTGCCAGTACAGACATCCCACCATCGATGGGCCTGTGTGCGTGACACAACATGCATTTACACACTACCTAAGGGGAGCACAGGGACACACATTGGAAAACACACGTATGTGCTGGTTAACAGCTGTTTATTAGACCCGCAGTCACCTCCTGCGTGGCCGCCCGCGCCTCCCACGGCACACCACACCCCGCGGTACTGCACCTTGTCCTGGTGCCTCAGGTGACGGTGCTGGTACTGGTGATGGTACTGGTGCTGGTGCTGGTGCTTGCTGCCGCATTAGGCCCACAATGTCCTCCATGGCATCCGCAATGCGGGCAAGCGCCCCCGACCGCATCTCCTCACGGATCATCCTCAGCTCCCTGGTATTTTCTCCCATGGCCATGTATAGACGCTGGAGTGCCTGATGAGTGCCTGTGGGTGGGACAGAGAGTGATATGTGAGATTCCTCTCCAGTACCAACTGTCACACATACACATGTCACGCATATCCCAGAAGAGTAGTCTGCAGAACAGTCATGCCTGCCAAACCTACCAACATTTTGATCTGTGTCTCCCATGAGCCATCCCCATGTCTGGAAGGGGTCTGGATGAGGGGTCCTGAGAAACACAGATCTCACACATGGCACATTGCCACAGTTTAATATGTCAATGCCAGGTCTGCACACTGCTTGTCTGGGATAGGTCAGATGATTTGAGGAGGCCTAAGACACACATACACATATCTGGGTTGCCCCTATTTCTATAATTCTGGCGCACACTGCAGATTATGTTGTCAAATGATACTGCGTGACTGGGTCTCAGACTAATACGGAGCTATTTTTCGGGTTTTGAAGAAAACTTCAAACCCAATGCCAACCTTTGGATTTTTTTCGTCACATCAGTGTAACTACATAGTCTATAATATCACCCGCAAAGGCAAATCGTTTTTAATAACATCTTTATTAAACATCTCGTAGTAGATTAGTGTGCTTCCGTCTTGCATTAATGGAGGGTATTGCGTCACCACGCACATCACCAGCTGATTGTCATTACATTGACATTCTGATTGCTTGAAAAACGCCACACAAAGAGCATGCGCAGCGTCTTTGGTAACAAACTTTTCAAAAAAATGCAGAAGACAGCAGCCGGTTTGAGAGCGTGGTGAGAGAATATTTCGATGCTATTATAAGATAATTTCACTGTGATATATATAGAATGGTCAAGATGAATTGAGGTGTTAAATTTAAATCTATAAACACTTTGCTATTCTATTCGTAGAAAGACCGGCATAGTGCAAACAAAAGCCCCTTGAGAAAACCTTGGAGTGAAACGCACCAGCGCAAAGGTTGGCGTTGGGGAATTATAGCTCACTCAGATAAGTACCACTTTTTTCAAAAAACGTTCTTAAGTTGGAAAACACTTTTTGTGGTAACATCATCTGTTTTGAGCCTAGCACTATTAAATTTACCATCAGCAACATATATGGGTCGTTGATGCAAATGAGAGTGTTGGGTTTGAAGTTTTCTTCAAAACCCGAAAAATAGCTCCGTATTAGTCTGAGACCCAGTTGCAAAGAAAACTATACCTCTTATGGTGAAAAAGTGGAGCGTGTTGATTCATTGTTACTGTATAGTATTTTCAGCTCTGGAAAGTGATCACACTAATATTTAAATGATACTGCGTGACAATACCCATGACGAGGTCTCTGTCACATAGGGTGTCTGGGTGACCTGCTATCATTGCTCTTCTCTTTGGCCTTATGTGGGGTATATGGGCAAGCACAGTGTGCGTGTGCGTCAGTCCCTCACAAATGCTGGCACCTGACAAGCCATGCTACAGGAGGTAGACTCACAGAGGACATAAGACAACCCCCCAACATCAGAACGCTATGCTATGTGGGCAATATGCAATCATTTTGTGGATGTTAGGACAACCCCGTCGGGATCGTGGGGTATGCTGTTACCCACCTTCTGCATTGCGCCGTGCTGCAGCAGTGTGTGTCCGCAGCTCTTCAATGATTGGGTCCATTTCTGGTGGAGGGGTTTCATCTGGCGCTGGTGAATGACTGGGGTGGTGTCTTGTGATCTCCTCGGAGCCCTCTGTGGCAGTGATGTCTGGGGTGTGGTCCTCTGGCTCAGGCTGCACGTGTGTGCTTGGGGTCCCGTCACCATTGCTGGTACTGCCCCCAGACATTGTGGGTTGGGGCTCTGGCACATCCTCGGCAAATTGCATCTCCTCCTCCTCAGCTGGGGCCATGGTTGTGTAGTCACCTGGGTTGTGGAAAACCATACACAGCACAGATTGGTTTGCATGGTTCAACTACATACAACTGTTTAACACATCCACCCCATAATCAATGTGTGTTTGGCCGTGGCCTGTACATGTGCCACATAGCTACCACTACAGCTCCTGCTACCACTATTAGGCATATATAGGCCAGTACCTAGCAGACAGGGGTCCTCAAACTACGGGACGAGGGCCACATGTGGGCCGCCAAGGAGATGTATGCAGCCCGACGGGTGTATTTGCCGCCGCTGCCAGTCCTCAGGGGCAGCTCTACCCAGGACCGCAGCATTCATTGAGCAGCAGCCCAGCTAAGTTAACACCTTACAAACTTGCTGCTGCCGCTGCCGCCGTGGCAGCGGCATAATCATGCATCCCGCGGGGCTCCCCCTGCTCTGCAGTGTCCTCCATGCAGCCTCAGTGTTGGCTGTCAGAGCCGCAAAAACAGAAAGAGCTGCTCCTCTCGTGGCTCTGTTAATTCCGCCATGGGGCTGATGGTATTTTCCATCAGGACCGTGGCGGGATTGACATGGCCGTAAGAAAGGGATACTCTCCCTTCACGCGGCTCTGACCACACTGAAGACGCATGGAGGACGCTGCAGAGCAGGGGAGGGGGGGGTCCCCACGGGATGCTTGAATCTGCTGCTGCCACGGTGGGAGCAGCAGCAGTAGCCGTGTTTGGTTTATTTCGTACCCTATGTGGCCTGATGGGGGTGGAGGAGGTTTGGAGTGGTAATTGGCTAATGGGGGGAGAGGTAAGACTGGAAGTGTGCTGATGTGGATGAGGGGGTTAGGACAGGTCCTGGCCTATGGGTGGTGGTAAGATTGGAAGTGGGATGATGAGGGGCCTAGGATAGGGCTCGAAATGTGCTTTTGGGGGTGCTAATATTGCAAATGGGCTGATGGTGGGGCTATCGATAAGTTTTTGGGGGGGCTGGGGTTTTGAAATGCACTTCTGGAGGGACTTGGATAGGACTGGAAATGGATGTGGAGCTAGGACTGGTACTGGGCTGATGTTGGGCCAGGGATAGGATTGGAAATGGGCTGATGGGGGGCTAGGACTGGAAATGGGATGATGCATGGACTAGAGGGGAGCGGATGCTGGGTGTGGCTGGAAATAGGCGGGAGGTGAGGTTGTGCGAGGATCAGAATGGGATGGAGCTGGACAAATGAAATGGTGAGGGAAAAAGCTTTTTGAGGGAGGTAAGAGATATCTACAATTTGACAGATAGTGGGGATTGAGGATGGGGGTCTAACATTTGAGTGGATGACCTAGGAATGCGGAAAGAGCACAAGGAGAAAGATTACTATGTTAAAGCAGATGTAGACAGAGAATGGAAACAATACTAGACGTGGGACGAAAGGACAAATGGAAAGCAGATGATGGAGAGTTAGCAGAAGACCCAAAGAATCCAGACTAACGTGGCTAGGGCAATGGTCACTGGAAAAACACAACCAAAATGTTTGGAAACATTCTCTGTTTTTTGTATTTCTGCAGTGTTCGTTGGGGTTTGTTCATAGTGTTTATTTCAACTATATTCCGGCCCTCCAATGGTCTGAGGGACAGTGAACTGGCCCCCTGTTTAGAATGTTTGAGGACCCCTGGTGTGCATTATCCCACAGAAGGACCATCCCTGCTCAGCAGTGCTTAGATTAGACACAGACATAACACGTACAGGTCTGATAGGGGGCTTGTAGCAGACATGTAGCCACATGTGCAGGGCAGATATAAAAAGGGATGATGCTAATGAAACATGTGGTTGGAGGGTAGCAAAACACAGAGTAAGAGGGGTGGAATTGAGGACATCACACTCATGAGCCAAAGGCAGAGGGTGGGAGATGAACCAGGGGAGCAGGTATGAGGAGGTGTTAATAAGAAGCCTGATGCATATCCAAAGGGCAGGTACTCAATGGGTTGGGAGCAGCAAGGTGTGATTTGGGTACCTACCTGCCTGGGGATGGGCAGTGTCCAGTGCCTCTGGCAGTCCATGGAGGTATATTGGCCCTAGCCGCTCTGCCAACTCCTGCTCCAGGGGTGTTAGGGAGGGTGTAAAGGGGCCTCCCCCTCCAGTGCCCATGGCATGCCGCTGTTCTGCCACCATGTGTGCACGCACACCCCTCTTTATGTCTTTGAACCTCTTCCTGAGGCTGTCGAGGTCTCTGCTTGGGCCCCCTGCTTGTGCAACTGCCTCCTGCACCTCCTCCCACACCTGGGTGCGTGTTGCAACAGTGGTGGTGTTGCTTAGTCGTCCGTATAGGACATCATAACTTTCAAGAACAGACGCCAGCAGGATGTGGTTTTCCTGCATTGTGAATTTCTGAGCCCTCTTCCGTTGCAGAGCTGGCACCGGTATGCGCCTATGTTTTGTTGTGAGAGGACCCTGTGTGGGCTGGGCCAATGGACCTGCAGCCTCTACCACACTCCCTGCCATATCTGTCTCCTCCCCAACAGGTGGCCCCACCTCCCTGTCCCTCTCTCTCTCCACTCCTGCCCTGTCCTGTGGCTCCATCTCCCTGTCCTCTCCCTCCTTGTCAGACATTCCTTCTCTTGCCCTTATCAGCTCCACCTCACACCTCCCTCCTCTCCCTGCTATCTTCTCTTTACCTCACCTCCTTTCTCACTCACCTGCTCCTTGCCTCCCCTCCTCTCTGTATCCCCTGCTGTACCTCACACCTATTCTCCACAACCCGCCTCTATCACTCTGACCCGCAACACACTAACTTAGCTCTACTAGACACCTGCTTCTCTCTCTCTCTCACTGACACCACACACCTTCTCTCTCCCTCGCCTACCAACAACCCCTCAATGTGCAGCACGTGTACAGGTTTATTTATAGGGTTTTTTTATGTTGCGCGTGCACAGTTACGTGAGTACGTTGGCTGCGCAGTTGCGCATGTGCAGTTGGCCGTGCGCATTGCGCATGCGCCGCCCAGAAGTGGGAAATGCGTGCTTGCGTGTTGCACAGTCAACTACGCATTGCGCACACGCCGCCGTGCACACTGGACATGCGCAGTTGGGTGTGCGCATTGTGCATGCGCCACGCAGACGCAGGACGTGGGTGCGTGTGTACGTTTGCACGTGAGATGTGGCGCATGCGCAGTGCTGCGTGTGCACGGGGCATACACCATGCGCACAGCCAACTGCGCATGTGCAGCCGTCGCGCTCGCGCACCTGCGCATGCGCAACACGCGCTACGTTAAAAAAATCTATAAATTGTCCTGAGCACATGTTGCACGTTGAGGGTTTTTTTGTAGGCGAGGGAAAAAGAAGGTGTGCGTTGGCAGTGACAGAAGGAGCGAGTCTGAATCAGGTGTATTGTGGAGCGTGACTGGGTTTGTGATTGTTGTTGGTTGTATTGTGTGACTGTGTTTCTGTGTGGTGTGTAAGGTGTGTGTCTTGGTTAGGGAAGTGTTGTCTGTGTTTGAGTGGTTTAGAGGAGCAGGGCGGGTGGAGGTTATGGCGGCCTTTGTGTTTGCTGCAGCTGCAGCGGGAGGTGGGCAGGTTGTGCGGTTGCGTGACAGGGGAGATGGTGTCTATGGGGCTGAGACACAGGGCATGGGTGTAGTCCCGCAGCAAATCAGACCTGCAGCTGTGGGGGCAGGGCAGGCAGGGGCTGTGCCCGCACGGCGCAGGAGGCGTGCTGAGGTGCAGGCTCGCCAGCCACGCCTCTACAGGCCCAGGGCCCAGCTCCAGGGCATGCGAGAGGACCAGGTCATCTCCCTGTACAGACTGAGCACAGGGGCTATTAGGGAGCTCTATGAGGATCTAAGACCTGACCTCAAGCCCCTGACTGATCGGTCACATGCCATACCGGGTTTGGTCAAGCTCCTTGCTGCCCTACATTTCTTTGCCTCTGGCTGTTTCCAGTCATCTGTAGCCGCAGTGGGTGGCATGAGCCGCCCTACCTTCTCACTCTGTCTCCACCAAGTACTGCGTGCCATGGTCAGCCGGGTGCGGAATTATATTGCCATTCCACACACTAGGCAACAGTGGTGGACCCTGAACCAGGCCTTTGAGGCGTTAGCCGGGATACCACACGTGATGGGAGCTATTGATTGCACACATGTTGCCCTGGTCCCGCCTAGAGACAGGGAGGTAGTGTTCCGCAACCGCAAACACTATCATTCCCTGAATGTTCAGGTTGTATGTGATGCAAATATGCATATTCTGAATGTGGTCCCCAGGTTTGCAGGGTCCACCCATGACGCCTATATCCTGCATCACTCGGCACTATTCCAACAATTTGAGGCAGGACAGTATGAGGACTGCATATTGCTGGGTGGGTGTTTCCCATTTCTGACATGCACATGGTGCTCATGTGACTAGGCGTATGTGCAAATGTGTGTCTTGGAGTAGATCACTCATTGTGTGTGTGTGTGTGTGTCATTTGCCTGTGTGGGATATAGGGGGAAGGGGGGGTTGCCCTCCAAATGCACCCTGCTATGGTGCTGTGTGATGCTGGTTGATTGGATGAGAGCATTTGTGTGGTTGGTACATATTATGTTGTCGCCAATCCATACAGCTAACCCTTGTCTGGTGTTTCTTAGGTTCCCCCACTCAATCTGTAATAGGGTAGACACCCAGGAAGCTCTAAAAAACATGAGGAGTGATCTAGCTAAGCTTGAGGAATGGTCTTAAATTGGGCAGCTGGGATGTCATGGTAGGAAATGTGAGATCAGGCTTTTGGGCTGAAGCAATCCAAAGGAGCACTATTGTATAGGGGGTGAAGTACTCTTGTCCACTACAGAAGAGCGGGACCTAAGTGTGGTTGTGTCTGCTGATGTCAAAGTAGCTAAACCGGTTGAATAGGCAAGGGAAAAAGCTAGAAGGCTGGCTGGGTGCATACAGAGATGAATGACTAGCATAAAACAGGAAGGGAGAATGCCTCTGTATATGTCTTTTGTGAGACCTCATTTGGAGTATAGTGTGCAATTCTGGAGACTGCACCTTCAAAAGGATATGCACAGGATGGGGTCAGAGCAGAGGGTGGCTACTAAAATGATTAGTGGTCTTCATTATACAGCATATGAAGACAGACCGAAGGATCTTAGGATGTACGCCTTGGGGAAAGGAGGGACAGAGGTGATATGATGGAGATGTAGAAATACCTCCGTGGCATATATGTTGAGTGAGAGAGCCTCTGCAAATTATAAGCAAGTTCAGCTACGAGGGAACATGGGATGAGGGTGGAGGGAGATAGATTCAGGGGTGATATGCCACCATATTTGTTTACTGAATAGGTGGTGGATCCATGGAATACTCTCACAGTGTAGGTGGTAGAGAGGAGGACAGTAACTGCATTCCAAACAGCATAGGACAAACACAGAGGATCTATAAAGGTAAAAAGGGGACTGTTGTACCTGTTGATATGGACGGACAGACTAGATAGGCCATGTGGTCCTTTTGTGTCATCATATTTCAATGTTGCAATGCTGCATAGTTGTGATGTCATATGTTTCTTTCAGAATGTGTTATGCATTTGTTTTGCACATATATACCTGTGTCCATTTGAGGGGACATGAGCTCATGCTTTAACTTACCTCATTTCTTTCTACAGGTGATGCAGGATATGGGTGTCGCCCCTGGTTGCTGACCCCTGTGCGTCAACCACGGACACGTGCAGAGCGGAGGTACAGTTAGGCCCATGCCACCATCCGCTTTGTCATAGAGCGCACCTTTGGCGTTTTGAAGAGTCGCTTCAGGTGTCTGGATAGGTCAGGCGGCGCCTTACAATATACTCCACAGACTGTGGCAGAGATCATCATAGCCTGTTGCATCCTGCACAACATTGCTCTCAGGCACAATATCCCTGCAGAGATTAATGAGGGTCTGGAGGATGATCCGACGTGCCCCCCTGTACATGCCCGTGAGGACACATGTGAGGGCACAGCAATCAGGTGGCAGGTGATTGCACAGCTCTTCTCATGTACGTACTGCATATGTTCCCACATTTGTTGCTATATGTGTGTAGTGCTAATACAGATTAACATTTGTAGACCAATATCAGTAGGATGCAACACTGCACTGACATGTAACAGACACTGGCTGGCCATCCCAACGTCAAATATAAGCATGACTGGGAACCAAACGATATGGGCAGGGCAGAACAGAGGGCTGAGGTGGATGATGTGGGTGGGTGGTTTTAGGCTTGTGGGAGGTTTTGGGGTGACATTCGTGGTTTGTGGATGATTGTGATAGCGGATGCTGTGCAACCACAGTTAGTTTGTGTTATGCTTTGGGTGCAGCAAGGTGAGAGGCATGTGGTGTGGGTTTCACACTGGGAGAGAGGACCATGTTTGGGGTCACTTGTGTAGGTGTGTGTGGTTTTCATTTTGTATTTTGAGCTGATTGTGTGTGTGGTATGCTCTTGTAAGCTGGATGTGTGGGTCTGTAATTATTGTATAGCGCTACATGTGCTATGTAGCACTATATACATGCTCAGTACTATCTGTCATAATGGTAATTGAAATCCTTACAGGGAGTTAGTGGAACAACACAGTGTGGCAGACTGTATAAGTCATGGCGTAGCCCTAACATGGATGCCGTGAAGGATAGGGAAAGTGTGCATTGTCCAGCCAGGGGTTTTGTTTTTTGTTTTTCCATTGCAGAATAGACATGCAGTGCATTGTTGCATATGTACACACAAACAGAGGTGATTCAGGCAAGATCAACAAGGTGTAGGTTACAGTAGGCAAGCAGAGAAATCAATGTGGGGGTGGATTGGGTTTTAGGATTGTTTTTAGGGAAATCTGTTAATTTTTTTCATCACCTTTTTTTAAGCAAATCTAGCTGATGACATGTCGACATAAACACATGAGTCAACTACAGGCTGTATAAGTGCATAGAGGAGGAGAGTGCATGCCAAGACACCAACTACATTGTATACCCTAGAGAAGGAACGTAATGGCCACATACACAAAGAGGCTCTGATGGGAGGGGGGTTATTAGGTGCACATATAGGCTATCCATGCTTTGCCATTATCACTTTCACACAGTGGGCTGACATGCAGACATCAAGGTCAGGTCAAAAGCAGACATCGGGGTGTGGTTTAGTGGACATAACGCAGACATTGAGATATATGTTTAGCAACTCAGTAGCACACAGCTGTTAATGTTAGGCAAGGTATGAGATATACACACCAGGAAATGTGTTTGGACAGAGGATCCCGGAGGTGCCCCTGCATATTTCCATGTGTTACAGCAATTGACAGCGGGGTAGCAGATGACATTGGGACACCAGTACACACAGTGAAGGGCCATTGGGAGCAACATGGGGGACCCAGGATAATACTGCAGCCTTGGAGTGAGTTGGGAGCACGGTAGGCAGAAAACACTTATGTTCACCAGTGTGTGCGACAACAGGGAGGTGAGGGAGGGGACAGACAGAGTACGGACCCCTATAGTTTGGCAAAGACATGTCCTTGATGCCTCTCACATGGGAGAGATGTGTACAGTGTGATGGTGAACAGTGAGTCTGTAAAGGATGTTGGGGGGTGTGGAAGCTGGGGACAGGAAGGTGCAGTGTGTGTTGCACAGCTAGAACATGACATATGTATGTTTCCCTTGTGTTTCCCAATGCACAGGACATAGTTGTTAAAGCTCCTGGTGCTGTGGTGCATTTTTTAGGGGACTGTACATCAGCCAACATGCTGTGGTCTGGAGTAGGTGGACCTACAGCTATATTGTCTGTGCCAGCAGTCAGGGGGAACACATGTCCTCGGTCATCTTTCCTATTGTCCAGATGTTGTGGTACACCTCTTTTCCCTGCACCTCCCTAAACCATATTTTGCTGTTGACACACATATCCCCATGTGTTCCTGTCCAGTATGTCTTCAGCAACACTGTCTCTGGGACATGTCCAACAGAGCTGCATGTTTGTGGAGGTTGTAGGTTTATGGGTGGTGGCCTACACATGCACCCTTCCCCGACATTGTACCATGAGCCAACACCAGGGTATCATTGCATTTCACAGGGCCTTTATGTGTACAAATCTCCACTTGTGGACATACAGGCCATATGCTACTGCTGCCACGCTGCCCTTAGCATACTGTGTGTGTGTGTTCTTGTGTTGGCTGTGTGATGATACAGTGTTCAGGCTTTTTACTTTATCATGTGTTGTGAGGGGTCTGTACACCTGGGGGGCGGTGGTGAGTGTGCTATCTCTACCTTACTGGTGTTTAACGTGTAACCATTGTGGACATGTGTTGTATGTTGGGAACAGAAATGTGTCTTGTGTTCTGACATACCACTGTTGACCTGCTTTTTGTATCACAGATATCGGCGTGACATGGAGATTCTACATATTTTGCTGACATTGTGTCCCTTCACTGTGACCTCTTATGGCCTTTGAGTGGCTCAGAGGATCCAAGACATAAACCTGATGCAAGCACAAGGTAGTTTGCACCTTTGTTCTTTTGGTAATGACATCAGCCTTTACATGTTAAGGATTTACTGTTTGTGTCATATACATTTCATGTTGGCTCTCTGTTCACGAATGCTGATGCACATAGGATGGAGCTCTGAAACGCCTGTGTCACATGGGCATGGACAGAAACATATCCATGTGACACCCATGTGTATGCTTCCAATTCTAAATGTCCCTAACATGCAATGTTTATTGTGTTGTGATCATGTCATGTTTGCCTGTGTGTCCCTTCATTATGTGTTTCTTAATGATTGACTCTCTGCAATTCCTGCTGATGTTGCAAGGCGCATACCAATACAATATTTCTCCTCTTCTGACACAGGGCAGAGAACAAACCAGACACATCTATTACAGTGCATGTGGCATCGCCATCACCCACCTGTTGGGGGACACAACACCATGGAACTTTCCCTGGAAAATGGTGCCATACGATGTTTGACGTCTGCGAGTGTGACACATGCCTAGGATGGACAGTATTATTTTTGGATTGATACTTTGCCCATGACAGACCTGTCCAACACACTGTTGCTGCCGTGCTCTGGTTGGGAGTCATGCTCATCGCAGGAGACACATAGGAGCTTTTATGTACTGTGGCATATTGGGATGTGACACTTGACTATGCATGCCCAGGGTTGCAAGGATAGTCTTAACCTGACGTGTTGGATTGCAGATACGATTTGGACTTTGCACACTGTGTACTGGTCCCCACGTGTGAATCAGGGACTGCCATTGTCACTGTATTTTGCTCATTCCTCCACAGTTGTTTCTTTTGGGCATGTGTGTGACATGGAACACAGGATATGCTCATCTGTTTGTTTCAACACAAGCATACAGCCATGCGTGTGGCATAGGGGTAGCAATGGAGAGGTCCTGTTGTCTATGTCCACCTAATCTCCACCTGGACATGATACAGATTTTGCCACAACACCGCTTTAATGCACACCAGCATCCTGGATTGATGTTTTCAATCAACAAGGGTCTTTGCGTGCATGTGTGTCATCACTGAATCATGTTGAAATATCAATGGTGCATGTGCATATGACTGACTATGTTGGCAATACACAGCACGTGGCAATATGGCTTCTGTGTGGCTTACTGTAACATGTTTGCCCTTAATTTCCCTCTCTATATACTGTTTCTTGTGTTTGTTTACTGTACAGACGTGACGCTCTGCATTGATTTACAAACCTTGCATTGCATGTCTGCACAGTCCTATTTATCCACTGAGGTAACGACACTCACATTGCCATGTTATATTTGGAGTGTCGCAGTATGAGTGTCCGTTGTCTTCCTTCAATTGTGCATTCCATGTACGGTGATATATGTGTACAGACACTGTCTACACACCAACCGGTGCAGGGGGACCTCCTGCATGGTGTTATCTCTGCATGTTTCTGCAGGTAGTTTTCATTTGAATTCTGTCTGTGTTCATGTGCCTCTGCTACCTGTTAGCATATCCTCATTGTGCATTTGATGATTGTTTAGGGTTACATTGTTGCAGCTTGGATTCCTATATCAGGCATTATGTGATAGCTGTAACATTATTTTCAATCTGTGGTTGTAAAGTTACAACGTTTCAACAACATATGCTGTTTTCATTTGTGTGCCTCCTGTATTGCCAGATAGATATATTTTAGGGAACAGATCATGATTGATGTGTGTTGGTCCCTCAACATGCACAGCCTACTGTCTACATGCACTCATATGTGAGTAACACATTTGAGGCGTGCGGCAGCATGTGAGGGGTGGGGGCCTAATGCATAGTGCTGCACATTATGACTCCTGCCCTTCATTTATAGACGGGCCAGTGACCTTTCTGTCTTTCACCTTAGATCCACTCTCCTTGATATTATGATGGCGGGATCTACACTATCTGTGAAGATGACCCCAAATAAACATATGTGTTTGATATACATTTGTCTCTGCTGCTGCTTGATCATGGTGACAAACGTGCAATACAATGTGTGCCTTTGAGTCAGTCCTGACTCCTTGTGACCCAGAGACTCCAGGGTTTTCTTGTCAGTGTCACTGTAAGTAGATTGTCAGGTCTTTCTTCCAAGGTAATGGAGGGTTACGTGACTTGCCCAAGGCCACATGGAGTGCTAGTGTGAATTGAGCCCTGGTTGCTTGGTGTCCAAGCCAGTTTTCTAACCACTAGGCTACTCCTCCACTCTTTGATCACATTGACACTTGTATCTACTGATTTGCTGGTCATGTACATGGCCCACCTGTGCTCACATCCTTGTACGGTGGTAGCTGTGTCTCTGCCAGCCATTTGCCACATCACTGGGTATTACAGGTTCCCATACACACCCTCCCTTTGGGGTAGTATTTTTGCATTGTGCTCAGTGTGCTGTTTGGGGTAGTGGTTAGAGGCATGTGTTATAATGCCATAGGTTGCAGGTTTGATCCCCACATGTGGTTTATCTTTTTCTTTTCTGTTGTGCTAACTGGACAATTAGGTACCAGCAGGTTCATCACCTCTACACACACCCTTCCCTCTCTTCACTGTACACCAAGGTGTGCCCTCTGTGCTGCCTAGCCATCACATATTATCTGTTACATAGGTCTCTTTCTTTATGGTGTTTACATGGCAGTGCACTTGGGGGTTTTGTATTGCTGTGGTTCAGCTGGTGTGTGGTACACCTGTTTGCATGTTGCATTCTCTCCTGTCCTGTTCCAGATTTTGCACCAGCTCCACAGAGCATCCTCTGCTGCCCTTGGGGTTTAGTTTCTTTCCTCTTTTGCATGCTGTATCCACTGCATAACATTTCATTGTGTGTGTGCATGTGTCTCTGGTCCCAATTACAGACTGTGATCTGATCTGTACACAGCAGATCTGCATGTGCATTTGGTCATGGTTACTGTTGGGGGTTTCCCGTCCTGACAGCCAGCAGGCGTCTTGTGTGATGCCCTGCACTATTTTTGTATGCCGCCTTTGCTAATGAGCTCACGTTGGTGGTGTGGCCTACCGGTTTGTGCATTGCCATTTGTGGTAGTGGTCATAGGTGTGATTCCTCTCTGTTTTCTTTCATTTGTATGCTTGTCCTGCAGAACTAGTTTTCATTCGTGTGACAGTCATATCTGTGCAGACCTGTGCTGTGAGCACATTGTACCCTCATCAGAGTTGTGAACCATCCTTCTGTCCATCTTCTGTCTGCCAGCTGTGTGCCATCCTACCCTGATGTGCATGCTGCTACCCCACGTCCTGCACTCCTACACATTCCTGCATTGCAGCTCTCCCTGGTTGCCTGTCCTGTGTGTGCTCTGCATAGCACTGCTACTCCACTGTCATCCTGATATTTCACCTATCCTGCCATTTCTGGCTCCTCTGCTGCACACATCTTCCCATCCTATGTCACACACTGTCATTATTGCATGGTACATTACCATCACTCTGTGAATAGCTACAGCTGTCCCCGATATGTTTGTCCATTTTTCTAGCTGCCACATGGGCTGGAGCTGATTTGTGTGGTCCATCAGCTCTGATCTACGTCCTTCTTTTACTTATGCATTGTCATTCCTTTCTGCTCTGTGCAGTGTTTGGGTTACGTGTGTGTTTGCCACATACCTCTCTTGCCCTTCAAATTGGGGGACCTTACTGCTCTTGGCCAACGTTTTTGGGTTCACCTATATATCCTTGGGGCATCTTACGCCACACCTTCGATTCAGGCAGCTTATGGGGTGCCTACTATGGTGCCTTGGGAGTTGGCAACCTTTCAACATGGCCTCTGGGGAACATTATAACTCGCCTTTGCTGACGTGGTTGTTTAGGATGTGCCTTCTTGTGCACCCTAAAAGGTGCATTAATTTATGGCACTGGGGTGGGGTTCTTTTTAGATGGCAGCACAGATTGTTGTACAGTTGCAAGCAGAAAAAGGAATTACCTCAGCCAGCCTTATTCATTGGGCACAGTGGGGGATTAAACCCATGACCCCTGCACCATCAGTCATTGTCTTAACCATTGTGCTACACTGCTGTTCCTCCTTGCATGTCAGCGCACCTACTTCAGATTTCCATGCGTTAAAATGCACAGTGCTGCCATCAAAAACAGTGCTATGACCTTGCCGTGCCTCATAGGGCACCCTATATGGCGCCCTATAGGCCACCCTTTAAGCAACATTGTTGGGTGCTTTGGCAGACAGTGCACTTTAAAATGTGCCCTCTGGGGTACCTTATGGGGTGCCTTATGCAGCACCTTATGTTACAGCGCTTTGAGAGTGCGTTTGCTAGCAGCAGTAATTAAAATAAAATTAAAATGCCTCATAATGCAATATTACACATAACAGGTAGTTCCTCAGCCAGCCTTATTCATTGGGCATAGTGGGGGATTGAACCCATGACCCCTGCACCATCAGTCAGTGTCTTCACCATTGTACTGCAGCTCTGTTCCTCTGTTTGCATATCAGCGCGCCTGCTTATGCTTCCCACACGCGTTTCTCGTGCGCTACTGTGCGCAGCGCACATTAGCGCACAGTGTACATTAGCGCACGATAATCCCGGTTTGCTATGTTAAGACTGAAGCGCCCACTCCTTATATGGCATCCTGCACACTAGCGCCGGGCGCACATTAAGACGGTTTAGTAAACATACCCCTATGTCTGTCAAAGGAGACAAGCTGCTAAGATGCAATTCAATGAAAGCTGGCAGTACGGTAAGGAGTTGATTTTGAAGATGCCGAAACCCGTGCCAAAAGGGGGGGGGGGCGTGGCTAACTCAGCATTTGAGTGACCTGTCATGCTTAAGGTGGCGATCAAGAAACCACTTCAACACCAAAATTAAAAGTTAAATAAAACACAATTACATCCACTGTGAGCCTTGTATCAACCAGTGAATAAATTTAAAATCATAAGAACCCACGGGAACAGATATTCATCTCTACCGACCTAAAAATAACACAGATAGAGACCCCTTGGTCTATAAATAAATCAATAAAACAGTGAATTCAAATAAGTGGCAAGAAGGGCCAATAAATAAAATTAAAAAGTGTAAAACCAATAAAAACAGTATTATAAACAATGCAGATGCTGTTGTTATGTATGCTAAAAAAATAAATTAAGCATATAATATTAAAAAACCTGGTTTTGCATATTGAAAATAATAAATTACATTATTTAAACTGTGATAATGTGTCAAAACTAAATTAAACAATGGCAGAGAGGTGTATGGGTCATAGGAACACTGACAGATCTACTTCTTAATTTAACCCATTTGGTTCCAAACTATTGAGTTCAAAAATGTATCTCTGCTCTAGTTTTAACAATATCTTGTTAACATCTCCCCCTCTCCACTGGGGAACTACTGTCTTAATAACTAAATATTTCAGATCATTAATGGTATGTGGTTTTTTCAGCCAATGTGCCACGAGTGGACTATCTGAAATTTTCCTTTGCAGACAACTTCTATGCTCTATGATCCTGGTACGAATCTGTCGGATAGTTTTTCCAACATAGACTAAATTGCAGGGACATACTATCAAGTAAATCACTTTATCAGTTTTGCAATTAGAAAAATTATTTATATATATTTTTTGTTGCGTGACTGGATGAATAAAAACTTCCTTAACCATAATTGTGTGTGAGCAGACAGAACAACTTCCACACTTAAAGTGGCCCTTAATTTTAGGTAATGGCTTAGAATATGTAAGAGCAGATGCACTACTGATACAGATTTTGAAAAACACGCAATTGACATGCACCAGAGATTTCGACAACGTGGGTACCCTAAACACTGTAGCAAAAAAGCTTTTTTTAGGGCCTGCAAGACAGATCGTACGGATCTCTTACAGAAGAAGCAATATTTAAAAACTGATAAAGTCGTCTGCTCGCTCACTTTCTCTCACCATTCCAAGGAAATCATTAATATATTGAAACAAGAATGGCATTTGCTAGCCTCTTTACCCACCTTTGCATCTAAAAAGGTTATTGTGGCTCATAAACGCAATCCCAAATGTATGTGCTTTCTTCTCACAATGATATACTAATGTTGCTCCAACTACCTTTCTATTTAATCGGGAACGATGTTCTCTTAAATGATGAACTATTGTTCTAGATGTACGTCCCACATAACTTAATCGACAAGGACATTCTATGATATATACTACCCAAGAGGTTTTACAGTTGGTCCGCCTCCGTGATCTGGCTTTCCTATTTGAGGGATAAGCTATCTAATTTTCTCCCTCTATTGTCATATCACAAAACTCACATTCATTGCATGGATAATGGCCAAAAAATGTCCCTCCTCCCTCCATCTGATTTTGCCAAACTACTGATCGACATATATAGTTTGCAATGTTTTTGCATCAGGATTGTTAAGAACATAAGATATGCCATACTGGGTCAGACCAAGGTCCATCAAGCCCAGTATCCTGTTTCCAACAGTGGCCAATCTAGGTCATAAATACCTAGCAGTCTCCCCAAAAGACACAGATTCCTCAATGCTTGTATTGGGTCAAGCAGTGATATCCTGGGACCCTCTTAATAATGGTTTATGGACCTTTCCTCCAGGAACTTGTCCAAACCTTTTTTAAACCTGATTGGAGATCCATTGGTTGGAAATAGTTTTTTAAGGTATAGATAAAGATAGCTACCTCTAAATGGACTGAGATGTATGAATACACAGATGATCAAATTGCTAGGATTTTAAAGGATGTACCTACACAAGGTCCAGCTGATAAAATATCAGATGGTGAATAATGGATACAGTTACAACAAATTTATAAGAAATTACATCATACTCAACTTCATAGTTCAACTCTTTCACAATATATTAGAACTGGAGTATCCCCCAGAGGATTACATGTTTTAAAACAACCTCAATTATTTAATACTAAGGAAGACTTTTTACAGAAAGAGAATGGAATCCTTATGAAATGTACATTGGATTTAATGTTGTTGCTTGTTGAAACAGGAGTTTAAAGAAGATATAAATAAAACTGAGAATGAATTACAAGATAAAATGGATGTGTCTTCTTATCAAAAAAGTATAAGGATATCCAAGAGCAAGTTAAAGGTCAAATAAATACAGTACGGGTTAAAAAACTGAAGAGGTTTTGGAGGGATCAGGAGGATTTCCTATCTCAGTCAGTATTCCCATGGATGAACAAGAAAGAAGAAGTGCCAGCACAAGAAGGTGAAAATTATACATCAGAGGATGTGAACTCTAGTGGTGAGAAGACTGTGCAAGAATATGGGCACAATTTTTTAGAATACTGGGGCCGAAGAGGCAGAGGTCAGTGTCAAGGCCGTCTGCCGAGACAGGCCGATTTTGGCACTGGCCAACAGGGCCCAACTACTCGAGCCAAGTTCCTGAATCAGCAATCGTGAACCTCTCACCATATGAGCTAACAATGGAATATTTTGGACTTGGGACTCTCCTTTGTACCGACTGTTGCTTATAAACCATTTGACCTGCATATAGCTCTATATAGCTTTTTTCAGAAAATACAGATTAAATTGTATTTGCAGACACATACCATTCAAACTGACCCCTCTGTTGTATTATGTCCTTCAAAATGGGGACCGGTGGATCCATTGATAACTGACCCCTCTATTGTATCGTGTCCTTCAAAATGGGGACCGGTGGATCCATTGATACTGACGTTCCAAAAATTGGTGTTGCAGGAAGTAGAACGATACAAGCAGCAATATGTGCAGATAGAATGGAATATTTCGAGGAAACAACAACAAGAACTTAAAGCTTTAGCTAGGCAAGATAATATAGATCTCTAGGAACAAGCAGGAATGTAGTCTTCATATATGGGTATCATCTGTACCGACGGAGCCTGCGCGGGAATGCTCCCCAGCGTCCAATAGGAAAGCTTTTAGGAGCATCCCACTGTGCCTGCGTCACTGCCTTCCCACCTTTCCAACTCTCCCTCTTCAGTTTTTCGTTTTTGGTGGAGCCAACAGGCAGCAAACCCTGTCACCGCAGAAAATCTTCTTTTTGTGGTTGCGTCTGCCTTCACCGTCAGTGCCTATACCGGTAACAATGGTCTTTTCTTAATTTTCTTACTTCTTTTCTAAAAAAAAAAGAAATGGAAAAAAGAATTCTTCTTTTTGGAGGGTCTGTCCCCTCTAAATGCCAGGTGCCATTTTGGGCACTAGGCCCTCTTTTCTTCTAAAATGGAGAAACCATCTAGTGGTTTCAAAAAATGTTCAAAGTGTAGCGGTACCATTTCTGCTACCAACACCCATGACTGTTGTCTTAAATGTTTAGGTCCTGACCATTTACCATCGGAGTGTCTCCTCTGTAGAAAGATGACCAAGAGAGGCCTGCAGAACAGAGCTGCAAAATTTGGCACCCTCTTTGCCGCAGATGCAATGTCCGTTGCATCGACTTCTTCCAGGGCTTCTTCTTCCTCCCATGGATCTCAGATAACTAAACCCAGGTCTTCCAAGACCAGCCCGTCCTCAAAGGGTAGATCTCCTTCAAAGCATCGAGGTACTACTAGCGTTGCCCTTGAGGAAAACATACCGGCAAAACAGCCCTGGCGGGAGTCCCCGGCCTCCAAAGCATTAACGGGGCTCCAGGATATTCACGAAGCTTACACATCGGGAGAACTCCTGGTGCCATGTTCTGGTGTCGTGGCCTGTTCCATCGGTACTGACATCCAGGCATCGGCAGGGGCTATGGATCAGCACATCCTGGCCATTGAACGCAGTCTAGCGGCTCTCTTAGCAGCCTTGGTACCGCTAAGACCACTTCAGACGGTTCTGCAGTCACCGGTACCGGTACGGACCGCGCCTGCTTTAACTGATGTGCTTCTCCCCATGCTGGCTCTTGAATCAATATCCGGTATCGAGGGACCGGTATCGAGACAGTCCGATGTCGACTTTGATCGATACCGGCGTCAAGCAATGCAAGAGCACTTGGCACGGAGATACTTCGAGTCCTCCGATTCTGATGACTCTGATGACTCTGCCGGTACCGAGGTGATTCTACCAGAGAATCCCTCTCCTTCTCCTCAACGGAGGATGTCTCCTCCGGAGGACATGTCATTTCAGGATTTCATACGTGATGTAGCCAGAGGACTTTCAATCACGGTGACTCCTGAGAAGGAACCGAGAGCAGAAGAATTAGAAATTCTTCAATACCTGGCAGCTCCTAAAGAAGCTGCAACCCTTCCCATTCACCGGATCTTGCATGACCTCATCTAAGTATGTGGGAAGCTTCTTTAACGGTGTCTCCACACCGAGTTCCACAATGCCCTGGTTTTCAAAAGACTCAACTACCACACCATTCAATGGTAGTGGAATCGGCGATGCGTAGGATCAAGAGTGTTAAAACGCATTCTTCCAATCCTCCAGGCCGTGAAGCGAGGACACTTGATGCCTTTGGGCGTCAATGCTTTCAATCCTCGATGCTATCAGCCAGGATCAGCTCAAACATTCTCTACATGGGAATGTTTCTTAAAGAGGTTACAAGGGATTTAGAGCTCATGGCTCCACTTCTCCCCCATGACAAAAGAACAGATTTCCTCACTCTGGTCAAACATGCCCAGAATGTGTCTAAGTTCATGAGTCGTGCAACCTTTGATTACTTTGAGTGCATTAGCAGAACCTCTGCTATTTCCATCAGTGCACTTTGCATTCCCTGGCTTCAGGATCAGATTTAGAACAATGGGTGCAAGATAAGTTAGGGAATATTCCTTGTACAGGAGAAAATCTATTTGGCAAGGATTGGCAGGACAAAACTAATCAGCTTGAGTCTGAAAATACCACCTTGAGCAGATTATCAGGACCACAGCCAACCCAGCTAAGAAAAAGACAGTTAAGAAACCCTTTTTCAACAAAAAAAGAAATTCTACCCATCTTACACCCAGGCTGTCCACTGTCCAGTGCATGCTTCCCAGAAGGGGCAACAGCAACTCATACAGCAAAGAAAGCCCCAGGTCCCTAGAGCTCAACCAGCTCAGCAGACTCAGCCTCCTCAGGGGCTTTGACTCCTTCCTAGAGAACTTGGTCAACCTGCCCCTGAAAGGTCCAGAGCCTCTCACCATCCCTGACAGACTTTGTCATTTTGCCAGAAGATGGCAACAAATAACATCAGAAAACTGGACCCTTTCCATTGTACAAGAAGGGTACAAACTCCATTTTCACAGTATGCCCCCTCCCACCGTAACAAAACAGTTCAATTCTCAGGGTCCCTCCATCACTCTTTTGAGTCAAGAAGTCACCTCACTACTTGCTCAAGGAGCAATAGAAGAGGTACCCATATGCTAACAGGGCATGGGTTTCTACTCCCCCTACTTCCTCATTCCAAAGAAGACAGGGGGATACAGACCCATATTGGACCTCAGAGAGTTGAACAAGTACCTGTTCCAAGAAAAATTCAAAATGATCTCCCTCAGAACACTTCTCCCTTACATTCAGAACCAGGATTGGCTGTTTTCTAGATCTAAAGGATGCATACATGCATATCCTCATCCACACAGATCACAGGAGATTTCTTAGATTCCTTTTTCAAGGAAGGCATTACCAATACAGGGTTCTTCCTTTCAGACTGGCTTCTACCCCAAGAGTCTTCACAAAATGCATGGCGGTAGTAGCAGCATTCCTGAGAACTCTGGGGATATTCGTCTTCCCTTACTTAGACGACTGGCTCATCCGAACATCAACAGCTTCAGAAGCCAACTTCACTCTCTCCGCACAGTGCAGATCCTGCAGTACTTGGGATTGGTCATAAACCTTCCAAAATCTCATCTCACCCCTTCACAATCTCTAGAGTTCATAGGGGCTCGTCGAGACACAAAGCAGTCAAAGGCTTTCCTGTCACAGCCACGTTGTCTTCGAATACTTCAGCTGGCATCTCAAGCAGCTATGACAACTCTGTTAACTGCTCGAGAAATGCTTCAGTTGCTGGGGCATATGGCATCCACTGTACATGTGGTTCCCTATGCTTGACTCCACATGCGAGCAGCCCAGTGGATCCTAACGTCTCAGTGCACACAGGCTTCGGGTTGCCTGACAGACAAAATCAGAAATTCAACACGTCTCATTTCATCCCTACAGTGGTGGCAATCACCTCCTCATAGGATTTCCTTTCCAGCAGCCACTACACCAAGCCACCTTAACAACAGATGCGTCCAAGTTAGGCTGGGGGCCTCACTTGGAGAATCTCTCCACACAGGGTCTCTGGACCCAGCAGAAGGTTTGTCTTCATATAAACATCCTGGAACTCAGAGCCATCTTCTATGCTCTTCAGGTTTTTCAGGCCCAACTCAGCTACAAGATGGTTCTGGTCCAGACCGACAATCAAGTAGCTATGTTCTATGTGAACAAGCAAGGTGGGACAGGTTCTCAAGCGTTGTGCAACGAAGCTTTACGTCTCTGGGCCTTTGCCAGGAATCTTCAAATCCACCTTCTAGCGGTGCATCTTCCAGGCACGCAAAATCTTTTGGCAGACAAACTCAGTCGAGTACTGCTGCCACACGAGTGGTCTCTTCAGAGCAAGTTACTCGAATTTTTCAGATCTGGGGACATCCAAAGGTAGACCTCTTTGCAAGTCCTCAGAATGCCAAACTTCCCCGATTCTGTTCCAGAATTCCGGCTCTGAACTGTCAGGCAAGGGATGCTTTCCACCTCCACTGGGGTCAAGACTTCCTCTATGCCTTCCCACCCATTCCCCTCATTCCCAAAACTCTGTTCAAGCTTCAGAGAGACAGGGGTCATATGATCCTCATAGCCCCACGTTGGCCACGACAAATGTGGTATCCTCTGCTTCTACGTCTCTCTCAAGCCAGACCTCTGGAGTTGGGATATGCTCCAGATCTGCTTTCCCAGGAGAATGGGACGCTACTGCACCCAAATCCTCAGTCTCTACACCTCAGGGCATGGCTCCCGAGAGCCTAGAATTCCAGGATATCAGCCTTTCTCAACAGGTAAAGGATATCCTTTTGGCTTCAAGAAAACCTTCCACAAGGCGAGCCTACGCCTTCAAGTGGAAAAGGTTTTCTATCTGGTGTTTTAAAAAGGAGCTTAACCCTTTTTCAGTGCCAGTGGAGGTGTTACTAGGGTATCTCCTCCATTTATCATCCTCTGGTCTTAAGACCAATTCAGTAGGAGTCTACCTTAGTGCCATTGCTGCTTTCCACAAGCCCTTAGATGGACAACCTGTTTCCTCTCATCCTCTTGTAGCAAGGTTTATGAGAGTTCTACTCTTGACTAAACTTCCCATTAAGCCACTGCCCATGGCATGGGATTTGAATCTTGTCCTTGGGAAGCTCATGAAACCGTCCTTTGAGCCTCTGGCCACTACATCTCTAATGTTTCTTTCTTGGAAAGTAATCTTCCTAATTGCTCTCACTACTGCGAGACGCATCAGTGAGCTCCAGGCTTTAGTGGCTGATCCTCCTTATACAAGGTTCCACCATGATACGGTAGTTCTTAGAACTCACCCACATTATTACGCTGACGATATCTTTCTTCTTTATCACACTAACTCTGTCTCCCCCGATATTACCGCCTTCAACAATTGTCTCTCCTCAGTAGCATCCTGGCTTTCCTCCAACTTCTTGCATATCAATCTCTCTAAAACCTCTGCCATCTGGTTCACTGCCGGTAGTCCTGCCCCTTCCCTCATTCCACTGCTCTCTTCCGTTCCAATCCCCATCGTCACCTCTCTACGCTACCTTGGTGTGACCCTCTACTCCTCCCTATCGTTCAAAGCACATATCTCATCTGTAGTTCAGCGCTGCTTTCTCACCCTAAGACAACTCCGATCTGTACACCCTTTCCTCTCTTTCTCCGCTATGTCCACCCTCCTCATCTCCCTAGTTGTCTCCCGCCTCGATTATTGTAACGTCTCTTTAGCTGGTCTCCCCCAATCCCAACTTCAGCGTCTGCAATGAGTCCACAACACTGCTGCCCGTATCCTCACTTGCTCTTCCCGTTTCGACCATATCACCCCTCTTCTCATTCGCCTGCACTGGCTTCCAATTCCCTTCCGTATTCAGTACAAATTTCTTCTTTTTGTTCACAGGTCTATTCATACTGGCACTCCCCTTTACCTTGCCGATCTGATCCACCTCCACACTCCCTCCCGTTCCCTCCGCACTATCTACATGAACCGCATAACCTTACCCTCCCCATCCCAGGCCCACCTAGAAACCACCCGTTCCTCTGCCTTTTACATCCTTGGTCCCTGCCTATGGAACTCGCTACCCACAGACTTCCACTTGGAACTCTCATTTAAAACATTTAAGGCAAATCTAAAAACCCATCTCTTCTATCTAGCTTTTGACCTCTCTCCACCCCCCCCCCCCCGTGCCCCTTTTCACCACCCCCATGATGTTGTTTTCCCTTGTTTCTGTTACTATAATCTAGCCTCGACCTTTTACCCTTCTCTCTTCTTTCCTATTACACTATGGCATTCCTTTCCTAATTTTCTAAGCAGCCTTTTGTATATTGTAAACCGCTCAGATGCTATTGTGATGGGCGGTCTATTAAGTTCCCAATAAACATAAACATAAACATTTTATGCCAAAGGTGGTTTTGCCCTTTCATTTAAACCAGTCGGTTTATCTTCCTTTATTTTTCCCTAAGCATCATGCTTCCAATGCAGAAAGGAACCTGCACACTCTAGATTGTAAAAGAGCCTTGGCCTTTGCATTCAGAGAACTAAGCAACATTGAAAGTCTTCCCAGCTCTTTGTTGCCTTTGACTAGTCATTTTGGACTACCAGTTTTCAAACAAACTTTGTCCAAATGGATTGCAAATTGCATATCCTTTGCTTATGAAAGCAAAGGATTTTCTCTTGAAGGTCATGGCACAGCTCACAATGTGGGAGCAAGCCTCTATGGCTAACCTTCGCTCAGTGTCCATTGGCGACATCTGTAGAGCAGCCACTTGGGTTTCAGTACACACCTTTGCAGCTCACTACTGCTTAGACAAGGACTCCCATCGGGATGCCTCATTTGGTCAAGCAGTACTCCAGCATCTCTTTCAGACTTAGAACAACTCCTACCCGCTGTCCTAGGTTTCGATGCCAGAGATCCATGGGAGGAAGCATGACCCATCTCAACCTGGATTTCACAGCTTTTTGGGGTCATCTCCCTGGCATCTTTCAGCTGGGGAGTCCCCATATGTGAAGACTTAATTCCTGCTGTTCCCAGAGATCACCTGTAACAGGCGAGTAACTACGCTTTATCCACAGAGCATATAAAGAAGGAGCCATGGTAATTCAATCCAAGGAATAATATGTTATAGAGGTTGAGCGTCAACCAACAAATAGGCATTATTATGATCAATTCACAAGATCCAACCAAAGAAGTGTTGAATAAATTTGAATCACTGGTTAAATATGGGAATTCTAAGGTATATTTGACCTCCAAGGAAACACAATACTTGATTAATAAAACTCCATCTTGTCCTAACTTTAATACAGTACCAAACATTCATAACTGTCTGCAGAAGCCATCTGGGAGACCTAGAGTGGCAGGCAATAATTCAGTATTGGAACTAATATCTGGTATTTTTTTTGGACAAATTATTGAATCCCTTAGCCAGACAAGTACTATCCTATCTGAAAAGATACTAACCACATGTTAACTTTATTAATGGAAATGCGGGATGCTTTACCAACTGACATATTAATAACTTTGGATATAAAAACATTACATAATAATGTAGATCAAAAAGAGGCAGTAAATGTGTTGATGAAATTGCATTGGAAAGATATTTTATCATCTCGTCTCCCGAAATCATACATTTTGAATCTTCTAAAAATTGTTTTGGGAGAGAATTATTTTTGCTTTAATAATTAATATTACCAAAAATTATAAGGCATAGCGACGGCGGCTACTATAACGCAGAGGATAGATAGACTGTATGTAGCAGCGTTTGAAGAACAATATCTATATCCATCGGAATGGATACAATATATAATAATCTGGAGGACATTTTTGGATGACATATTTTGTCTATGGAGAGGACCTCAGAAGAAGTTGGAAGCATTTTCACATTGGATCAATACTTGAAAAAACAATTTACAATTGTTACGAGTAGTTTGAAATCCATGTCATTTCTGGATATTAAAATCAGTAAACAATGAAACAGCTGATGTACAACTTATATGAGAAAGAAGATGCAAATAATAGTTTACTCTATTTTACTAGTCACCATCCGTATATTTATTTATTTAATGGTATTTCTATCCCGCCTTTTCCTTTAATCAAGGCGGTTACACAGCAAACAATCAGTGGAAGTGGTACTTGGGTTCAGTGTGTGCATCATGTACAGTGAAAGTGTGTGTGTGTGGGTGGGTTGATTAGTGTGCGCTATTTACAGCATGAGCTTTATACAGGGAAAGTGTAAAGAGCGTGCAGATAAGTTGTTAGTCCATGGTTGTAGCACTCATTGTGTGTTCGGTCCGTAGTGCTCCAGGAATAGCAGAGTCTTTAGTTGTTTCCTAAAGTCCTTAGTGTCTTCCTTGGCTCACAGTTCGTCCAGGAGTGAGTTCCACATGCCAGGTGCTGCCAGTGACAGTGCTCTTCGTGCGGTGGATTTGCATGCTTTTGTGTAGTCTTTTGGGGTATTGATTATGTCTGATGTGGCTTTTCTTCTGGGTCTGGTACTGGCATCGGGTTGTATGAGGGGTTGAAGGCTGTGGGCAGAGTTCCTGTGTTTGATCCTGAATATGTTTAGGATTGTCTTGTATTTTATGCATGAGTTGATTGGGAGCCAGTGTAGGTCTTTTAGTATGGGGGTGATGTGGTCTTGTTTGGATGCACCGGCTATTATTCATGCTGCCGTGTTTTGGACCATTTGTAGTGGTCTGAGTGACTGTTTTAACATGCCTGTATAGATCGGGTTGCAGAAATCAAGTATGGGCGTTATTAGAGCTTGACAGACTGTACAGAAGTGCTCGTGTGTGAGGAGTGGTTTGAGGCGTCTGATTATTCTCATTTTGAAGTATGCGTTTTTGGTGGTTCTGCTGATGTGTGATTGAAAGTCTAGCCTCTTATCGAGTGTTACTCCGAGATATTTCACCTCGTTTTTTAGTGGTATGGATGCATTGTTGACCTTGATGGAGGGTGGCGGGCTGAAGCTGTTGTTTCGTGTGATGAGCAGTGCTTCTGTCTTGTTGTAATTTGTGGTCAGTTTGTTGTCGTGTAGCCAGTAGGACATGTTGTTTAGACAGTCTGTTATTCTGGTGTAGTCTGGGTTGTCGAGGTTAACTGGGGTGTATATCATGATGTCATCTGCGTATATGGTGTAGTGTATCTTGTGCTCTTTTATGATGTTGCAGTTTGGTTGTATGTAGAGGTTGAATAGTAGTGCGGATAGGGCGGAGCCTTGTGGTACTCCTTGCTTGATCTTTGCTTGTTGAGATGTGTTGGGACCGAGCTTGACCTGGAACTTTCGGTCAGTTAGGTAAGAGTTGAACCATCTTAGGGTGGTGCCATTTATTCCGATGCTCTGTAGTCTGGTTAGGAGGATTTTGTGGTCCACTGTGTCGAAGGCAGCTGATATGTCTAGGAAGATCATTAATGTTCCTTTTTTGTGGTTGTCTATGGTTTGAAATATGTCGTTGAGTAGGTATAGCAGTAGAGTTTCGACTCCGTGGTTTGGACGGAAGCCGTGTTGGTGTAAGTCCAGCAGGGCATGAGTGTCAATATGGTCCTGGAGTTGGTGTTGTAAGGCTTTTTCTATGATCTTTGCCATTAGTGGTATGCTGGAGATTGGCCTGTATGCTGCTGGGTTGCTCTTGTCTAATGTGAATTTCTTTGGGATTGGTCGTATGGTAGCTAGCTTCAATTGGTCTGGCATGATACCTTGTGTCAGAGAGTTGCGTACTATGTTGTGTATGGTGTTTATGTAGCTGTCCTATGAAGCCTTGATCCAGGTTACCAGGCATGGGTCTGTTGGCGCGGTGCTTGTGTTGAGCGCTGTGATGATGTCTGCCAGCTGTTTTGTGGATAGGGTGTTGAATTTCTCCCAAGTTGTGGTGATTCTGGTCGGTCTGGTAGTTCCGTTTGTAGGAGCTTGTGGTCTAGCGTCCAATTTCTCTTGTAGGTGATCTGCGAAGGCTTGTGAGTCAATCTTCACGTCTTTTTTGGGATTGGGTTAATTTGTTAGGTTTTTTACTATAGGTTAAAAATAGGTTTACCAACAAGTCAATTTTTGTGTCTTCGGAGGATATGCTTATGTAGAGGAGTATAAAAAACAAGCAGTTGGATTGATATTGTGATATGTTCAAAGGGGATATCCGAGAAAAATAGCAAGACAAGCTTATTTGAGAGGACTTTATGCTAAAAGGAACCTTTTGTTACTTGGATCAATATGAACAGAAAATGAGACTCCTTTGGTATGTGTGTTGCCTTTTTCAACGTGGGCATCAACTGTAGCTTCAATCATTTATAGACACTGGTCAGTTTTGCTATTGCATACTTGCTTTGCAGAAAGCCAGTAGTAGCATACCAAAGGGGCAAAAACATTGCAAATTATGTATGTCAATCAGTAGTTTGGCAACATCAGATGGAGGGAGAAGGGACATTTTTTGGCCATTATCCTTGCAATGAATGTGAGTTTTGCGATATGACATTAGAGGGAGAAAATTGGATAGCTTATCCCTCTAATAGGAAAGTCAGATCATGGAGGCGGACCAATTGTAAAACCTCTTGGATAGTATATATCATAGAATGTCCTTGTCGATTAAGTTATGTGGGACGTACATCTAGAACAATAGTTCAGCATTTAAGAGAACATCATTCCCGATTAAATAGAAAGGTAGTTGGAGCACTGTTAGATCATTGTGAGCAGAAAGCACATACATTTGTGGATCTTCGGTGAAGAATTATTGATGAGGTCCCTGAGGAATAGACAGCGGGTAATTGTCAACAACATCTCAATTATTTAGAACAGTTCTGGATATATACATTAAATATGGTAGTGCCAGGAGGCTTGAATAATCAGCTGGTCTGGTATACGTTGATCTGATTGGAGTAGTGCAGAGGAAGTGTCTTGCTGACATATGATCTTTGAAGAAATGCCATGGCCTTTTAAAAATAGGAGTGAGGTTATCCCTGTAATAGCATAAGAGCCGGGATTGCGTATAGAAGCCGAGACTGCCTATGCAAGAATAACATTGCCAGAGGAGCAGCTGAATCACGAGTGAAAGGATCAGAAATTGAATGAGTGCTACTTTCCAGGATAGAGCATTTGCCTGCCAGTTAAGTGAACATTTTATTGTAAAATACAACGCTATTGCCCTGATAGTGTTTGAATAACTATTATGGGATACTAGATAACATCAGGATTGTTGTGGCTCACAATTTGTGTAGCTATTGAAAGCATTATATCAAATAGGAGGCTGTCATACTTTGGAAGGCCATTATTCAAACATATTGAGCAGAACAGTACTATCCGCAATGATATATCTGTCTTCAAATGAAAGATTTTGTGTATATAATTCCAGACCTCTCCCCAGAAAATCTTTACTGGGGGACAGTTATATATCATATGTGTCAAGGTTCCAACTTTCTTGATTGCAGAAGACCTGTTCTAAGCATTTGTAATGGACCCCAAAAGGCATGCTGGGCCAGAAAAAAAAGTGATTGTGAAAGGCTACTGGACCGAGTGGGCCCCAACAGGTGATTCCAGAATGTCGCCCTATTGATATCATCTATGGCAATGCCTGTCTCAAACTCCCAGATTCTATATAACTCCAAAAGAGCAAAGCCTTTATGATCATTTAATAACCATAATAATCAGATGTAATTCACCCTCCAGCTTTAACTCTTTCACATAGGAAGGGCAAATCCAAGGGGGGACAGATCCCCTGGGACCAGGGAGTGTCCTGTGTCAGATTCAAAGAGACAATTCTGCATGCCTGAGATGGCAATAACCCAAGAATTGACATCAGATAATCTGGAGAAGCAACTTCACCATCCACCAACACTTGGCCCATGCAGTGGATACCTTTTTTTATCCATCCTTTCCAGAAGAGTTTCCTACCACTGATCCTTTCTAGTGGGTTGAACCACAGTGAAGACTTTGCAGAGATTGAATATGGAGATGTATAGCAGATATCAAGATCTCTCATGGCACTAGCAGTTCTAACAGGAGATTGTCTAGTTTAGAGCGAAATGCATTCAATGTTGGCAATACTGTCAACAGAAATGGCTTTGCGAATATTTTTTTCATTACAAGTCATGGCGAATTAGAGTTTTCGTCAAGCCATTCAGCACCATAGCTCAGGAGAACGGCAGTATGGTAAGTCTTAAAATCATAAAATTTAACCTCCTCCCCATTCTCTTTGACAACTTTAGGCTGGATAACAGTGGCAGCTCAAGGCAATCTGCTGCTTGAGGCGAAGGAGGAGATGGTGCCTCATCCCCCCCATAGTGTGTGTTGGTGTGTGTGTGTGGGGGGGGGGGGGCTTCTCAGTCAGGGACTGAACCAAACCAAAAAGCTGATTAGATAATATGGAGGAAATGCAAGATGCTTGCACACCAAGGAACTAAAAGAATGAGTGAGAACCACAGCACACTTCATAAAACTAAATTATAACTCCTTTTTATTTTGTTATAAACTGCATTATGGTTCTTGCTTTTTCTTTTTGAACATATATTTCACATCCACAGAACCCCCTCCCTCAACAGTGGGTGCAGAGCAGAACTAGAACATTCATCCACAGAACTCAATATTTAAAAAAAAAAATCTGATTCTGGTCATCTCACTAACAAATATTCTCCAGTACCAGGAATATTGGGAACTAATATAAAACCCTACAAAAGTCACCAAAGCTCTACTAGGCCAAAATCTACCATACCATTACTAGCATAAACTTCCAAAACTCATACTAAAAAAGCAGCACTATAAATACTGCAGCGGGCCCTAGAACATCTAACACCTATTTGAAAAGCTGAACAAGGCAAATTACTACAGTACAGATCCCTGCGTACAGAGTTCATGTTAACAGAACACAGCCTTGGTCACACACCCAGAACACAGACTCTCACCAAGTACAGAATAAGTGATCACAATCTAAAGTAAAATTAAAATATTTAGACCCCTCAAGAAGCCAGACTGCATGCAGTGCAACACCAGATAAGAGAAGCAGTTCCCCATACTGTGTAAACTATAAAGATAGCACAAAATCTAATCACTAAATTGAAAATAAAATTATTTGTTCTGCCTTTGTTGTCTGACCATTTTATTCTCTGGTCATGTCGGTCCTGATCTGAGGCTTCTGCTTTCCTGTCTTCTCTTAGCACTCTATCTGCCATTTCTTGTCTTTTCTTTTGTTTTCTTCACTTCCTTCCAGTCCCAATGCCCCCTAACTGCCAGCCTCCTCCCCATTACCCAGCTACCTACCAGTCCCATTCCCAAATGTCAGCTCCCTACAGTCCCACACCCAGGTGTCAGCTCCCTTCCATCCCTCTTTTTCCCCCCATGTCAGTTCCCTTCCAGCCCCCAACTTATTTATTTATTTATTTATTTAACAGTTTCTTCTATACCGCCCCTTCCAGAGATCAGGGGTGGTTTACATTGAACTAAAATTAACATACTTCCGTACATTTTACATGGAACAAGTTTTAACAATATACACGTTTTGTTACATGGAACATATTCCCATGGAACAACTTCCCCCATATCAGTTCCCTTCCAGCCATCTCCTTCCCCTCTCTATTCCCTTATTCTCCCTCTCCTTCCCCCCATGTCAGTTCCCTTCCAGCCCCCACCTTCCCCCCATGTCAGTTCCCTTCCGGCCATCTCCTTCCCCACTCTCTGTTCCCTTCCAGCCCTCTCTTTCCCTCTCTGTCAGCTCCCTTCCAGCCATCTCTTTCCTCCCATGTCAACTTCCTTCCAGCTCTCTTTTCCCTCTATGTCAGCTTCCTTCCAGCACACCCCCCCCCCCTTTGCCCCTCTGTCAGCTCCGTTCAACACCCTCTCCTTCCCCCTGTGTAGCTCGCTCCTCTCACTGCCGCCACCACCCCCATGTAGCTCGTTCTGCTTTTCTCATCCCCCCCCCCCCGTGTAGTTCGTTCAACTTCTCTCATTCCACCCCCCCCCCTCCTGTGTAGCTCATTCTGCTTTGCTGGTCGTGTCTCCGTAGTTCCGCTTCGGCTGTCTGCGATAGCTTTTAAAATGAAAGGGAACCATGCAGAGCCTCCCGGTGCTATGGGACCTCTGCTGCTGCCACATCCTGCTCTAGTATCACTTCCGGGAGGCTCTGCACCGGTTCCCTTTCATTTTAAAAGCTATCATGGCCGCAGCAGTTTGCATTTTTTTTTAACTGAAGGCAGAGTGAGGCAGCTGTTTTGGGGGCATTTCTGCCTTTCCCCAAAAGTTTGCTGCCTGAGGCCACAGCCTCACTCTGCCTAATTATAGAGCCGCCCCGGTGGATAAAGCTATTCATGGCCTCTTATTCATCCATAAAAATTTGATGAAGACTGTCCACCTGTGTATAGAATGAAGGCTGGCAATACCCCGGTAACATCCCTACTGTATCTTGTATACTGTGCTTGGTAAGACTATCATTTTTATAGTATTCAACCTTCCCCACCAGGACATACATAATGGGGACCAGCGCTGCAGAATGCTTTTCAAATCTTTAAGTATAAGATCACAATTATATTTGATCATATCTGCAGGTTTTGGGCAAAAAAACCCTCCCAAATATTTGATCCTCTGAGGTGCCCACTGAAAGGGAAATATTTTAAAATCCTCCTGCATGAAGAGATCATTCATTGAGAGTAATTCTCTTTTGGTCCAGTTGAACTTGAAGCCTGAAAAAATGGTGAATCTGCTTACTAATTCCAACAGCAGATGGAAGCAGTGTGCGTTATTAGGAAGAGTAAAACATTATTATATCAAATAGGAGGTTGTCAGAAAAACTCCAAGTTATCAATGTCCCTGTTTTTTTGTGTAAATATTTTGTTAAAAGTTGATAATAACTCAAATACAACAATCTCCAATCCTCCCCTTTCCAAAAACTTTGGAGAGATGACAAAAAGAAACTCCAAAATAACATTATAGTGTAAACATATGTATGTAGAAGCATTCATGTCTCCGCTAACCCAGATAAGTAGATAGATATTTAAAATTTTCTAATAAGCAATCAGATAATAGCATGAGAGACATTTTCGTGCCATTCTTCTCTGTTAAACTCCCATTCCCAAACAGTTATTACAATGCATAATGCAAGATAATAAGGTATATTGAACAAATCCAAATCAAATCAATTGAAAAGGACATCATAGAAGAATACACCCCATTCTAAGCTCTCTAAGGAACTCAAACCAAGTCGGAGAGCCTACATTATGAATGTTAAGAACCAACCTAAACCCAAGTTTTTTTACTCTCCCCACCCTTCCCCTCTCCCCCTCCCCTCCTATATCTCCAACCCTACTAGCGTAATATCATCAGAAAGAACCTAACCTCTATAATAAAGGAAAATGGAGTCAGGCTATGGAGAAGTAGGCCCAACTCAATGAGTCCGAATAAGGCTAGCAGTCGCAAACAAGACCCAAAACAGGGGTAGTGAGTTGTGGGGTGACATCCAGGTCACAAAGAAGCCTAAATTTGTAATGGAAGAAACCAGGCCCAAAGACACTCCAGCTTATCTGCTTGTCCTCTTAATTCATCTGTCAATTTTTCCATTTTATATATGTCTCAAACTTTCATCATCTACTCTTTGAGAGGGTGCAGTAGGTCTTTTGAACAGTGGCTGACAACAGAACATGCTGCTAACAGCAAACAATTTATCAATCTAGTTATATCAGGAGGTATAGACTCCAAACAGACGTTTCCTAATGCACAGTATTCCAGTAAGTGACGAGGAAATGCCCATAGTAACATAGTAGATGACGGCAGATAAAGACTGGTATGGTCCATCTAGTCTGCCCACTAAGATGGCAAGAGTAGGTGCACCTGCCCTTCCGTGTAGGTCACCCCTCCCCATGTCTTTGTTTAGGGGTGAGCCCACCGCTCCATGTAGGACACTCCTGTTTGTTGAGAAATTAGATAGTTAAGTTTATTTTGATTTTATCCTGTTGCTGTAAAGGGATCCACTGTGTCTGTCCCATGCCATTTTGAATTCTGTCACTGTATTTGCCCCACCACTTCCATCGGGAGGGCATTCCAAGCATCCACCACCCTTTCAGTGAAAAAGTATTTCCTGACATTGCCTTTCAATTTACCCCCTTGCAGCTTCATGTTATGCCCTCTAGTTTTACAGCTTCCTCGTCTTTGGAAGAGGTTTGTTTGTTCATTAATTCTCTTTTAAGTATTTAAAAGTCTGAATCATATCTTCCTATCCCTCCTCTCCTCCAGAGTGTACATATTTAGGTCTTCCTCATACGAGGGTTGCTATTTATATTTCTGGCCTTAGCAACAGTAAGTGTTGCCAGGCGCCATTCAATGGTTCCATTGGAACACTGACATTGTTGAACATAACCTTATTCATAACATTTTAGCATTTGAGAGCGATTTGTTGTTTACAGTAACTTGAAAAATTCATCTCAGTGAAAAATGGAATTAACTTGTGAACATTTTCGTGCGATTATTTTTCATAACTTTTGACGTGGATTATCAAAACAAGAGTGCATCGATGAACTTAATTTTTTATACGGCGATAAAGCACCATCCTACAGCACTGTAAAAAACTGGTATAATGAATTCAATCATGGCCGACGTTCGCTCCAGGATGAATTCCGTCAGGGTCGTCCAAAATCGGTTGTTGTGCCAGAAAATATCGATGCTGTGTGTGAATTGATAAAGCAAGATCGTCATGTGACATACCGTGAGATTGAGGCATCTTTGGGCATTAGTATGACAAGCATCAATAAGATATTGCATGATCATTTGGCCGTAAAAAAGATTTGTTCGCGTTGGATCCCGCATAATCTGACAAACGCTCAAAAGAAGGCTCGTGTCGATTGGTGCAAGGAAATGTTGAAAAAATATGTTCAAGGTGCATCAAAGACTGTGTATAACATCTACACAGGTGACGAATCATGGATCTATGCATATGAGCCCGAAACAAAACAGCAATCGACTGTATGGGTCTTCCAAGACGAGCCAAATCCAACAAAAGTTGTTCGCGGAAGAAGCACATTGAAGCAAATGGTTGCCTGTTTCTTCGGCATTACCGGTCACGTGGCGACAGTGCCGTTAGAGCAACGTAGGACGGTCAATTCTGAATGGTACATGACCATTTGTTTACCAGAAGTCTTCGGAGAAATTCGGAAAAAGTCGAAGAAGAGGCGAATAATTCTTCATCATGACAATGCGAGCTCTCACACATCGGCTCAAACAAAGGAATTTTTGACCGGCCAAAACATCGAATTGATGGGTCATCCACCGTACAGCCCTGATTTGGCACCCAATGACTTCTTTTTATTCCCGCACATCAAAAACAAATTACGTGGTCAACGATTTTCAATACCCGAAGATGCGGTTGATGCATTCAAAACGCATGTTTTGGAGTTACCTCAATCGGAGTGGAAAAAGTGCTTCGAAAATTGGTTCAAATGCATGCAAAAGTTATTGATCTTCATGGAGAATATTTTGAAAAACAATAAAACCAATTTCGATCATAAATATTTGTTTTTTCATTATTAGGCCAGAAATATAAATAGCAACCCTCATAAGGCTTCTGACGCAGGCTCCAAATCATTTTGATCGCCTTCCTCTGAACCGTTTCCAGTCTTTTTACATCCTTTGCAAGATATGGTCTCCAAAACTGAACACAGTATTCCAAGTGAGGTCTCAACAGTGACTTATACAGTGGCATTAGTACCTCTTCCGTTCTGCTGGTAATTCCTCTTTGTATGCAACCCAACATCCTCCTGGCTTTTGCCACTGCCTTGTCGCACTGTTTTGACACCTTGAGATCCTCAAAAATAATTACACCAAGGTCCTTCTCCTGGTCTGTACACACCAACCTCTCGCCCCCTATCACGTACATTTCCCTTGGATTTCTGCTTCCCAAGTGCATGACACTGCACTTCTTCACATTAAATCTTAACTGCCAAGCATTAGACCATTCTCCCAGCTTTTGTAGATCTTTCCTCATGTTATCCACTCCCTCAGGGGAGTCCACTTTGTTTCTCCATCATTAATCCTCCACTCCAAGGTTACAAGATGGTGATTAGAAGGACCTATTCTCCCAATACAAACTTGTGGAATCTGGGATAATAGCGACTTAGAGACAAGCCACATATCAAGAAGGGAGTAAGAACGATATACAGGGGAAAAGAAAGTGTAGTCCCATTCCCCCGGATGCAGTAACCTCCATGAATCTTCCAAATTTAAGTCCGAAGTTAAGGTAGATAAAAGCTGGAAGTACACGGAGGGTGCTATAGTTCTACCCAATCTATCCAAATCTGAGAACACACAGTTAAAATTGCCTCCCATAGACATTTCTTCCAGAGCATGATTCTTAAGCACAACGAGAAGTTCCATCAATGATTTAACTATGTCCATGGGAAGAATGTAAACATTTACGAAAGATATCACTATATCATGTATCGAGCCAGAAAGCACAAGAAAGCGACCTTGAGGATTCTGATATTGACCAGAAAGCTTAAAGGGACAGTGCTTGGAAAATAGGATGGCTACTCCCCACTTATGAGCGGTAAAGCCAGAGGTGAAGACTTGAGGAAACTTTGAGGAAATCAAGCGAGAATGAGCTTCAGAAGCTAAATGTGTTTCTTGGAGGAAAACTACATCTGCATGCTCTCTATGTAATTGATCCAACACTCTCCATCTTTTAATTGGATGATGGAGCCCTCTAATATTCCATGAAATTAATTTAATCATGGAGTCAATAAGAACATAGCTGAAGATAATTTAAACTGCGACCCCTCAACACCCCTGCCCAAGGATACCAATGTTTCCCGGCATTAAATGAATATACCACACAGGCCAATCCTTCAATAGATATATAGGTTCTATCCCTCCCAACATACTGCCCCCCCACCCTTCCCTCCCCTCCCCACACCCCCCCCCCCATAGTAAAACCCCTGGTCTTGAATTTAGAGAACCAAAATTCCCACAACCAACTTAATGTAGTTATTAGGGGTATGAAAGCCCCTGAAGTAGGAGACAAATGAGGAAACAAAGACATCCTGCCCTATTAGCCCCCCTGCCCTTCTGAAGCCATCCTGGACTCCCCGCAAGAACAAGATTCCCACCACCCAAACTCTGTGTTCCGACCTAGCTATTTGACAGCCGTCATTAAGGTTACCCCTATACTAATCAAACTGGCAAAGTATAAACCTACATCAAGCTATCCTGTGGGCAGAGCTATACACCAACTTCTATTTTAAGGACATGCACATTACAAACTTTGTATAACAATGAATAAGGGTTAGCGCAATAACGCTATCCTATCGCAAGTCACAGTGGTGCTACAATGTCCATCGCTTTGCTCATCCCTTCATCTGGCTCAGCTTCTGACTGGCATCATGAGCGTGGAATTTTTCTACACTTGGGAGTAGAGACTTCCCACTCAGATTGCATGCTTCTCTCGCATGGGGTGCGATTCCCCTCGTACTGGATTTGGTCCAGAAAATCCATGCATGCTGATAGGTCAGAAATCTTTTGTACAGTATTGTTCTACTTAAAAACTAGCGTGAAAGGAAAGTTCCAATGATATTTAATGAATTTTGCTTGTAACATCTGAGTAAGTGGTTTGAAACTACACCGTCGCTCCATTGTGAATGGAGATAAATCCTGGTAGATTTGAAGTTTCCAATCTTGGAAAGGTATCGTATGTTTACCCTTGAGGATTCGCAAGAGTGCAGCCTTGTCCTCGTAGAAGCTGAAACAAACTATAATCGGACGAGGGCGTGAGTCTCCATTTGATCTAGAGCCTCCACTCCTATGTGCTCTCTCTAGCCTAACAGGGCTTGATACACCAGAAATACATGAAGCATAGATATCTTGCACTATTTCCATGAGGATTTTGTTGTTGCTAGGGGTCTCTGGCAGCCCAAAAATTTGAATATTGTTGCGCCTCTATCTATTCTCTAAATCATTGTTTCGCTCTTTCAAATCCTTGGTGAGTTGCACCAATTTATAGATCTTAGATTGAAATAAGGCCATCACATCAATCTGTTCCCCTATGTTGATTTCATTCTGAGTCACCCAATTATCTAAGGATTTCATATCTGATCGGAGTTCAGAAACTACTTTGGAGAAGTCCATTCGAAAGGCACGTAATTCTTGTAGAACTTCCATCAGGTCAGCTTTGGTTGCAAGCTGCGTTGCTGTAGATGCATCAGGTTGTGGGAGTAGGGAATTAGAGGAAGTCGCCTGCATAGTATGCACGTTTCCAGTTCCCACTCCATCAGGTTTCTGAGAATACTTAGACAACACAACTGCATATGTGTTTTTGGAAGCCATGGTATGTTAGTATTGGAGAGTGGAGTCAAGTCTACATTGCTGGATTGCAGATGTAACAATGGAAAGTAGCCCAGCCTCACAATGAGACAGCACGTGACAAAGAGCCCTCAAGACACTGTTGGACCTTTTAACTGCTTGTGTTTCTTTATTAATAGTGGATCTAAGCCAGAGTGAAAAAATGCTTAATTTGAGGTAATCAAATCCTACTCTTTACCATTAGATGGAGCTCATAACCAATGAATGGATAAAATCCTATTTTCTCCAGGACCAAGCAGGAAGTCAGTCCTCACATATGGGTGATGTTGGCGCCGAAGGAGCCCTCGCGGAGCAATTTCCCCAGCTTTCAAAGAAAGCCTTTGGGAATTGCAGCGCGCATGTGCTGTCCCCTTCCCGCCCAAGGGTGCCATCTTGCTCAGTCTTCTTTTTTCTGCGGAGCCCTACAGACGCTGTTTGTGATCGCCGCTGAAAAAGTTGATTTTATTTACTATTCTTTTCTTGGTTCAACGCCGGATCCTTTTCCCGCCCGGACCCGATACGCCGTATCGAGTCCGTTCTTTATTTTTTCGTTTTTTGTCCTTCGTGACTGGCGTTCCTGCCATTTTTTCTTTTTTCACTGGCAGCCCTGTCTTTTGACCTCGCAGGGGCCCTTTTTTCCCCGATGGCTGCCAGCGGGTTTAAGAAGTGTGATCGGTGTAAGAAACTTATGTCTCTTACCGACACACACGACTGCTGCCTCCGCTGCCTCGGACCCGATCATGACCTGATCATCTGTGGTCCGTGTGGCAAAATGTCCTCAAAAGCATTGAGAAGTCGGCAGCATCAAAGAGAACGAATCTTCTCTGTCTCCGCGTCCGGCCGGGCCCGGACCTCGTCAGAGGCTTCGACGTCCCGGGACTCCGGTCCTGAGCATCTTCGGAGTTCCTCTGAGCGGGGGTCTCCTGCCCGGGAACATCATAGGAAGAAGAAACCCATGAGGGCGGCGTCGGTGGACGCTCCTGGTTCCTCGAGGGCCAGGTTGCATAGCCCCGATAGCCGTCCCGGGTCCTTGGAGTCGGAGTCGGAGAGGCCTTCGAAACATCCTCGTCTCGAGATGGAGTCTCCTGGACACGTGAGTACTGTAGTCCTTGCCTGCTGGGTCTCCTGAGCTCGGACTCAGGTTGACGGCCTTGGAGAGCAGTTTCGCTGCCTTCATGGACCAGCAGCGGGCACTGATCGCTGGCCTCGCCGTTGCATCTGCCCCGACCACCGGGATGTCGACGTCTAAGTCAACCCCGGAGACCGAGCCGATCCTCGAATCCATACGGGCTCGAGTCGATCCTCGGTCGCGGTCTCCCTCGGCCTCCCGTTCGGGACCGAGGTCGTCGACGCCGGCCTCGGCATCAGGGCGTAGGGCATCGTTGTCCGCCCAACCGGAGCCGCTCGATTCCCCCACCGAGGAGTCGGGCTGGGAGACGGCGGACGAAGAGTCCCCAGGTACTTTTCGGACTCGGTGCGTCCCATCGGACTCGCCCGAGTCCGAACCTCGGAGACGGTCCCCCCCCGAGGACACCCGGTTCTCGGTTTTCGTGCGGGATATGGCCAAGGCCTTAGCATTCCCCATGGATCCCGAGGAGGAGTCTCAAGCCGAAGAGCTCGACGCCCTCCAGTATGACTCTCCCCCGAAGGAGGCCTTTACTGTACCGGTTCCTCCGATGCTGGAGCGACTTCTCTTCCACATGTGGGAGAGCCCGGCGTCGGCTCCGGTATTAAGCAAGCGGGTCGATTCCATTTATCGAGTCCGCAAGAGCCCCGGGTTCCAAAAGGCACAACTACCGCACCATTCCATGGTGGTGGAATTGGCCATGCATCGACTCAAGAGTCAAAAGATGCACTCCTTGGTGCCTCCCGGCCGGGAGGCCCGGAACCTGGATGCCCTCGGTAGGAAGTGCTTCCAGGGCTCTATGCTTGCTTGTCGAGTCCAGACCTACCAGCTCTATATGGGCATGTATCTCCGAGACCTGGCAAAAGAAATTGCCGGGTTCTCTGCTGGTCTCTCCGAGGAACCTTTGCAGAGGTTCCAGGCCTTGTCCACTGGTATTCGAGAGTGCTCGAAGTTTATCTCTCGAGCAGCCTACGATGGCTTCGAAGCATCGGCTCGAGTAGCCGGAGCCGGCATCGGTGCCCGCCGACAGGCTTGGCTTCAGTCATCTGACCTCGAGCCATGGGTACAGGACAAGTTGGTCGATGTCCCCTGCAGAGGTGAAAACCTCTTTGGCAAGCCCATGGCTGAAAAGGCTGCACAGATCGAGACCGAGACTCTGACCAGGACTAGGCTGTCCAGAAAAACCTCTGCCCCTTCTCAGAAGAAGAAGGGCTCGGGGAAAAAGCCCTTTTACCCGAGGAAGGCGGCTGCCTATAAACAACACCCTCATTATCAGGCCTCAGCAGCTCCCCAACAGGGTCAGCAGGCCAAGGGACGGGGTAATGGGTCCCGTAGGCAGCAGGCCCCCAAGCCCACAACACCGGCCCCTGCTCAGCAGGGTGGGGGTTTTTGACTCCATCAGCATAGCCTCTTCCCCTCCGCTGGTTTCTCTCAGCACAGGGGGCCGGCTGGTCCACTTTGCCCACAGGTGGTCAGCCATCACATCAGATACCTGGGTGCTTCGTATAGTTCAAAAAGGCTATCTTCTACACTTTCACCAAGTACCTCCCTCCTACTTTCCAGGGGAGCCTCCAAGACTCCCTCTGCACAGGGACTTACTCCTTCAGGAGTTAGCAAGTCTTCTTCAGGAACAGGCTGTGGAACCGGTGCCCCATCAACTGAGAGGTCAAGGCTTTTATTCCAGGTACTTCCTGATACCAAAACGAACAGGAGGCCTCAGACCCATCCTGGACTTGCGAAACCTCAACAAGTTCCTGGCAAGGGAAAAGTTCAAGATGCTTACCCTTGGAATCCTGCTGCCCTACCTCCAGCAGGGAGACTGGCTATGCTCCTTAGATCTAAAGGATGCCTATACTCACATCCTTATTCATCCAGACCACAGACAATATCTCAGGTTTGTTGTGGGAGGAAATCATTACCAGTACAGAGTACTGCCCTTTGGCCTATCCTCCGCCCCCAGGGTGTTCACCAAATGCCTAGCAGTGGTGGCGGCCTATCTAAGACTTCAAGGCCTTTTTGTATTTCCGTACCTGGACGACTGGCTCATCAGGGCCCAGTCTTCCCAAGAGGCCACTCAGGCTACTCATCGCACTGTGACTCTGCTCCAGCACTTGGGATTTGTCATAAACTTCGCAAAGTCCACTTTGCTCCCCTCTCACAATCTCGAATTCATCGGCGCAAGGTTGAACACACTTCAGGCGCGGGCCTTCCTGCCTCTAGACAGGGCCCACAGGCTAATGGATCTCGCCAGCCACTTTCGCAGCAATTCCCTGGTCTCTGCCAGGCAATTTCTGAGACTGCTCGGCCATATGGCTTCCACGGTCCATGTGACCCCCATATGCCCGCCTGAACATGCGACCTGCTCAGTGGTGCCTTCACACTCAATGGCATCAGGCCACAGGGAGCCTAGCGGACTCAGTACAGGTTTCTGACCTGCTGGTCTCTGCGGTGGTGGCTTCATCTGCCAAACCTAGTGCTGGGAGTGGATTTTCAATCTCCTCCGCCTTCTCAGGTGCTGACAACCGATGCTTCTCTCCTGGGTTGGGGAGCACATTGCCAAGGGACATGTACTCAAGGCCTCTGGACTCCTTGGGAGTCTGCTCAGCAGATAAACTTCTTGGAGCTCAGAGCCATTCGCCTAGCTCTGAGAGCCTTCTCCCACCTCACGTCTCACCAGTCTGTGCTGGTCCAGATGGACAATCAAGTTGCTATGTTCTTCGTGAACAAACAAGGAGGCACAGGCTCCTTCCTTCTCTGTCAGCAGGCACGAAGACTGTGCTCTTGGGCCGTCCTTCACGGCATCCTCCTCAAAGCTGTCTATCTCCCAGGTCAAGAAAATTACCTGGCAGACAAGCTGAGCAGGATCCTCCAACCTCACGAGTGGAGATTAGATCCATTGGTGGTTCAGTGGATCTTTCTCAAGTGGGGCCTCCCCACCATGAATCTATTTGCCAGTCCCCTGAACAGGCAGCTTCCCAGATTCTTCTCTCGACAACCGCATCCTCTCAGAGTAGCGGCAGATGCTTTTCTGATTCCATGGTCCACAGACCTCTTGTATGCCTTTCCTCCCATGCCACTGGTGTCTCGGACACTCTTCAAAGTTCTCAGAGACAGAGCCTTGCTGATCCTAGTGGCTCCCCGGTGGCCGAGACAACCCTGGTTCCCGCTTCTAATGCAGCTGGCGGTGGACACTCCTCTTCCTCTGGGGTTTCAACCCGATCTCCTGTCACAGGATCATTGGACTCTCCTACACCCCAACCTCCGGTCCCTTCATCTGATGGCCTGGCTGCTGAGAGGGTAGTCCTTGCTCCCCTCCTGCTGCTCGGGAGGTGGAAGAGGTCGTCTTGGCCTCCAGGCGGCCTTCCACCCAGAAGTCCTATGCTCTTAAGTGGCGTCGGTTCTCTGTGTGGTGTGCTCAGCAGTCTGAGAATCCCTTCTTCTGCTTAGTGGCAGTGATCTTCAATATTTGCTTTACCTCTCCAATCTTGGCCTTAAGTCCAACTCTGTCAGGGTCCACCTCAGTGCTCTCTCTGCGCATCACACACCGGTGGATGGCAGGCCTCTTTCCAGCCACCCTTTGGTGGCTCGTTGTCGCCGAGGCCTCCTTCTGCTTAAGCCTCCTTTGCGTCCACCAGCCCCTGAATGGGATCTGAATGTGGTCTTACAGCGGATTACTTGTCCGCCCTTTGAACCTATGGCTACCTGCCCTCTTCGTTTTCTTTCCTGGAAAACCTTATTCTTGGTAGCCCTTACCTCTGCTTGGCGCGTTAGTGAACTGCAGGCCCTAGTGTCTGATCCTCCTTACACTAGGTTCTACAGGAATAGGGTAGTCTTACGGACTCACCCTAAGTTTCTTCCAAAAGTGGTTTCTCCTTTTCATCTCAACCAGGAGGTGGTTCTTCCGACCTTCTTTCCCAGGCCGCACTCCAGCCGGGCTGAAATGGTCCTGCACTCCCTGGACTGTAGGAGGGCCTTGTCCTTCTACCTTGACCGTACGCGGGAGCATAGGAGGGCTGTTCAGCTCTTTGTTTCTTTTGACCCCAATAAATCGGGGCTACCTGTCTCCAAGCGTACTTTGTCCATGTGGGTAGCAGACTGTATCGCCTGGGCTTATGGGGCAGCCGGCCTCTCATTGGAGGGTCGAGTCACAGCTCATCGTGTCAGGGCGAAGGCTGCGTCAGTGGCTCATCTCCGCTCTGTTCCGTTGGCAGACATCTGCCGGGCTGCTGCTTGGTCTTCAAGCCAGACTTTTGCGGCCCATTACTGCCTGGAGAGGGAGTCCCGCAGGAACAGTGCTTTCGGTCAGGCAGTCCTCCATAATCTCTTTGAGGTTTAGGCAACTCCTACCCTCCGGCCCTGGTGTTGGGCTACCGGTCGGGGGCGTTTTCAGAGAAGATTCCTTCCTTCTGTGCTACTGAGCTAGAGGGAGCTCATTTTTCCGCTTGAGGTCTCCGGTAGCCTTAAGCTAGGGAGTCCCATATGTGAGGACTGACTTCCTGCTTGGTCCTGGAGAAAGAGTAGTTACTCACCTGTAACAGGTGTTCTCCAGGAGCAGCAGGAATCAGTCCTCACAACCCTCCTTCCTCCCCTTGGAGTTGCAGTCCTATCATTTCGTTTTTGCTAATTTTTGCTGTCTTTTAGCTATGTCATCAGACTGAGCAAGATGGCACCCTTGGGCGGGAAGGGGACCGCGCATGCGCACTGCAATTCCCAAAGGCTTTCTTTGAAAGCTGGGGAAATTGCTCCGCGAGGGCTCCGTCGGCGCCGATGTCACCCATATGTGAGGACTGATTCCTGCTGCTCCTGGAGAACACCTGTTACAGGTGAGTAACTACTCTAACTGAGTATTCAGAGCTGATAAGACATGGACAGCACACAGATACTCGCCAGCACAGAAAACTCCTTCTCGGCAGCACCACTAAGAAACAGAGAAGAGGTGTAGATGATGTAAGAGGAGAACTGCACAAGAAATCCACAGAAGAATCTCCCTCAGAGAACCATTCATGGGGGGCTCCGTGGTCACCAGAAATGTTGCTTTCCCACTCGAGGCAAACATCTCTGCATTTCAAAGATGCATTCCAGAAACATGTGGCAATGGTTGCACCACCAGGTTCCATCAGATCTAAGCGGGAGGACGAACTAGCATGAAAAGGAGACAGTTCCCACGTCTCAATGTTCACTCTGCACTTGATCCCACCAGATGAGGAAGCGACCACCAAGTTCCACCAGATCTAAGCGGGAGGGCGAACTAGCATGAAAAGGAGACAGTTCCCATGTCCCAATGCACTCGATCCCACCAGATGAGGAAGTGTATCAGCACTGCTTAGACTGCAACTTACAGGTATTTATCAAGGGGCCCCGACACTTTCAGCTTCATACAGCCCGTTATTAATTTTGCTGCAATCATTTAAATGCTGTGGGGCATAAGCAGGGAAGCTAAGATCGGGTGGCATAGGATGCGGTTGGAGGTAACGGTGACCCTGATTGATTACCAAGAGCAGGGGACTTACTGGATTGATGGTCTGGTCGCGGCAGCGTAGTTAACTGTAGCAGGGCTTTTCTTCACAGAGGCATCAGAAGTGCAGATGGCATATTCCGAGCAGGAAAAATAGTTAATTTATTAGCTTGGGTGTTCGGATCTGCAAAGCTTTAAAAAGCAATGTGAGAGAAGCACATATGCCATTTCTTTTGAGGCAATTAACAAACCCCCAAGTCAGTGATTACAATAAAGTCCTAATGAAATCAAAATCACCAAAAAATGCAGACACTCTTAAATCTATCTAGTTTTTTGTTGGATAATTCAGCAGAACAGATTTTCCCTCTCTCGAATGCTGATAATATCCATTTTAATCAGTAAAGCTCTAAAAGCACAAAATTCACACTTATGATAAATTGCAACTTGAAAAATGCAACCAAATCCATTCAAGGTGACTCCCAAATCACGACGTGCACATTTCGAATCAAACTAAGGACTCTGTATCAAGAGCTGCAAGGAAATGCTATACCCATAGGATTTCCTGTAACTGCCAAAAGATGCCAAAGATATCTTATAAGAGTCTGCATACATTACAATTAGCTACAAGCTGTCATGTGCACTCACTAGAGCCACCAATGAGAAACAAGGGAATTCCCCACATCATTGGGAGAACCCTCTTCTCATTGTCCATCCTAGAACAAACTCAGCCAATCGATCTCCCTATTAAGACCATGGGGATGAACCGTGTTTAACTGGTATATCCAACGTTGTTCCAACCATTGAAGTTCTGAATTGCGACTGCCACTTCGGGGGTCCAATGGAACTTGATCAAATTGTCCAAGTAAAGTCTTCAAACGTTGAGATAACTCCATACAATGTTCCACCATCGGGGCAGAGCGTGTTTGGGAACGAATGCATGAAGCATGTTCACTCAAATGTATTTTTTAGATCAAATTATGTGGCCAATATATAATAATCAACAGGGACATTGAAGCAGGTAAACCACATATTCAGAAGTGCATGTGGTATTCCAACGCCGTCGAAATGAAAAACCCATCAAATCATCAAATCTTCTATCCGGTAATATAGTGATGCAATATTGACATTGGCTGCAAGGTGTATGACCAAAAAACTGCCCTGACAATCATGGAGGATGATCCACAGGTACAGCAGATTTAACTAAAATGTCCCATAAATTTGAACCCCTGGAGTATGCAATGGTTAAAGGCTTAGCAAAACATGAATGTAAATTCAATACCGACCGATGTTTCTTTAACAAATTAACAACCCAAAAAGAATTATGCATGAAAGGTAAAACACCCACTATAGTGTCCAAATCATGTAGATCTTTTTTATTTTTTTGTTTCAATAGAAGCCAGTTACGTTGGATATTACTAGCCCATTTATAAGCACTATGAATAATTCCTTCTGGATGACCTCTGGTCTGTAATCGAGATCGCAATTCAGTAACACAAATATGAAACTGTTTGACCGAAGAACATAATCTTCGCAATCTTAAAAATTGGCCAAAAGGAAGGCCACAGCACAGAGAACCAGGATGATGGCTGTGATAACGAAGGAGGCTTTTCTGAACAAAGTGGCTGACAATTTTCCTGAATCCTTATAAATTGTGAAGTCCAAAAAATCAATATGATGGAAATGAATATGAGGAGTAAATTGAATATTGGGTTTTATTGTGTTAAGCCAAGTCAAAAAAAGTTGTAGTTCATCATAAGATGACAACCATATGAAGAAAATATCGTCCAAAAACCTGTGCCATAAAGTACATAATTAAAGAAGATAGATGGATATATGAACTGTTCCTCCATATCAGCCATGTATAACGTGGCTACCGAGGGAGCCACCATGGCCCCCATGGCTATGCCAAATGTTTGCAAAAAATAACTCACCAACAAAATCTCTTAGTTAATAAATACAATCACCCACAATGGTCTCACAAAATTCTCACTAAAGACGTTAACCACTACTAGCTCTCAGGTTAAAGAGATCTCAGGATGGTTGTATTTTGGCGAAATATTTCACCATAGCGACTAGCAGACGCTCACATCACTGATCTCCAACCTCCCCATTTTTAATTATATTAAATAATACTAATAAATATTAAATTAAATCCCGATAAGTACTTTTCAGCATTACCTATTATCCCCAATATAAAGTATTCTGCTTATTGTTCTCACTACAAACTACAGCTCCTTAGCGTCTCAAAATGAACTCCAAATCATTCTAAATTAGCCGTTCATTCCAATAGACAGGAAGGTGACAGCATCTGCAAACAAAAGAGAGCTCGTCTTAGAAATGTTGTAATAATGATGGGAAAATGAACTCTCCAGGCGCTGAAGATCCATCAAAACTAATGATTGAAAACTAGAAATCGTCCAGTGTTACTAGCCAAACCATATCCATCAGATAGTCCAATACCATTAACTGGTATTTTGTGACATCTTTTTGAAGCAAGAGGCATTATTGGTTAAATCTTGTATTTGGGATTCTTTAGATTTTTTTAAGCCAGTTAATGGTATTGGACCATCTGATGAATATGGTTTGGCTAGTAACATTGGATATTTCAGCCTTAAATACCAACATAGATCAGAAGGATTTAAATAAATAAGTTTTAAATAAATAAATAAGGAGGCTTTCAGTTTGTTATCTACATTTTTTCAGTTTGTGCCGTCACGTATACCAAAAGCTTTTCTGATGGATTTAATGCAGCTTGTTCTTATGCATTTATCATGAGATAAGTGTGAATTTTGTGTTTTTAGAGCTTTACTGATTAAAATAGATATCAGAATTCTAGAGTGGGAAAATCTCTTCTCCTGCTGAATTATCCGACAAAAAGCTAGATAGATTTAAGAGTGTCTGCATTTTTTGGTGATTTTGATTTCATTAGGACATATCTTTTGAGGCGGCAAGGGGATCCGGGCATGGAGCTTTCTTATTTTCCGGCCATCTTGTTGTGGGCACATGAGCGCCAATGTCCCTGTTTAATGTACATTACTAAGTTTAAGTTACAATATAAACCATTTCACTGAAATGATAAAGCATTATTAAAAAAAAACCTTGTTAAAGAAATAAATCATCAGTGTATGCCCTATGTCTTTTGGAATTCTTGTAATACCTTTATTTCCCTTAATTTGGAGCAACAAAGGCTCCAAGGCCAGGTTAAATAAGATCAGAGAGAGGGGGCATCCCTGTCTCGTTCTTCTGTCTAGGGGTGTCACATCAGAAAGGGCACCATTCATCAAATTTCTAGAGTGTGGGTGGGCATATAAAACCCTCACCCAGGCTATAAATGCTGGGCTACAGCCAAACCACTCCCGGACTCTAAACAAATATTCCCACTCAGTCCTATCAAATGCCATTTCTGCATCCAGAAAGCGTGCCACAACAGGCCCATTTTCCCTCTTAGATAATTCTAATAGGTTGTTAAATATCCTTGCATTATTTTCTATATAATTTCTATATAATTTTCTAATTATATATCATTATATATAATTTTCTATATAATTTCTATATATTTTCTATATAATTCCCTCGAGGGAATTCGCCAAGGCTCCCCGTCAAGAAGACGAATCAGATCGGCATACCACAGGTGTCATGGCCAATCCAGAGCCATTAATACTACTTTCCCGTAATGCGCTTCAATGTGCTGAACTACTCGACCTATGAGCGCTCAAGGTGGGAAAACAAAGAGCAGGCCTTGCGTGGGCCAAGGTTGCAATAAGGCATCTAGACCTTTTGACATCCTTTCTCTTCTCCTGCTGTAAAAGCGATCCAACTTGGCCGACCGAAAGGTTGCCATAAGATCCATAATCAGAAGACCCCACCTGGCGACTATCTGAGCAAACACCTCCGGATGGAGCTCCCATTCTCTGGCATCCACTCGTACTCTGCTGAAAAAATCCACAGTCACATCCTCCGTTCTCACAATGTGCACAGCCGATATCGCTTGCAGATGAGGCTCCACACACGCAAATAAGCTTTCCGCTTCCTCTTCCAATGCTGCGCTTCCCGTACCCCCTTGTTAGTTGAGGTATGCTACTGTTGCGGCATTGTCTGAGAGCACTCGAATTTCTCAACCCGTCACTGACATCTCGAATGCTTGAAGTGCTCGTGCTACCACTCACAACTCTAACCGGTTGATTGACCATTTTGCCGCCTGTTCGGTCCAACTTCCTTGCGTGAACCGATCCCTGCAATGAGCTCCCCAGCCTGCGAGACTGGCATCTGTAAGCAGTGGAACCCACTGTGGTTGCTCAAGAGGCATGCCCGCCTCAAGATTTCACGGACAAAGCCACCATTGAAGTGACCTCCTGACCTGCAAAGGACAAGGGAGCCGTCTGGACAAAGAATCATTCTGGTGCGACCAGCGATGAAGCAGAGACCTCTGTAATGGACGCATGTGGGACCTGGCCCACGGCACGACCTCCTGCATCACCGCCATCGTCCCCAGAACCCGAAGATAGTTCCAGGCTGATGGTGCTGGAGTCCTCAGAAATTTGTACACCAAGCTCCGCAACGCTTGAGCTCAGAGATCTGGTAGGAATACCGCTCCCACACGAGTGTCGAACCGTACTCCTAAATATTCCAAAACCTGCGATGGTTCCAAATGGCTTTTGGCCGCATTGACTATCCAACTGAGATTCTGAAGAAGCTGCACCACTCTGGCTGTAATGCATACACTCTTGGCCTTGGACTTCACCCATATCAACGAGTCGTCGAGATACAGGTGGACTAATATTCCTTCCTTTCGCAGAGCCGCCGCTACTACCACCATAACTTTGGTGAAGGTGCGCGGAGCTGTTGCCAGCCCGAAGGGCAATACCTGGAACTGAAAATGCCCCCATAGAAGCGCAAACCTTAGAAATTTCTGATGTCCCGGCCTGGTTGGAATGTGTAAATACACTTCCGTCAAATTGAGCGACGTCAAAAACTCCCCTTGATGAACTGCCACTATAACGTACCATAAGGTCTCCATCCGAAAATGAAGCACTTGCAGACATCAATTTACCTCTTTGAGTTCCAGAATTGGAAGAAAGGCACTGTCCTTCTTTGGAAGCACAAAATAAATCGAGTATCGACTGATACCGTAGAGCTCTCATGGAACCGGAATCAATGCCCCCAGCTGCAATAGATGAGCAAGGGTTTCCCGTACCGCTGCCATCCTTACCAACCCTTTGCAAGGAGATAGGACAAAGGAGTCGAGCACCGGACGAGCAAATTCGAGAGCATAACCCTTACGAATTACCTCTAACACCCACTGATCGGACGTTATCTGGACCCAGGCAGGAAGAAACTCTCGAAGCCGACCCCCTATCGGCTGAGCCCACCTCGCTTCATTGGGGGCTTCCTGAGTGCTGATGACGAGGGGCTAGAAAAATCTCTGCCCGCCCCTCGAAACCCTCAGAAACCTTGACCTCGCGAAGGGAATCGTCCTCTTTGAAAACCGCCCGACCTGGTAAACGCCTGAAGTCATGAAACTGACCCCTGGAAAATCCCGGGATTCGACTGTTTCGACTTATCCTCCGGGAAGCGTTCACCTTTTGATTCTCCCAAATCTTTGACCAGCTTGTCTAGATCCTCTCCAAACAACAACTTCCCTTTAAAAGGCAGCTTGCTGAGACATGACTTGGAAGAACCGTCTGCCGCCCAATTCCTTAACCAAAGATACCGACGAGCGGCTATCAGGGAAGCCATACTATTTGCTAATGATCTAATCAAATCATAATGGACATCTGCCAAATAAGCAGCCCCTGACTCGAGCCTTGTCACATCCACTAAACAGTCCTGCATTTGTTGCAGAGGCTGCTGAAAACGCTGCGACCAACGAAGGCAAGCTCTCGCTACCCAAGCCCTACAAATAGACTCCTGTAGCGAAAGAGCATTAACGTCAAAGGCCTGTTTCAATAAGGTGTCCACCTTTCTATCTTGTGCGTCTTTCAAAGCCGCACTGCCTTCCACCGGAATAGTGATCTTTTTCGTGACCGCAGACACCGCTGCATCTATACGAGGAGAATGAAACATATCTCTATCTTGATCTGCTAAAGGATAAAGCTGATTCATAGACCTAACACCCCGCAAACCTGCCTCTGGCAAATCCCATTCATCCTGAATCATCTCTTAACCACTTGGTGAACGGGAAACACAGCCTGCGTCTTATGCACCGCCTGAATGAGAGGATCCTCTAGTCCCTCATCCTCTGCTGGATGCACTGATGACAGATTGAGAGCCTGAAGCCACTCAGTAATGAGTGCTGTGAGCTCTTCTCTCTGAAACACTCTGATGAACCTAGCCTGGTCCTCAGGCTCCTGAATTTCTCCTTCCTCCAGCTCTTCCACTCCGGATTCAGGTTCCATGTCAAAGTCTTCCCTTTCCAGCCAATCTGAATCAAGTGGCTGATCGTCCAGCGAGTGAGCCCTCTTAGCTGCTCTAGATAAATCAATTCCAACCTTGTCTGTGGCCACTTGATTCCCTGATGCCCCCAACAGTGTAGGATCCGTGACCATCATATGATTATGCAAACAATATGCTTGATGCATAACTAGCACAAAATCTGGGGTAAAACTTCCAAGGACTGCTCCAGTTACCGAAGGCGTAGTGGAAGGACCAGGTACGGTCAGATTGTCTACCAAAGAAGCGACCGAAGACTCCAGGGGACACTCCCCTTCTTCCCCACTGGGAACCCCCTGAATCCCATCAGTAGGCTTGTCAAGGAGCTCCTGCTCCATATTGAGCACCTCCGTTGTGCAGCCCCGACAGATCCTGTGTCCGAGACTGCGCCCCTACGCGACCCACACACCAGACACTGTGGGCGCGACGGCATTAGAGTAACTCCATCGGAGCATACCAATAAAACTGACCGTAAACAAAAGTACTACTCTTGTCTTCTTTTTTTTATTTTTTTATCATAGCTCCTTTAAGACAAAAGAAACCTGAGTGAAACATCCAAATTAAATGACTAAAATCCAATTAAAACAATTAAACTAACTTCTAAACACCTACCAATGCAAACCCCGCCAAAAACTCTGGCCCTAAAAACCATTTTAAAGTTGGCAGCAAAAGCGCGGGAAGGAAAACAGCCCACGAATCCTCTCAGCCGCCCACAACTGCCAGAACGCTGCACACACGGCTGCAGGCCGAAAGAAGCCTCGTGCTGCCAAAGAAATGCTACCGGGGACGCCTCTCAGGCCAGAAGGACTTCAACACTGCTTACCTTCATCCGATCGCAGCCACAACAGCTCTACCAGGCAGAGTACTGCGATCGGGCTGACAGCTGTTTCTTTACTGAGAAAATGCCGAAGTTCTGCGGTGCTCTGTACCGCTTGAGGGAATTGTCACTGCCTGCCGAAGAAAGCTCAGCCACCGCTAAACCCCAGCACAGCTCCCCTATGTGCAGTCCAGGAGGGGAGAGCGAGCAAAATCGAAAAAAGCTCTAGGGGAGAGAGAAAGGTGTCCTCTTGTAAGCTCCTATTTCCCCTCTTAAAGTTTTTTTTAAAGATACAGTGTCCTTCAAATTAAACTAAAATAAACCACTATATAAATAAACCTCAAAAGCAAGCTATCCTAAACCAAGGCTCCTTATCTGCTCTTCAGTGAGCCCAGCACTTAGGCTCACTACCTCCAGCTGCATAGAGACTGGGCACACACTGGGGGCTGGTGGGAGAGGCCAGCAGGATATAACCAGTGATGTCACAAGTTTGACATGCCCAGTCTCCATACTGCAGGAGGAGATGCACTACCCAGAGGTGAAGGACTGAACTGGAGAGACGATAAGGAAACAATCTGATATTTCTCCCTTTGAACACACAAGAGCTGCACTAACATTTTCCCATCTGCGCTTATTATTTCCTGCACAATACTTTCTGTTCTGCTTGCCGCATCAGAATTTTACTAAACTCATAGTGGTAACTAAGGGGTATGTTTACTAAACCGCGCAATTGTGCGGGGCGCACTTGAGCGTGCGCTAAGGTACTTTAGCGCACGCTAACAGTGTGTTTTTGGTGCCCCGCACGCATGCGCGCCACCCGCACAAGTGCGCGGCGTGCTGATGTGCGATAGAGGCGTGGAAAGGCATTTCGAGGGCGGAGGAAGGCTCCCGAGGGGCGGGGGGACAGGGTCAATGGGTGGAGAGTGGGAGGGGAAAGGCTCCCCGCACAGCAGCGGGGCTGAATTTTAGCAAAAAAAATACCGCGAGTGAAACCCTCGCGTTAGAGCCGATTTAAAGGGAAGAGAAACCATTTCCGTCAACAATGTACAGCAAAACCGGGGAAACCTGAAAAACGTGAGCAGTGTGATACATGTGCACAGAACAAAATAGCAAATATAAATTGAAAATGACCACAACAAATTCCAAAAAAATTATGATCCAGCTGGGCAACAGTGATATTAATGGGCAACCATAAAAAACACTCCCAGGAAAGCTCCAAAAAAAAAGGAAATGATTTTTGGAAGGGTCTACACTCCGTAGACCCTTTCAAAAATCATTGCATTTTATTGGAGCTTTCCTGGGAGTGTTTCTTATAATTGCCCAGTGATATCACTGTTGCCCAGCTTGGTCATGGGTTATTGCCCCTTTTTTCGAGGTCATTTTTGAGGCTTATTTGCACTTTTGTCTCCGTACAAGGTAAATGAGCCCACAGTAAAATTGTGCAGAGCAGGGTTTCTGACTCGTCCGGCCAGGATTCCTATCTCCAGGGACTGCACTGTCTCTGTGGCCACAGTGTGGTGTAATGGACACAGCCAGTGCCTGTAAGACCAGAGGGTCACAGGTTCAAATCCCAGCTGGGGCTCCTGCCAACCCAGTCCCCATAGCTTTACCCACCACTAAACAGTGATAGTAAGGACACTCCTTTATTGCAGAGAACATAAGCATGTTTCAAACACCCATATTTTACCCTACACCGCACACAAACCATAACAATGGGCATTACCTACAGCCGAGTCCCCCAAATGCAGTCCTGGAGTGCCACAACTCAATCAGGTCATATGCTTTTTCCAAGATAAGGACATGTCTGCATGTTGGCGGAAGGGTACAGGTGGTGGAGGGGCCAGTGGCTGCAAGCCACAGCACACAGTGGCCTAGGCCTGTGCAGGCTGGCACCGTCCACTGCAACAGACAGGCTCTGTCGGATGTACAGTCATGGACTCCCCAGGGAATGCAGTATATCTGTGGCAACACAGTGGTGCAGTGCACACAGACAGTGTATGCAAGAACAAAAGGTCACAGGTTCAAAGGCCAGCTGGGGCCACTGCCAATCCTGTCCACATATTTTTCCCACAACTAAACCGTGATAGTAAGGACAAACCTTTATTGCTGAGAACATACGCATGGTTAATACGCCTATATTTTACCATACCAAACACAGACACCATAAACGGGCGCATAACCTAGAGCAGAGTCTCCTAAATGCAGTTCTGGAGGGCCCCACACCATTCAGGTTCCATGCTGTCTCTAATAAAGATGCCTGTGCTGCATATCTATGCACCACCCCCATGGTATGCAGATGTAGCTCATGCATATTTATGAGGGACAGCATGAAAACCCGAACAGTGTTTGGAACATCAGGACTGGAGTTGGGGAACTCTGCCGTAAAGCAGCAGCCAACAGGGCCAGACACCCCCCCACACACCCCCACAGGCCCCATTGGCCAATGCCTCCTGGAGAGGCAGGACATTGGGCCCTGCCTGTATCTCCCAATACTAGCAGTTGCATACCTTAGCAATGCCATCCTACACCTGGGTATACGGTACACAGCTAGCAAACGTTTCCTCTGATAACTGGCAGATATCAATTCCTACGTTAAGCACAGTTTGCTGATTGAGCTCCATCACAACAATCATCCTGATGTCTGCGGTATGTGCTTCAGGTCTGGTCTCTGACAGTGTTTACCACTCTGGGGAGTGACCCCCAACAGTATTGCGTACCATATCCATGCCTGTACTGTGCCCAGGACTGGTGTGGTGGGTATGGCTGCTGAACTCCCCTATAGTAGCACAATGCTGGCATAGGTGTGGGGGTGGCTGTAAACACCTTCCACATCCCACACTGCCAGCAATGTTGCCAGTATTGGGCTGCCAATGTGCATAATGAGGAGCAAGGTACCATGGGTATAGGCCGGACAGGGTGGCCCCGCCAGGGTGCATCTGCACAGGGCATAGGGCACCGACTGGGACATTTTAGTGCCCGGCCACCACCTACACAGACAGGGTGACCTCAGTATGTCCTGCTGAGAGATCACTCTCACCCTGACTGTGCAGTGACCACAGCATGGCTAGGCACCCCCATAGTGCTATGTAGTATTTCTCTCATGTGATAGATATGGGTTTCCTTTTGGGGCCCAGTCACTGATTTATCTGCTTGCTGTGTATGCTGACATCTCAGTTCTGGGTACATGCATCTCCACTGGGAACATGCACCATGGACTAACTAGCAGACTGTTTGCAGCTGGTATGTGTCTTGATGGAGCGGCTAGCAGGGTGCAGCGGCTGATGGCTTGCTGCAGGAGAATATCAGGTAGTGGTGGGGTGCAGCTTACCATATCCTGGCCTAATGTCTGTCTGCTATTGTGTTATGGATGTGTATAGAGCTGCATTGACTGCCCTGTGGGGTGTCTGTTCCTCAGCAGGACCGGGGTTGATGTTCCCCTCTACTGCCACCTTTGCAGGGAGGTAGAATGTGGATCTATTGATGGGAGACCCTGTTTTCCACCCCTCAGCCCTGGAGGGGGAGGGTGGTGGTGGTGGTACATAATCCTCCTGGGGGTCCATGGGGGCTACACCTGACTGAGACAGACAGACAGAGATATCCAAGGTGTTTCTGCAGAAACTACCTATCTCACACATTAACACTGCTTTGGATCTCCGGCATGGCCTCTTTCAGCCATGGAAGGTGTTGTGGACCTGGTCCTGGGCGCCTCATCGCACACTCAGGGTGAGCACAGTACCCGCACAATGTGACGGTGTGTAGCTACTCTGTGCCAGTAAAACACCCTGTCAGTACCCCCTACCAGGCCGAGGTGCTGTGTGGGTGCACCCGGTCACTTCCCCCTACCAGGCCGAGGTGCTGTGGGGGTGCATTCCCCATCTTGTGTTCATCTGTGGACAGCTGATTTGCATGTGCAGTGCATCATGGGTACGGGTGGGCTAACCCTATCCTGGTGACTGCAGCAGACTGTCTGTGTGGTGACATGCAGGCTCTCTGCAGCCAGCCAGGGGCTTGCTAGTAGCTGTAGAGCTGTAGCTCAATGGTTACGTCACTGCCTGTGATGCCAGAGGGCATGGGTTCAAACCCACAGTGGGGTTATTTGATAGGGTTGTCCAATGCATTATCTGTTTTTTAATGTACATATTTTGCTGCCAGCAAATACACCCTCAGCGTACTGTACCCATAAGGTGCCTATGAGAGCGCTTTATAGGGTGCCCTATAGGGCACCTTATGGTTTCCGTCCATATAAGGGGCACTGTACATTTTCCTGTGACGCAACTTATAGGGTGCCCTATGGAGTGCCTTATAGGGTGCCTTATATGGCACCTTCAGTTACGGCACGTGAGGGCGTGTTTGCTGGCAGCAATTAATAAAATAAACATAAGGTGCTGGAGCAGAAAATATGTACATTGCAGAGCTGATGCCACAGCCAGCCTTACGTATTAGGCACCCTGGGGAGCAAACTCATGACCCCTGTATCAGCAGTCAGCGCCTTAACCATTGTGCTCCACTGCTGCTCCTCCTTGTCTGTCAGCGCACCCACTTATGCTTTGCATTCCTTAAACTGCACAGTACTGTCATCAAAAACAGTACTCTGACCTTGCGATACCTCATACGGCACCCTCTAAAGCGCCCTATAAGCAACATTCTAGGGTGCCTTGGCGGACAGTGCACTTTAAAATGTGCCTTATAGGGCGCCTTATGTTAACACAATTTGAGAGTGCGTTTGCTATTAATGATAATTAAAATAAAAAGCCTCCTAAAGCAATCTTCCCCATAATACACAATGCCTCAGCCAGCCTTGTTCATTGGGCACTGTGGGGATTGAACCCCTGATCCCTGCACCATTGGTCAGTGTCTTAACCATTGTGCTGTGGCTCTGTTCTGAACTTGCACATCAGCGCGCCGCCTTATGCCGCCCAATATTAAAAAGCCTCCTAAATCAATAGCACACCGCCTAATGCCCATCAGCGCTCTGCCTTATGCTGCCCCATATTAGACTGGCTCCTAAAGTAACACCTCAGCCAGCCTTGTTCATTGAGCACTGTGGGGGATCAAACCCCTGATCCCTGCATCATTGGCAAGTGCCTTAACCATTGTGCTGTGGCTCTGTTCTTTGTCTTATTCATCAGCGCGCCGCCTTATGCCGCCCCATATTGAAATGCCTCCTAAAAAGTTAGCGCGCCGCCTTATGCCCATCAGCGCGCTGCCTTATGCTGCCCATTATTTAATTGCCTCCTAAAATGACACTTCAGCCAGCCTTGTTCATTGAGCACTGTGGGGGATCAAACCCTGATCCCTGCACCATTGGCAAGTGCCTTAACCATTGTGCTGTGGCTCTGCTTTTCTGTGTATACATCAGCGCGCCACTTATGCCTCCCGTGCAGCTATCTGATGCGCTAATGTGCAGGGCGCACAAGAGCGCCGCGCACCTTAGCGCATATGTCAATCACGGCTTTTCTTTTTCAGGACGGAACGCCCACTCCTTATATGGCATCCGCTCACTACCGCGGCCCGCACTTTACCGGGGTTTTAGTAAACATGCCCCTAAGTAATTGTCGAAACACAGCATTATAACCTGTCCTGGAATGCACAGCCTCAAGGCACGATATCTTCTTCTCCAGTTCTTTATATTTTTCACCTCAGACATTTGTAACCAAGATGCGTAGCTGATGATCTTTCCACGCAGAGTTGCCTTCAAAGCTTCCCAAATAATTCCAAAGTGCAATTAGGCATTATCATTATTTTGAAAGAATTCTGTAATGACTTTATGCATAGTGTCTTTGAAGGAAGCTTCCAGTAGCAAGCCATTCCGGAAGCGCCAACGGGGTCTACAGTCCACTGCATCCAAGAACGAAAATCCAAGACAATTGCAGCATGGTCTGATATATGTATTGGTCTGATCATAATGTTATGAACACCCTGGAAGAGTGATTTAGCTATCAAGATATAGTCTATGCATGAGAAGGATTTAAACAACGTCAGGGGTCTACCAAGCATAGGTTATCCATCATGTTTTGCATTTGTAGGGATGTTTTATACAGAAATTAGACCTTACCTGCTAATTGTCTTTCCTAGAGATCTCTCCGGGCCAGTCCAGGAACAAGTGGGTTGTCAATCTCCTTCAGCAACTGAGGACTGAAATCTTAAACTTTTGAAGAACTGGCATCTGACTCCCTCTGCTGGCCACTCCCAGTCTTAACCGTAACAAAGCAGATGAAGAATACTGGCAAAAACCAGAAGAAAGTAGAAAAAAATAGGAAAATACGAAACCGCAGCAGCCCAGCAGGAAGGTAATGTAACAGTCAAAAATCCAAGTTTCTTCCTGTTATTGTTGTTTTTTTTTTTTTTAAATAACCAATAAGTTAAAACGTAACCCATGAACAAGAACCCATGAGCGAGAACAGAAAACACTCGTTAGGAACTATGGCGCGGACGCCACCACCAGCAACCTAGAACCCTTAGGCCCCCGTGCTACACGGAAATGAGACCAAAAAAAACCATGGGTGGGTCCTGGACTGGCCCGGAGAGATCTCTAGGAAAGACAATTAGCAGGTAAGGTCTAATTTCTGTTTCCTTTTCGTCTCTCCGGGCCAGTCCAGGAACAAGTGGGAAGTACCAGAGCAGTATCTAACCACGGGCGGGACCGAACAGGCCGACGAGTACGAACGATGCCCTCGCTCAGGCGTAGCCCTCGGCCAAGACCGCCAGCCGGTAAAGTCTGCCAATGCGGAAAGCGGCGACTACGTAGCTGCTCGAGAAAAAACCCTTGGCGGAATCCAAGGATATGCCGTACACAACGCCATATGGCTGCCCGAAATAAAGGAGTACCCGACTATCCTTCGGCAGAACATTCGCCGCGGACTGCTAGGACTGCCTGACCACCAATGGACGCCCATACACGGCCGTGCCCTTTCGAGACTCGGCAAGAAAACAAGCGCTCCGAGACGCAGAAAGACGCAGAGTTTTGGAGAGATCTCCTGAGCCACCGTAGCACATTGCTAATGGGAAGATCTCCGATCCGAAAGGAGGAGAGATCGATAGACTGATTTGGAAGATAGAGACGATCTCCAGAAAAACGGAGGGAAATGTCCGCAACCGCCTTCCGTGCTCTGAAAAGTGCAGATAGGGAATTCTACACTATAGAGCAGGGAGATCCGAAATCTACGTCGCGGAACAGAAGACTCTGAAAGAGGTCATTTCCTAAGAAAAGTCCTTGAGAGAGATATTGCTGACTGGGCAAAACAGAGGTTGTAGCCCGTCGCAAGCAGCAAGACCAAAACACCACGGTATAATCTCACCGTGAAAAAGGGGAACGAAAGTACTGAGCGCCCGAAAATAAAAAATGAAGTACCGCTGGATGAGCTGCGCAATGAAGTCCGCTCACACCACCGTGAAAGAAAGAACACGGTTTAGCGTCCTAATGCAAACTGTCCTGAAGAAAACAACAGCACGTGCGGAAGGAAGGCATCGCGAGACTGGAGTTCTGTGCTCCGCAGCAAAACCCAGAAAGACGTTATACGTTAACCGAAGACAGGACTTGGAACGGCTGCGAACCTGCAGCCTAGAGACTATGACCAAAGGCGAATACCTTCATCAGAACTGTCGTCGACTCTGAGCCAAGCTGTAAGAGCGAAGGAATCCACCTTGGGCATGAGCTGACGGCTATGGAATAGAAACCCCCCGGTCTCGGGAGACCGTCCAGCCTTGTGGCTATAAGATGCGCAAAACGCGCATATCACACCTGCCAGGGCCAGGCCGCAGCAATGCTAAGAACTAGTCCGCAGCGACGCACTATCCTCCGAAACACTCAATGGATCATTCTCTATTGGCGATGGCTTCCCCAGCCCGCCGAAACCATTCCACATGCGCTCCCTGCGCCTGTGAACGATCCCGAAAAGCTTTGGTATCGGCGAAGGTAACTAGGAGAACCACCATGGGCTGCTCAACACCAGGTCAGATTGGGAAACACCGCAGCGTGCAGTGACCAGGCTCCGGAAGCACCACAAGCGGGCTGAGGAAACGTGAACTTTTTTTTTTTTTTTTTTAATATTATATACGTTGGCTTCTGCGCCATGGACCGTAGACAGAGCTAGTAAAAATAGTTCTGTCCATGAGCTGAGCTGCCGACTGCTCTGTAACAAGTCCGTGCTGCCAGCTCCGCCGCGATGAGAGAAAAAAGACACCGTCACCGCCTATTCCGAGAAAAAACACTTACGCAGCTTCGTCTGAGATCAGAAGAAGGAACAGAAAAACCCACAGCACTAGAAACACCGCTGAAAACCCTACCTGATGAAGGGAATAATTCAGGATCCACGGTGCGAAAGGCTTCCGAGCAGCGGCCCCGGACCCTGAGCTCTGCAACCGACGAGACCGACCGCTGTCGCAAGGAACACCCCGGCGGACTGGTGTAAGTGAAGTTCCACACTGAGAACCAGCCTCCACCGGAGCCTAACGCAGACGACGCTTAAGCGAAGTATTCGGCAGGTAAGGGAAAATCCGGAGAATAGCTGCGCGATAACCACGGTCGCTGCAATGACCACATGTGGTGCTTGCCCAGAGAACGTGGTCAAAGGACACTGCCATATAAGCAAGGAGTAGGAGATAGCATCACGCCGACAACGCTTGAAGACGCAAGAAGACCTGCACCATCAACAGGAAGAGCAGCATGGAGCTTACCGGCAGAAAAAAAGTACCCCGACCTGGCATGTGAATACCACCCCTACATAGAGGGACCCCGTAACCGGTTATAACTGACCATTAGCTCGATCAAGCACCCCATGAAGGTGCTGCAGGAGACGAGCCACCCGCCGGGGCCGCCAGAGACTCCTATAGCAACGGGGCTCTAATTAGCCAGTCATCGAGGCAAGGGAGCCCGAAAAAAACGCCCCCTCTTCGTAAGGCCGCTGCCACTAGCTGACGTCATCGGAAGCTCCATAGCTCGTTAGAAAGAACTGGAATGTTGGTAGGAAGGTGCGGGGCGTCGCAGCCAGGCCAACCAGAAAAAAGCGGAAAGCTGAAATGACTCTCATGCCCCGTAAACAGAGCAAAATGGTGCTGCTCCGGCCGAATTACAAAGGCATTAGGAATCCAAGGAGAATCTTGAGCTTTAAGCTAGCTTTCAGTTGGTGTGGCCCTCTAAGCCTCCGTACCCTGAAATTTGATAGTGAAATCCAACCACCATATCTACCGCACTATCACGTAGCCAAAATGATCCTATAAAAAAACACATTAGTTGAAATTATACTTCCAAACATTAAGCCAATAAAGCTGTTTAGCCAGGCCTATGGCTATTCCTCTGTGTAAATGGTGCTCAGCAAAGATCCTACCCGTCCTGCAGATAAACACATATACTAATAGTTTCCCATAAGGAAATTGTTATCCACACCTCTTGCTGTGGCTAATTTGGCCAAACAGTATCAGAGAGGAAGATTGCGAAGCACATTGCGAATTTTAGGTGCCAGAGCAGGTAATTGTAAGAGACAGGTTGGAAATGGGCCTTTGTGTAGAATTCCCCCACCTGCGGGAAACAAGACAGCTATGTGGTGGTCATGAACGTTTTGTAAGGGAGTGCTATCAAACAGGAAGCTGAATAAAGCAAGTCAGCTGCATACGTTTGAAGAGATATCAGAGTAAGATGATGCAGACTTGCCTAGTATTGATGCCATTTCCTCAAGAGTATCCTGGTACTATTGCAAAGAAAAGAGCAAAATTAGTTTGCGAATTTTAGACTGAAAAATATGGTACAGCCTTGTCCATTGGACTCTGGGGTGTGTAATGCTATATATTGAAAAGGCAAAAATAAGGACACCAACTATATCCCTAAAGCTGCAGATAGGCAGGAGAAGTCATGTAATCCGTGGGATTTTTCCACTTACAACACAGCCTATGTGGAGATACTCAGATGAAATTGAGGCAGTGAAAACAAAGTAAAACCCCTTGTTGTCTGCCCCAAAGTGAGAGCACCCTGGACCGATTCAATTTATTATTCCTGAAGAACTGAAGCCGAAATAAACATCATTTCCCCAGACCATTGTTAAGATAATATGCAATACAGTGGAGCCGGTTCTGAGAAGCGCCCTTTAGAACTCGACCCCAGTATTTTACGAGAACATTGTGCTCTACACCATAGACCTGTTACCATAATGTCAGCAGTGAAAGTCCAGCTAGAAAAGCATGAAGCTGATGGCTGCATTACTCCTGTGATTGTAGTAAATGAATGGCACCTCAGTGTGGTCATAGTAAAAATGCCTAAGAATCTGAAAATGGTCATTGATTCCAAGTGTATAAACCTGGTGCTGAAGAGATCATAATATATCACGCCAGCACTTAAAAATGCTTTATACCAATGGCCCAAAGCTTACTTGCTTACATAGTGTGAGGCACATGTTGCCTTTCAGTAGTGCAAATTAGATGAGAAAAACAGCCCCATGAACCTATTCTGGATCTTGTGAGGCAGAAAAAAATAGCTCAAACAAGTTTCACTGGAGCCGCTTTAGCACTAGAGGGTGAAGGAGCTTCTGATCCCTAAAAACCGCCGCTGTGACTGCAGAGTGATGTCCCGTAGCGGACTTATGCTGAGTAGCCAAGGATGGTAAAACCGCAGTTTAAAAGATTTTACTAGTACCCGGTTTTAAGCAATGGTTGCGGTCTGACCCAGAGACCTATAGAGCTCAACTGAACTGACTGTGCAGGAAGGCCACAGGAACAGTATTAGCCCGGGTGGTCGTTCCCGCCAAAATGAAACTGTTGGAGAGGCCTGCTTCTGAGGCAGAAGGTATGCCGGAGAGGCCCTTCCCCAAATGAAGCAAACAGAAATACCCAACTTCAAATAGCCATCTAAAACGAAGGAAGAAAACAAAAACCCTCTTGCAACCGGCTCCTGAGAAGCCGCCGCGGGAAAAACAACAAATACCAACGCCAATAAAATGGCCGCCGTCAGACAGACAACTAACAAAAAATGACCAACCTGAAGAACTAAAAACTCCTGTTCCTTCAGCTCCTGGCACACACTGCTAGTGGGGAGGTAAGCTGAGCTCCGGAGGCAGCAGGAAGGTATCTGGGGCTCCCAGAACCGCACTGCTCGCTGTTCTAGTAAACGGAGCTGAAAGTGAGACAGGCTCTGCCGCTTCAGCCCGGTGCCTTGGAGCGCTGTTAAAAAGTCGTTGGCTGCAAACAACACTGACAGGAACCCTGCTAGGGCCCCCAACTCAGTACCACTGTTGACAAGTCACAAAATAAAAAAGAGAAAATAAAACAGAAAGAAATAAAAACAAAAGATCTAAGTCTTAAGCATCTGAATGCGGGAGCCAGCCAGGATCACGTCCTTCAGCTGCTGAGGACTGAAAAGACTGGGAGTGGCCAGCAGAGGGAGTCAGATGCCAGTTCTTCAAAAGTTTAAGATTTCAGTCCTCAGTTGCTGAAGGAGATTGACAACCCACTTGTTCCTGGACTGGCCCGGAGAGACGAAAAGGAAATTATGATTATTATTTCTAGATATAGACAACCTGTCAAAAAATTGTTAAGCACAGCATTGAAGTCTCCACCCAATATTAGTGAGTCATTTCCCATATACAGTATTGCTTGACTTAATTCTTCCAAAAAAGAAGATTTTGTACAGGTTGGTGCATATACGCTAACTAAGGTACATCTTTTGCCAGCCAAAACCATATTTACACAGGCCCACCTCCACTCACAGTCCGTTTTCTGATGCACTATTTGTATGGATACCATCTTTCTGAAAAGAACAGATACACCGTTATTTTTATTAATTCCTGGAGAGAAGACATGGCAACCAATCCAGCCCCTCTTGAGCCTGATACAGAAATCATGCAACACTTGTTTCTTGAAGGAAAATGACATCAGCTTTTAAGCTGTTGAGATAACAAAAGATTTTCTTACACTTGATGGGGTGATTTAAGCCATTAACATTCAAAGTAACAAATTTCAGACCCATCTACATGTCTTCCAGTTATAGTAACATTGTATAATATACATACGCAACCGCTGAAAGACCAGCTGGAGGAGAGAGATAAGGATCTCCAAGGAACAGAAATTAAAAAACAAACAAACCAGTATATAACAATCCCCACAAACCCAATATTTCCATAAGAACATAAGATATGCCATACTGGGTCAGACCAAGGTCCATCAAGCCCAGTATCCTGTTTCCAACAGTGGCAAATCTAGGTCATACGTGCCTAGCAGTTTCCCCAAAAGACACAGGTTTCACAGTGCTTGTATTGGGTCAAGCATTGATATCCTGGGTCCCTTCTTAATAATGGTTTATGAACCTTTCCTCCAGGAACTTGTCCAGACCTTTTTTAAACCCAGCTACACTAACAGCCTTTACTACATCCTCCGGTAACAAATTCCAGAGTTTGATTACACGTTGAGTGAAAAAATATTTTATTTTATTAGTCTTAAATAGTTTACCCTGTAGCTTCATTGCATGTCCCCTAGTCTTTCTGTATTCTGATAACGTAAACAATCAATCTACGTTTACCCGTTCCACTCCGTTCATTAATTTATAGACTTCTATCATAAAAAAGAAAAACCACCACCCTAATCCCAAATACAGTCCAAGAACTCATAGCAAGAGTGTACTACTCAACCCCTAGGGAAGAAGTCAGAAAGTGGAGCTAAGAAAAGCTCATCCCATTTATCCGCAACATCCATACACCATACGCATATATCTAGTATTCTCCTTCAAAAACTAAACATTTTTGCCTCTGGGATCCCCCTGCACCCCACTCCAGCCATGCCTGCACCCAGAAGAACACAGACCCTCACATGCATGCCTGCAGGAGCCCCACTCCAAGTAGCATAGCAGCTACCAAGGTCCCAAGATTACCACAGACCATTGCTTAATAATGCTGCAGAGTGTATGTTCACAGTTGTATTTCTCATGATAGAAAGTTTAACAAGAAATGGATGACAGTCAGGAATTAAGCAGAGACTCAAAGCCTGCCCATATGTTGAGGTCATTTTTCATCCCCACAACAACAAACATTACACATCAAAAATAATAGTAGTGCAAACAATGAAGAAGCTGATAGTGGTAGCTCGCCGCAGCAGGATGTTAATTGTTCATACTGAGTCAATGTGAAGAATGGAGTCAATTCTTCCTTTGCTGAGAAAAGGTCTAGTGGTAGCTGCTACATACTTCCTTATTGAATACTTGGTTCTGCAGTCAATCAAGATTTGAGGATGAAGGGAGGAAGCTCTCAACATGCATATATTAGCAACATTTGATGACCAAACTCATATTAGCTTGGTTCTCACTAAGAAGCATTGCTGCAATGCCTATGATATGTCTGTTGGGAAGAAACATAAAGATCAAGTTGGCGTATCCCAGCAGAGATCAGGTCCATTAAAAGGCATTCCAGTCTTATCGGAAGAGCAGGGCCTCTACAAATACACATACACAGGCAGGCATCCACACAAGGATGAGTCAAAGCATGATGGGAATGCAGGGGGACTCAGAGATACACAAAATCCAAACAATACTGTTAACCATGCAGCCATATAGCCAAACCTACAATAAACATGTAACATGAAACTAGTAGCTGAACATACATATTATTATCAAGCGAGCAGCTGCCAGCCACCCCCTGCCATCAATATTCCTATCTCCAGGAACAAGCAGGAATGTAATCTTCACATATGGGTGATATCAGTACTGACGGAGCCCTGCTGGAACACTCCCCATTGTCCAATAACAAAGTTTTTGGGAACATCCCACTGCACCTGCGTAGCTGCCTTCCTACCTTTCCAGCTCTCCCTTCTCAGTTCTTCATTTTCTGCGGAGCCAACAAGAAGCAATTCCTGTCTCCGCAGAAAATTTGTGGGTTATTTTCATATTTTTTGTGGTTCGCGTCTGCCTTCCCGTTGACACTGGTACCAACCTCTGTCAGTGCTTTCTTTCTTTCTTTTCAAAAGAAAAAACTGTGAAGAAAAGAATTATTTCTTTTCTTCAGGTGCATCGATTCAGACACAATGGAAAAACCATCCAGTGGTTTTAAGAAGTCTTCCAAATGTGGCGGTACCATTTCAGCCTTAGGCACCCATGACTAGTGTCTAAAATGCTTAAGACCGGATCATCAGCTCTCAGAATGCCCTCTCTGTAGGAAGATGACAAAGAGAGGCCTACAGAATCGAGCTGAAAAGCTGGGCACCCTCTTTGCCTCTGATGCAGTATCTTTAGTATCGACGTCGTCAAGAGCTTCATCTTCCTCCCAAGGATCTCAGGTATCAAAACCTAAGTCTTCATCGAAGGCTGGCTGGCCCTCCAAGGGTAGATCTCCTTTTAAGCATCGAGATACCTGGAGGGGGACACACTGGCCAGTCAACCCCAGTGGAAGGACCTTCCCTCCAAAGCCTTAGTGTGGTCCCAGGATGCTCCTGAGGCCTCCACCTCCGGAGAGCTCGTGGTGCCAGGCTCAGGGATCATGGCCCGCAATTCCAGTACCGATACCCAAACATCGGCAAGCTCCATGGATCAACATATCCTGGCCATCGAGCAGAGCTTAGCGGCCTTACTGGCGGCCTCGGTACCATTAAAACCTTTACAGTCGGTTCCGTAGGTATCGGTACTGGCTTTGGTACTGATACAACCTGCATCAACCTTTTTGCCGCTTTCTACGGTACCACCCTTGATGGCCCTTGAATCCGTTTCCGGTAGCGAGGTTCCGACAGCACGGGCTTCAACTACCAGTTTCAATCGATACTGAGTTCGTGCAGAGCGGGAACACCCTGCCTGTCAGTACTTCGAGTCTTTGGATTCCGATTCATCGAATGATGAATCGGCCGATACCCAAGACATGTGAACTATCCCGGGAGACCCATCTCCATCTCCACAACTTCGCATATCCCCACCAGAGAACATGTCTTTTCAAGACTTTATTCGCGCTGTTGCTAGTGGTCTGTCCATAACAGTGACATCGGAGAAAGAGCCTAGGGCCAAAGAACTCAAAATTCTTCAATACCCTACATCTCCGAAAGAGGCTGCTATGCTCCCTATCCATCGGATACTTCACGACCTTATGCTTTATATGTGGGAGACACCTCTTATCGTTTCTCCTCATACCTGGTGACTTGATACCATGCACCGAGTACCTGGTTTCCAAAAGACGCAATTACCTCACATTCCATTTTAGTGGAATTGGCAATGCGTCGAATAAAGAGTGCTAAGACACATTCCTCAAATCCTCCGGATAAGGAATTGAGAACCCTCGATGCCTTTGGTCGATGTTGTTTTCAGGCCTTCGTGCTATCGACCAGGATTAATTCCTACATACTCTCATACTATATATGGATATGTTCCTTAGAGAAGTGGCTAAGGATTTGGTGTTAATGGCTCCTCTTTTCCCCAATGACAAGACAGCAGATTATCTCACCCTTGTAAAGCATGCTCAGAATGTTTCAAAATTTGTTAACAGAGCAACCTTTGACTGTTTTGAGTGCATTAGCAGGACTTCTCCATCTGCATCGGTGCACACAGGATTGCTTGGTGTCGAGCATCGTATCTTGAACAATGGGTTCAAAATAAGCTGGTTAATATCCCTTGTACCGGTGAAAACCTTTTTGGCAAGGATTGGCAGGACAAGGCCTCTCAGTTAGAATCTGAGAACACTACCCTCAATAGGCTATCGAGATCTACTGCCAACCCAGCTAGTAAAAAAGCAGCAAAGAAAGATTTTTTTCAATAAGAAAAAGAATTACTATCCTTCCTATACCCCTGCTGTTTAGTGTCAGCATCATGCTCCTCAGAAGAGACAGCAACTACCAAAGCAGAAAAAGAAGGCTCAGACTCCTAAGTCACAGCCACCTCAGCAGACCCAGACTACTCAGAGTCTTTGACTCCTTTCTAGAGAACATAGCTGTCTTGCCTCTGGAGAGTCCAGATCCCTTCCACATTCCCAGCAGACTCTGTCACTTTGCCCACAGGTGGCATCTCATCATATCAGAGCAGTGGACATTGTCCATAGTAAGGGAGGGGTACAAGCTTCATCTACGATGCCTACCCCCCCCCCCCCGACTTCTCCAAGAAAGTTCCGTTCTCAACCCCCTCTCACTGCTCTTTTACTACAAGAGGTCACCTCCCTTTGATTGCAGAGTGCAATACAAGATGTTCCATCATCCCAGCAGGGAATGGGCTTTTATTCTCCATACTTTCTCATTCCAAAGAAAACAGGGGGATATAGGCCCATTCGGGACCTCAGAGAACTGAACAAGTACCTACTATGGGAGAAGTGATCAAAATGATCTCCCTAGGGACCCTTCTCCCCTATCTCCAGAGTCAGGATTGGCTTTGTTCTCTAGATCTAAAGGAAGCATACACTCACATAATTATTCATCCACAGCATAGAAAGTTTCTGCGCTTCATGTTCCAAGGAAGACATTATCAATACAAAGTCCTGCCTTTTGGCCTCGCCTCTGCCTCAAGAGTCTTCACAGAATGAATGGCATTAGCAGCCACATTCCTAAAAAATCTAGGGATATTTGTCTTCCTTTACTTAGATGACTGGCTTATTTGAGCAAGCACCTCTCTAGAGGCCAGCCTATCCCTCTCAAGTTCCATGCAGGTGTTAGAACACTTGGGATTTGTAATAAATCTTCCAAAGTCCCAACTCGTCCTCTCTCAAACTCAGGAGTTCATAGGGGCTGTCCTATACACTCAGCAATTAAGGGCATTTCTGCCCCAGCTCTGCTGCACTCGACTCAATCAGCATCCTAAGCATGCCTCAAGAACTTTCTCACTGCTCGAGAAATGCTACAGCTTCTGGGTCATATGGCATCAATGGTGCATGTTGTTCCATATGCTCGCTTACATATGCGCACAGCGCAATGGACACTGGCATCCCAGTCTCTACCCTCCTAATCTTGCTCTCCAGTGGTGGAAATCCCCAGAAAACCTCCTTGTAGGGTCACCTTTTCAGATGCCAGCACATCAATGTACCCTGATGACAGATGCATCCAGGTTGGGCTGGGGAGCTCATCTAGACACTCTTTCCACTCAGGGACTCTGGTCTCATCAGGAGTCACAGCTCCACATAAATATGCTGGAACTCAGAGCCATTCTCAGTGCTCTCAAAGTGTTCCAGGACCATCTTCGTTGCCGCAGAGTCCTAGTCCAGATGGACAATCAAGTAGCCATGTTCTACGTGAACATGCAGGGCAGAACAGGCTCTTGGATCCTCTGCAGTGAGGCTCTACATCTCTGGTCCTATGCCATACATCATCGCATTCATCTACATGCGGTGTATCTTCCGGGCAAACACAATGTCTTATTGGACAGAGTCGAATCTTTCTCCCCCATGAGTGGTCTCTTCATGTAGACAAAGTCTCTGACATTTTCCAAATCTGAGGGACTCCAGGGATAGACCTTTTTGCAAGTCCTCATTATGCTAAGCTTCCCCACTTCTGCACCAGGACTCCTACACCAGACAGCCAGCAGGTGGATGCTTTTCACCTACACTGGGGTCAGGGCTTCCTATATGCCTTCCCTCCCATACCCCTAAATCCCAAAACTCTCTTCAAACTCCAGAGAGACAAGGGCTCCATGTTACTCATAGCCCATGCTGGCCACACCAGCTGTGGTAGCCTTTCCTTCTACATCTGTCTCAGACTCAACCCATAGATCTGGGGTCTGTTCCAGATCTCCTCTCTCAGGAGGAGGGAAGCTGCTTCATCCCAATCCACAGTCTCTCTATCTCACAGCATGGCTGCTAAAGGCATAGATTTCCAAGACATTAACCTTCCCCAGGAGGTTAAAGACATCCTCTTAGCTTCTAGGAAGCCATCCACCAGATGGTCCTATGCTTTCAAGTGGCGTAGGTTTTCTTTCTGGTGCTCTCAGAAGAATCTCAATCCCTTCTCAGCAACGATGGAGGCATTCCTCGAGTACCTCCTTCACCTATCATCTTCTGAACTCAAAACCAATTCAGTGAGAGTACACTTAAGTGCAATTGAGACCTCTCACCTGCTCTTAGATGGCTAACCTATCTCTTCTCAGCCGCTCGTAGCACGCTTCATTAGGGGTCTTCTATTAACCAAACCTCCCATTAAGCTGCCTCCAGTGGCATGGTACTTTAATGTTTTTCTAGGACAGCTTCTCAAGCCGCCCTTTGAACCTCTATCCACTACTCCACTTAGGTTTCTCACATGGAAGGTCATCTTCTTTATTGTCCTCACTTCAGCAAGGCGTATAAGCGAGCTCCAAGCTTTGGTAGCTCACCCTCCTTATACACGGTTCCACCATGATAAGGTTGTCCTTAGGACTCATCCTCGCTTCATGTTGAAGGTGGTCTCGCCCTTCCATTTAAACCAGTCAATCTGCTTTCCTGTCTTTTACCCTAGACCTCATTCCTCTAGGATAGAGGCAACCCTTCACACTCTGGATTGCAAACATGCCTTAGCTTTTTATCTCCAGAGAACTCGAGAGCACCGAAAAGCTTCCCAGCTTTTCATTTCCTTTGACTCGAGTCACTTTGGCTTGCCAGTATCCAAATGAACTCTCTCCAAGTGGATAGCTGACTTCATCACTTTTGCCTATGAAAAGGCAGGACTTTCTTTCAAGCGTCACGTCACTGCCCATAATGTTCGAGCCATGGCTGCCTCTATGGAAAATCTACACTCTAGCTATTGACAAAATATGCAAAGCAGCAACTTGGTCTTTGGTTCACACTTTTGCTGTTCACTACTGCCTGGACAAGGACTCCTGCCGGGATGCCTTGTTTGGCTAAGCTGTTCTCCAGCATCTCTTTCAGACTTATCGAAACCCGGGACAGAGGGTAGGAGTTCCTCTTCCAGTCATCCATGGAGGATACATGACCACTCTAGGCATACCTGTGCGATCCACAGCCGACCCTGAGGTCATCTCTCTGGCATCTCCTAGCTAGGGAGTCCCATATGTGAAAACTACATTCCTGCTTGTTCCTGGAGAAAGCGTAGTTAGCGTAGTTACTCACCTGTAACAAGTGATCTCTGGGAACAGCAGGAATTTAGTCTTCACAACCTACCCTCCTCCTTTAGGAGTTGTAGGTCTTCTCTTTCTCTCCTTTTATCTCAGAAACTCTACTGAGGAGGGAGAGCTGGAAAAGGAGGGAAGGCAGCTATGCAGGCGCAGTGGGATGCTCCCAAAAGCTTTCCTATTGGACACTGGGGAGTGTTCCCGCGTGGGCTTTGTCGGTACTGACATCACCAATATGTAAAGATTAAATTCCTACTGTACCCAGAGATCACCTGTTACAGGTGAGTAACTACGCTTCCGCAAGAGTCACAAAACACTCGGAGGGGGTTCCCCTTTCAGCACATTCTATCTCTTTTTTATTTTTTTAGCATTAACTCTCAATTAATACTCAAGAAACCAGGCTCACATCCAATGGCACAAACTCCCATCACTGTTTACAGACAGACTTAAACACACAAAATGGTACATTTAGTCTATCTTTCCTTTTTCCATGAAACCAGCAGACCAATTAGTGTGACATTTTCTTTTCTACCACAAACAGCTGGCGATAACCCAGAGGGACAACTACAGCTGGGAATTCATCAGCACTTTTAAGTATTTATCTTGTAGAATATACTCTAAATTTTGGAAAAAAAGGGAATTATTTGGGTCAAAGCTGTTAAATCTGTGTATTTTAGACTTAAGTGTTTTTTGCTGAGTCAGTCCGGTCTTATTACCACCAGAGAACTTTTCATTTAAATCAAATTAGACTAAAGCATAACATAGAAAGTTGAAATAGAGTAAATAGTTGCTGAAATAAATTTGTTTCTAAAGAGCTTTTTTATTAAAACCAAACAGCTTGTTGTTATGGTCATTGTGTTATAATGTAAACCGCGCTGATACCGAATAGTGCGGTATATAAGAAATTGTAATAAATAAATAAAGAGAGTATAGCTTATCATACAAGTAGAAAGAAATAACCTAGTTTCTAGAGACCTTTACAAAGAGACCTTCCAGTTAGTAGGCAAAAGATCTGTGAAGGTTTCTTAAATAGGTGTTCAAAATAAGTAACAGATCAAAGGGGCTATTTGGAAGGCCCCCTCTATCAAACCAAGGGCTGTGTGAATCATCCAGGAATTAGGTAAGACTTTACCTTAGAAGCAGAGGACAGGGCACTGTGTAGGAAGCCAGCTTTTCTTAAGTCTCCTTTCATAAGTACATAAGAACATAAGATATGCCATACTGGGTCAGACCAAGGTGCATCAAGGATTTAAACAATGTCAGGGGTCTACCAAGCATAGGTTATCCATCATGTTTTGCATTTGTAGGGATGTTTTATATTATGATTATTATTTCCACTCACAGTCCGTTTTCTGATGCAGTATTTGTATGGATACCATCTTTCTGAAAAGAACAGATACACCGTTATTTTTATTAATTCCTGGAGAGAAGACATGGCAATCAATCCAGCCCCTCTTGAGCCTGATACAGAAATCATGAAACACTTCTTTCTTGAAGGAAAATGACATCAGCTTTTAAGCTGTTGAGATAACAAAAGATTTTCTTACACTTGATGGGGTGATTTAAGCCATTAACATTCAAAGTAACAAATTTCAGACCCATCTACATGTCTTCCAGTTATAGTAACATTGTATAATATACATACACAACCTCTGAAAGACCAGCTGGAGGAGAGAGATAAGGATCTCCAAGGAACAGAAATGAAAAAACAAACAAACCAGTATATAACAATCCCCACAAACCCAATATTTCCATAAGAACATAAGATATGCCATACTGGGTCAGACCAAGGTGCATCAAGCCCAGTATCCTGTTTCCAACAGTGGTCAATCTAGCTCATACGTACCTAGCAGTATCCCCAAGCGACACAGGTTCCACAAAGCTTGTATTGGGTCAAGCATTGATACCCTGGGTCTCTTTTTAATAATGGTTTATGGACCTTTCCTCCAGGAACTTCTCCAACCCTTTTTTAAACCCAGCTACACTAACAGCCTTTACTACATCCTCCGGTAACAAATTCCAGAGTTTGATTACACCTTGAGTGAAAAAATATTTTCTCTTATTTGTCTTAAATAGTTTACCCTGTAGCTTCATTACATGTCCCCTAGTCTTTCTATATATTCTATATCCCCTCAGCCGTCTCTTTTCCAAGTTGAAGAGCTCTAACCTTTGTAGCCTCTCTTCATAGGAGTAGCCTTCCATCCCCTTTACCATTTTGGTGGCTCTTCTCTGTACCTTTTCTAATAACGCTATATCCTTTTTAACATACGTTGACCAGAACTGCACACAATATTCAAGGTGCGGTCGTACCATGGAACAATACAGAGGAATTATAATATCCTTTGTTTTATTTTCCATTCCTTTCCTTAAGATACCTAGCATTCTATTTGCTTTCTTGGCCGCCGCTGCACACTGGGCGGAGGGTTTTAACATGTTATCCACGATGACGCCTAAATCTTTTTCCTGGGTGGTGGTTCCTAATGTGGAACCTTGCATCATGTAACCATAGTGTGGGTTGTTCTTTCCTAGGTGCATAACTTTGCACTTGTCCACATTAAATTTCATCTGCCATTTGGATGCCGAGTCTTCCAATTTATCCAGATCCTCCTGCAGTTTTCCACAATCCCCTTGGGTTTTAACAACTTTAAACAGTTTTGTGTCATCTGCAAATTTGATAACCTCACTAGTTATTCCCTTTTCCATGTCATTTATGAATATGTCAAAAAGCAGCGGACCCAGTACAAATTCCTGGGTACTCCACTATTCACCTTTTTCCATTGAGAAAATTGGCCATTTAGCCCTACCCTCTGCTTTCTATCTTTTAACCAGTTCCTGATCCACAATAGTACACTGCCTCCTGTCCCATGACTTTTTAGTTTTTCCAAGAGTCTCTTATGAGGGACTTTGTCAGAGGCTTTCTGAAAATCTAGATACACTATATCAACCGACTCACCTTTGTCTACCTGTTTATTCACACCTTCAGAAAAACATAACAAATTAGTAAGACAAGATCTTACTTGTCTAAAGCCATGTTGGCTGTCTCCCATTAAGCCATGACTATCTACATGCTGAGTAATTTTGTTTTTTATGATGGTTTCTACCATTTTTCCCGGTACTGACGTCAGGCTCACCAGTCTGTAGTTTCCCGGATCACCCCTAGAACCCTTTATAAAAATTGGCGTTACATTGGCGATCCTCTAATCTTCAAGTATAACAGATGATTTTAATGAAAGTTCAGAGATTACTAATAGCAGGTCTGCAATCTCTTCAGTTCTTTCAACACCCTTGGATATATACCATCTGGTCCACGTGATATGCTACTATTCAGTTTATCAAATAGTTGTAATACATCTTCCCGGTGTAGCGATATTTCTCCAGGACCAAGCAGGAAGTCAGTCCTCACATATGGGTGTCATTGGCGCCGATGAAGCCCCAGCGGAGCATTTCCCCAGCTTTCCATGAAAGCCTTTGGGAATGCTGGCATGCATGCGCGGTTCCCTTCCCGCCTAAAGGTGCCATCTTACCTCAGTCTCTTTTTTTCCGTGAAGCCCACCGGACGTGTGTCCTGTTCTCCCGGATAAAAGTGATTTTTGTTCGGCGATTTTTTTGCTATTTTCTCTCCGGTTCGACGCCGGTTCCCCTCCCGCCGGGTTCGGTACACCGGTATCGAGCCCGATTCTTTTTTTTTTCGGTTTTTTTCCCTGGAAGGCCGGTCTTTTGACCTCGCGGGGGCTATTTTTTCCCCGATGGCTTCCAGTTGTTTCAAAAAGTGTGATCGATGTAAGAAATTAATGTCTCTCACCGACACACACGACTGCTGCCTTCAGTGCCTCGGCCCTGACCACAACCCCAGGTCGTGTGCGCCATGTGGGAAGATGTCTTCCAAGGCACTTCGAAGTCGACAGCAGCAAAAGGAAAGGTTTTTCTTGGACTCAGCCTCCGGCCGGGCCCGGACCTCGTCTGAGGCCTCGACATCTCGGGATTCCGATCCCGAGCGCCGTCGAAGCTCCTCGGACAGGGGGTCCCCCGACCGGGAACGCAAGAGGAAGAAGCGGCTCGTGAGGGTGGCTTCGGAGGAGGTGGCCTCGAGGGCCAGGTCTAAGATCCCCGACCGCCGTCCCGGGCCCGTGGACCAAGAGAAGCCTGCCAAAGTTCCTTGCGTGGAGCCGGAGTCTGCTGGACACGTAAGCCCCGTAGTCCTCGTGGACTCTCCTCCCAGAGAGCCGACGTCGGGCCCGGCGCTGCTGGGGCCCGAGTCGGTGGCTGCTGCGTCTCCCGAGCTGAGTCTCAGGATGACAGCCTTGGAGAGCAGATTGTCTGCCTTCATGGAGCAGCAGCGGGCACTGATGGACAGCCTGTCTGGCGCATCTGCCCCGACCACCGGGACATCGACTTTGAAGTCAACCCCAGAGACCGAGCCGATACTCGAGACCCTCGTGGCTCGAGGTCGTCCTCGGTCGAGGTCTCCCTCGACCTCCCGTTCGGGACCGAGGGTGTCGACGCCAGTGCCCCCGGCATCGGGGCGGGTGCCTCGGGGCCCCGCGGGGTCTGACCCTGACTCCTCCTCGGATGAGTCGGCCTGGGAGACGGAGGACGAGGAGTCTCCCGATACCTTTAAGACTCGGTGCTTCCCGTCGGACTCACCACAGTCTGAGCCCCGGAGTAGATCCCCTCCGGAGGACACTAGGTTCTCGGTGTTTGTCCGGGATATGACCGCTGCCTTGGCTATGCTGGCCGACCCCGAGGAAGAGCCTCGAGCCGAGGAGCTCGATGCTCTACAGTACTACTCTCCTCCAAAGGAGGCCTTTACTGTCCCGCTTCCTCCGATGCTGGAATGGCTCCTCTTCCGAATGTGGGAGGCACCGGCCTCAGCGCCGGTTTTAAGCAAGCGAGTCGATTCCATTTATCGTCTCCGCAAAAGCCCTGGTTTTCAGAAGGCACAGCTACCACACCATTCCATGGTTGTGGAATCGGCCATGCATCGTCTGAAGAGCCAGAAGATGCATTCCACGGTACCTCCCGGCAGGGAGGCCCAGAACCTTGATGGCGTCGGTAGAAAGTGCTTCCAGGGGTCAATGCTTGCTTGCCGTGTCCAGTCTTACCAGCTGTACATGGGCATGTACTTGCGAGACCTGGCCAAGGAGTTGGCCGGGTTCTCTGCTGGACTCTCCGGGGAACCCTTGCAGAGATTCAAGTCCTTGTCCTCGGGGATTCAGGAATGCTCAAAGTTCATGTCCCGTGCCACCTACAATGGCTTCGAGGCTTCGGCCCGAGTCGCGGCTGCCAGCATCGCGGCTCGACGCCAGGCATGGCTGCAGTCATCGGACCTCGAGCCATGGGTTCAGGACAAGTTGGTCGATGTCCCTTGCCGAGGTGAGAACCTTTTTGGCAAGCCCGTGACTGAGAAGGCCGCTCATCTCGAGACCGAGCACCTTACCCGGGCAAGGCTGTCGAGGAAGACCTCTGCCCCTTCACACAAGAAGAAGGGCTCGGGTAAAAAGTCCTTTTACCCGAGGAAGGGCACTGCCTACAAACAGTACCTTCAATATCAGGCTGCCCAAGCTGCCCCCCAGGGTCAGCAAGCCAAGGGCCAGGGTAATGGGCCCCGTGGGCAGAGGACCCCCAAGCCTCCTGCCCCTGCTTCCACTCAGCAGGGTGGGGTTTTTTGACTCCTTGAGCATAGCCACTCCGTCCCTGCTCTCCCAGCCCTGCACAGGTGGTCGCCTTGTTCTCTTTGCCCACCAGTGGCCCCTCATTACCAACGACAGTTGTGTGTTGGACATAGTCCAAAAGGGCTCTGCTCTGCATTTTCACCAACTGCCTCTGCCTTACTTCCCAGGGGAGCCCCTGAGGCCTCCCCTGCACACAGACCTTCTCGTTCAAGAACTTCAAGGTCTGTTAGTAGAGAGGGCGGTGGAGCCTGCGCCTCCTCACTTCCAAGGTCACGGTTTCTACTCCAGGTATTTCCTGGTACCCAAAAGGACTGGTGGCCTTCGTCCCATCCTGGATCTCAGGAACCTCAATAAGTTCCTGGAGAAAGAAAAATTCAAGATGCTAACTCTTGGGACACTTCTGCCCTACCTCCAGCAGGGAGATTGGCTATGCTCCTTAGATCCAAAGGATGCATACACTCACATCCTCATTCATCCAGATCACAGAAAGTACCTAAGGTTCATTGTGGGAGGAAACCATTATCAGTACAGAGTACTACCTTTTGGCCTGACCTCCGCTCCCAGAGTCTTTACCAAGTGCCTGGCAGTGGTTGCGGCCTACCTACAAAATCAAGGCATCTTTGTCTTTCCCTATCTGGACGACTGGCTCATCAGGGGTCAGACGTGCCAGGAGGCCAGACAAGCCACCCTCAGAACCATTGCTCTGCTTCAGAACGTGGGCTTTGTCATAAACTTCGCAAAGTCCACTTTGCTCCCCTCCCAGAACTTGGAGTTCATAGGGGCAAGGTTAGATTCTCAACTGGCAAAGGCATTCTTGCCAGAAGACAGAGCCCAAAGACTGATGGACGTGGCCAAACAGTTCCTAAACAAGCCCCTGGTCTCCGCCAGACTCTGTCTCAGGCTTCTGGGCCACATGGCTTCGACAGTACATGTGACTCCCAATGCCAGGCTCTATATGAGTAAGTTTGAGCAGACAACGTATTTTTCGAAAACATAGTGACATTCTCATAGCAGTACCAGGGTTACAGGACAAATCAGTACGCTGTGTTTGGAAACGCAGTCGAAATTTAAAGGAATACCTAAGCCCCACAAGGTTGAGAGCCCCGATATCATCTTCCTTGGACACTTTGGAACCAGGTCATCAAAGATGTGGAGGCTGTGCGATATGTGAAGTCACTTCGGAACAGAAGAGCTTTATCTACAATGGCATTACTTATAAATTAAAAACTGCTACTACTTGCGACTCCACGTATGTGGTGTATGCTGTGCAATGCCCTTGTGCTTTGTTTTACATAGGCAAAACGATCCGTCCGTTCCGGGTTCGCATGCAGGAACATGCAAGTCGGCTCAGATGTGCCCGCAGAGAAGCCCCTTTAGTCCAACACTGTTTACTACACGATCATACATTTTCCCAACTTCGCTGCTGGTGCATAGAAATGGTAACAAAACCTGTCTTGGGAAAAACTCATGACCAGTGGTTGATCTATAGAGAACAGAGGTGGATTTACACGCTAGCCATGGTACACCCGGGAGGATTGAATCAAAGCATCGATTGGGCAGCTTGTGTGTGACGTTTGACCAATGGGAGTATGTTCTCTGGGACATTTAAATCTGGGCTACCTTGCTATCAGTTCGCATGCGCAGCGTTTTGATGGATTCCCCAATTGTACGTGAAAGAGCAAGCTGGGAAGATTGTTTAGCCGCAACATTGTCAGGTTCTTGTTAAATTCTTATTCTGTTTTATTTGTTTAATGAGAGCTAATGTGGTATATGTTCTAAGCATAATACAGCACAGTTTAGTCATTCATGATGTCTTTTCTAGGAATACAATCTCACGATTAAGTCCCTTGAGAAACCTTCTACGGCGAAACGCATGGGCGCTTTGAAGGATTGGCGTTGGGACAAGTTTTGAGTCGTTGATTGAACGTGGAAGAAATTTTATAACACTAAAAAATTTTTTCAAAAAAATCCATGAAGTATCACGGTTAGCATTACGCCTTTGAATGAGCTAAGTACTTTTCTTGATTACTTTTATTTGCTTAAAATACACCGTGATACTGTTTGTGCAACATGAGCCATTGATGTTAAACCGGCACATGTCTGGGAGATCAATACAATAAGCCCAGAGTTTGTTAGTGCCTATGGTTATTTCTGAGGCTATGTTGTGACAATTTCAGCATTACTGAGCTAGATTGCTTTGGTAAAGAGTTGAATGAGGTACTTTTTGTTGTTGCAGGCTCTATATGAGGCCTGCACAGTGGTGCCTTCAGACTCAGTGGTCACAGGCCTCAGGCAGCCGAAGAGACAGGATCAGGGTGTCCAAACACTTTTTGACCTCCCACAGCTGGTGGCTACATCCACCCAATCTGCTGAAGGGGATGCCCTTCCAGATGCCAGAGTACTTGGTAGTCCTAACCACCGACGCCCCTCTCCGGGGCTGGGGTGCTCATTGTCTAGACAAGTGCACCCAAGGCCTCTGGTCTCCTTGGGAAGCAGCCCAACAGATCAATCTCCTGGAACTCCGGGCTATCTGCTTAGCTCTCAAAGCTTTTTCTCCTGCCCTGGCTCATCAGTCAGTCTTGGTTCAAACAGACAACCAGGTAGCCATGTTTTATGTGAACAAACAGGGTGGGACTGGGTCCAAGCTCCTTTGTCGGGAGACGCAAGACCTTTGTTCCTTTGCCCTAAAGCACAACATGCTTCTCAGGGCGGTGTACCTTCCAGGCCAGGAGACCTGCCTGGCCGACCGGTTGAGCAGAATTCTGCAGCCCCACGAGTGGCAGCTGCATCCCTTGGTGGTTCAGAGGATCTTCCTGAAATGGGGTCTCCCTTGGATAGATCTGTTTGCCAGTCCGCTGAACAAGCAACTGCCCAAGTTCTGCTCCAGACAACCGCATCCTTTGAGGATAGAACCGGATGCTTTTCTGATATCCTGGTCTCAGGGCCTCCTGTATGCGTTTCCTCCCACGCCCTTGGTGGCCCGAACTCTTTTCAAGATTCTTCAGGACAAGGCCTTGGTCTTGTTGGTAGCTCCCAGGTGGCCGAGGCAGCCTTGGTTTCCACTTCTGCTACAGCTGGCAGTGGATCACCCACTACCTCTGGGGTTGCAACCCGACCTTCTCACTCAGGATCAGGGTTCCCTTCTGCACCCCAATCTCAAATCTCTCAATTTGATGGCCTGGAGGCTGCAAGGGTAGTTTTGGCTCCCTGGGGCCTACCTCAGGAAGTTGAGGAGGTTGTTCTAGCCTCTAGGAAACAGTCCACTAGGAAAATCTATGCTCTGAAGTGGAAGAGGTTTTCTGTGTGGTGTCAGCTACGTACAGAAGATCCTTTCTCCTGTACTGTACCAGTAGTGCTTCAGTATTTACTGCACTTATCCAATCAGGGACTTAAGTCCAATTCTGTTCGGGTCCACCTCTCAGCTCTAGCAGCTCATCATTCACTGGTGGAAGGACATTCTCTGTCTGGGCACCGCTTGGTGTCCAGGTTTCTCAGAGGCTTGCTCTTGCTCAAGCCTCCCATCCGTCCTCCTGCTCCTGAGTGGGAGCTGAATGTGGTCTTGCAGCAACTGACTCGCCCACCTTTTGAACCGATGGCTACTTGCCCTCTACGCTTCCTTTCCTGGAAGACTCTTTTCCTGATAGCCCTTACTTCGGCTAGGCGAGTAAGTGAGCTTCAGGCCCTGGTCTGTGATAGGCCTTACACCAGGATTTATAGGAACAGGGTAGTCCTCAGGACTCATCCAAAGTTCCTCCCAAAGGTTGTCTCCTCTTTTCACCTCAATCAAGAGGTGGTTCTTCCAACATTCTTCCCTAGGCCTCATGCAAGCCAGGCTGAAGCAGTCCTGCATACCCTGGACTGTAGGAGGGCCTTGTCCTTCTATCTTGACCGTAGGCAGGGGCATAGAAGGGCTACTCAGCTCTTCGTATCCTTTGACCCCAATAAGTTGGGGTTAGCTGTGTCCAAGCATACCTTGTCCATCTGGGTGGCTGACTGTATCACCTGGGCTTGCAAGGCGGCTGACCTTCCTTTGCAGGGTCGGGTCACGGCCCATTGTGTCAGGGCAATGGCTGCCTCAGTGGCTCATCTCCGCTCTGTGCCCTTGGTAGACATCTGCAGGGCTGCAACTTGGTCTTCAAGCCAGACGTTTGCGGCCCATTACTGTCTGGAGAGGGAGTCCCTTAGGGACAGTGCTTTTGGCCAAGCAGTACTCCGGAATCTCTTTGAGGTTTAGGCAACTCCTGCCCTCCTGCCCTCTGTTGGGCTACCAGGGGAGGTTGTGTCCTTGAAAAGCCTTTCTTTGCTGCTGAGACTAGAGGGAGTTCTCTTGTTCAGCCTGGGTTCCTCGGTAGCCCAGAGCTGGGGAGTCACCCATATGTGAGGACTGACTTCCTGCCTGGTCCTGGAGAAAGAGTAGTTACTCACCTGTAACAGGTGTTCTCCAGGAGCAGTAGGAATCAGTCCTCAAAACCCTCCCTCCTCCCCTTGGAGTTGCAGTTGTACATAGTTTAATTTTTTCATTTTTGTGTGCTGTTCTTAGCTATGTCATTTGACTGAGGTAAGATGGCACCTTTAGGCGGGAAGGGAACCGCGCATGCGTGCCAGCATTCCCAAAGGCTTTCATGGAAAGCTGGGGAAATGCTCCGCTGGGGCTTCATCGGCGCCGATGACACCCATATGTGAGGACTGATTCCTGCTGCTCCTGGAGAACACCTGTTACAGGTGAGTAACTACTCTTTCTCTCAATTCCTCTGCAGTATCACCTTTAAATACCACTTCAGTCCTGGGTAACATCCCTACATATTCCTCAGTAAAGACCGAAGCAAAGGATTCATTCAGTCTCTCCGCTATAGCCTTGTCTCCTCTTACTGCCCCTTTTACCCCTCTATCATCTAACAGTCCAATTGACTCTCTAACAGGCTTTTTGCTATGAATGTACTTGAAAAAGTCTTTATTTCGCATTTTTGCTTCCATAGCAAGTTTCTTCTCAAATTCTCGCTTTGCCTGCCTTATCAATGCTTTGTATTTAACTTGCCGGTATTTGTGCTGTTTCCAGTTTTCATCGTTTGGCTCTTTTTTCCATTTCCTGAAAGATGCTTTTTTTGGCAGCAACAACCTCTCTGACCTCATCTTTAAACCATGCTGGCAGTTTTTTGGACTTTCTTCCACTTTACTTAATGCGTGGAATACAGCTGGTCTGGGCTTCCAGGACAGTATTTTTAAACAACACCCAAGCTTGATGTAAGTCTTTAACCTTTGCAACTGCTCCTTTTAGTTTTTTCTTAACTTTCCCTCTCTCACACCCAGACTCCCATCCACCCAGGGCTATTCTTTGCTTTATAGGCTCTGCAACCTATTAAAGGGAAGGAGGTGCCCACATTCACTTTCAGGTGCGGCAGGTTATCCTCATCAGGAATACATTAATTAAGGACCTGAGAATGATTAATCTTGAGGTGAACAAAGTCTATTAAACATATTAGGTATAGTTGTATTAGAATAAGTATCCCCAGCAAACCTAAGTAAGTAAACAACTTAAATACCTAAACAACACCTTAAAACTAAGATGCAGACAGCAGTCCAGCAGTGAGATAAGGGTTTTCCAGTCTTTTGCATTTAGTGTCACATGACTGATTTTCTCCCAGTTGGTGCGAGGGTCTTACATGTGCACTAGGTGCAATGAGCTGTTTATTGTCAGAGAACGAGTCAGATCTCTGGAGGCTAGAGTAGCTATTATGTAAAATTGGAAGACATAAGGAAGACAGAGAGGTATATAGACGAGACCAACAAGGACGTAGTACTGAGTCCCACCTCCAGACTGGCAGCCTCCCTGTTGCCATGGAGAAGAGAGGTCATGTCAAAGGAGAGCATCACCCTGGTGTGGCAGGAAATGTTCTTGTAGCTAGGACCTGTCCTCCAGATGTTGTAAAACCCTCTCACACCTAGGAGGTTTCTCCAGGGCCATGTGTCCATGAGGGAGTGGTTACGACGGTGGTTATAGTTGGTGATTCAATCATTAGGCATATAGATAGCTGAGGGGCTGGTGGACATGAGGATCACCTGATAACATGCCTGCCTGATGCAAAGGTAGCAGACCTCACACATCATCTAGACAAGGTTCTAGATAGCGCTGGGAAGGAGTTTGCTGTCTTGCTACATGGTGGTACCAATGACATAGGAAATTGTGGTAGGAAGGTTATGGAGGCCAAATTTAGGCTTTTAGGTAGGAAGTTGAAATCCAGAACTTCCAGGGTAGCATTCTCCGAAATGCTTCCCGTTCCATGCAGAACTCCAGAGTCTCAATGTATGGATGAGACAATGGTGCAAGGAAGAGGGTTTTGGATTTGTTAGGAACTGGGCAACATTCTGAGGAAAGGTGGGACTTTTCCGAAGAGATGGGCTCCATATTAACCGAGATGGAAACAGGTTGCTGGCATTAACTTTTAAAAAGGAGATAGAGTAGCTTTTAAACTACATAACAGAGGAAAGCCAACAGTTGCCCAAGAGGGCATGGTTCAGAATGATGTATCCTTGAAGGATTTTAGCAAAAGACTGAAGCAAGTTCATATCGACAGAGAGGATCCAATAAAGACAAAGGTAACCCAAATGCCCTTAAGTAGAGAGCAGACAGAGCTTAAAGATTCCAAATTACCCCTGCCTACGAATAACCAGATTAATATGAATAAAATACAACCTCTAAGAAGTTTGTATGCAAGTGCTAGAAGTCTAAAAAATAAGATGAGAGAGTTAGAATATATAGCACTAAATTTATTTATTTATTATACATTTTGTATACCGCTACTTCCAGTGATCAGCAGCGGTTTTGATTACAGATTGAAAATTGTCAAATCATGACAGGAAATTTTTGAGGTATAAACACATTGATTAGACAGGAAAGCACAGCACACAGAGAACTATTTTACAGGGAACATGGGCTATGGAGGGTTAAGTGGCTTGCCCAAGACCACAAGGAGCACCTGTGGGACTAGAAACCCCAGTCCTTCCAGCCCAAGGTTGCTGTCCTCTAGTGGGATTTGAACCCCTGACCTTCTGGCCTGAAGTATTTTGCCCCAACCACTAGGCTACTCCTCCACTCCAAGAAGTGAGGTTAGATATGATTGCTATCTCAGAGACCTGATGGAAAGAGGACAACCAGTGGGAAACTGTGATACTTGGGTACAAATTATATCGCAATGATAGAGTAGATCAAATTGGTGGAAGGGTTGCACTCTGTTACAGAGGGCATTGAGTCACACAGGATTAAAGTTTTGCAGGAAACAAAATACACCATAGAATCTCTATGGATTGAAATTCCATGTTAAAAGAGAAAGGCGATGGCAGTGGGGGTGTACTACTGACTGTCTGGCCAGAATGAACAAATGGATGATGAAATTCTCAAAGAAATCAGGGAACCTTACAAAAGTTACAACACATAATGAGTGATTTTAATTACCCCATTATCAACTGGGTCAGTGTCATGGCAGTACATGCTAAGGAGATAACGTTTCTAGATGAAATAAATGGCTGCTTCTTGGTGCAGCTGGTTCATGAACTGACAAGAGGGGGAAACATTTTGGACCTAGTCCTTAGTGGAACACAGGGTCTGGTGCTAGAGATAAGGGTGTTGGAGCTACTTGGCAATAGTGAGCATAGCATGATCATGTTTTATTTAATAAATGGAGGAAGGACGGAAAGGTAGTCCACAGTACTACCTTTTAACTTTCAAAAGGGAGACAATGATAAAATGAGGAAAACAGTTAACAAAAGACTAAAAGGAGCAGCTGCAAAGGTTAAAGATTTACATGGACCTTGGCTGTTGTTTAAAACTACTGTCTTGGAAGCTCAGACCAGCTGTATTCCAAGCTTTAAGAAAAATGGAAATAAGACCAAAAAACTGCCAGCATGGTTTAAAGTTAAGGTCAGAAAGACTGTTGTAGCCAAAAAAACATCTTTCAGGAAATGGAAAAGTGGCCAAATGGTGAAAACTAGAAACAACATAAGCACTGGCAAGTTAGATGTAAGGCATTTATAAGGCAGGCAAAGAGAGAATATGAAAAAGAGTATTAATAAACAAACAAACCTCTTCCAAAGATGGGGAAGATGTAAAACTAGAGAGCATGACAGCATAACATGAATATGAAAAAAGTTTGCTGTGGAATCAGAAATGCATAATAAAACGTTTTTCAAGTATATTCATAGCAAAAAAAAAAAAACACCTGTGAGAGAGTCAGTTAGACCATTAGATGATAGAGGGGTAAAAGAGGCACTAAGAGGGGACAAGGACATAGCAGAGAGACTGAATGAATTCTTTGCTTCAGTCTTTACTGAGGAAGAGATAGGGAAGGTTTGGGGTTTTTTTTAGTGCTGTTGAGTCAGTGCTGACTCCTAGTGGCCCAACTGCCTCTGGGTTTTCTTGGCAATGTATCACTGGAAGTTACCCATGACTTAAATGGTATTTAAAGGTGATGCATCGGAAGAATTGAAAGAAGTATCGATAAACCTGGAAGATGTATTACAACTATTTGATAAAGAGTGGTAAATCACCTGGACCAGATGGTATAAATCCAAGGATGATAAAAAAACTGAAATATGAGTTTACAGACCTACTAGTAATATGTGAACTATCATTAAAATCATCTGTAATACCTGAAGATTAGCGAATAGCCACTGTAATGACAATTTTTAAAAAGGATTCCAGGAGTGATCCGGGAAACTACAGATTGGTGAGCATGATGTTAGTACCAGGAAAAATGATAGAAACCATTATAAAGAACAAAATTACTGAATATGTAAATAGTCATGGTTTAATGGGAGAAAGGGAACATGATTTTGCCCATGGAAGGTCTTGTCTTATTATCTGATATATATTTTTGAAGGTGTGAATAAACAGGTAAACAGTGTATCTGGATTTTCAGAAGGCCTTTGACAAGGTCTCTCATGAGAGCTCTTGGCAAAATTAAAAAGTCATGGGATAGGTGGCAGTGTACTATTGTGGATCAGGAACTGGTTAAAAGATAGCAAGCAGAGGGTAGGGCTAAATGGACAATTTTCCCAATGGAGAAAGGTGAATAGTGGAGTTTTCCAGGACCAAGCAGGAAGTCAGTCCTCACATATGGGTGACGTTGGCGCCGACGGAGCCCTCGTGGAGCAATTTCCCCAGCTTTCAAAGAAAGCCTTTGGGAATTGCAGCGCGCATGCGCGGTCCCCTTCCCATCCAAGGGTGCCATCTTGCTCAGTCTTCTTTTTTCCACGGAGCCCTACAGATGCTGTTTGTGATCGCCGCATAAAAAGTTGATTTTCTTTCTTATTTTTTTGTTCTTTCTCAGTTCGACGCCGGATACTTTTCCCGCCCGGACCCGCTACGCCGGTATCGGGTCCGTTCTTTGTTTTTCAGTTTTTTTGTCCTTCGTGACAAGCGTTCGCGCCATTTTTCATTTTTCACTGGCAGCCCTGTCTTTTGACCTCGCGGGGGCCCTTTTTCCCTCGATGGCTGCCAGCAGATTTAAGAATTGTGTTCGCTGTAAGAAACTTATGTCTCTTACCGACAAACACGACTGCTGCCTCCGCTGCCTCGGACCCAATCATGACCCGATGATCTGTGGTCCGTGTAGCAAGATGTCCTCAAAAGCTTTGAGGAGTCAGCAGCATCAAAGGGAACAAATCTTCTCTGACTCCGCGTCCGGCCGGGCCCAGACCTTGTCAGAGGCTTTGACGTCCCGGGACTCCGGTCCTGAGCATCGTCGGAGTTCCTCTGAGCGGGTGTCTCCTACCCAGGAACATCATTGAAAGAAAAAACCCGCGAGGGCGGCGACGGTGGATGCTCCTGGTTCCTCGAGGGCCAGGTCGCATAGCCCCGATAGCCGTCCCGGGTCCTCGGAGTCGGAGAGGCCTTCGAAACATCCTCGTCTCGAAATGGAGTCGCCTGGACACGTGAGTACTGTAGTCCTCGTGGACTCGCCTCCGAAGGAGCCGACGTCGGGCCCGACGCCGTCAGGGCTTGAGTCGGGGGCTGCTGGGTCTCCTGAGCTTGGACTCAGGTTGACAGCCTTGGAGAGCAGTTTGGCTGCCTTCATGGACCAGCAGCGGGCATTGATCGCTGGCCTCGCCAATGCGTCTGCCCCGGCCACCGGGACGTCGACGTCCAAGTCGACCCCAGAGACCGAGCCGATCCTCGAGTCCATGCGAGCTCGAGTCGATCCTTGGTCGCGGTCTCCCTCGGCCTCCCGTTCGGGACCGAGGTCGTCGACGCCGACACCCTCGGCGTCGGGGCGGAAGGCATCGGTGCCCGCCCGACCGGAGCCGCTCGATTCCTCCTCTGAGGAGTCCGACTGGGAAACGGAGGACGAAGAGTCACCTGGTACTTTTCGGACTCGGTGTGTCCCTTCGGACTCACCCGAGTCCGAACCTCGGAGACGGTCCCCCCCCGGAGGACACCCGGTTCTCGGACTTCGTGCGGGATATGGCCAAGGCCTTGGCATTCCCCGCGGATCCCAAGGAGGAGCCTCGAGCCGAAGAGCTCGATGCCCTCCAGTATGACTCTCCCCCGAAGCAGGCCTTTACTGTACCGGTTCCTCCGATGCTGGAAAGACTTCTCTTCCGCATGTGGGAGAGCCCGGCGTCGGCGCCGGTGTTAAGCAAGCGGGTCGATCCCATTTATCGGAGCCTGGATGCCCTCGGTAGAAAGTGCTTCCAGGGCTCTATGCTTGCTTGTCGAGTCCAGACCTACCAGCTCAATATGGGCATGTATCTCCGAGATCTGGCAAAAGAAATTGCCGGGTTCTCTGCTGGTCTCTCCGAGGAACCTTTGCAGAGGTTCCAAGCCTTGTCCACTGGTATTCGAGAGTGCTCGAAGTTTATCTCTCGAGCAGCCTACGATGGCTTCGAAGCATCGGCTCGAGTAGCCAGGGCCGGCATTGGTGCCCGCCGACAGGCTTGGCTTCAGTCATCTGACCTCAAGCCATGGGTCCAGGACAAGTTGGTCGATGTCCCCTGCAGAGGTGAAAACCTCTTTGGCAAACCCATGGCTGAAAAGGCTGCACAAATCGAGACCGAGACTCTGACCAGAACTAGGCTGTCCAGAAAAACCTCTGCCCCTTCACAGAAGAAGAAGGGCTCGGGGAAAAAGCCCTTTTAACCGAGGAAGGCGGCTGCCTATAAATACTACCCTCAGTATCAGGCCTCAGCAGCTCCCTAAAAGGGTCAGCAGGCCAAGGGACGGGGTAATGGGTCCAGTAGGCAGCAGGCCCCCAAGCCCACAACACCGGCCCCTGCTCAGCAGGGTGGGGGTTTTTGACTCCATCAGCATAGCCTCTTCCCCTCAGCTGGTTTCTCTCAGCACAGGAGGCCGGCTGGTCCACTTTGCCCACAGGTGGTCAGTCATCACCTCAGATACCTGGGTGCTTCATATAGTTCAGAAAGGCTATCTTCTACACTTTCACCAGGTACCTCCCTCCTACTTTCCAGGGGAGCCTCCAAGACTCCCTCTGCACAGGGACTTACTCCTTCAGGAGTTAGCAAGTCTTCTTCAGGAACAGGCTGTGGAACCGGTGCCCCACCACCTGAGAGGTCACGGCTTTTATTCCAGGTACTTTCTGATACCAAAAAGAACAGGAGGCCTCAGACCCATCCTGGACTTGCGAAACCTCAACAAGTTCCTGGCGAGGGAAAAGTTCAAGATGCTTACCCTTGGAATCCTGCTGCCCTACCTCCAGCAGGGAGACTGGCTATGCTCCTTAGATCTCAAGGATGCCTATACTCACATCCTTATTCATCCAGACCACAGACAATATCTCCGGTTTGTTGTGGGAGGAAATCATTACCAGTACAGAGTACTGCCCTTTGGCCTGTCCTCCGCCCCCAGGGTGTTCACCAAATGCCTAGCAGTGGTGGCGGCCTATCTCAGACTTCAAGGCCTTTTTGTGTTTCCATACCTGGACGACTGGCTCATCAGGGCCCAGTCTTCCCAAGAGGCCACTCAGGCCACTCATCGCACTGTGTCTCTGCTCCAGCACTTGGGCTTTGTCATAAACTTCGCAAAGTCCACTTTGCTCCCCTCTCAAGATCTCGAATTCATCGGCGCAAGGTTAAGCACACTTCAGGCGCAGGCCTTCCTGCCTCTAGACAGAGCACACAGGCTCATGGATCTCGCCAGCCACTTTCACAGCAATTCCCTGGTCTCTGCCAGGCAATTTCTGAGACTGCTCGGCCATATGGCTTCCACGGTCCATGTGACCCCCAATGCCCGCCTGAACATGCGACCTGCTCAGTGGTGCCTTCGCACTCAATGGCATCAGGCCACGGGGAGCCTGACGGACTCAGTACAGGTCTCCGACCTGCTGGTCTCTTCTCTGCGGTAGTGGCTTCATCTGCCAAACCTGCTACTGGGAGTGGATTTTCAATCTCCTCCGCCTTCTCAGGTACTAACAACCGATGCTTCTCTCCTGGGTTGGGGAGCACATTGCCAAGGGACATGTACTCAAGGCCTCTGGACTCCTTGGGATTCTGCGCAGCAGATAAACTTCCTGGAGCTCAGAGCCATCCGCCTAGCTCTGAGCGCCTTCTCCCACCTCACTTCTCACCAGTCTGTACTGGTCCAGACGGACAATCAAGTTGCAATGTTCTACGTGAACAAACAAGGAGGCACAGGCTCATTCCTTCTCTGTCAGGAGGCACGGAGACTGTGCTCTTGGGCCGTCCACCACGGCATACTCCTCAAAGCGGTCTATCTCCCAGGTCAGGAGAATTACCTGGCAGACAAGCTAAGCAGGATCCTCCAACCACACGAGTGGAGATTGGATCCATTGGTGGTTCAGCGGATCTTTCTCAAGTGGGGACTCCCCACCATGGATCTGTTTGCCAGTCCTCTAAACCGGCAACTTCCCAGATTCTGCTCTCGACAACCGCATCCTCTCAGAGTAGCGGCGGATGCTTTTCTGATTCCGTGGTCCACAGGCCTCTTGTATGCCTTTCCTCCCATGCCGCTGGTGTCTTGAACACTCTTCAAAGTTCTCAGAGACAAAGCCTCACTGATCCTAGTGGCTCCCCGGTGGCCGAGACAACCTTGGTTCCCGCTACTACTGCAGCTGGCGGTGGACACTCCTCTTCCTCTGGGGTTTCAGCCCGATCTCCTGACGCAGGATCAAGGGTCTCTCCTGCACCCCAACCTCCGGTCCCTTCATCTGATGGCCTGGCTGCTGAAAGGGTAGTCCTTGCTCCCCTCCAGCTGCCTCAGGAGGTGGAAGAGGTTGTCTTGGCCTCAAGGAGGCCTTCCACACGGAAGTCCTATGCTCTTAAGTGGCGTCGGTTCTCCATTTGGTGTGCTCAGAAGTCTGAGAATCCCTTCTCCTGATTGGTAGCAGTGGTCTTGCAATACTTGCTTGACCTCTCCAATTTGGGCCTTAAGTCCAACTCTGTCAGAGTCCACCTCAATGCTCTCTCTGCACATCACGCACCGGTGGATGGCAGGCCTCTTTCCCACCACCCTTTGGTGGCTCGTTTTCTCCGAGGCCTTCTTCTCCTTAAGCCTCCTTTACGCCCGCCAGCCCCTGAATGGGATCTGAATGTGGTCTTGCAGCGGATTACCTGTCCGCCCTTTGAACCTATGGCTACCTGCCCTCTTCGTTTTCTTTCTTGGAAAACCTTGTTCTTGGTAGCCCTTACCTCTGCTAGGCGCGTTAGTGAACTGCAGGCCCTAGTGTCTGATCCTCCTTACAATAGGTTCTACAGGAATAGGGTAGTCTTACGGACTCACCCTAAGTTTCTTCCAAAGGTGGTTTCTCCTTTTCATCTCAACCAAGAGGTGGTTCTTCCGACCTTTTTTCCCAGACCGCACGCTAGCCGGGCTGAGATGGTCCTGCATACCCTGGACTGTAGGAGGGCCTTGTCCTTCTACCTTGACCGTACGTGAGAACATCGGAGGGCTGTTCAGCTCTTCGTTTCTTTTGTCCATTTGGGTAGCTGACTGTATCGCCTGGGCTTATGAGGCAGCCGGCCTCTCGTTGGAGGGTCGAGTCACGGCTCATCGTGTTAGGGCGAAGGCTGCGTCAGTGGCTCATCTCCGCTCTGTTCCGTTGGCAGACATCTGCCGGGCCGCTACTTGGTCTTCAAGCCAGACTTTTGCGGCCCATTACTGCCTGGAGAGGGAGTCCCGCAGGGACAGTGCTTTCGGACAGGCAGTCCTCCATAATCCCTTTGAGGTTTAGGCAACTCCTACCCTCCGGCCCTGGAGTTGGGCTACCGGTCGGGGGCGTTTTCAGAGAAGATTCCTTCCTTCTGTGCTGCTGAGCTAGAGGGAGCTCATTTTTGTGCTTCAGGTCTCCGGTAGCCTTAAGCTTGGGAGTCCCATATGTGAGGACTGACTTCCTGCTTGGTCCTGGAGAAAGAGTAGTTACTCACCTGTAACAGGTGTTCTCCAGGAACAGCAGGAATCAGTCCTCACAACCCTCCTTCCCCCCTTGGAGTTGCAGTCCTATCATTTCGTTTTTGCTAAATTTTTGCTGTCTTTTAGCTATGTCATCAGACTGAGCAAGATGGCACCCTTGGGCGGGAAGGGGACCGCGCATGCGCGCTGCAATTCCCAAAGGCTTTCTTTGAAAGCTGGGGAAATTGCTCCACGAGGGCTCTGTCGGCGCCGACGTCACCCATATGTGAGGATTGATTCCTGCTGCTCCTGGAGAACACCTGTTACAGGTGAGTAACTACTCTTACTCCAGGGATCAGTGCTGGATCCGCTGCTTTTTGTCATATTCATAAATGGCCTGGAAATGGGAATAAAGAGTGAGGTAATCAAATTTGCAGATGACATAAAATGATTCAAAGTTATTAGAACCCAACAGGATTATGAAAAATTGCGAGGACCTTGATAAATTGGAAGACTGGATGTTCAAATGGCACATGACATTTAATTTGGAAAAGTGCAAAGTTATGCACCTAGGAAAGAACAACCCAAACTATGGTTACAAATTGCAAGGTTCAGCATTAGGAACCACTACCCAGGAAAAAAATGTAGGCGTCATCGTGGATAACATGTTGAATCCTTCCGCCCAGTGTGCAGCGGCGTCCAAGAAGGCAAATAGAATGCTAGGAATCATAAGGAAAGGAACGGAGAATAAAACAAAGGATATTATTATGCCTCTGTATCGAGCCATGGTAACATAGTAACATAGCATATGAGGGCAGATAAATACAAGTATGGTCCATCTAGTCTGCCCAGCAAGGTGGCAAGAGTAGGTGCACCTGCCGCTCCTTGCAGGTCACCCCTCCCTATGCCTTTGTTTAGGGGTATACCCACTGCTCCGTGTAGGTCACCCCTATTTGATGACATATAAGAGATAGTTATGTTTATTTTGATTTTATCCTGTTGCTATAAAGGGGATCAACTGTGTCTGTCCCATGCCATTTTGAATTCTGTCACTGTATTTGTCCCCACCACTTCCATCGGGAGGGCATTCCAAGCATCCACCACCCTTTCAGTATTTCCTGACATTGTCTTTCAGCTTACCCCCTTGCAGCTTCATGCTATGCTTCCCCATCTTTGGAAGAGGTTTGTTTGTTCATTAATACTCTTTAAGTATTTAAAGGTCTGAACCCTGTCCCTCCTGTCCTCCAGAGTGTACATATTTAGGTCTTCAAGGCTCTTCTAATAAAGTCTTGTAACGCAGGCTCCAAATCATTTTGATCACCTTCCTCTGAACCATTTCCAGCCTTTTTATGTCCTTTGCGAGATACGGTCTCCAAAACTGAACACAATATTCCAAGTGAGGCCTCACCAGTGACTTGCACAACAGCATTAGTACTTCTTCCTTTCTGCTGGTAATTCCTCTCTGTATGCAACTCAGCATCCTCCTGGCTTTTGCCACCGCCTTGTCACACTGTTTCGCCACCTTGAAATCCTCAGAAACAATCACTCCGAGATCCTTCTCCTGGTCTATGCACACCAACCTCTCGCCCCCTATCGCATACAATTCCCTTGTATTTCTGCTTCCCAAGTGCATGACACTGCACTAATTCACATTAAATCTTAACTGCCAAGCATTAGACCATTCTTCCAGCTTTTGTAGATCTTTCCTCATATTATCCACTCCCTCAGGGAAGTCCGCTCTGTTGCAAATTTTTGTGTCATCTGCAAAAAGACAGACTTTTCCATTCAGTCCTTCAGCAATATCACTCACAAATACATTGAACACTACCGGTCTCAGGATCAAACCCTGGGGCACACCACTAATCACCTTTCTTTCATCCAGTGAGTTCCGTTTACCATCACCTTCTGCCATCTGTCAGTCAACCAATTTCTGATCCAATTCACCACCTTGGGACCCATCCCCAAGCTGCTGAGTTTATTGACAAGCCTCCTATGAGGAATGGTATCAAAGGCTTTTTCTGAAATCTAGGTAGACAACATCTATCGCATGCCCTTAATCTAGTTATCTGGTCACCCAGTCAAAGAACTCAATCAGACTTGTTTGTCAAGATCGTCCTTTGGTAAGATCGTGTTGCCTCAGATCATGCAACCTGTTGGTTTTGGGGAAGTTCACTATTCGCTCTTTCAGGAGTGCCTCCACTACTTTTCCTGCCACTGAGGTGAGGCTTACTGGCCTGCAGTTTGTCACTTCCTCCCTACTGCCACTTTTGTGAAGAGGTACCACATAGGGTTGCCAACTGGCTCCAGATGCGCCCGACAGGCTTGATCCAGTCCTGGGTTTACCCCATTGCATGCAGGGACATGTAGTTCTGATTTCTCCATTGAACTCTATAAGAAACACAAGACTACATTTCCCAGCATGCAATGGGGTAAACCCAGAAATGGATCAAGCCTGTCGGGCGCATCTGGAGCCAGTTGGCAACCCTAGTACCACATCAGCCCTTCTCCAGTCCTGTGGAACTTCTCCTGTCTCCAAGGATCTATTAAAAACATCCTTTAATGACCCTGCAAGAACCTCTCTGAGCTCTTTCAGTATCCTGGATATATCCCATCCGGTCCCATGGCCTTAGCTACTTTCAGTTTTGCAAGTTGTTTTAGCACATAATCTTCTGTGAATGGTGTATCTACTCCATTCCCATTTGTATATTTGTCAATCACAGGTGGTCCTTCTCCAGGATTTTCTCTAGTAAAAATAGAGCAGAAGTATTTGTTTAGCATTTTCACTTTTTCAATGTCACTTTCCACAAATCTGTTCCCAGCACTTTTGAATCCTGCAATTCCACCTCTGATTTTCCTCCTCTCCCGAAAATACCTGAAAAAGGTTTTGTCTCCACACTTCACATTTTTAGCTATCTTTTCTTCTGTCTTTGATTTTGCTATACTTATTTCTCTTTTTGTCTCTTTTAGTTTGATCCTTACTGTTTTCCTTTGTTTGCAAACTTTTGAATTTTGTGAAAGCTGTGTTTTTTGCCTTTATTTGCGCAGCCACTTCTTTAGAGAATAAAATAGGTTTCCTTTTTCTTCTTGTTTTTATTTACTTTCCTTATATATGTATCTGTTGCCCATTTTATTGCCTCCTTTAGGTTAGACCATTGCAATTCCACTTCCCTTATCCCTTCCCATCCTGCCAACTCCTCCTTCAGGTACTTGGCCCTTTTACTGAAGTCTGTGTTTTTATAGTCTAGAACTTTGAGCTTGCTGTGATTGGATTCTACCTTGGCTTTTATCTCAAACCACAGCATGTGATGATCGCTGCTCCTCACATAGGCACCCGGATATTTGACACTCTATCTCCGTTGATGAGCACTAAATACAGCACCAAGCTCTCCCTGGTTGGTTTTATCACCATTTGTCAAAGGAATGCATCTTGGAAGGCATCCATAATTTTTTTACTTCTTTCCAGATTTGCAGAAAGAATACTCCAATCCACATCGGGTAGATTAAAGTCACCCAATATGATCACTTCCATTCAAGGATGCTTTCAACAGATCCTTGGAAACAGGGTAGTAAACTGGATCAGAAATTGGTTGACTGAGAGAAGACAGAAGGTGATGGTAAATAGAGCTCACTCGGATGAAAGGAAGGTGATTAGCGGGGTGCCCCAGGGTTTGGTCCTGGGCCTGGCACTGTTCAATTTATTTGTGAGTGATATTGCTGAAGGACTGAATGGAAAAGTCTGTCTTTTTGCAGATGACACTAAAATTTTCAACAGAGTGGACTCCCCCGAGGGAGTGGTTAACATGAGGAAAGGTCTACAAAAGCTGGAAGAATGATCTAATGCTTGGCAATTAAGATTTAATACGAAGAAGTGCAGTGTCATGCACTTGGGTAGCAGAAATCCAAGGGAAATGTACGCAATAGGGGGCGAGAGGTTGATGTGCACAGATCAAGAGAAAGACCTTGGTGTGATTATTTCTGAAGATCTCAAGGTGGCAAAACAGTGCGAAAAGGCAGTGGCAAAAGCCAGGAGGATGTTGGGCTGCATACAAAGAGGAATTACCAGCAGAAAGGAAGAGGTACTTATGCCACTGTACAAGTCACTGGTGAGGCCTCACTTGGAATACTGTGTTCAGTTTTGGAGACCATATCTTGCAAAGGATGTAAAAAGATTGGAAACTGTTCAGAGGAAGGTGACCAAAATGATTTGGAGCCTGCATCAGAAGCCTTATGAGAAGAGACTTGAAGACCTACATATGTACACTTTGGCGGAGAGGAGGGCTAGGGGAGATATGTTTCAGACCTTTAAATACTTATAGAGAAATAATGAACAAACAAACCTCTTCCAAAGACAGTGAAGCTGTAAAACTAGAGGGCATAACATGAAGCTGCAAGGTGGTAAATTGAAAGGCAATGTCAGGAAATACTTTTTCACTGAAAGCGTGGTGGATGCTTGGAATGCCCTCCCGATGGAAGTGATGGGGGCAAACACAGTGACAGAATTCAAAATGGCATGGGACAGACACAGTGGATCCCTTTACAGCAACAGGATAAAATCAAAATAAACTGAACCATCTAATTTCTCAACAAATAGGGGTGTCCTACATGGAGCGGTGGGTTCACCCCTAAACAAAGACATGGGGAGGGGTGGCCTGCACAGATCGGCAGGTGCACCTACTCTTGCCATCTTTCTGGGAAGACTAGATGGACCATACTGGTCTTTATCTGCCATCATTTACTATGTTAATAACTATCTTTGCAATATCAGCAATCAATTCACTATACATTTCTTTGGTTTGAGTTGGATGCATGTAGACTACACCAGTATGGATGACAGTGCCATCTCTCCACAATCCACAGCGCTTCTTTTCACCACGTCAACTGCATTTCATCAGCTTTAATACATATAGGGCTACTCCTCCTCCTTTTCTACCCTCTCTATCTCTTCTAAATAGATTATAGCCAGCTATGGCTATATCCCATTCACATGACTCGTTAAACCAGGTTTCTGTAATGCAACTGCATGTTGAATATTATGTGCAATTCTGGTCACCGTATCCTTAAAAGGATATAGTGGAATTAGAAAAGGTACAGAGAAGAGCCACCAGAATGGTAAAAGGGGTGGAAAGCTACCCCTATGAGGAGAGACTTAGAAGGTTAGGACTCTTCAACCTGGAAAACAGACACCTGAACGAAGATATGATAGAGGTCTATAAATTAATGAATGGAATGGGTAAACGTAGATCTATTGTTTACGCCGTCAAAAAGTGGAAAGACTAGGGAACATAAAATGAAGCTGCAGTATAACCCTTTTAAGACTAATAAGAGAAAATATATTTTTTCACTCAACACATAATCAAACTCTGGAATTCATTACTGGAGGATATAGTAAAAGCTGTTAGTGTATCTGGGTTTAAAAAAGGTGTAGACAAGTACCTGGAGGAAAGGTCCAGAAACCATTATTAAAGAGGAACTGGGAAATCCACTGCTTGCCCCAGTACAAGCATTGTTGAACCTGCCTGTCTTTTTGGGAAACTGCCAGATTCTTGTGATCTGGCTTGGCCACTGTTGGAAACAGGATACTGGGCTTCATGGACCTTGGTCGGACCCATTATGGCATTGCTTATGTACTTTTGTTCTTATGAGATTCCGTGCCGTGATGAGGGGGTCAGGAAAAAAAATTATACGCTGGACTCACAGGGTGACATATACTTCTTATACACACCTCTGGGCATTTCTAGACTTGCAGAACTTTTGAATACTGCTTGAGAACTTTAACTTAGCCATGACTCTGGCAGTTTGTTTTCTGCAATCCTTAGCCTACTGCCTGTCTGTCTCAAGGACAAACCTCGGGAAGGAGTGAATCTCTCCCACAGACCTGCAGCTCGGTGTTGTCATGCAGCTCAGCTCTACTGCCTGTAACCGACATTGGACCTCTGTCATACTTTGGACTTTGTGCCATTCCTGAGACGACTTCTCAGACCCAGCCACAAGCATTCTAGCAAGAGCCAAGGTACTGGTCCTTCATTTACCCCTCAAGGTTGGGTCTAGCTTAGACAGACAGATAATGTACTGTACGTCTGAGTGCAGAGCAAATCAATGACATTGGTTGATAAAAAGGTGATTCATTATCTTGGTAATTGTAATCATAGGGCTCCATAATATGCTACCTCAGAAAACTAATTTACGCTAAATCTACACTATTTTTCTATCAGCAATAAAGTCTAGTTTATCTGTAAACACAGAACTGGTTCTTTTCTATCACGTGGTTGATTTGCCAGAAGGACCTATAGAACCTTGGGAAAAGTGGGAAGAAACAGTTTTCCCTAGACATATTAAGTATTTATACACGTGTATTTATCTGCTACTGACAATATCTCCTACAGGTAGTATCGGATTTCCATCTTAATCAGTCAATTGTCCTATCAACATTTTTGCCAAAACCTCATGCCCACAAGGGGGAAACTACATTACACATGTTAAGAGCATAAGAACATAAGATATTCCATATTGGATCAGACCAAGGTCCATCAAGCTCAGTATCCTGTTTCCAACAGTGGTCAATCTAGGTCACAAGTACCTAGCAGTTTCCCGAAAGGACACAGGTTCCACAATGCTTGTATTGTGGCAAGCAGTAGATTTCTCTGGTCGCCTTTAATAGTGGTTTATGGACCTTTCTCCAGGAACTTCTCCAAACCTTTTTTAAACCCAGCTACACTAACAGCTGTTACTATATCCTCCAGTAACTAATTCCAGAGTTTGATTACGAGTTGAGTGAAAAAATATTTTCTCATTAGTCTTAAATAGGTTACACTGTAGCTTCATTGCATGTCCCCTAGTCTTTCTATAGTTTGATGGCGTAAATAATCGATCTACTTTTACCCATTCCACTCCATTCATTAATTTATAGATCTCTATCATATCTAACTAAAAAAAAAAATCATATCTCCCCTCAACCATCTCTTTTCCAGGTTGAAGAGCCCTAACCTTTTTAGCCTGTCCTCATAGGGATATCCTTCCATCCCCTTTACCATTTTGGTGGCTCTTCTCTGTATCTTTTCTAATAACACTATATCCTTTTTAAGATACGGCGACCAGAATTGCAAACAGTATTGAAGATGTGGTTGCACCATGGAACGATACAGAGGCATTATAATATCCTTTGTTTTATTCTCCATTCCTTTCTTTATGATTCCTAGCATTCTATTTGCTTTCTTGGCTGCTGCTGCACACTGGGGGGAGGTTTTCAACATGTTATCCACAATGACACCTAAATCTTGTCCTGGGTGGTGGTTCCTAATATGGAACCTTGCATCATGTAACCATAGATTTGGGTTGTTTTTTTCTTAGGTGCATAACTTTGCACTTGTCCACATTAAATTTCATCTGCCATTTGAACATCCAGTCTTCCAATTTATCGAGGTCTTCTTGCAATTTTTCACAGTCCTCTTGTGTTTTAACAACTTTGAATAATTTTGTGTAATCTGCAAATTTAAGTACCTCACTCATTATTCCCATTTCCAGGCCATTTACGAATATGTTAAAAAGCAGTGGACCTAGCACAGATCTCTGGGTACTCCACTGCTCACCTTTCTCCATTGGGAAAATTGGCTATTTAGCCCTACCCTCTATTTTCTATCTTTTAACCAGTTCCTGATCCACAATAGTACACTTCCTCCTATCCCATGACCTTTTAATTTAGCCAAGAGTCTCTTACGAGGGACCTTGTCAGAGGCTTTCTGAACTATATCAACTGACTCACCTTTGTCTACCTGTTTATTCACACCTTCAAAAAAATATAACAGATTAATAAGACAAGACCTTCCTTGGCTAAAGCCATGTTGGTAGTCTCCCATTAAGCCATGACCATCTACATGTTCAGTAATTTTGTTCTTGATAATGGTTTCTACCATTTTTCCCCAGTACTGACGTCAGGCTCATCAGTGTGTAGTCTCCTGGATCAGCCCTGGAACCTTTTTTAAAAATTGGCATTCGGAGGGTCACATGATGCATGAGCGAGTGAGGATGTCTCTCTGCTCGCTCTGGGGCTGCCTCACAAATTAATCTTTAAAACCAATCATTATCCTAAAAAAAAGTGTCTGAAAGTGAATGATAAGGTGCAGAAACGAGTGGACTACACTGAGGGAACAAGTCGAGGCAGAATGCCCCTGCCTGTGAAGAAAGATCGGGAGAAAGTGAGCAAGGCTGGAGCCTCAATTACAGCGGCGCCCCAGCCCGCCTCACCCGGAGCCGAAAGTGCAGATTCGTTGACGGAAGAGGTGGTGAAGGAAGTAGTAAAACCTACTAGACCCTAAATTTGATTTAATATTGAAGAAGTTGGAAGAGGTAGGAGATTCCCTGGTGGAGGTAGGCCAGAGGGTGGACGAATTGGAACACCGCGTGGCCGCCATTGAAGATGAGGAGGGATGGCAATCAAGGGACACTGCAGTGCAACAAGTACAAATTGAGGCACTACTGATGAAAGTAGATGACAGAAAACAGATCACGGAGAAACAATTTGCAGCTGGTGGGGATCCCAGAGTCCACGACAGATCGGATGTTGCTGTCCTTGATTGAAACATGGCTTCCAAAGAACTAGGCCTGGAATCTTTGGTGGGGCTGATTCAGGTGAAGCGCGCACATCGCCTAGGAATTAGAATGGAGACCAGACAGCGGCCAAGAGTGGTGATTGCTCGTATCCTTAATTTTCAGCACAAAATGCAACTACTCCAGGCCTACCGAAAGAAAGGATAGCTGAAGTTGGAGAATCAGCGAATCTTTCTATTTCAGGACTATTCTTCAGCAGTGGCAGCAAAGAGAAAAGAATTTGCCCCTCTTTGTGCTGCGCTATTCAAGCGGAGAATGCGCTTTATGCTAGCATATCCAGCAGTGCTCAGGATTTCCAACCAGGGTCAAAATCATGTAATTGACACGCTAGCGGCAGCTAAGGGGTTTATGGCTGATCTGGATAAAGATAAGTCTGGAGAGCCAGCCACTTGAAAAACTGTAAGAGCATGAGGGGAGAGATAAGAAGATGCTACAGGTTAAATTGTGACAGGACTTGAGAAAGCGGCATATTTATAGTGAGGAAGCCTGTCTTCCGTCTTTAGTATTTGATACTCAGTGTTCAACCATTTTTCAATACCAGCAAATGGACTGAAGTTATATCTACATAAGGTAATGTTGGACTATGAATACAAGTAGAGGATCGATGACATGTGGGATCATGGAGAGAGAGGTACTGGACTAAAAGACTGATCCAAGAGGCTATGTGGATGAGTCGAGGCAGCCCTGCAGCGTCAATTTGGACCAGACTTCAGCAGAGAGAGGCTGAGGAGTGGAAGATGAGACTTTTATCGGGGAATGGAGGGGGGAGGGGGAGGGAGGGGTGGGGGGGGGGAAGGGAAGGCTGTGTGACTGGAAGGGGGGAGAAAAGAATGAATGGGGGAAGGGAGGAATGATTGGGGGGCTGAGGGGGGAGGGGAGGAGTGATTAGAGCATGGTTCCTGCATCAATGGGTAGGTGGGAGAATTGGGAGGGAGAATGTGAGATACAGGAGAAGTCTGCACAGTGTGAGTCCTGGGGTTGAGGCTGGGCGACTCCGGGTGAATTATAGGAAAAAACTGGGAGCTGGGAGAAGGGACAGATTAAATTATAAATATGGCTAGTGATCTTTGTATGATTATGTGGAATGTGGGAGGAGTAAGCACCCCCATTAAATGCACAAAGATCCTGCAAGCATTAAAGTGAAGGGTCTCGGGTGGCATTCCTACAAGAGACCCATCTTAGTGAGGAAGAACATGGAAAATTAAAGCGAGACTGGGTAGGACAGGTTTACGGGGCCTCGTTGGGAGGGCGGAAAAGAGGGGCAGCGATTTTGATAAGGAAAGGTATTCCATTGGAGATTGTCTCTGAGGAAGTAGATCATCAAGGGCGGTATATATTTTTGCATGTAAAAATAGGTGGAGAAGAAATGTTATTAGGCAATGTATATGCACCAAATTTGTATGACCACAAGTTCTTCAAAGACATTCTCCGGAGGATACTGTGGGCGCCTAAGATGCCTGTAGTGTTAGCGGGAGACTTCAATTGCCCACACGATCCAGAGATGGATAAGACAGGTTCAATGGGGAAAGGGGGCTGGAAACATAAAGGTGTGGGGTATTTATGCGAAATGGGGGAAGTAGTTGATGCATGGAGAGTGCTGCACAAGGGAGAGAAGGACTACACACATCTGACCCAGAGCACATCGGACATGGTCTAGAATAGATTATATCATGGTCTCGAAATACAGCTTTGGAAGAGTTAAAAACATTGAGATTGACCCAATTATAGTGTCAGATCATGCAATGGTGAGAATGAGTTGGAGAGGAAGAGGTCCCCCGGAACGTGGGTGGTCATTTCCGAGACATCTGTGGAAAAATAAAGAGTTCCAGAAATATTTGGTGCAGAGGTGGGAAGAATATGTGTGATTTAATGAGTCCCAAACGAGTACTACGGCCCTATTTTGGAAAGCTGGGAAAGCAGTGATTAGAGGGTACGTTATCGCTTATGTAGCAAAAGAGAAGAAGCAGGTAGATAGTAAAATCTTGCAGTTGATGCAGGAGCTTCAAGACCTTAGAAGGACGGCCCCGTCAAGATCGTGGGGGGGGGGGGGGGCCACATACAAAGATCTATATGCAAACCCAAGCTCAACTCAACGCTCTGTTGCATGATAGAGCAGTATATTCCATGCAATATTATAGACACCAATTTTTGAGATATGGAGATAGGTCGGGCCGGCTATTGGCAAGACTGGTAAAAGACTGGGGTAATACCAAAGTGGTGGTGATAATCATGGATGCGAAAGGAGTAAGACAAAGTGAGCCATGAGTAATAACAGAGGGTTTTTTTTAAAATTATTTATTTATGAATTTTTAACAATATTACATCAAACAAAGTTTGAACAGAATAGTACCATCAAGTTGAAAGAGACAAAAGGAAACAAAAGCAAAGAAATAAATGATTAAACTAGGACGCCAATAGTCCCCAGTACAAGGAGAGAGGTTACAAACACCCCACTAAAGGCAAGAGCCACTAGTGAATTCAAAAGAAAACCTTTTCAACATATTAAGAAGTTACAAGGGGGCTGAGGTCATTTATACAATTGATGAGAAACCAACTAAGGCGGTGACGATGATACAACGTGCATATTGATAAAGGAAGATAGCTCACCAGGCTGAAAGAAAACATACTTCTGGGATTTAAAAATAACAATGCATTTACAAGGAAATCTAAGAATAAAGGAAGCCCCCATATGTATCACCCCAGGTTTTAGCAAAAGAAAAGACTTGCGTCTTTTCTGAGTTTCTCTTGAAACATCCGGGAATACAGATATTTTTCTACCCATGAACAGCACTGCTCTCTTTCTATAAAACAACTTAAGAAGCCAATCCCTGTCCGTGGACAAAGCAAACGTTACCAACAGTGTGGAGGTCTTAATTTCATCCTCCTTAGGGGATTGAAGCATAGTGGAGAGATTCAGGAGGTCCATATCAATAGCTCCTCCCCTCTTTTTTACCAGAGGGAAGGTAATACACTTTCTATACCGGAGGAATTAAATCAGGAGACACTGATAATGATTCCTGAAGATATTTCTTAAAAAGTTCCAATGGCGCCACATCCGGAATAAGAGGAAAATTGAGTAGACGAAGATTCAAAGCCCTAGTGGCGTTTTCTAAAATCTCCAACTTCATTTTTAAAGTGATACTGTCTTTCATTAAGGAGTGAGTCAGATCGGAAACCTGTGAGAGTTTCTGATCAGAAGATTCCATACTACTCTTCACTTCCACCATGTTAGTAGTCAGCACATCAACATTATCTTCCAGCTTGGAAATTTTAGAAGATGAGAGAGTCAGTTGTTGATTCACCGCAACAGAAATCTGGTTAATCGCTTCCCAGATGCTGTCCAATGTCACCACAGCAGGGCGAGAAAGGGAAAGTAGCAGCTCAGCCCGGGGAGCACGCTCCTTCACAACTCCACGATTGTCCGCCGCTCTTACGGTAGTCGACTCCTCCTCAAGATGGAAAGCACCAGCTACAGCAGCCTCTAACACAGGCGGCTGGCCTTCAAGAGCAACCCTCAGCGCCTCCCGCTTCTGTCCCGCAGCATGAACCAGAACGGAAAAGGCTGCAGAGACAGGCGCCAAGGGAGTCTCCGAGGAACCTGGGGCAGGAGGAGGCAGACACTCATCTGGGGAGAGAGACAGTTCAAGGGCGGAAGACGCCGAAGACTCCTCTACCGGTTCCACCAAGCCCGCTCGAATCTCCCTTTTCTGATCCTCACTGAGCCGAACAAACTTATCCATCGGACGCACAGGAGCAAGCACAGGCTCCACGGGAGGAGGTCTTGACTTGCCCTTACGCTTCGGCATTAGGCTCAAAACCCCGCTGACGCCATCTTAGAATAGACCACTCCCCCGATTTGATAGCAGAGGGTTTTAAGAAATTTTATGAAAAGTTATATACCCCATATAAAGAAGATATGGAGAATGAGAAACGCTTTCTAGATGCGGTATCACTTCCGACTCTGACCTATGCAGAGTTAGTAGAACTTAATAAGCCCATTACGGGTGGTGGGGGGGGGATTCAGAAAGTCATTAGGGCAGGAACCCCTCATAAAGCACCGGGGCCTGATGGTTTTGGGATAGAATTTTACAAAATTCTTGAGTCTCAAGTGACACCCACTCTGGCGGCCCTTTATGGAGAGGTGGTAGAAAGGGGACAATTTCCAAGGGATATGCGGACAGCAATTATATGAGTTATCCCCAAGGTAGGTAAAGATTCAGAGGACCCCGCTTTGTATAGGCCGATATCCTTAATTAATTATGACATGAAGCTCCTGGCCTTAGTTCTAGCCAATTGCTTGCAAAATATTCTTCCCAGATTAATTGGATTATACCAATCAGGCTTTGTGAAAGAACGGGAGGCTCTTCTGAATATTAGTAAAGTCTTGCTAGGTATGGAAACATGTTTGTTAAAGAATAGCCCTTTAATGTTAGTGAGTTTGGATGCTGAAAAGGCATTCGATCGGGTGTTGTGGACCTATATGTTTGAAGTAATGCGACGCTTTGGATTCAGGGGTGCCTTCCTGGATTGGGTTAAGGCATTATATTTAGACCAGATAGCCTGCATTTTAGTAGGGGGATGATGTTCTCAGCCGTTCTCGCTAAGAAGAGGGATGAGGCAGGGATGTCCTTTATCCCCCCTTCTGCTTGTTCTTCAATTAGAGCCTTTGTTGTTGACGTTAATCAATATGGAGGAGATAAGAGGTATAAGTTGGGAGAAGGGGGGTATAAAATTAAGTGCATTTGCAGATGACATGCTTCTCTGTCTCCAGAATCCTTTACAGTCTCTGGAGGCAGCGCTGCAGCAAATTGAGATGTTTGATACCTTTTCTGGACTGAAAATCAATAAGGCTAAGTCCAGTGCATTAGATGTGGGGGGCTTGGTTAAACGACAGTGGCGGGGGAGCTTTCCATTGGTATGGGCCGAAGATCAGATTCGATACCTGGGGATTCAGATACCAGGGACAATGGCGCAACTTTACAATATTAATATTAAGCTGCAGATAGAGAAGACGATTGCAAGATTGGCTAAATGGCGGGATCTTCCCATTTCCCTTAAGGGTCGGATAGCCCTTTTTAAAATGATAGAGCTCCCCCGATGGGTTTACCTTCTACGGCATGTGCCACTGTGGGTTACGCAAAGAGGTCTGGGAATTTTTCAGAGCCACATCGGAAAATTTTTGTGGAGGGGACGGAGACCGTGTATTGCACTCTCTGTGCTAATGGAGTCGAGAGAAGCCGGAGGGGCGGGCCTACCGTCAATACGAGCCTATAATTTGGCTTACCTGGCTAGGCCACTGAGAGATCTCTTAATGGGTTCAGCAGAGACTTTACCAGTAGAATTGGTGGATGATATGTCTGGGGGACTACACAGGGCATTCTTATTGCATCAGTCACTTGCAATCCCTACGCCAAGCGTGGAAGGTAATATGCCAACATAGACGAATCAAATGGAAGGGGACAGATTGTCTCCCACTATCAAGGAACAGAGATTTTGCCCCGGGTATGATGGAGAGAGTTTCGAGGAGATGGGTGATATGTGGGCTGACATATGTGGGGCATCTAAAGATGGTGAACACTCCGGAGATTGACTGTTTCCAATCGCTACAGAGGAGGTATCAGTTAGGTTCGCAGAAATTTTATTATTTACAAGCAAGACATTATGTAAGAAAGCTTCAGAGAGAATTCCCTATGCTTCTCCAATCAGGAGAAATAGTGGATCTATTGGGCTCCCTAGAGGGGAATATCACTAAACACAGATTATGGGAACAGCTATCTCCCACTTCAGATATGGGAACCTTAGAGAGTTCAGCATCAAAATGGAGACAAGATGGATTACCGGGGATAACGCTGGAGATACTGCAAAATGCATTTGTAGCTGTGACTAATCTGTCGGAGTCAGTACAACTTCAAGAAATACAGTATAAGTTCCTGTGGCGGGCATATGTCCATGATGTCTGGGCTTGGCGAGTGGGTTTGTCTCAGACAGATGTGTGTAGACTTTGTGAGAATAGTAGAGGCACAATAACACATCGTTTCTGGAGATGCTCTCGCATTCATATTTTTTGGGGAGGGATCTGTGCCAAGTTGAGTGGGTGGATAACTCAACGTGTGGCTATTTCCCCAGAATGGTGTTTATTTGAGGCACCTGAAATAGGAAGGCTTTTAAAGAGTCATCATAGGAAACTATGTGAGAAGGGATTTGTCTTGGCTAAACAAGCTATACTGCGACAATGGCTATCGGAGAAATCTCCAGAGGTTGTGGTCTGGGAACGGGCAATGATAGATTTGATGAGTATGGAACAGAAAACTGCCCAGTTGTTGGGGGGGGGGGGGAATAAGTTGGCGCTGTTTAAGGAGACCTGGGATCCTGTGATTAGGCAAAATTAGGGGGACAGAGGTGAAGAGACTCCTTGTGGAATAGTGGAATAGTGAAATAGTAAATAAAGGGATAGGAGAGAGGTGGAATAGTTTTTGGTAGGAGTTGCAATGGCAGACTTTCATGAGGAGGGAGAGCAATGGGGAATGTGGCTAGTCACTGGAGGTGAGGAGATGAGGGGAGGCAAGAGGGGAGGGCAAGGGGTAAGGGGGGAACAGGGGATAAAGAGTTGGGGAAGTAAAAGGAAGAGGATGCAGCAAATACTTTGGATGAGTATTAGGCTGAGAGATGGTGAGAATGATGACGATTGGAGATAGGTATGTAGGTTTGAAGCCTTTCTGTGCAGACTTGAGATGAGTAGATAAAACTGTAAACGGGAAATATAAATTCGTGGGGGAAGTGCCGAGAAACGGGGATGGGACGAGGGGACATTAGTAGTATAGCGGACAATTCCTGGGAGGCGGGGAATTCTCATGTCCCTTCTGATTGGGAGAGATTGGGCATAGGGAATACTCAGAGGAATTTGTGAAGTCCAGATTAGATTAATTACACTGTAGAAATGTTATTATATACTTATAAGTTAGAAATACTTTGTGTTGTTTATAGAGGGTATGGTCAAGATATGATCTGTCCAAGAAAGGTCGATGCGTCTTCAGTAGTAGACTGGCTAATGTACTGAAGAGGGCTTTAAACTAGATTCATTGGGGATGGGTGAAGAAAGGCCCCAGGTAAGTGAAAGCCTCCAGGTAAGTGATACATTAAATACCTTTACGCAAATGGGTAAAAGTGGTAACATATGGAAAGCAGTGTGTATAAATACCCGTAGCATGGGAAATAAGATCCCTGATGTTGAAGCTTTGGTGGGAGTGGCCAACTTGGATTTAGTGGCAGTTACAGAAACATGGTTCACAGAAAACCATGACTGGGATGTAACTATACCTGGCTATACTTTATTCAGAAAGGACAGGACAGGAAGAAGGGGAGGAAGAGTGGCACTATATGTAAAAAATACTATTAAAGCTTTTGAATTACAGAACTTAAAAGGGAGAGAGGAGGCATTGTGGGTTAAACTAGAAAAAGGGAAAGAGAAATCTATTTGCAGTGGCATGATATACAGACCTCCCTCACAAGAGGAAGAGGTGGACAGAGAGTTAATTGAAGACATACGCAGCATTGCTAGGAAAGGGGAAGGGCTACTAATAGGGGATTTCAATATGCCAGATGTGGATTGGCACATTCCTGCTGCAGTATCATCTAAAAGTAAAGAGATCCTGGATTCTCTACAGGGAGAATTATTCAGGCAATTGATAACAGACCCCACACGTGAAGTGGCCATACTGGACTTGGTGCTTACCAATGGTGAAAGTGTATCTGATGTTAAAGTGGGAGATCATTTTGCATCCAGTGATCACCAGATGGTGTGGGTCAGTATTAGGACTAGGGTTGTTAGAATTCATTCAAAGGTGAGAGTCTTAGACTTTAGGAAGACTAACTTTGCCAAGATGGGCCAATACCTGAGGGAGTCGTTAGCGGGATGGGAACAGCTGGGGGGTGTAGAAAAACAAAGGGGCAAAACTGAAAGGGGATATTTTAAGGGCAACCAACCTTTTTGTTAGAAAGGTAAATAAAGGTAAAAGGAAAAGGAGACTGCTATGGCTTTCGAAAGAAGTAGATGAAAAGGTGAAGAAAAAGAGGGAGGCCTTCCTGAAATACAAGAGATCACAGAGAGAGGAAGACAGGCATCTATATTTGGAAAAACGTAAAGAAGCTAGCAAAGTAGTCAGGAAAGCAAAGATTCAAAAAGAGGAGGAAATAGCCAATGCAATAAAATGGGGGGATAAGACATTTTTCAGATATGTTAGTGAGAAGAGGAAGGGCAAAAGTGGTATTGTCAGACTCAAGGGTGAAGGGGAGGAATATGTAGAAGCTGATGAGGATAAAGCGGAATTGCTTAACAAATATTTCTGTTCTGTGTTCACAGATGAAGAACCAGGAACAAGACCTCAGAAAACACCCACAAACAGGAACAGAAGCGAGGGACATCTTGAACAATTTTCAGAAGACTGTGTTTGTGAGAAACTAGCTCAACTTAAAGTAGACAAAGCAATGGGACCGGATGGGATACACCCTAGAATACTGAGGGAACTTGGGGACGTTCTAGCAGCTCCACTGACTGACCTTTTCAATGCCTCGTTGGAGTCGGGAGGCATTGTCTTTTATATGTCAGTGCAATGTTGTGTCTGACTGCTAGTGCGATACAAATGCTCTCTATTAGTAGTAGTACACATATATCTAAGCAAATGTATGATCCAACATATGCGCTACTTACATGAGAAGAGCTCCGCAATCACCTGCCGCCTGATTGCTGTGCCCTCATGTGTGTTACCACAGCCACGTACAGGAGGGTACGTAGGATCATCTTCCAGATTCTCATTAATTTGGACAGGGATATCGTGCCTGAGAGCAATGTTGTGCAGGATGCAAAAGGCTATAATGATCTCTGCCACAGTCTGGGGTTTGTATTGTAAGGCCCTGCCAGTCCTATCCAGACACCTGAAACGACTCTTCAAAACACCAAAGGTGTGCTCAATGACGGAGCGGCTGGAGGCATGGGCCTCATTGTACCTCATCTCTGCACATGTCCGTGTTTCACGCACTGGGTCAACAACCAGGGACAACACCATATCCTGCATCACCTGCAGAAAGAAATGTGGAATGTTAAACCAGGAGCTGATGTCCACACACATGGCCAAAAGAATACTTGCAAACCAAAAGCACAAACAATTATTACACAAACATGTAACATCACATGATGGTACACCACAACTATGCAGCAGCGTCTGAAGGTCTGAGACACAAAACAAGGGGTAGGTGTAAGGATTGCAATCAACATAATCTGTAACGACACTAAACACATGGCCAGACACCTGAGGCCAAAAGGTAGTAGCGCCAGCCCTGAACACATCAGCCACACACATGCAATGACCCCTGGGCAAGGGCAGAGATGCACACATGTGGAAGCATGTGATGGTCATGATAGTGTCCACACACAGCAAGTGGTACACACACAGGTACCTGAGTTGGCCAGACAGGATGGCAGAGACAACACCACACTGTTGTTATACATGAACCATATATGTGTGTTGTACTGTGTCAACAGAAAAACACAATGTGATAATGTCACAGATGTTAGCGTTCATTCTGCCATCAACACATGGCACCGTAGCAAGGAAAAGCTGGAGGGTACCCCCCCCCCCCCAACGTTAGAGCACGCACAGACAGATGAGTCACATACACAACTAAGGATACACCGCAAAGACAGACAGGTGCACATACAGTTAGTCAGAGGATCACCATGTGCATGTCAGTAATGAGAAATACCCACCCAGCAGTATACAGTCCTCATGCACCTAGGGAAGAACAACCCAAACTATGGTTACACGATGCAAGGTTCCACATTAGGAACCACCACCCAAGAAAAAGATTTAGGCGTCCTTGTGGATACCATGTTAAAACCCTCGGCCCAGTGTGCAGCGGCGGCCAAGAGAGCAAATAGAATGCTAGGTATGATAAGGAAAGGAATGGAAAATAAAACAAAAGATATTATAATGCCTCTATATCGTTCCATGGTGAGACCGCACCTTGAATATTGTGTGCAATTCTGGTCGCCATATCTTAAAAAGGATATAGCAATTTTAGAAAAGGTTCAGAGAAGAGCCACCAAAATGGTAAAGGGGATGGAAGGCTACTCCTATGAAGAAAGGCTAAAAAGGTTGGGGCTCTTTAACCTGGAAAAGAGACGGCTGAGGGGAGATATGATAGAAGTCTATAAATTAATGAACGGAGTGGAACGGGTAAACGTAGATCGATTGTTTACCTTATCAGAATATAGAAAGACTAGGGGACATGCAATGAAGCTACAGGGTAAACTATTTAAGACTAATAAAAGAAAATATTTTTTCACTCAACGTGTAATCAAACTCTGGAATTTGTTACCGGAGGATGTAGTAAAGGCTGTTAGTGTAGCTGGGTTTAAAAAAGGTTTGGACAAGTTCCTGGAGGAAAGGTCCATAAACCATTATTAAGAAGGGACCCAGGATATCAATGCTTGAACCAATACAAGCATTGTGGAACCTGTGTCCCTTGGGGAATCTGCTAGGTACGTATGACCTAGATTGGCCACTGTTGGAAACAGAATACTGGGCTTGATGGACCTTGGTCTGACCCAGTATGGCATATCTTATGTTCTTATGTTCTCATACTGTCCTGCCTCAAATTGTCTGAATAGTGCCGAGTGATGCAGGATATAGGAGTCATGGGTGGACCCTGCAAACCTAGGGACCATATTCAGAATACGCATATTTGCATCACATACAACCCGAACATTCAGGGAATGGTAGTGTTTGCGGTTGCGGAACACTGCCTCCCTGTCTCTGGGCGGGACCAGGGCAACATGTGTGCAATCAATAGCTCCCATCACATGTGGTATCCTGGCAAATGCCTCAAAGGCCTGGTTGAGGGTCCTCCACTGTTGCCTAGTGTTGGGAATTGCAATGTAATTCCCCACCCGGCTGATCATGGCACGCAGTACCTGGTGGAGACAGCGTGAGAAGGTGGGGCAGCTCATGTCACCCACTGCGACCACAGATGACTGGAAACAGCCAGAGACAAAGAAATGTAGGGCAGCAAGGAGCTTGACCAAACCCGGTATGACATGTGACCGACCAGTCAGGAGCTTGAGGTCAGGTCTTAGATCCTCATAGAGCTCCCTAATAGCCACTGTGCTCAGACGATAGAGGGAGATGGCCCTGGGCCTGTAGAGGCGAGACTGACGTGGCTGCAACTCGGCACACCTCCTGCGCCGTGCCGGCACAGCTCCTGCTTGGCCTGTCCCCACAGCTGCAGGTCTGTGTTGCAGCGGGACTGCACCCATGCCCTGTGTCTCAGCCCTATGGACACCATCTCACCTGTCAGGCAACTGCAGCCCTTGCACACCTCCCAGTGCACATGCAGCAACCACAAAGGCTGCCATAATTATCACTATAAACTCAACCTCCCTCACCTCCTCTACCTCACACAAACCCTGGCACTCACCTCCCACACCACTTAGCAACCCAGCCACACACCTCCCCCACCACTCACCAACCCAGCCACTCACCTCCCCCAACACTCACCAACCCTGGCACTCAACTCCCCCAACACTCATCAACCCAGACACTCTCGATGCCTAACCTGCCTCTGACACTCTCCTCGTTCCACCAACAACAAATACCGCACGCTTTCTGTCTCCCTGGGCGCAGGGGAGATGCGCGAGCTGCATGTGCGGGACACCATGTTGTGCATGCGCTGTACGTGTGTGTGAGCACAAGACGTGCACATGTGCTGCGTGCTGTTCTGCGCATGTGGCATGAGGCCTTGCACATGTGTGGAATGGCATGCAGCACATGCGCATGTCTCACGTACACACACATACAGCGCATGCACAACATGGTGTCCCGTGCACACAGCTTGCGCATCTCTCCTGCACATGCGCAATGCGTGCAGGCACCCTGCGCGCACCACTGCACATGCCCAATGCGCGCAACGGCGCACAGACTAAAAAAAAGCATAAATAAACATGCACACGTGGTACACGCTGAGGGGTTTGTATAGGCGAGGGAGACAGAAGGCGAGGTGTGGAGCAAGGGTGTGGTCAGGACTATAGCAGGTGAGGAGAGGTGTGGTGCGGAGCAGGCGGAAGGGAGAGGAGGTGAGTTGAGGAGCAGGCGGAAGGGAGAGTATTTGAGTTGAGGAGCAGGCGGAAGGGAGAGCAGGTGAGTTGAGGAGGTGGGAGGGAGAGGAGTTGAGTTGAGCAAGTGGGAGGTGGGGCAGAGGAGCCGAAGGGAAGGGGAGGGGGTATTAGGCGATAAATGGGAAGGGTGAGGATGTGTGACAGGGAGGGAGAGGGCACAGAGGGCAGGGAGATGCAGCGGCAGGACATAGCAGGAGGGGAGGAGGGGGACACCTGTTCAGCGGGCCCCAGAGGCAGCAGGGAGAGGTGGGCCTGTGGTGATGGCTGCAGGCCCATCAGGTGTGTCCCAGCACACCCAGGGGCCACCCAGTGCCAAACGGAGGCGTATACCGGTACCAGCTGAGGAACGGAGGAGGGCTGTTAGATTCAGCCAGCAGGAGAACCACATCCTGATGGCCAGTGTGTTGGAGCACTATGAGGTGTTCTATGGCCGGCAGCGTTCCAGTACTACTGTGGCCACACGCATATACGTGTGGGAGAAGGTACAGGAGGCCGTAGCCCAGGCAGGGGGACCAACCAGAGACCTGGACAGCCTGAGGAAAAGATTCAATGGAATCAAGCGTGGTGTCCGTGCACACATGGTGGCGGAGAGGCGACATGCCATGGGCACCAGTGGGGGTGCCCCCTTTGCCCCAACCCTGACACCCCTGGAGCAGGAGGTTGCAGACCGTCTTGGCCCCATTTACCTGCGTGGACTGCCTGAAGCGCTGGATACCACCCATCCACAGGCAGGTAGGTTTGAGATATGCAGCACACATACAGCTCACCGCCCAGCACATGCCAGCCATGGATGGGATGGTGGGGGGGGCCTATGTCCTGCGAACACGTGTCCCCCTAACACAGGCAACTGGGGGGTCACATAACCAGCAACACCTGGCAGGGTACATACAGGGTGGGTGTGACAGGTACCTGGGGCTGTGTGCATGACAGCCACAGTCCTGGATGTATTAGAAGAATGCACAAAGGGAACAGAACTAGGGGGGGGGGCAGTCCCTCAGCCAGGTGGAATGCCACCCCCCTCCACTGTGCAAGGGAGGGGAAGAGGACCGTACATATGGGGAGGGCCCAACACCTTCCACCCCATGAACCCAGCACAGGCAGCATCTATTCGTACCTGGCATATAGATCACAGCAAATCATCATACATCTGCAGCCAGTCACACATTACAATATGACAGGGGGAAACAGACAGGAGGGACATACAACTAGGCCAGAACACATTGGCCTGGGGGGATCCGCAACCAACACATATAACAGCTATGATGTGTGTTTGCTATTATCTGTCCAGGGACATATCCCAGACCAGTGACAGAGAAAGGCCTATCACACTGGGATGATGAGGTAGACGCAAACAAACTCCAACAACCACATCACACAGATGTCAGACACATACCACTCTGTCATTGGCCAACATACAGTGGGGATCCCCAACCCAACCTCAGAAGACTTTGGGGTGCACATTGCCACAGCCGTACGAACTGCACCTAGCCCAACCCCCACACCACCTGGGTTCAGCTCTTATACAGGTACCGCAGTGCCACAGACACATTCACCTGACCCCCACCCACGGTGCAACCCCATGCCCAGCATTGCTCCATCCATCCCCCAAAACAACCCACCACACCCTCACTGAGTATGGGATAGCTGCCCATCCACACCGCATAGTGGCTACCAAAGAGACAGTCCCCCCACATGTCTGGCTGACCCGGATGCATGCTGCAACACCTACCGTGCATACCACTCAGGCCAATGCATACACATCACTCACACACACTATGACAGGCCACAATCCCACTCAGGGCTCCCACATGCACACCGGGCAGATGTAGCGCTGAGCCCACATCCCAGGTCACATGCACAGTGCATTCCTAGTGCTGTATATAGTGGTCCCGGTACTCAACACCCCATCCCCCCAAACACAACATCGAATGTGGCACAGCACCACCAGCGCAAGAGGCTGCTCGGCCCCCCTCCAGCCAGGTTCAGCACACTGTACGCACATGTGCTGTCCTCATTGTAGGCACAGCGACAGCAGGTACAGGCGGACAAAACATTGCTGTTGGCGGGGATGTACTACACAGGTGTACATATATGCCCTGGCCAAACTCATCTTTGCTGTGTACCCTGTTTCACCCCCCAGGTGACATGCAGGCCATGGAGGCGACTGAGGAGGAGGATGTGCCAGAGCCAGAGGATTCTGAGGGGCCAGAGGTCGCAGAATCTGGGGATGCGGCCAGTACTGGTGGGGAGACCCCAGGAACCAATGTGGTGCCCGAGGCAGAGGAAAGGGCAGCAGACGTCCACGCACCAGTGAGGACCTCTACAAGCAGCACACTGGCTGTGGAGGGAACGGAGGTGGAGTGGAGTTGGCACACAGTGCAGACGCCGGGGACATCAGGCACGACACCCACCAGCATGGATGTGATTTTGGCAGAGCTGCCGGCTCATACTGCCTCATCAAGGCACGATGCTGAAGGTGGGTAACAGAATAAAAAACAAGCCCCCTGGGGGTTGAGGTAACATCCACAATGACATTCCATGTGCTCCCCAATATGATGACACCATAGCACGTACTTTCGTATATTTCGTGGGGGTCTGTGCCATGTGTGATCCCCCCTCTTGTAGCATGGGTTGTCTGGTGTCATCAGTTTAATGAGCCCATACATCTGGCCACTAGTTACCAGCATATACCCCAAGGAGAGGTACAGCGTTACCCACCTATCACAGTTCACCTAGACAGCTTACTCATTGGACCCCTCTCTCTGTGTAATGGTACCTAGCATAGATAGTCAGGGTAATCAGTACCTAGCATAGATAGGGTAATGGTACCTAGCATAGATAGTCAGGGTAATAGTCAGGTTTAGAGTAAACAGCGCCCTCCAGATAAATATCTGTGTGCCATGAATCCTCACGTTATCCTGCCTATCTCATACGACCATTGTGCAGATCAATCATTGACACAATGAACTGTGACACATTACCATGTATCATATCTGTGATTCGCACGACCCCTCATCAGGATCATTTCCTGGCCTGAGGATGGATCATGGGACGCACAGATGTAAACATGGTACTGCGTTGCTGGTCGTCGCATGCATGATTGCTCTGCGGAGTGGTCTGTTGGGATTTACCACACATGTGCATGAGTCACGATGGGGGGTGCAACACATGTCTCACACATCACCTTGTGTCTCACCCACAGCCACTCGTCAGGCTCTGATGACCATTCGGGAGGAGGTCAGCCAGCTGCGCGCCACAGCTGAGACGATGGCAGCAGTGGTATTGCGGACGCCCAGGAGGCCATGGCTCACTGTCGTCAGCAGCAAGCACCAGTGCCAGAGTCGGCACCAGCAGACCCGGCACAGAGGGGTGGGTTGGGCCGTGGACATGGGTAGCCATGCAGGATGTGAGGGTGGGGAACAAGTCACCACATCTGTGACAATAAAGACATCAAAACCTATTTATACCTATGTGTACGTCTCCATTGTGTGCCACTGTGCTCCCCTGAGTACTCTGCCCCTCATGTTGTCACCCTGGCCACATGTGCTTCCCCATTTCCCTTAGGGGTGTGGGGTCTGCACTGCCACCAAGCAAAGCACATACATTAAACCATGCCCTGTGTGCAATGCACCGTGCCATGTGTGCACCCTTCTACCTATGCGTGGGCGTACACCCTACCTCTCCTGGTGACCAGAAAGATGTTTATGGTGGTACATGTATGTTTTATGGATCTGTCACTCTCTCACACCCCATATGGCCTCCATTAGTCTACCCACATGTGTGCCCATCCTCTCTGCCCATGCCAGGGCCTACGTGGCTGTTTAGCCACATATTGTTGCGGGAGGCACAGGCAGACAAAGGTATCTAGCTACAGTCAGCTGTTTACCCTTCCCCAGTGCTTGTAGTGAGCCGCTGCTCATCCCCCCTGAGCAACATCCACCTGTCTCAGCCTCAACAGCTATTCCCCTCTGCAGCTCCTGGGTACAACAGTCCCTCCTATCCTTCCTGCCATATACCTGCTGCTAGCCTTTCCCTCCATTCCCTTCCGAGCATGATGCATCTGATATGCAGCCTACACATCAGAAGCAGCATGCATGTGACCATAGCTGCTAGGACATACAGCACATTGGTACATCACAGGGGCACCAGGGGACACAGACGCCTATGCACATGGGCAGCCCCCACACCTGAGTGTGCAGACGGTCCATGTATGTTACCTATGTCTAACACGCATACACATAGGGATCTACACACATGTTCCATGCTCACATCAACAGTCTGTAAGGGAGACACATGACCATTGTGATGTAGTAACACAACTGTATTTAAAAACATATTTACAACAAGTAGTGTATACAAAAGCCCACATGTTGGGTCCCGGGAGACAGGACAGCACAGGGCACATGTGTGGGTGCCACTGGGACCCTCACACGCTCCTGGGACGCCCATCAGGGGATGGCTGTCGAGATGCACCGCCCATGCCAGCCGCACGCTGCATGTGCATCTCGGCAGCCATCCACTGAATGGCGCCTGCCATCCACTAGATGGTGTGGTCTTGGGCCCGCTGGCATTGCAGCACACCATCCACTGCCACAGACAGGTCCCGGACACACCTGCCACCACATACACACCAGGTGCCTGGTGTCTGTGTGGTGGCATGTGCGTGGGCTCTGTCTGTGGTAATGGGTGGCATAGCTACACCCAGATGGGCATCATCGCCACACACATGCGGCAGCTGGCAGGGACCCACAGTGCCCTGTGCTGTCCTGAGTCCCCTCCCACCCTCCCCCCCTCAACACCCCCTCCACACCCCCCCTCCACCTCCCACCCACCCTCGCCCTCACCCCCCTCCCCACTCTCCTCCTCCTCCTCTTCCCCCTCCTCCTCACCCCCCGATGCATCACACACACCCTCACCCTTCCCTGTCTCCCGCCCCACCCCACCCTCCACCCCTCCATGTCTCCGACATCCTCTTCCGCCTCTGCCTCCTCCTCCTCTGCCCCTTCTCCTCAGCCGGCTGTTCTGCAGCTGTGTGGCATGTTGTGGGGGGCCCTGAGGTTGATGGTCCCTCACCAGCAGCAGCATCCTCTGTGGGGGAAGATAGTCATTAGCACACCATCATGCAATTGCAATGCCACATAAACATAGTGTGGCCTCCCACAGACTGTTAGGCTATTGTGACATGCTGTACTGTGCTGCAGAGGCAGCAACACTCACTGCCACGTTGCTGCAGCGTCCTCCTTTGGAGGCGGTCCAAGACATCCGGGCAGTGCAGCCGCAACTCCCATCACTTTTTCTGTAGATCCTCCACCTGGGGGGGAATGCAATGGGTGGGAACGTTAGGGGCCAGATATCTCTGGTGGGTGCCCAACACATATCACACATCACTGCGAGCAGCAGGGTGCTGCTGCTGCTCTGGCCAGTGGGTCCTCTACTACCTGTTGCCAGTGATGCCTGCAGGTGTGGCTGTGGGTCTGGGCATGTGTGAGGTGCCACCTACGTGTCCTGTGAGCAACCCCCGGACCCCCCTTACCATTTTCCTAAACTCTCCTTGCATGACATGGCAGCACCATGCCATGTGTGGGGTAGGCATGCTGGTCTCCAGGGGAGGTGTTTCTTAACCCCCTGTGTCATCTGGCACACACCTGTGTGTTTGCCTGACCTACACACATCAGCAGACACACCCGCCATGCCACCATGATATCCCTATTGAGACATGTGTGATGTGTTCTTGCGTCGCACGGGGATTGGGTGGCCCTGAACACATCACCAGAAGCCACTACCATAACACCAGGATGTCTACTATACCTCTGTGGTCAGGACTAAGGGCTCCTGTGAATAGGGCAGTTGTGGGCGAATGCAACAGGAGCATGCACCAACACACCTAGCTGGGCTATAGACCACTGTAATCAGGTCCTGGGCCTCCTGGAGTTAGGGCAGGGCTGTGAAACCCCAACAGATGCAGGTACCCTGACACCAGGATCGGTAATAGACCTCTATAATCAGGTCCAGGGCCTCCTGGGGTTAGGGCAGAGCTGTGAAAATCAAACAGATGCAGTTAGCCTAACACCAGGATCTATAATAGACCTCTATAATCAGGTCCAGGGCCTCCTGGAGTTAAGACAGAGCTGTGAATATGAAACAGATGCAGGTACCCTAACACCAGGATCTATAATGGACCTCTGTAATCAGGTCCAGGGCCTCCTGGGGATAGGGCAGATGTGTGAATCTTGCAACACCAGCAACTACCATACCAACAGGATTTATAACAGACCTCTTAGGCAGGTCTCAGGCCTCCTGGGGGTATGGTAGATTTGAACACATCAACAGCAGCAACCACCATACCAACAGGATTTATAACAGACCTCTGTAATCAGGTCTCAGGCCTCCTGGGGATAGGGCAGATGTGTGAACCTTGCAACAACAGCAACTACCATACCAACAGGATTTATAACAGACCTCTGTAATCAGGTCTGGGCCTCCTGGGGATAGGGCAGATGTGTGAACCTTGCAACAGCAGCAACTACCATACCAACAGGATTTATAACAGACCTCTGTAATCTGGTCTGGCCCTCCTGGGGGTAGGGTGGATTTGAATACATCAACAGCAGCAACTACCATGCCAACAGGTTTATAACAGATCTCTGTAATCAGGTCTGGGCCTCCTGGGGGTAGGGCAGATATGTGAACCTTGCGACAGCAGCAACTAACATAACACCAGAATGACTAACAGACCTCTTAGGCAGGTATCAGGCCTCCTGGGGGTAGAGTTGATTTAAAGAGATGAACAGCAGCAGGCACCATAACAGCAGGATGACAACTAGACCTCTGTGATCAGGTCCACAGCCTCCTGGGGATAGGGCATACTTGCACACAGCAGCATACATAGCTACTTTCATCACTGGTTGGCCCACAGACTGGTGTCTCTACCATGTTGCACATGTACGATTTGTGTTGATTGCTGGAAATTGTGTTGCACACCTTGCATTGTGTGACCTGTCCCCATACACTTACCTCACGTGGGTAGTCTGCGAGACGATTATATCGCCTCGTCAGGTGCGCCCACGCCCTCCTGACGCAGCCGAGGTCCTGCCTTTTTGAGGAGCCAGGGAATAAGCGCGTCTGCCTGTCGCACATCAGTCCTGCAAGGTGACGCAGATCACGCCTCGTAAAAGCTGGCTTCTGAGAACACCTCTCCATTTTCTCAGTTGTGCATGGCTTGATGACGCATGCACGCACATCACGCATCAACACACACTACTACGGCGTGCCAGTGCCACGTCCGCTACATGGCAACACCGCTAAGATACACGGCGTAGCAGGCTTTCTGCCGTTTCGCCAGTCCGCTTCATAGGGCACCTTATGACGCACTTTCCACCACGCCATGCTCTGAGGCACCTTGGGGTACACGACTACTGTGAAAATGTTTTATGCTGCAGCCACACATTGCAGAGACATGTCTGACTATTCTTGCCATGATATGCACCTGTCTTAGGCACTTATCTTGATGTTGGAGCACTGGGGTATCAAACCCATCACCACTGGCTGGGAAGGCATTGTATTAACCAGTGTGCTATGCCTTTTAACATAGCAATGGCTGGCTACACAGCAACACCAGGTCATCTGCACATACTTTCTGCTGTGCTTACCGGGATAGTGTATGGCCACAGCTAAGGCACTTTACAGGTCACCTTAGGTTGGGCAACTGAGGTGAGGGTGCTTTTGGGTGTAAACACTGATTTCAGATCTATGTCTGACTGTTATAGGCATATACGGCCGTAGCCTCGGACTGTTTAAGGACGCACTTTGTATATAGCTCACCAGCAATTCTAGCAACCTGCATCCTACACCACTCTTTCAACATACACACTGCATGCGACTGAACACACTTTTAAAAATTGAGTTTCATGTGATAAAACGCTTTGATGTACTGATAATGCGGTATATTATATCCGTCCAGATAAATAAATCAAGAGGCCCATTGGGGGATTGAACCCATGACCTCTCCCACTGTCATTGTCTTAACCATTGTGCTACATCAATACTGGTTTGAAATAAACTATGGCTAAACTACTGAACAAGTGCAGGTCACCAGACACACTGTCTGGTGTGGCTACCAGGATAGGATAGCACCAAGAGTACCCATGATGCAATTCACCTGCAAAACAGCAGTCTACATCTGCTCACCAGCTGGGGTTTGCACCTCTACAGCACATCAGCTGGGAAAGGGGGACTGACCGTGCGTGTTACTGGCACAGAGTACCTACTGACCATGCCATTGTGCATGTTCTGTGATCACCCTGAGGGTGAGGTGGTGGTCCACAGTACCCAGGTTGGTTACAGGAGGTTTTGCTGCAGGTCACCATCACTGCTAGTGTGGGAGGTATTCTTTGCAGATAGCCTTATGATTTTTCTATGTCCATTTCTATTTGCCAGTAATTTGCCCTTGTGAACCATGATGCACACAACATAATGGATATCCAGTAAGATTGCCATGGAGACCTGTTTTTGGAGCAGAGGTGTGTCTGGACTCACATGACGAAGATGTACATAGCAAACTGCCCTCTCCGGGTCAGGGTAGGGAACATGATCTGCCAACAACAGACAGACACTATCACTGTTTGCAATAGGGGCAGTGGAGGTACACGATGATGGACTGTGGTACCAGCAACCCCACTCCTACTGGCAAACAGACAGCTGAGGCAGATCTGCACATGGAACAGGGCCACTGCCAGGCAGGTAGTGTGCCTGGTGAGCTCAGCTGCACCCCACTATGATCTGACATTCACCAGCAGAAGGCAGTCAGTGTGCACCTGCTGCACCCTGCAAGGTGTTGCGGCCATACACATGCTAACTGCAGACAGTCTGCTAGCAAATACATAGTGCATGTTCCGAGAGGAACAATGTGCACCCAGACGTGGAATCTGGCACAAACACCAAGCAGGTTTGTCAGTGATTGGACTCCAGAAAAGGGAACCCACAAATATCACTTACAGAAACACTGTATAGCACTATGTGGGAACCTAGACATGCCATGGTCACTGCTCAGTTAGAGTGAGAGTTACCTCCCAGCATGACATGCTGTGGCCACTTTGTCCTTGCAGGTGGTGGACGCGCACTGCAATATCCCAGCCATTGCCCTATGCCCTGTGCAGATGCATCCTGCCCAGACCGCCCTGTCCAGGCCATACCCACAATATCTTGCCCCTCATTATGCCCATTGGCAGGCTAATGCTGGAAACTGGGCAAGCATTGTGGGCTCAGGAAGGTGTAGGCAGCCACAAAACACTGGATAGGCATAACACACTCTAACACCTCTTTCTGCATTGTGCAACGATAGAGGTGGCTGCCAGCCCTGGCCGCCACACCAGTTCTGGGCACAGTGCAGGCAGTGCAAAGGAACGCAATACTGTTAGGACCACTCTCTGGGGTGGTAAACAGTGTTGTCAACACATATGGAAGCACACTCCACATATATCAGAAAGTTTGCTATGAAGACTCTCTTTTAACAAATTAGTTTAATTTAGGATATGTGATCTCACATTAAGCATAGCAACCTTTTGATAGATATATGGAATGTGTTTCCATGGTTCTGACAGCATTGCTAAGGTATACAGGTGAAAGTAGTGGTAGCTGCTGCTCCGCACAGGGCCCAACAGCCTGACTCTCCATGAGGCTTTGGATAGTGGAGGCCGTGGGTGTGGGTGTTCGTGCCTCTGTTAGCCGATGCTCTGGGGCAGAGGGTCCAGACTCCGGTCCTGGTGGGCCAGGCATGATTCCGGTTTCCTAGCTCTCCCTAATGAATATGCATGGGATACATTTGCATACAATGGGGGCAGTGCATGTAAATGGATCTCATGCATATTTATTAGGGACATCCTGACAACCGGAATGGTGTTTGGCCCTCCAGGACTGGAGTTGGGAACCTCTGCTCTAGGAAGTGGACATGTTTATGGTATATGTGCTCTGTAGGGTAAAATATTGGGACATGGTCTGCAGGAGCGCTAGCTGGAACTTGAACCTGTGACCTTCTGCCTTTGTGTACACTGGCTGTGTGTACTGCACCAAACTGTTGCCATAGAGGGAAGTCATTCCCTGGGGATACCATGACTGTTCCTCAGACAGACGTTATCTGTTGCACTGCATGCCACCCACCTATACAGGGCTTGGCCTTGCTCTGCTGGGGGCAGCTGCCACTGCCCCCTCCGCCACCGGCACCCCTCCACCACCATGTTGACATGCCCTTATGCCGGTGGTGCACAGTCCCATGCCATCCAGTGTGCTGTTGGCGGCTGCCTATGGTGTGGTATCTGGGGTAGGGGTGCTGACATGGACATGCCCTCACAGTGCTCTGCTAGAGAGGTAGATATTTAACTCCTGTGACAACTTGCTGTGAGTTCTAGCTGTTTATTTAATTCCTTGCTGAGAGTTCTAGCTGTTTATTTAATTATTTATTGATTGTCTTTATTGGTGTGCTACTTCACCTCCCTGTTCCCTTTAGTTTTGCACTTCAGCTTTCTCAGCTGTATAACTTACCTTGGCTCTCTCAACTAACTGGGCTTTGTGTGGTAGCCAGGTTAACTGTTACTTTAAATTAAATATCTCTCCCTGCTCTGTCCCCAGAACCTGCTGTGTTTTAAACTTTTTTTCCTGCTCTAGCCTACCTGAGGGACTACCCCCTCCCCCCCTGCTGAGGTATTGTGTAGCCTTCTTCCTGTCTCCTCCCACGTGTGCATAGTCTGTTCTGTTTGCCTTTCTCTGCTCTGGGAAGAGCAGTGCCCTCACAGTGCTCTGCTAGAGAGGTAGATATTTAACTCCTGTGACAACTTGCTGTGAGTTCTAGCTGTTTATTTAATTCTTTGCTGAGAGTTCTAGCTGTTTATTTAATTATTTATTGTTTGTCTTTATTGGCGTGCTACTTCACCTCCCTGTTCCCTTTAGTTTTGCACTTCAGCTTTCTCAGCTGTATAACTTACCTTGCTCTCTCAACTAACTGGGCTTTGTGTGGTAGCCAGGTTAACTGTTACTTTAAATTAAATATCTCTCCCTGCTCTGTCCCCAGAACCTGCTGTGTTTTAAACTTTTTTTCCTGCTCTAGCCTACCTGAGGGACTACCCCCCTCCCCCCCCCCCCCCTGCTGAGGGTACAGGACAGGGTACCTTGTAACAGCCCTCTTTTAATAGGTCTTATTTCCCTCCCTCCCTCCCCAGCACCCTCCCACCCCTGGGGTAATTGTAGCTTTATAGGTACTTATACGTCTTAGAGGAAAGGGACTGCTCTCAGGTGCAGCTGTTTATCCAAATCAGTCATACACTGAGGACCTGAGATTAATTAAGCTTCAGGTGAACAAGGTATATTAGAGGTATTAGATACACTTTTATTAGTATAAGCATCTACACCAACCCTTAGTAAATACAGAATTTAAAGACCTAAACACAAGCTTTAAACTAAGATGCAGACAAAGGTCCAGCAGCGAGATGGGGGCTTTCCAGTCTTTTGCATTGAGTGTCACATCTATGATTTTCTCCCAGTTGGTGAGAGGTCTTACGTATGCACTAAGTGCAAGGAGCTCTTTGCTCTCAGAGAACAAGTCCGTTCTCTAGAGGCTAGAGTAGCAGACCTGGAAGACATAAGAAAGACAGAGACGTACATGAACGAGACCTACAGGGATATAGTCCTGAAGTCTGTGATAAGGAAGCTTATCATAGCTCAGGAAGGAGCTATAGAAAAGGTGAAGTGACTCTGAACAAGCAACCTGTCAGTTCTGGTAGAAATAAGAAAACAGAATTTTCCCATAAAAACTACCAGTCCCAGAATGCACGAGGTTTCCAACAGCCATTAGAGGAGCTGAAGTGGGGAAACGTGTGTTCAATCAGGAGGGCTATGAGGTAATCCCTAAGCACTCATCTCAAAGGGCAGGGCCTGATTCAGCACAGCTGCGCTGTGTTAGGGAGGAGCACTCATCTAAGCAGAATAAAGGTAGAGTTTATTCTATAGAGAATGATCCTCAGTATCCTGAGAATCAGCTTGAGCTTGATCATCTTCATCATCAGGAGGATCATCAGAAGCAGAAGCCAAACCGGACGGACAGAGAGGGAAAGAAACCCTTTGGAAGAAAGAGGAGAAAAGCCTTTGAGAGGTCTAGAAGAGTCCAGAGCAGTACGTATACTGGGAGGCATTCCAAGGGCCAGCATACACCATTGGACTGGGGAAAGCCAGAGAAATGATGCTGCAGAGCTAGGAATCTCCAGACGGTACCTGTGAGAGAGACGGCTGCACGTGGAAGGGACCCTAAGACCCGTGCCAGAAGGTATGTGAAGAGAGATCCAGTGTCCAGGGATCTGGATTGGAAGGCTGGACATAAGAACTGGACTACATACTGGCCAGGCTATATAGAGAGGAACTCTAACAGCAATGGAAGCTCAGGTATGAACACTGATCTATGCCCTAGCTATAACCTTGAAAGACAGCAGGGAAACAAGTATTCTCCTGAAAGTGCTCCATTGAGAGATTCATCTGTGCCAATCCATGATATTGAACCCATGCTTGTTGAAGAAGGGGGGATGATTGCAGATGAAGAATGTGTTTACATGGACTGCTCTCTGTCTAAACTCCTTTGGTGATTTTCTGTTATAAAATACAGCAACCATCACAAAGAAATACAAACTTGTTCTTTAATCTACTCAGAAAAGCTCCTGAGTAAGGTTTCTAGCCACGCAGTAGAAAGCAAGCCAGCTAAGGGGTTTCAGCTGGATAACTGCTAGCAATTGAGCCTTACCTAATTGCTTGTGAGCTAGGAGAGAATCACTTCTGAATCTATGTGGGAAGATATAAGAAGTTAACCTGAAAAGAACAGTTTTTTTCTTTCTTTGTAGCTTTTGGTTTGTTGTTTGATACATGCTAAGAAAATATTAGCTAAGCCTACAGAAAAGACCAGTTTGTTATCAACCAGGTCTTATTTCTTTTGCTTTGATTGCCTGACAAGTTCAAAGGTTGTTTTCCTTATTTTGTTTTTCCAAGTTTAACACTGAAAGCAAGTAACCTGATTTATGTGCTACCAAGCATATCTGTGTTGGGAGAAATAACCCCATAAATAAATATCTTATTGGCTTTAACACTTGAGCACAACTAAATTATTGTCGGCAGCTGTGTCTGGTGTGAATGAACTGCATTGCCCACAATCCCTTGCAAATCATATAGATATATGCACTTGCCAAGACTGTGAAGATTCTCACCCAGGCAACCATCTGACAAGTCCCACCTCCAGTCTGGCAGCATCCCTGTTGCCATGGAGGAGAGAGGTCATGTGACAGGAGAGCATCACCCTGGTGTGGCAGGACGTGATCCTGTAACTAGGACCTGTCCTCCAGGTGATGTAAAACCCTCTCGCACTGAGGACGTTTCTCCAGGGCCATGTGCCCATGAGGGGAGGGTCAGGACAGCTGTTATAGTTGGTGATTCAATCATTAGGCATGTAGATAGCTGGGTGGCTGGTGGACGTGAGGATCGCCTGGTAACATGCCTGTCTGGTGCGAAGGCAGCGGACCTCACGCACCGCCTAGATAGGATCATGGATAGTGCTGGGGAGGAGTCTGATTTCTTGGTACATGTCGGTACCAGTGACATAGGAAAATGTGATAGGGAAGTTCTGGAGGCTAAATTTAAGCTTTTAGGTAGGAAGATGAAATCCAGAACTTCCAGGATAGCATTCTCCGAAATGCTTCCTGTTCCACGTGTAGGACACAAAAGGCAGGCAGAGCTCCGGAGTCTCAATGCGTGGATGAGACGATGGTGCAAGGATGAGGTTTTGGATTTGTTAGGAACTGGGGAACATTCTGGGGAAAGGAGGGGCTCTTCCGGAGGGATGGGCTTCACCTTAATCAGGATGGAACCAGACTGCTGGCATTAACCTTTAAAAAGGAGATAGAGAAGCTTTTAAACTAGAAAATAGGGGAAAACTGACAGTCGCCCAAGAGCGGATGGTTCGGAAGAGGGTATCCTTGAAGGATACTACCAAAAGCAGTGAGGTTTCAAAAAAGAGTATAGTAGCCCAAATGCCCTTGAGTACGGTGCAGACAGAGCGTAAGGATTCCAAATTATCCATGCCTACCAACAGCCAGATTAATATTAATAAAATACAGTCTCTAAAATGCTTGTATGCAAATGCTAGAAGTCTAAACAATAAGATGGGAGAGTTAGAATATATAGCACTAAATGAGAGGTTAGATATGATTGCAATCTCAGAGACATGGTGGAAGGAGGATAACCAGTGGGACACTGTGATACCTGGATATAAACTATATCATAATGATAGAACTGATCAAATTGGTGGAGGTGTTGCGCTCTATGTTAGAGAGGGCATTGAGTCAGAAAGGATTAAAGTTTTGCAGGAAACTAAATTTGCTGTAGAATCTCTATGGATTGAAATTCCATGTATGAAGGGGAAGGTGATGGCAGTGGGGGTGTACTATCGACCGCCTGGCCAGAATGAACAAATGGATGATAAAATGCTCAAAGAAATCAAGGAAGCTAACAAAAGTCACAGCAGAGTAGTAATAATGGGTGATTTCAATTACCCCGGTATCGACTGGGTCAGTGTCACGGCAGGACATGCTAGGGAGATAAAGTTTCTAGATGAAATAAATGATTGCTTCTTGGAGCAGCTGGTTCATGAACCGACCAGAGGGGAAGCCATACTGGACCTAGTCCTTAGTGGAACACCAGATCTGGTGCAAGAAATAAGGGTGTTGGGACCACTTGGCAATAGTGATCATAGCATGATCGTGTTTGATTTAATTAGTGGAGGAGGGATAGTAAAGAAATCCACAGTACTACCTTTTAACTTTCGAAAGGGAGACTATGATAAAATGAGGAATATAGTTAAGAAAAAAATAAAAGGAGCGGTTGCAAAGATTAAAGACTTACAGCAAGCTTGGGTGTTATTTAAAAATACTATCCTCGAAGCCCAGACCAGCTGTATTCCACGCATTAAGAAAAGTGGAAGAAAGTCCAAAAAACTGCCAGCATGGTTTAAAGGTGAGGTCAGAGAGGCTGTTGCTGCCAAAAAAGCATCTTTCAGGAAATGGAAAAAAGAGCCAAATGACGAAAACTGGAAACAGCACAAGCACTGGCAAGTTAAATGCAAAGGATTGATAAGGCAGGCAAAGCGAGAATTTGAGAAGGAACTTGCTATGGAAGCAAAAACACGAAATAAAGACGTTTTCAAGTATATTCGTAGCAAAAGGCCTGTGAGAGAGTCAATTGGACCATTAGATGATAGAGGGGTAAAAGGGGCAGTAAGAGGAGACAAGGCTATAGCGGAGAGACTGAATGAATTCTTTGCTTCGGTCTTTACTGAGGACGATGTAGGGATGTTACCCAAGACTGAAGTATTTAAAGGTGATACTGCAGAGGAATTGAGAGAAATATCATTACACCGGGAAGATTTATTACAACTATTTGATAAACTGAATAGTAGCAAATCACCTGGAGCGGATGGTATACATCCAAGAGTGTTGAAAGAACTGAAATATGAGATTGCAGACCTGCTATTGGTAATCTGTGAATTTTCATTAAAATCATCTGTGATACCTGAAGATTGGAGGGTCGCCAATGTAACGCCAATTTTTAAAAAGGGTTCCAGGGGTGACCCGGGAAATTACAGACTGGTGAGCCTGACGTCAGTACCGGGGAAAATGGTAGAAACCATCATAAAGAACAAAATTACAGAGCATGTAGATAATCATGGCCTAATGGGAGACAGCCAACATGGCTTTAGACAAGGAAGATCTTGTCTTACTAATCTGATATGTTTTTTTGAAGGTGTGAATAAACGGGTAGACAAAGGTGAGTCGGTTGATATAGTGTATCTGGACTTTCAGAAAGCCTTTGACAAGGTCCCTCATCAGAGACATTTGGCAAAACTAAAAAGTCATGGGATAGGAGGCAGTGTACTATTGTGGATCGGGAACTGGTTAAAAGATAGAAAGCAGAGGGTAGGGTAAATGGCCAATATTCCCAATGGAAAAAGGTGAATAGTGGAGTACCCCAGGGATCTGTATTGAGTCCGCTACTTTTTGACATATTCATAAATGACCTAGAAAAGGGAATAACTAGTGAGGTTATCAAATTTGCAGACGATACAAAACTGTTTAAAGTTGTTAAAACCCAAGAGGACTGTGGAAAACTGCAGGAGGATCTGGATAAATTGGAAGACTGGGCATCCAAATGGCAGATGAAATTTAATGTGGACAAGTGCAACGTTATGCACCTAGGAAAGAACAACCCATACTATGGTTACACGATGCAAGGTTCCACATTGGGAACTACCACCCAGGAAAAAGATTTAGGAGTCATCGTGGATAACATGTTAAAACCCTCCGCCCAGTGTGCAGCGGCGGCCAAGAAAGCAAATAGAATTCTAGGTATCATAAGGAAAGGAATGGAGAACAAAACAAAGGATATTATAATGCCTCTGTATCGTTCCATGGTACGACCGCACCTTGAATATTGTGTGCAATTCTGGTCGCCGTATCTTAAAAAGGATATAGCGTTATTAGAAAAAGTACAGAGAAGAGCCACCAAAATGGTAAAGGGGATGGAAGGCTACTCCTATGAGGAGAGGCTACAAAGGTTGGGGCTCTTCAACCTGGAAAAGAGACGGCTGAGGGGAGATATGATAGAGATCTATAAATTAATGAATGGAGTGGAACGAGTAAACGTAGATCGATTGTTTACACTATCAGAATATAGAAAGACTAGGGGACATGTAATGAAGCTACAGGGTAAACTATTTAAGACAAATAAGAGAAAATATTTTTTCACTCAATGTGTAATCAAACTCTGGAATTTGTTACCGGAGGATGTAGCAAGAACTGTTAGTGTAGCTGGGTTTAAAAAAGGTTTGGACAAGTTCCTGGAGGAAAGGTCCATAAACTATTATTAAAAAGGGACCCAGGATAATCAAATGCTTGACCCAGTACAAGCATTGTGGAACCTGTGTCTTTTGGGGATACTGCAAGTTCTCCAGGACCAAGCAGGAAGTCAGTCCTCACATATGGGTGACGTCGGCGCCGACGGAGCCCTCGCGGAGCAATTTTCCCCAGCTTTCAAAGAAAGCCTTTGGGAATTGCAGCGCGCATGCGCGGTCTCCTTCCCGCCCAAGGGTGCCATCTTAGCCAGTCTTCTTTTTTCCGCGGAGCCCTACAGACGTACCCGTCGTGTCCCCGCGAAAAAGTTGATTTTAATAGTATATTTCTCTATTTTTCCTTCGGTTCGACGCCGGTCTTTTTCCTGCCCGGACTCGCGACGCCGTCACGAGTCCTTCTCTTATTTTTCGGTTTTTCTGATTTTAGTCAGTTTCGTTTTCGGTTTTTTCACTGGCAGCCCGGTCCTTTGACCTTGCAGGGGCCCTTTTTCCCCCGATGGCTGCCAGTGGTTTCAAACGGTGTGGTCAGTGTGACAGAAATATGTCACTCACTGACACACACGATAATTGCCTCCGCTGCCTGGGCCCGGATCATGAAGAAATGATCTGTGGGGCCTGTGGCAAAATGTCCTCCAAAGCGTTGAGAAGTCGGCGGCACCAGCGGGATAGAATCTTCGCTGACCCCAGCCGTACCCGGACCTCGTCGGAGGCCTCGGCGTCCAGAGGTTCCAGCTCTGACCATCGCCGAAGCTCCTCCGACAGGGGTTCCCCCTCCGGGGACCATCGACGGAAGGTGAAACCCGCGAGGGCGGCGTCGGTGGACGCTCCTGGCTCCGCGAGGGCCAGGTCGCATAGCCCCGATAGCCGTCCCGGGTCTTTGGAAAAGGAGCACCTCCCGAAGCGACCTCGCCTGGAGTCGGAGTTGCCTGCTCGGGTAAGTCCTGTAGTCCTCCTGGACTCGCCTCCGAGACTGCCGACGTCGGGCCCGACGCCGTCGGGGCCCGAGTCGGGGGCTGCTGGGTCACCTGAGGTCGGACTCAGGTTGACGGCCTTGGAGAGCAGACTGTCTGCCTTCATGGACCAGCAGCGGGCGCTGATCGCTAGCCTCGCTGGCGCCGCTGCCCCGACCGCCGGGACGTCGACGTCTAAGTCGACCCCGGAGACCGAGCCGATCCTCGAGTCCATGCGAACTCGAGTCGATCCTCGGTCGAGGTCACCCTCGGCCTCCCGTTCGGGACCGAGGTCGTCGACGCCGACTCCCTCGGTGTCGGGGCGGCCGACATCTGCGCCCGCCCGAGCCGACCCCACCGATTCCTCCTCGGAGTCGGTCTGGGAGTCTGAAGAGGAAGAGTCACCTGATTCCTTTCGGACTCGGTGTGTCCCCTCGGACTCGCCTGAGTCCGAACCTCGGAAGCAGTCCCCTCCGGAGGATGCCCGGTTCTCGGACTTCGTCAGGGACATGGCCAAGGCTTTGGCCTTCCCTGCGGATCCCGAGGAGGAGCCTCGAGCCGAAGAGCTCGACGCCCTCCAGTATGACTCTCCCGCCAGGGAACACTTTACTGTACCGGTTCCTCCCATGCTGGAACGACTACTCTTCCGCATGTGGGAGAGTCCGGCCTCCTCGCCGGTCTTAAGCAAGCGGGTCGATTCCATCTACCGAGTCCGCAAGAGTCCTGGCTTCCAAAAAGCACAGCTACCACACCATTCCATGGTAGTGGAATCGGCCATGCATAGGCTTAAGAGCCAAAAGATGCACTCCTCGGTGCCTCCTGGCAGGGAGGCCCGTAACCTGGATGGCCTTGGTAAGAAGTGTTTCCAGGGCTCTATGCTTGCTTGTCGTGTCCAGACCTACCAGCTCTACATGGGCATGTATCTCCGAGACCTGGCTAAAGAGCTAGCCGGATTCTCCGCTGGATTGTCCGAGGAACCTTTGCGGAGGTTCCTGGCCTTGACAACTGGTATTCGGGAATGCTCCAAATTCATGTCCCGAGCAGCCTATGATGGCTTTGAAGCACCGGCTCGAGTGGCCGCAGCCGGCATCGGTGCCCGCCGACAGGCTTGGCTTCAGTCGTCTGACCTTGAACCCTGGGTGCAGGACAAGTTGGTCGATGTCCCCTGCCGAGGTGAGAACCTCTTTGGCAAGCCCATGGCGGAAAAGGCTGCACAGATCGAGACGGAGACTCTCACCAGGACTAGGCTTTCTAGAAAGACCTCCGCCCCTTCCCAAAAGAAGAAGGGCTCGGGAAAGAAGTCCTTTTACCCGAGAAAGGCGGCTGCCTATAAACACTACCCTCAATATCAGGCCTCCGCAGCTCCCCAACAGGGCCAGCAGGCCAAGGGACGGGGTAACGGGTCCCGTAGGCAGCAAACCCCCAAGCCTGCACCACCAGCCCCTGCTCAGCAGGGTGGGGGTTTTTGACTTCATCTGCATAGCCTCTCCCCCTCCGCTGGCTCCTCCCAGCACCGGAGGCCGGCTGGTTCACTTCGCCCACAGGTGGTCCAACATCACTTCCGATGCCTGGGTGCTTCAGGTCGTACGAGAAGGCTATCTTCTCCACTTCCACCAGGTCCCTCCCTCTTATTTTCCGGGAGAACCTCCACGACTCCCTCTGCACAGGGACTTACTCCTTCAGGAGTTAGCAAGTCTTATACAGGAACAGGCTGTGGAACCGGTGCCCCACCACCTGAGAGGTCAAGGCTTTTATTCCAGGTATTTTCTAATACCAAAAAGGACAGGAGGCCTCAGACCCATCCTGGACTTGCGCAACCTCAACAAGTTCCTCGTGCGGGAAAAGTTCAAAATGCTTACCCTTGGAATCCTTCTGCCCTACCTCCAGCAGGGAGATTGGCTATGCTCCTTGGATCTAAAGGATGCCTACACGCACATCCTCATCCACCCAAGCCACCGCCAATACCTAAGGTTTGTGGTGGCAGGAAATCATTACCAGTACAGGGTACTGCCCTTTGGCCTGTCCTCCGCACCGCGAGTCTTCACAAAATGTCTCGCGGTGGTGGCGGCCCATCTCCGGCTTCACGGCCTCTATGTCTTTCCGTATCTCGACGACTGGCTCATCAGAGCAGCGTCCGCTCCGGAGGTCACCAACGCCACACACCGCACGGTGACTCTTCTGCAGTACTTGGGCTTTGTCATAAACTTCGCAAAGTCCACTTTGCTCCCCTCACAGGATCTCGAGTTCATCGGCGCAAGACTGCACACTCCTCAGGCGTGAGCTTTCCTGCCTCTCGACAGGGCTCAACGGCTCATGGACCTAGCCGGCCGTTTTCGCAGCCAGTCCCTGGTCTCCGCCAGGCGCTTCCTGAGACTGCTCGGCCATATGGCTTCCACCGTCCATGTGACCCCCAATGCCCGCCTGAATATGCGGCCTGCTCAATGGTGCCTTCGCAAGCAGTGGCAGCAAGCCACCGGCGGTCTAGCCGACTTAGTGCGCATCTCCGAGCCGCTGGCCTCTTCTCTCCAGTGGTGGCTTCATCGGCCGAACCTGGTACTCGGCATGCCTTTTCAGTCACCTCAGACGGCTCAAGTACTGACGACAGATGCGTCCCTCCTGGGTTGGGGAGCACATTGCCAAGGGGCATGTACTCAGGGTCTCTGGACCGCGTGGGAGTCTGCTCAGCAGATCAACTTCCTGGAGCTCAGAGCGATTCGTCTGGCGCTCAAGGCTTTCTCCCACCTGACTTCTCACCAGTCCGTCCTTGTCCAGACGGACAATCAAGTGGCCATGTTCTACGTGAACAAACAGGGGGGCACGGGCTCCTTCCTTCTCTGCCGAGAAGCTCAGAAGCTCTGCTCTTGGGCCGTCAGTCACGGCATTCTTCTCAAGGCAGTTTATCTCCCCGGCCAAGAAAATTACCTGGCGGACAAACTCAGCCGGATCCTCCAGCCGCACGAGTGGCGCCTGGATCCCTTGGTAGTTCAGAAACTTTTTCTGAAGTGGGGACTCCCCACGATGGATCTCTTTGCCAGTCCTCTCAACCGGCGACTTCCTCGCTTCTGCTCTCGTCAGCCACATCCCCTTCGAGTAGCGGCAGATGCTTTTCTACTCTCATGGTCGGAGAGCCTTCTGTATGCTTTTCCTCCCATCCCGCTAGTCTCTCGAACTCTTTTCAAGGTTCTCCGAGACAAAGCGTCCATGATCCTGGTGGCCCCTCGCTGGCCCAGACAGCCGTGGTTTCCACTCCTGCTGCAATTGGCGGTAGAGGATCCGTTCCCTCTGGGGTTTCAACCGGATCTCCTAACACAGGATCAGGGGTCCCTGCTACACCCCAACCTCAGATCTCTCAATCTAATGGCCTGGCTGCTGAAAGGGTAGTCCTTGCTCCCCTTCTCCTGCCGGCAGACGTGGAAGAGGTCGTCCTAGCTTCTCGGCGCCCTTCTACCCGCAAATGCTACGCCCTTAAATGGCGTCGCTTTTCCGTTTGGTGTACCCAACAGTCTCAGGATCCCTTCTCCTGCTCGGTGTCGGTGATCTTGCAGTACTTGCTCTACCTCTCTAATCTGGGACTTAAGTCCAACTCCGTCAAAGTTCACCTCAGTGCTCTTTCAGCACATCATGTGCCGGTGGACGGCAGACCTCTTTCCAGCGACCCTCTCGTAGCGAGGTTTCTCCGAGGTCTCCTTCTACTTAAACCACCTCTGCGCCCGCCAGCGCCTGACTGGGATCTGAATGTGGTTTTACAGCGGATCACCTGTCCGCCTTTTGAACCTATGGCTACCTGTTCTCTCCGTTTTCTTTCTTGGAAAACATTGTTCCTGATAGCCCTCACTTCCGCTAGACGCGTAAGTGAATTGCAGGCCCTCGTGTCTGATCCCCCTTACACTCGGTTCTACAAAAATAGGGTAGTCCTACGGACTCACCCAAAATTTCTTCCAAAAGTGGTCTCCCCTTTTCACATCAATCAGGAGGTGGTACTTCCGACCTTCTTTCCCAGGCCACACTCCAGCCGAGCTGAAATGGTCCTGCATACCCTGGACTGTAGAAGGGCGTTGAACTTCTACCTTGACCGTACGCGGGAGCACCGTAAAGCTGCTCAGCTTTTTGTGTCTTTTGACCCCAATAAATTGGGGCTCCCGGTCTCCAAGCGTACTCTGTCCAACTGGGTTGCGGACTGTATCGCTTGGGCTTATGGGGCAGCCGGACTCTCGTTAGAAGGTCGAGTCACGGCTCATTGTGTTCGGGCGAAGGCTACGTCAGTGGCTTACCTCTGCTCTGTTCCGCTGGCAGACATCTGCCGGGCCGCTACTTGGTCTTCGAGCCAGACTTTTGCGGTCCATTACTGTCTCGAGAGGGAGTCCCGCAGGGACAGTGCTTTCGGACAGGCAGTCCTCCGAAATCTCTTCGAGGTTTGAGCAACTCCTACCCTCCATCCCGGATGTGGGCTACCGGTGGGTAATAATTCAGTGAAGATTCCTTCCTTCTGTGCCGCTGAGCTAGAGGGAGCTCTTTTTTGTGCTTAGGGTCTCCGGTAGCCTTAAGCTTGGGAGTCCCATATGTGAGGACTGACTTCCTGCTTGGTCCTGGAGAAAGCGTAGTTACTCACCTGTAACAGGTGTTCTCCAGGAGCAGCAGGAATCAGTCCTCACAACCCTCCCTCCTCCCCTTGGAGTTGCAATCATCTGCTTAATTTTTTTTGCAAATTTTTATGCTGTCTTTTAGCTATGTCATCAGACTGGCTAAGATGGCACCCTTGGGCGGGAAGGAGACCGCGCATGCGCGCTGCAATTCCCAAAGGCTTTCTTTGAAAGCTGGGGAAAATTGCTCCGCGAGGGCTCCGTCGGCGCCGACGTCACCCATATGTGAGGACTGATTCCTGCTGCTCCTGGAGAACACCTGTTACAGGTGAGTAACTACGCTGTACGTATGACCTAGATTGGCCACTGTTGGAAACAGGATACTGGGCTTGATGGACCTCGGTCTGACCCAGTATGGCATATCTTATGTTCTTATGACATCAGCACTTCCCTCTGGCACTGCCTGCCAATGTTCTGTGCCCTTGGGGTTACCTGCTGTGTACTGTCCCCTGGGACACTGTGGGACGCACACTCATGGCCATGTTGGACCCTGGTCAGTTGCTGTCTTGCTGCTTTTCATTTTCTGCATTCCTATGTACCAGGTAGGCATCTGCCTAGTTCACACTGTGCCACAGCTGGCACACCGCATGTGCCGCCTGCAGCCCCCTGTACCCCATTTTCACCATCACCATAGTGGCCTTTTCTATGTGGCCACTCTGCTGTTGCTGCACATGTGAAAGCCACATAAGCAAACTGCCCAATATACACCACAGCAAATCTTCATCTACACTATCAATGTTGGAACATTCACTTTGTAGGGGGAATCAGAATTGACCCTTCCAAAAGTGACATCTTCCTTTTTATTCTTTTTGGGTAGTGCTGATTACCGTTTATCATTGTTTTTTCTATTGGCCAGCTCGGTGTTTTGTATTTCTATTTTGGTTCTGGTCATTATCTCTTTGGGTTTTGCATGTTTTTTTACTGCACATGTATCACTACTATCACTTTTCTTGGTTTCCCTGCCTTTGCTGTACATTGCTGACTGAACTGGTTTCTCTCTCCTGAAAATGTGCCTCTAACGCGAGGTTTTCACTGGCGTTAATATTCAGACTCTGATTTCACAGCGTTAGTGTGCCTGGAGCCTCTCCACACCCACTCTCTGCCCATTGACATCTCTGCCCTCTGGAGAGCCTTCCTCCACCCTCTGTGTGCCTTAACGCCGCTGGGAATGTTATCGAGCGATACGTGACATTCTCGCCCGGTAACGCGCCATTATCGTGCGATAACATCACTTATCGCGTGATAACGTTGCCACTGCAATGTTAGCGCCGTTTAGTAAACATACCCCTTAGTTGCCCCTGTTAGGCTCATCTGCACTCTCATTTGTTTACGGTAGCCTGTAGCTAGGGAGTCCCAAATGTAAGGACTTCATTCCTTTTTGTCCACGGAGAAAAGGTAGTTACTCACTTGTAGCAGGGGTTCTTTGTGGACAGCAGGGATAAATCCTCACAAACCCTTCTGCCTTCCCTGGCAGTTGCATTCTACAGTAGTATAGCTTCTGTATAATATCAGACTAATATTACTAAGATGGCGCCTTGGTGGCAGTGGGAAGATGGCAAACATGCACAGAAGAAGCTCCCAAAAGCTTCAACTAGTAGCTGGGAACGTTCCCATATGGGCTCCGTCAGATAATGTCCAGGGTCGGCCCAACCACTAGGCAAACTAGGCGGTTGCCTAGGGCAGCAACTTCTGGAGGGTGGCAAAAGCAGGCCATTCAAAGCTAAAAAATAGATTTTGACAGCCAGAGGGGATGTACATCTTGGTGTTATCCTAGGGCTCCAATACCTTGGACCAAATCTAGGGCTGATCCTGATGACATCACCCATATGTGAGGACTTATTCCTGCTATCCATGGAGAATAGCTGTTACAGTAACTACCTTTTACCTGCAAAGTGTGTGTGTGTGGGGGGGGGGGGCAGGGGCAATTTTAAGCTCCAAGCTTTACCTGGGTAACTGCTTAGTTATTTGGGTAAAATTTCTTGTAAATTGCCCTAAAAATGTTGTAACTCAAGGGATATATTATTTAGATATTTAGGGGCATGTTCCCTAAAGTGTGCCAATGGATAGCATGGGGCTTACATGCACTGCAGTAACTGTCACCATGTGGCAAAAATTCAACCATGCTAAAAATCCCACACTAATTGGCAAGCATGGGTTGGGGTGGAGACTGGGTATTTCAGAGGCAGAGCATAAATATTGTGGCTTGCGCAGGTAGCTTTAATAAATGCTAACAGATAATGTTGCACTTATCAGAGGTGCACTTACTGCTATCTCAATGGGTTGTGTTGTGTACCCGAGTTAACTGCGGCAAGCTACTTAGCGCAGGGGTGGCACTGAACCTATGTTAACTACATGTGGAAATGCTGGGCAAGCCTCCATGTGTTAGTGTGGATCCAATGCCACATCCGTGCTAAATTTTAGGGCATAACACATGGTACACTACCTCATTTTAGTAAACATTCCCCTTAGATTCTTGATGTTTTCTGTGCAAGGATATGATAAATAATTGTGTAGTATATTGCCTTTTTTTTTTTTTATTTTAAACAGCCAAATGCAACTATCATGGCACAAAGACACTATGTGGAACTTATTCTAGTCGTAGATCATGAATGGGTAAGTAACAATTTAGTTGTATATTTATCACAAACCAAATACATCCAGTTAAAAGCAATAGATTTGATATTCAAAGGTTCTTCTGCAACTACAAACATAGAAACAAGACAGCAGAAAAAGACCACATGGCCTAGGTAGTCTGCTCTTCCATATTAACCACTACAACAATCCCCTTTTTTCCTTTAGAGATCCTCTGTGTTTGTCCCATGTTTTTTTGAATTCAGATACTGTCCTCATCTCCACCACCTCCGCTGGGAGACTATTCCATGCATCTACCATTCTTTCCGTAAAGAAATATTTCCGCATATTACTCCTGAGTCTATCCCCTTCACCCTCATCGTATGTCCCCTTGTAACAGAGCTTGCTTTCAATTGAAAGAGACTCTCCTCCTGTGCATTTTTGCCACGGAGGTATTTAAATGTCTCAATCATATCACCTCTATCCCACATTTCCTTTAAAGTATACATATTAAGATCCTTAAGTCTGTCCTCATATGCTTTATAACGAAGACCACTAACCTTTTTAGTAGCCACCATCTGTACTGACTCCAACTCCAACTCCAACTAGCATCAACTACTGGTGGCATAAGGACTTTTTTTTTAAATGCTGTTCGATATCTAGATTAATTTTAGGCATATAAGTCACCATATAGACAAAATGTATCTGTTCAAATTGGGGAAGAATTAAGGTCATATCAAGGTGGTGACAAAAGTAATATGCAGTTCTCCAGGACCAAGCAGGAAGTCAGTCCTCACTTATGGGTGACATCGGCGCTGATGGAGCCCCCGTGTGGAGCATTTCCCCAGCTTTCTAAGAAAGCCTTTGGGGAATACTGTACACACGCGCGGTCCCCTTCCCGCCTAAAAGTGCCATCTTGCTCAGTCTCTCTTTTTCCATGGAGCCCATCGGATGTTTGTCCGAGTCACCCGGAAAAGTTGACGTTTTTTTAAAAGATTTCTACGCCTTTTCTCTGGGTTCGACACCGGTTCCCCTTCCCGTCGGGTTCGGTACACTGGTATTGAGCCTGTTTTCTATTTTTTGGTTGTTGCCCTTCGTGGCTGGCGTTCGCGTCCTTTTTTCTGTTTTTCCCTGGAAGGCCGGTCTTTTGACCTTGCGGGGGCCCTTTTTTCCCCGATGGCTTCCAGTGGTTTCAAGAAGTGTGATCGGTGTAAGAAACTGATGTCTCTCACCGACACACACGACTGCTGCCTTCGGTGCCTCGGCCCAGATCATGATCCCATGATCTGTGGCCCGTGTGGTAAAATGTCCACCAAGGCACTTCGAAGCCGTCAGCACCAGAAGGAAAGGATTTTTTTGGATTCTGCCTCCGGCCGGGCCCATACCTCGTCTGAGGCCTCGACATCTCGGGAGTCTGATCCCGAGCATCGCCGGGGTTCCTCGGACAGGGGGTCCCCCAATTGGGAATGCAAGAGGAAGAAGCGGCTCGTGAGGGCAGCATCGGAAGAGGTCCCTGGTTCCTCGAGGAGAGGAGACTGTCGGACACGTAAGTCCTGTAGTCCTCGTGACTCTCCTCCGAGGGAGCCGACGTCGGGCCCAGCGCCGCCGGGGCCCGAGTCGGTGGCTGCTGAGCTTGGACTCAGGCTGGCAGCCATGGAGTGCAGATTGTCTGCCTTCATGGAGCAGCAGCGGGTACTGATGGCCAGCCTCGCTGGTGCATCTGCCCCGACCACCGGGACATCGACGTCGAAGTCGACCCCGGAGACCGAGCCGATACTCGAGACCATGAAGGCTCGAAGTCGTCCTCGGTCAAGGTCTCCCTCGACCTCCCGCTCGGAACTGTGGGCGTCGACGCCGGTGCCTTCGGCATCGGGGCGGGTGCCACCTCGACCTGCGCGGTCGGAGCCCCTCGACTCCTCTTTGGATGAGTCAGCATGGGAGACGGAGGACGAGGAGTCCCCTGACACCTTCCGGACTTGGTGCGTCCCTTCGGACTCACCGCAGTCTGAGCCCCGGAGTAGGTCCCCTCCGGAGGACACCCGGTTCTCGGAGTTCGTGTGGGACATGGCCAAGGCCTTGGTGATTCCCACGGACCCCGAGGAGGAGCCTCGAGCCGAGGAGCTCGAGGCTCTCCAGTATGACTCTCCTCCAAAGGAGGCCTTTACTGTTCCGGTTCCTCCGATGCTGGAACGGCTCTTCTTCCGGATGTGGGAGGCACCAGCCTCGGTGCCGGTCTTGAGCAAGCGAGTCGATTCCATTTATCGACTCTGTAAGAGCCCTGGCTTCCAAAAGGCGCAGCTGCCGCACCATTCCATGGTGGTGGAATTGGCCATGCATCGTCTGAAGAGTCAGAAGATGCACTCTGCGGTGCCCCCCGACAGGGAGGCCCAGAACCTGGATGCTTTCAGCAGAAAGGGCTTCCAGGGCTCGATGCTTGCTTGCTGTGTCCAGTCATACTAGCCGTACATGGGCATGTACCTTCAAGACCTGGCAAAGGAGCTTGCCGGGTTCTCTGCTGGCCTCTCCGGGGAACCTTTGCAGAGGTTCCCGTCTTTGTCTTAATCTGGGACTGTTCCAAGTTCATGTCCCGAGCAGCCTAGGATGGCTTCAAGGCTTCGGCTTGTGTGGCGGCAGCCGGCATCGGGGCCCGACGCCAGGCATGGCTGCAGTCATCGGACCTTGAGCCTTGGGTACAGGAAAAGTTGGTCGATGTCCCTTGCTGAGGTGAGAACCTTTTTGGCAAAGCCATGGCCGAGAAGGCGGCTGAGCTCGAAACCGAGCACCTGACCAGGACAAGGCTGTCCAGAAAGACTTCTGCCCCTTCTCACAAAAAGAAGGGCTCGGGTAAAAAGTCCTTCTACCCGAGAAAGGTGTCTGCCTACAAACCTTTCCCTCAATACCAGGCCTCCCCGGCTTCCCAATAGGGGCAGCAGGCCAAGGGGAAGGGACATGGGCCCCATAGGCAGAAGACCCCCAAGCCTCCGGCTCCTGCTCCTACCCAGCAGGGAGGAGGGTTTTGACTCCCAAAGCATAGCCTCTCCACCCCTGCTGCCCCATCCCTGCACAAGAGGTTGCTTAGCCCTGTTTGCCCACAGGTGGCCACCCATTACAGGGGATGCTTGGGTCTTAAGCATCATTCATCAGGGTTATATGCTTCATTTCCAACAGCTACCTCCTGTCTACTTTCCAGGAGAACCTCTGAGGCCTCTCCTGCACACCAACCTCCTCCTCCAAGAACTTCAGGGTCTGCTACTGGACAAGGCAGTGGAGCCTGTACCTCCTCGCCTACAGGGGCACAGATTCTACTCCAGGTATTTTCTGGTGCCAAAAAGAACAGGAGGCCTACGGCCTATCCTAGACATCAGAAACCTCAACAAGTTCTTGGAGAAAGAGAAGTTCAAGATGCTTACTCTTGGAACACTTCTGCCCTACCTCCAGCAGGGAGACTGGCTATGCTCCTTAGATCTAAAGGATGCGTACACTCACATCCTCATTCATCCAGACCACAGAAAGTACCTCAGGTTCGTGGTGGGAGGAAACCATTACCAGTACAGGGTGCTGCCTTTTGGCCTAACTTCCGCCCCACGGGTCTTTACAAAGTGCCTAGCTGTGATGGTGGCCTACTTGAGGACTCAAGGGTTTTTGTCTTCCCCTATCTAGACGACTGGCTCATCCGAGGTCAGACTTACCAGGAGGCCCGGCAGGCCACCTTCAGGACTGTCACACTCCTTCAAGACCTAGGCTTTGTCATAAACTTCTCAAAGTCCACTTGGCTCCCCTCCCAGAACCTCGAGTTCATAGGAGCAAGGCTGGACTCTCTGCAAGCAAGGGCTTACTTGCCAGAGGACAGAGCTCAAAGGCTCATGGAGTTGGCATCCCGGTTTCTCAGTCTGCCAAGGGTGCCGACCAGGCTCTGTCTGCAACTCCTGGGACACATGGCCTCGACTGTACATGTGACTCCCAATGCCCGCCTCCACATGAGGCCTGCACAGTGGTGCCTCAGGACTCAGTGGAAGCAGGCCACAGGGAGCCTAGCAGACAAAGTAAGGGTGTCAAAACCCTTCCTGAATTCTCTTCAATGGTGGCTACACCCCCCAACTTGCTGCAGGGGGTGCCTTTTCAGCTGCCTGCCCCCACAGTGGTGTTGACAACCGATGCCTCCTTGCAGGGCTGGGGTGAACACTGTCAAGAGAGTTGCACCCAAGGCCTCTGGTCCCCGTGGGAAGCCACGCAACAGATCAACCTACTGGAACTGCGGGCTATTCGCTTAGCCCTCAGGGCTTTTTCTCACATCTTGGCCCACCAGTCTGTTCTAGTTCAGACGGACAACCAAGTAGCCATGTTCTATGTGAACAAACAGGGCGGCACTGGGTCCAGGCCTCTATGCCTGGAAGCACAGGCCCTGTGCTCTTTTGCCCTCAGGCACCAGATGTTGCTGAGGGCTGTTTATCTTTCTGGCCAGGAGAACTCCCTGGCAGACCACTTAAGCAGATTTCTGCAGCCCCATGAATGGCAGCTGCACCCTTTGGTGGTTCAACAGATTTTCCTGAAGTGGGGACTTCCATCCATGGATCTCTTTGCCAGTCCCCTGAATCACCAACTGCCCCAGTTTTGTTCCAGGCAACCGCATCCCCTGAGGGTGGCGGCGGATGCCTTTCTGATTTCTTGGTCCCAGGGCCTGCTCTATGCGTTTCCTCCCACGCCTCTGGTGGCCCGAAACTTGTTCAAGATTCTCAGGGACAAGGCCTCAGTACTTCTAGTTGCTCCCAGGTGGCCAAGGCAGCCCTGGTTCCCCCTGCTACTTCAACTGGCAGTGGAGACACCCATGCCTCTGGGATTCCAACCCGACCTTCTCTCTCAGGATCAGCGTTCCCTTCTGCATCCCAATCTCAAATCTCTCCATCTGATGGCATGGAGGCTGCAAGGGTAGTCTTGGCTCCTTGGGGCCTACCTCTGGAAGTGGAAGAGGTGGTCTTGGCCTCTAGAAAGCAATCCACCAGGAAAACATATGCCCTGAAGTGGAGGAGGTTCTCCTTGTGGTGTCAGCAACACAAGGAAGATCCTTTCGGCTGCACTGTGCCAGTAGTGCTCCAGTACCTTCTGCACTTGTCCAATCAGGGCCTTAAGTCCAATTCTGTTCGGGTCCACCTCTCTGCTCTGGCAGCTCAACACTCACTGGTGGAGGGACACTCTTTGTCGGTTCACCCTTTGGTGTCCATGTTTCTCAGAGGCTTACTATTACTCAAGCCTCCTCTCCGTCCATCGGCTCCTGAGTGGGAGTTGAATGTGGTCTTGCAGCAACTTACTCGCCCACCTTTTGAACCAATGGCTACATGTCCTCTACGCTTCCTATCCTGGAAGACTCTATTTCTAGTGGCCTTGACCTCGGCCAGGCGAGTGAGTGAACTTCAAGCCCTGGTCTGTGACAGGCCATACACTCGCTTCTATAGGAACAGGGTAGTCCTTAGGACTCATCCTAAGTTCCTCCCCAAGGTTGTCTCCTCTTTCCATCTCAACCAGGAGGTGGTTCTTCCAACATTCTTCCCTAGGCCCCATGCCAGCCGGGCTGAGACAGTCCTGCATACCCTGGACTGTAGGAGGACCTTATCCTTCTACCTTGAGCGTACGCAGGGGCATAGGAGGGCTACTCAGCTCTTCGTATATTTTGACCCCAATAACTTGGGGGTATCTGTGTCCAAGCATACCTTGTCCATCTGGGTGGCTGACTGTATCACCTGGGCTTACAGGGCAGCTGACCTTCCTTTGCAGGGTCGGGTCACGGCCCACCATGTCAGGGCAATGGCTGCCTCAGTAGCTCATCTCCGCTCTGTACCGTTGGCAGACATCTGCAGGGCTGCAACTTGGTCCTCAAGCCAGACGTTTGTGGCCCATTACTGCCTGGAGAGGGAGTCCCGTAGGGACAGTGCTTTCGGTCAGGCAGTGCTCCGGAATCTCTTTGAGGTTTAAGCAACTCCTACCCTCCAGCCCTCTGGTTGGGTTACCGGTAGAGGTATATTTTAGTGAAAGGAGTGGAAGAGTAGCCTAGTGGTTGGGGCAAGGTACTTCAGGCCGGAAGGTCGGGGGTTCAAATCCCACTAGAGGACAGCAACCTTGGGCCGGAAGGACTGGGGTTTCTAGTCCCACAGGTGCTCCTTGTGGTCTTGGGCAAGCCACTTAACCCTCCATGTTCCCTGTAAAATAGTTATCTCCAAGTTATAATGCCCTGTTCAATGTAATTTCAGTTTGTTCAATGTAAACCGCACTGATGCAGAATAGCGCGGTATATAAGAGAATATAAATAAAATAAATAAATAAATCCTTTCGCTGAGGCTAGAGGGAGCTCATTTTTCAGCTCTGGGTCCCCGGTAGCCTGAAACAGGGGAGTCCCATAAGTGAGGACTGACTTCCTGCTTGGTCCTGGAGAAAGAGTAGCTACTCACCTGTAACAGGTGTTCTCCAGGAGCAGCAGGAATCAGTCCTCACAACCCTCCCTCCTCCTCTGGGAGTTGCAGTTGTACATAGTTTATTTTTACATTTTTGTGTGCTGTTTTTTAGCTATGTCATTTGACTGAGCAAGATGGCACCTTTAGGCGGGAAGGGAACCGCGCATGCGTGCAGTATTCCCAAAGGCTTTCTTAGAAAGCTGGGGAAATGCTCCGCACGGGGGCTCCATCGGCGCCGATGTCACCCATAAGTGAGGACTGATTCCTGCTGCTCCTGGAGAACACCTGTTACAGGTGAGTAACTACTCTAATTGCAAAATTCAGCCACTGTTCGTTTAATTTATACATGCAAGTCTCAATGTAGAGTTTTCAGGAATAATTTCATCCATATAAGGTTATGCTTGAATTTTTAGAAGTCAGAGTTGAACATATAAGTTTCTTGAAAATCTATCACATCCCACTGAACATTGCCCTCAGTAAGTTCTTTCTCTGATTGTCCTCACACCTGCGTGACCTCATCAACAGCATCCAAATGCAGCTTCCAAAAAAACTTCTAGAAGTGTTGCACCTCAGTCTTCATTTTTACACAGAGCCAAATGGATGTGTCACTCCGGGCATCTCTGGGTATAGATGCCATCATGTTTGAACATGTTTTTATATATTTTTCTCTTTTGCTGGCGGTTGCCACTGTCACTCCCATGTATAGTATTTATTCCTATTTCCAGAACATCCTGCTAGACCAGTCCAGACAAGCGGGTTTAGTCCCCCTACCAGCAGATGTTGGAGACAGGGAAATAGCAAAATACTACCAGCAGCCTGATTGGCAGTTCCCTGGTAATATATAGCTAACCCCAGTAGAGGGCGCTCCAGTATTTCTCTGTCTCCAGCAGATGTGGGGCCTAGCTTTTTTTCTCTGACAATGTTTTATTCCTTATTTTAGCACTTGTGGTAATTTTTGCTGGATGTACCCAGGGCGCACTTGAGGTGCCCCTCTGGGTTTCCCAGCTACAATTTGTGGGGCAGATTGAGATTGAGCTCCTGGTCAGGAGGACCATGTGAGTCTTCCTCTCTGTCAGGGAGGAAACCGGCATCAGCTCATGAGGAGCAGAGCAGCCGGTCATCAGGGGAGCCTGCAGCTTATCATCAGCCTTGCTACACTGCTGGCTGCTGCCTGATCCAGGTCTGCCTTGGCTCTTCAGCACTCTGTTCCAGCGTAGTGAGTAATCCCTAAAAAGTCCTCCCCCCCTCCCGATTTTGATCAGGACGCCATCGGGGCAACCTCTGTCCTTTGGAGAATTTCCTGCATGTCTCTAGTGCCCTAGCTCTCCGTTTGATTTTATTTTTGGCGGTATTTTTAGCGGTGGCCATTTTGATTTGGCGATTTTTTGCTGTGCAGCTCCGTTTTCAGCAGGCTTTGTGGAGAGAATTTATTTTCTCATTTTCTGTCTTCTCTGCTAGTGTTGTGCCTGTCTGATTTTGGTTTTCAATGCCTAGATTTGAATTTTTGATTTTTTCTTCACCGGAACCCGTGGTCAGCCACGATTCGCCTGTGAGAAGCCTTCCCTTCAACGGTGCATGGTCTGCACAAAGAAGCATGAAGATTTAAGGGATGGCATTTGTGGTGCATGTCTTGCTCATCCTGGGGCGACTTCGGCGACATTAGCCAAGGGGGCTCAGGACAGAGGCAGTCCGGCTGCATGTCCTCAGCTGCTAGAGGAACCCAGGCAGCCTCCCCTGGCAAGAGAGTCTCTCTCTCCTCCTCACTTAACTCCTCCTGCTCTGGAGTCCTTCGGGCAGCAGGAGCCGATGCATGCCCCGGATACCCAGTTTTTAGCCCTTTTTAGACAGGCCTGGGATCTCTGTAAATCTAATTCCTCCGCTGCCACAGTGGATGCCCTGACTCAGATCCCTCAGTCTTTGGGTTCAGGTTCCCGCAAGCGCTCTAGACAAGAGGACATAGCCAAGGTGGATACATGGCCACCAAAAGAGGTATCCTGGGCTACTAGAGCTTGGCCAAAAGCACCAGAGGAAGGGCTGTCTTTGGGAGACGAGAGCATGTCAGACCAGGAAGATGGAGAATGGCTCCCCTCAGAGTTTTCTGTGGATGGTCAAAGCAAGACACAGGATATTCGCTTGTTACGCAAAGAGGAATTGCCTGCCTTGATTGTGCAGGTGGTCGAAGCCCTATGGTTGACGGAGCAGCCGGAGCTACAGAACCCACAGCCTTCTGCCATTCCCCAGCCTGACCCGATATTACAAGGCATTCGCAAGCCATCTAGAGCTTTTTCATTCCCAGCAGAGCTACAATAAATAATGTCTCGAGAATGGGACTCTCCAGATATTCCCCTCCGTACAGCCCGCCGCCTAGGTCAGCTTTACCTCTGGGCTCCATCTGACTTGGAGATGTGGCTGGCGTACCCCAAAGTGCATGCCCTTGTGACCGGAGTAACGAAGCACACCACCATTCCAGTGGAGGGTGGTGCAGCACTTCATGATCAACAGGATAGGAAAGTAGAGAGCTTTCTCAAGACTGCCTTTTCGGCTTCTTCTCTATCTCTCCAGGCCTCTGTTTGTGGGGGCCTAGCGGCCTGAGCTCTTCTGCGCTGGATTCAACTTCTGCCAGAGGATCCAGCTCTGGCTCATCTGGAATCAGTCACAGCCTTCTTGGCAGATACCTTTTACGATCTCTTACGCCTCTTGGCTAAATCGGTGGCGGCGGTTACAGTATCTCACAGATGGCTCTGGCTTCGCCAATGGTTGGCGGACTCTGCGTCTAAAGCATGCCTTTCTAGACTTCCTTTCAGAGGAAAACTTCTCTTTGGCGAGGACCTAGACAAATTGGTCAAAGACCTAGGGGAAGTTCTACCCCAACGTCTTCCGGAAGATAAGCCTAAATTTGCTTCTAGACATCCCTCCCGTCGATATTCGCCTACCTCGCGGCACACCTCCAGATATCGCGACGCTTGTCGCTACCGTCCGGGGAAGCCCTCCGCGTCTTTGACACAAGGATGTTTTGGTCAGAGGGCACAGTCCTTTCGGGGTGCCCGCAAAGGATCTGAGTCCTACTTGGGGCCTGCCAAGTTCTCCGGCCCCACGAGATCTTCCTGCTGACTGGCCAGACAGTCCACCCCAGGAGTCCTTTCGGGAGATCGGCCCATCTGGAGAGATTCCTTCGGTAGGGGGGTGTTTGGCTCTGTTTTCTCGTCAATGGTCTCTCGTTACTTCGGATCATTGGGTCCTCAATATAGTCTACCAAGGTTACGCTCGCGAATGTTCCCAATCCATTCCCGATGCGTTCATTATCTCACCCAGGGGAAGGTCCCTGAAAAGAGAGGCAATTTGCTCCATCGTGCGCCACATTCTTCTTTTGAGGGTTATTCGACTGGTCCCTCGAGAAGAGAGAGACTGCGGTCGTTACTCCATTTATTTCATAGTACCCAAAAAAGATGGGTCCTTCCGCCCAATTCTGGATCTCAAAGAGGTAAATCGATGTCTGTGGGTGCCACGATTCTGAATGGAGACGCTTCGCTCGGTGATCCAGATGGTACGCAGAGGCAAGTTCCTCGCCTCTCTAGATCTTGCAGAAGCTTACTTCCACATTCCCATTAGAGAAGACCAACAGCGTTTCCTACGGTTTGCAGTACTGGGTCAGCACTTCCAGTTTTGTGCAATGCCCTTCAGCTTGGCTTCAGCTCCACACACCTTTTCCAAGGTCATTGCAGTGGTCGCAGCAGCTCTGTGCAAATGGGAAATCTGGGTGTATCCTTATCTGGACGACTGGTTGATTTGAGCAGACTCCCTGTTCGAAGCCCGTCAAGCAGTGGCTCAAGTAGTGTCATTCCTCGAGAGTCTCAGATGGGTGGTCAATGTTGCCAAGAGCCATCTTCATCCGTCCCAGCGACTAGAGTTTCTAGGAGCCCGCTTTGACACCATGCAGGGGAAGGTCTTCTTGACGCGTGAGCAGCTTTGCAAGTTTACAGGCTTGCTTTGTTTGTTTCTCCTTCAGTCAGCTCCAGTGGTATGGGATTACCTTCAAATGCTGGGATCCATGGCGGCTACTATCGAAATCGTGCCTTGGGCCAGAGCGCAGATGAGGGAGTTTCAGAGGTCTCTCCTTTCATGCTGGTCTCCTGTGTCAGAAGTCTACGACATCCGGCTGCCACTTCTCCCGGAGACTCGACGCAGCCTTCAGTGGTGGCTGGTGCCCTGTCATCTCTTCAGAGGTGTGTCCCTGGAGAACCCTCATTGGGTACTAGTAACAACAGATGCGAGTCTTTACGGGTAGGGTGCTCTCTGTCAGCATCACTCGACACAGGGAATTTGGTCGATTCGCGAAGCACGTTGGCCCATAAATCGGCTGGAAGTGCGGGCGGTTCGCCTTGCCCTAAGATATTTTCTGCCTCCTCTCAAGGACCAGGCGGTACGGGTTCTATGTGACAGTGCAACAACAATGGCATATATCAATTGCCAGGGTGGCACCAAGTCCCTAGGTGTAGCCAGGGAGATGACCCTTCTCCTTCCCTGGGCAGAGGCACATCTACAGGCTCTCTCAGCGCAGCATATCGCCAGGGTGGACAACTTTCAGGCAGATTTCCTCAGCCGACATGCTCTCGATCCCGGGGAATTGGAGCTAGCCCCTTCGGTGTTTCGGAAGATTGTCCGAGCATGGGGGCAACCAGTAATGGATCTAATTTTGACATCAGTGAATACCAAGGTACTGGAGTTTTTCAGTCGCAGGAGAGAGTTTCAGTCCACCGGGTTGGATGCCTTAGCTCCACCATGGCCACAGGAGGCTCTGCTGTACATCTTTCCCCCATGGGTGCTGATCAGCAAAGTGCTTCGGCGAGTTCTCGTACACCGGGGAAGAGTGATCCTAATAGCTCCTGACTGGCCTCGGAGGCCTTGGTATGCGGATCTCATCTGCTTAATGCGAACGGCTCCATTGCATCTGGGATCCCGCCGGGGGCTACTACGTCAGGGTCCAATTCTGATGAACGACCCAGCTCCTTACTCACTTACGGCCTAGCTCTTGAATGCTGCTGCTTGAGCAATAAAGGTTACTGAACGCCGCTGCCTCAGCAAGAAAGGTTACTCAAGTCGCGTAGTCATGACCCTTCTGAAAGCGCACTGCCCGTCGACTTCCCTAGCGTATTCCCGCGTGTGGCAACTCTTCGAGTCCTGGTGTGCATGGCACCATATCTCTCCCTGGAGGGCGAGAATCCTGAATATACTTACCTTCCTCCAGGACAGCCTAGATAAGGGTCTAGCCTTGGGGGTCTCTTCGGGTCCAAGTAGCGGCATTAACTTGTTTCCGAGGTCCTGTTGGGGGTTTCTCTATAGCGTCTCATGCGGATGTGTCCCGTTTCCTTAAAGCAGCTAAGGTAGTTTGACCTCCAGTTTGCCCTCCGGTGTTTACTTGGGATCTGTCCCTCATCCTAAAAGCCTTGATGTAGGCACCTTTTGAGCCGCTTAGACACATAACGTTGAGAGATTTGATGCTTAAGGCAGTATTTCTAGTAGCGATAATGTCAGCACGAAGGGTATCCGAGTTGCAAGCACTTTCATGCAGGGATCCCTATCTTGTTTTCTCTAAGGAAGGAGTTTCCTTGCGTACTGTGCCTTCATTCCTTCCAAAGGTACTTACGCCCTTTCATATCAATGAGCCAATTTTTCTATCCTGTTTTGCTAAGGATCAGTGTGAGAGTGACAATAAGGGCCTCCGTTCTCTGGACCTCGGCAGGATCCTTTGTAGGTATCTTCAGGTGACAAATCCTTTCTGTATCTCTGCTCACCTTTTCGTACTTTTTGCAGGAGCCCGTAAGGGTCAAGCTGCTTCCAAACGCACGGTCTCTCGGTGGTTGTGGTTAGCAATTGAATCTGCTTACATCCTTAAGGGAAAATCTGTCCCTCTTAGTCTCCGGGCGCACTCTACACTGCTGCAAGCTACCTCTTGGGCTGAGCGCTCTCATGTTAATCCTCTTGATATCTGCAGGGCGGCCACCTGGTCCTCCTTGTCCACTTTTGTGCGTCATTATCAGCTCGATATTCAATCTCGGGAAGAGGTGCAGTTTGGAGCAAAGGTTGTTTTGACAACCATATCTTCCCACCCAAAGAGCAGTTAGCTTGGATACTTCCCGCTTGTCTGGACTGGGCTAGCAGGATGTTCTGGAAGGGGAAATTTTCACTTACCATTAATTTCCTGGAATCCTGCTAGACCAGTCCAGGGCCCTCCCTATTCTGGATCAGAGGTGTATTGCTGAGGAGCCAAGACTGCAACAGAGTATTATCACCTCTTGAATATAGTTTGGTTTTCTCCTTTTTTCTTCGTTCTGGTTCGGGGTTACATCTGTTTGAATATGGCTTTTTACAGTATTGGAGCGCCCTCTACTGGGGTTAGCTAGATATTACCAGGGGACAGCCAATCAGACTGCTGGTAGTTTTTTTCTATTTCCCTGTCTCCAACATCTGCTGGTAGGAGGACTAAACCTGCTTGTCTGGACTGGTCTAGCAGGATTCCAGGAAAGGAAATTAACGGTAAGTGAAAATTTCCCCATCTTCCTTAGTTAGATATTCTGGACATTTATAAGTTTTTTTTTCTCATGTTGCCACTACAGGGTACATTTAGGTCTCAGGTGCCCCGACTGGGAGATTTTTGCTACAGCTCTTTTTCTGGCAAGCCATGTCTACCAAACCACCCAGTGGGCTTAAGTGGTGCACCAGGTGTAAAAGGGTCTTGTTTATTTATTTTATTTTTATTTATTTAACAGGTTTTTACTCCACCTTTTCCTTCAATCAAAGCAGTTTACAGGACAACTTGAGCAGGTTACAGAGGGTGGGTGGGCAGAAATTCAGAAGTTACTTATTGTTGTGTGTTAAGTGCTGTCTTTATCTTTATCCGGCTCTTGATATACCGCTTTACAGTAAAAACATCAAAGCAGTTTACAATACAGTTGGTATTGACTCATGATGACCCTTGTCGCCACCTCCTGGCTGGGCGTATAGCTGGGCAGCAGGAGAGTGTCGCCTTGCTGCCCTTTGAATAAGGTTCACCAATATGGCCACCAGCTAGGGCTGCTGGGTACTGTAGTTTACTTATTCTATCAGGCAAAGTAGTGTGTCCACAAGTGGTTAGGTGAAAACAGAGAATATTTTATTTTCTTGGGATTTTTCCCCTCGCATCAAATTTAACAGTGCTGAACTCAAAAATGGATTATTCTCCAAAAACAAAGAATAAAGCTCACAAGTTGTATTCACAGATAGGTTAGTTTAAGCAGTTAACTTTGACACCGGAATTAGCTTCCAAAGCTCAGGCTGTAAACTTTCTTTAAAGCAAGTTAACTTCACAGGAAGACTGTTTTACTCACAGCTTCCTCACATACAGACAGCTTCAAAATGTCCATTAAGTTTCATTTCACTTCCAGGCATATAGGAGAAACAGCTTGGCTTAAAACCTCCAGTTATTTTCCTTTGCTGTATCTCTCATTCAAACAAGCTTCATTACTTTAAACATTCATTCATTCACATGTGCTTAAGCTTCAGCACACCTCCGGCTTGTTTGCCCTACAAAATGAGCATTGTATTTCTTCAGGCTCATTATCATAAGATTCTACTTCCATCTCCTCTACAGATTCATTGCAGCAGTTCTCAGAGGGTACCTGGTCGTAGAGCTTACTACTCTGCTTCTGCAACAGTTCATTTAATTTTTCTAGCAATAGTTTCTTCTGCTCTATTTCTTCAGAGAGACTTAGATTAGGGAATGCAGCCAAGCTATTCTCTCTACTTTTACAGCTTAGCTGGCTAGCTGAGTTACTTCCTCCAGTAGGAACTAACTCCTTCAACTTTCTCTTATGCAGGGACTCTGGAACATACACTTGCCTGAACTCTGGGCCTCTTAGTTGTTCCACTCCTTCCTGCTCAAAGCCATGCTGCCTTCTCTCATCAAACGCTTGCCTTCCTCGTGGCAATTTCCCATTTAGCTGTGTCTGCCTTGGACCTGTTGCTCCTAGATCCCACAGCTCGTCTCTGCTCTGAGTTCCAGCTCTGCTCGAGCCTCCCAAGGCTCCTCTGCTGCTTTCTGGAGCTCCTCTCGAGACTCCTTTCCTTGCACTCGTGCCTGCGCTCTTTCTTCTTCTAACTGACTGCTCAAACACAGCAGTTTTAAACTGATCTTTCCTAGGGACCACACCCTTCTCCCAGCACACGTGGGAGCTGCTAGGATTCCACCTAGCTCTGACGTGCTGACGGGGGCGGGGCTTGATGCTGGCTGCACTCTGACTCAGAGGTTCTTGGTTACTAGGGAAACCCTGAATGCTAGCATTTTTAAAGGAACAGGGTTCACTTTTCTGCCATTCCATTTCTTCTGAACTGCCTTCGTCATCACACCCTCTGGATAGTTGTCCTAAACTATCTTCGGTTTTCAGTCAGGCGGCTCGTGATTGACAGAGTGGCACCCATAGCTGCTGTTATTGTATCAGTCCATCTCATTGCTGGTCTTCCTCTTTTGCATGATGTCTTTCTCTAATGATCTCTCTCTTTGCACGATGTGTCCAAAGTATGAAAGTCAACGTCTTGTCATCCGAACTTCTAAAGAAAGCTTAGGTTTGATCTCCTCTAATACTGACTTATTTGTTCTTTGGGCAGTCCATAGTATACACAGTATTTGTCCCCAGCACCATAATTCAAAGACATCAATTTTCTTCTTGTCTATCTTTTTCACTGTCCAACTTTTGCATCCATATGATGTTATTGAAAATAGCCTGGCTTGAACAAGTCACATCTTTGTATGGAGAGAGACATTTCTGCTCTTGAGAATCTTGTCTAGGTGTTTCATAGCTTAGTCCAGTAGGGTGAAAAGAGGAAACTGTTTGCTAGGTTATGTTCCCAAAGTAGTCCATGTAGAGGAAGGTTTTAAGCTCCTTCTGGAAGTCTTTAGCATCTGTGGTGGTTCTCAGGATGTCAGGAAAGGAGTTCCAGAAGGCAAGTGCAGCAAGGGATAAAGCCTTCCTACAGTAGTTGTAGACTGGTTGGCTTCAGTGAAGGTGCTGGGGGTTGTGATAGTGTTATTTTGTTGCACTTTCTTGGTCTGGTGCTTGGGTCTTTGCTGATTAGGCTATTCAGTATATTGGTACACATGTTATGCCGGATTTTGAATATGTTCAGAGCTGTTTTGAATCTGATGCAGGAGGCAACTGGAAGCCAGTGGAGCTGGTTCAGGAGGGAAGTGATTTGTTCATGCTTTGTCGAGCCAGTAATAATGTGAGCACCAGTGTTTTGTGCCATCTTCAAGGGTTGGATTGTTTGTTTTGGTAGGCCATGGTATAGGGAGTTGCAGTAGTCTAGTATGGGCATGATTATAGCTTGGCAGACTGTACGGAAGTGGTCTTGGCTGAGGAGAGGTTTGAGCCTCCTGATTATGACCATCTTGTGGTATGGGTTCCAGGAGGTCTTGTTGATGTGGGATTGTAGGTTCAAGCTGCAGTATAAGGTGACTCCTAGGTATCTTACTTTGTCTTTTATGGGTATGATCATTCCAGGCAAATTGACTGAGAGTGAGGGGACAAAGGATGTATTCTGCTTGATGAGGAGGGCTTTGGTCTTGTTGTAGTTAATGTTTACATTGTTCTGGGAGAGCCATTCGGTCATCTCTTGTAGGCATTCTGTTATCATCATGTAGTCTGGGGTGTCCAGGTTGATTAGGGTGTAAATCATAATGTCATCAGTGTATATTGCATATTGGTACATTGTGTTTTTTTGATGACATTGCAGATGGGCTGTATATAAAGTAGAGCACATAAGGTAAACCCTTGTGGTATACCCTGGATGGAGTCAAATAGGGTGGAGGTACTTGCACCTACTTTGACTTGTGTTGTCTGTTGCTAAGGTAAGAGTGAAACCACTTGAGAGTGATGTTGTGTAGGCCAATGGCACTCAGTCTTCGTTGGAAAATGTTATGGGATACTGTGCCAAAAGCAGAGGAAATGCCAACAAAGATGAGGAGAAAGCCAATTGTTAAACTTTAATAAACTCAATGAGGGTCACACTCAGTGCTCCCATTGATTAACACCTTCTACTTCGACTGAAATGTACCCTTAATACCAATCATGCAATCAATGAGGTAGTACTTGAGATGACATCCAATCCCTTAGACAACATCATTAAAGATAAAGTTGTTTCTGGCACGAAAGCGTAGTTACTCACCTGTAACAGGTGTTCTCTGGGGACAGCAGGAATCAGTCCTCACATATGGGTGACATTGGCATCGACGGAGCCCTCATGTGGAACAAATCCCAAGCTTTCAAAGAAAGCCTTTGGGAATTGCATCAGGCATGTGCGGTCCCCTTCCCGCCCAAGGGTGCCATCTTGCTCAGTCAAATGACATAGCTAAAAAGACAGCAAAAAGAACAAAATATAATAATAATAGGACTGCAACTCCAAGGGAAGAAGGGAGGGTCATGAGGACTGATTCCTGCTGTCCCCGGAGAGCACCTGTTACAGGTGAGTAACTATGCTTTCTCCGGGAACAAGCAGGAAGTCAGTCCTCACATATGGGACTCCCCAGCTATAGGCTACTGAGAACCCACAGCTGAAAAATAGGCTCCCTCTATGAAAGCTGAAAGCAGCCACAATAGGAATCTAACTGAGAGAGTAGCACTCTGGTAGCCTGACACCAAAGGGTCGGAGGGCAGGAGTTGCCTAGACCTTGAAAAGGTTACGGAGTACAGCTTGGCTGAAAACACTCTCCCGTCGGGACTCCCTATCCAGGTAATAATGGTCAGCAAGAGTCTGACCTGAAGACCAGGTGGCGGCCCGGCAGATGTCTGCCAGTGGAACAGAGTGGAAATGAGCCACTGAAGCCGCCATGGCCCTGATCTGGTGGGCCGTCACTCGACCCTCCAACGGAAGCTTAGCCGCCCTGTATGCCCAGGCAATACAGTCTGCCACCCAGGTGGACAGCGTACATTTCGAGATAGCCGTCCCCAGTCTACTGAGGTTGTAGGATACGAAGAGCTGAGAAGCCCTTCTATGGCCCTGCGTATGCTGAATATAGAAGGCCAATGCCCTCTTACAGTCCAGGGTATGCAGAACTGCCTCTGCCCGACTGGCATGTGGCCTGGGGAAAAAGGTAGGGAGAACTACCTCCTGATTGAGGTGGAAAGAAGAGACCACTTTCGGAAGGAACTTGGGGTGTGTGTGGAGCACCACCCGGTTCCTATAGAACCTTGTATAAGGCCTGTCGGACACCAGGGCCTGAAGCTCACTCACTCGTCGAGCTGATAGAAAACTACCTTCCAAGAAAGGTAGTGTAGATGGCAAATGGCCATCGGCTCAAATGGCGACCGAGGTAGCTGCCCTAAAAGCACATTTAAATCCCATTCGGTCACCAGAGGGCGAACCGGGGGCTTCAGTAGAAGTAGGCCTCTCAAGAACCTGGACACCAGAGGATGTGCAGAGAGAGGCTTTCCTTCCACCGGGAGGTGGTGTGCTGCCAGGGCACTGAGGTGAACCCTGACGGAGTTGGACTTAAGGCCCAAATCCAAAAGATGGAGAAGATACTGTAGTACTACTGCAACCTGGCAGGAGAAAGGATTCACCTTCTGCTTCTCACACCAAACCCCAAACCTATGCCACTTGAAGGCATAGGTCTTTCTAGTTGACTGCCTCCTTGAGGCCAGCAAGACCTCTTCCACATTTTTTAGAAGGAGGAGTGGTGTGAGCACTATCCTTTCAGCAGCCATGCCATCAGGTTGAGGGAACTGAGATTGAGGTGCAGGAGACTGCCCCCCTCCTGGGACAGAAGGTTTGGAGAGGACCCCAGGGAAATGGGGGCCTCCACCGTTAGCTGAAGCAGAAGCTGAAACCAGGGTTGTCTTGGCCATCTGGGGGCTACCAGGTTGACCGAGGCCTTCTCCTGGACTATCTTGAAGAGAGTGTTGGACACCAGAGGCATCAGGGAAAACGCATACAGGAGGCCCACAGACCATGATATGAGAAATGTGTCGGCAGCTATCCTGTGCAGGTGTGGCTGCCTGGAGCAGAACCAGGGTAACTGGTGATTGACAGAGCTTGCAAACAAGTCCATTGTTGGCTGTCTCCAGGTCTGAAAAAGTCAATGGACTACCTCCTTGTCCAGCTGCCACTCACGGGGCTGCAGAATCCTGCTTAGTCTGTCGGCTAAGTAGTTGTCCTGGCCTGGCAGGTAAACTGCTCTCAGATGCATGCCATGCCAGACATAAAGGAGCACAGATCTAGGGTTTCCTGACACAGTAGGCGGGACCCCGTGCCGCCCTGTTTGTTCACGTAGAACATGGCTACTTGGTTGTCTGTCTGTACTAAGACAGGCTGGTGAGCCAAAATCTGACAGAAAACTCTTAGAACCAGGCAGATGGCACGAAGTTCCAAGAAATTGATTTGTTGTGTGCTCTCGTCCAGAGACCACACTCCCTGAATACAAAGACCCTGGCAATGGGCTCCCCAGCCAGCAAGGATGCATCCGTGGTCTGGATCCTCATGTGTCGAGGAGTCTGGAAGGGCATCCCCGCTTCCAAGTGTAACGGTTGAAGCCACCAGGCCAAGGACTGTGCCAATCTTCTGGACACTTTGGCTCTGTCTTGGAGGCCGCCTGTGGCCTGTGACCACTGGTCTCTGAGGCACCACTGAGTCATTCGCATGTGGAGGCAGGCATCGGATGTTACATGGACCGTGGAGGCCATGTGCCCGAGAAGGCGCAGGAAGTGCCTTGCTGATACTTGGGATCTGCGACTCACTTTGTGTGCTAGGACCAGAAGCCTTTGTGCCCTGTCTGCCGGTAAGTAGGCCCTTGCCTGTAGAGTATCGAGTCTTGCACCCATGAGCTCTAGCTGTTGAGTGGGAACAAGATTGGACTTGGGGTAATTGATCACAAACCCCAGATACTGGAGCACTTGAATGGTGTGGGATATGGCCTGGTGGACCTCTCTGGCTGACTTGGCTCTGATGAGCCAGACATCTAGGTAGGGGAAAGCAAAAACCCCTTGTAGTTCAAGAAAGGTGGCCATCACCGCCAGGCATTTTGTGAATACCCTGGGGGCGGAGGACAGGCTAAAGGGAAGTACCCTGTACTGATAGTGATTTCCCCCTACCACAAAGCGTAGATACTGCCTGTGGTCTGGGTGTATTAGGATGTGTGTATAGGCATCCTTTAGGTCTAAGGAGCATAGCCAATCTCCCTGGTGGAGGTAAGGCGGCAATATTCCAAGTGAGATCATCTTGAACTTCTCCCTTACCAGGAATTTGTTTAAGTTGCGCAGGTCGAGGATGGGTCTGAGGCTCCTGTCCTTTTCGGTACCAGAAAGTACCTGGAGTAGAAGCCCTTTCCCTGCAAGTGGTGGGGCACTGGTTCTACCGCCTGATCCTCGAGAAGACCTGCTAATGCCTTTAGAAGAAGGTCCCAGTGAAGGGGCGACCTGAGGGGCTCTCCTGGAAAATAAGGAGGAGGTACCTGGGTTAGATGGAGGAGATAGCCCTGATGGACTATCTGCAGAACCAGGTATTGTTGGTGATGGCTGTCCATCTGTGGGCATACAGGATAAGCCTTCCTCCTGTGCATTGCCTTTCTCCTGTGGGAAGAGGAGCCATGCTGTTCAAGTCAAAAGCCGCTCCCAGACTGGGCCAGAGCCAGAGCCAGAGCCGATGTCAGAGGTTTGGGGGCTTTCTGCTTATGCGGGCCATACCCCTGTCCCTTGGCCTGCTGCCCCTGTTGGGGAGTTGGGAAGGCCTGAAATGGAGGGTAGCTTCGGTAAGCAGCGCCCTTCCTCAGCTAAAAGGGCTTCTTACCAGAGCCCTTCTTCTTAGAAGGGGCAGAGATCTTCTTTGAGAGCCATGTCCTCATCATTACTCAGACTCGATCTCAGAAGCCTTGTCATTCATGGGTTTGCCAAAGAGGTTATCTCCCTGGCTTCGACCAACTTGTCCTGAACCCATTGCTCGAGGTCCGACAACTGTAGCCATGCTTGGCGGTGTGCACCAATGCCTGCCGCAGCTACCCGGGCCACCAACTCGAAGCCATCATAGGCTGCTCGAGTCATGAACTTCGAGCACTCACAGATGCCGGTAGGCAGGCTCTTGAAGCGCTGCAAAGGTCTCTCGGAGAGACCAGCCGAGAACCCGATGAGTTCCTTCACCAGGTCCCTCACGTACATGCCCATATACAGCTGGTAGCCCTGGATTCGGCATGCCAGCATAGAATCCTAGAAGCACTTCTTGCCGAGGGCGTCTAAGTTATGGGCCTCCCTGTCAGGAGGCACCAAGGAGTGCGTCTTCTGGCTCTTGAGCCGGCGCATGGCCGATTCCACAACCATGGAGTTGTGCGGCAATTGTGCTTTTTGGAACCCAGGGCTCTTACGGACTCGATACATGGAATCGATCCGTTTGCTCATCACCGGCGCCAATGCCAGTGTCTCCCACATGCAGAGCATCAGCCGTTCCAGGATCGAAGGCACGGTTACAGTAAGGGCCTCCTGAGGGGGAGAGTCATACTGGAGGATCTCAAGCTCTTCGGCTCGAGGATCCTCCTCAGACTCCACGGGGAATGCCAAGGCCTTTGACATATCCCGCACAAAGTCCAAGAACCTAGTGTCCTCCGGGGGGACCTTCTCCGAGGTTCAGACACCGGGGAATTGGACGGGACATCCCTGTGCCAACAGGTGTCCGGGGACTCATCCTCCTCTGTCTCCCAGCCCGATGCCTCCGAGGAGGAATCGAGGGGCTCCACCATAGAGGGCACTGGCCTCGACCGCCCCGACGCCAGTGGAACTAGCGGCGATGACCTCGGCTCCGAGCAGGAGGCCGAGATGGACCTTGGCTGAGGATTGACTAGAGTCCACATGGTCTCAAGGATTGGCTCGACCTCTAGAGTCGACTTCGATGTCGGTGACCCGGTGGTCGGGGCAGAAGAACCAGTGAGACCAGCCATCAGTGCCCTCTGCTGCTCCATGAAGGCAGACATACTGCGCTCCAGGGCCACCATTCTGAGACCGAGCTCAGAAGGCTCCGCAGCCACCAGGTCAGGTCCCGACGCCGTCGGGCCTGACACTGGTTCCCCCGGGGGGGAGTCCTCGACAAGGACAGTTGTTACCTGCCTCAGCTGCTCTGGGTCCCTTTGAGGAAGTTTTGCTGGACGCTCTATCTCTGAGGGTCCGGGCCGGCGCTCGGGGCTCCATGACCAGTCCCGGGAGGGACCTGGCCGTTCAGAGCCATCCAAAGACGCTGCCTTTGAGGCCTTCTTGTTCCTTCGATGTTCCTCTATGACGCTTGGGTTCAGAGTACTCCCCCAGAAACGTAGAGGCCTCAGATGAGGTCCGGGCCGGTGAAGGTACAGACTCAGAAAAAATCCTATCATGCTGCTGCTGGCGGCTTCTCAGGGCCTTCGAGGACATTTTCCTGCATGGTCCACAGACCTTCGGGTCATAGTCAGGCCCGAGGCACTGGAGAGAGCAGTCATGTGTGTCGGTGAGGGACATTAACTTTGTACACCGATCGTACTTTTTAAACCCGCTGGCAGCCATCGAGGGAAAAAGAGCCCTTGCAAGGTCGAAGACCCGGGCTGCCAGTGAAAATGAAAAAGAGCATGAACGCTAGTCACTAAGGGCAAAAAACAAAAAATCAAGCCAGACTCGATATCGGTGTACCGAGCTAAAGGCGGGAAGGGGAACCGATGTCAAACCGGCAAAGAAAGAAAAATCAATTTCTAAATATAATCGACTTTTTCCACGGTGACTATGGAACCACGTCCGTTGGGCTCCATGGAAAAAAGGAGACTGAGCAAGATGGCACCCTTGGGCAGGAAGGGGACCGCGCATGTGTGATGCAATTCCCAAAGGCTTTCTTTGAAAGCTGGGGATTTGCTCCGCACGAGGGCTCCGTCGGCACCGACATCACCCATATGTGAGGACTGGCTTCCTGCTTGTTCCCGGAGAAAACTTTTTTCATATGGGAAAAAGAGCTCAATCATTATGTGCTCTCAGTCACCTCTGTGAGAACAGAGCCACTATTTCATCATCACTCAACAATCCCTTTTTTAAAATATCCAGTTGCATTTAAAAATGAAAGCTTATATTAAACTTATCTTGAGGAATGATATTTTGGTGCTCCTTGTATACCAGCTGTCAGAATAGCTTGTTTTAATCAATCTGTATCCCGCCTCTCTGGGATATTGATACTGCTTCACAAAACTCCCAGTACTCCAATCATGGTTTCACCCTATAACAGGTTTCTTCTGGGAGATCTGAAAGTATAAAACATATGTCACCCAGCCACATAACTCTATCATTCAGAAGACTTTCATAATAAAGCAGCGAGACCACATCTTCAACTTTAACTCTCAACATCAGTTCCAAACAGGGCCGGCCCGTCCATTGAGCAAGAATGTTTTTTGCACAGGGCCCCGCATTTCAGGGGGCCCCGCGCAAAGAACATTCTGCTTTTTTTTAAAATTACATTTAAAAAAAAAACCTGTCTCTGGCTGCTGCCGCGTCCGTCGCAGCAGCGGCAGAATGGCGTGTCCCGCGGGGCCCCTTCTCCTCGTCGAGCCCTCTGCAAGGGCTTTCAGATTCGCGAAGGGAGAGTGCTCCCTCGCGTCTCTGTAAAGCCCGCAGGGGCTAATGGGAAATTTCCCATCTGCCCCTTTAGACGCGAGGGGCTGATGGGAAATTTCCCATTAGCCCCTGCGGGCTTTACAGAGACGCGAGGGAGCACTCTCCCTTCGCGAATCTGAAAGCCCTTGCAGAGGGCTCGACGAGGAGAGGGGGCCCCGCGGGACACGCCATTCTGCCGCTGCTGCGACGGACGCGGCAGCGGCAGCAGCTAGAGCCAGGTTTTTTGTTTTTTTTTAAATTTGCCGGAAGGGAAGGGAAGGGAAGGGAAGGGGGGGGGGGGCTGATGGAGGCTGTCTGGAAATGGGGTGATGGGGGGTTAGGACTGAAAATGTGCAAGGGGGGGGAGATAGGACTGAAAATGTGCAAGGGGGGGAGTTAGGACTGGAAATGTGCAAGGGGGGGTTAGGACTGGAAATGTGCAAGGGGGGGGGGTTAGGACTGGAAATGGGCTGGAGGGGGTTTAGTAATGAAAATGGGATAGGGGGGGAAAAGACTGATAAAGGGCTGGGGCTGATGGAGGCTGACTGGAAATGGGCTGGGGGGGGTAAAGACTGCTAATGGGCTGGGGCTGATGGAGGCTGACTGGAAATGGGGTGAGGGGGGGTTAGGACTGGAAATGGGCTGGGGGGGGGGTTAGGACTGGAAATGGGCTAGGGGGGGTTAAGACTGCTAATGGGCTGGGGCTGATGGAGGCTGACTGGAAATGGGCTGGGGGGGGGGGTTTAGGACTGTAAATGGGCTGGGGGGGTTAAGTGGTAATGGGCTGGGGGGGTTAAGACTGGTAATGGGCTTGGGGCTGATGGAGGCTGTCTGGAAATGGGGTGATGGGGGGGGTTAGGACTGGAAATGGGCTAGGGGGGGTTAAGACTGGTAATGGGCTGGGGGTTGATGGAGGCTGACTGGAAATGGGGTGATGGGGGGTTAGGACTGGAAAGGCTGGGGGGGGTTAAGACTGGTAATGGGCTGTGGGCTGATGGGGGCTGTCTGGAAATAGGGTGATGGGGGTTAGGATTGCTAATGGGCTATGGGGGGGGGGGTTAGGACTGCTAATGGGCTATGGGGGCGCTAGGACAGGAAAAGGGCTGATGGGGAGGGGTTAGGACTTGAGGTGGGCTGATGTGGTTAGGACTAGTAATGGGCTGTGGGCTGATGGGGGGGGGGTTAGGACTGGCAATGGGCTATGGGGGGCTGACTGGAAATGGGCTGATGGGGTTAAGACTGGAAGTGGGCTGATGGGGGGTTAGGACTGGTAATGGGTTATAGGGGGGCTTAAACTGAAAATGGGTTGATGGGGGGCTAGGACTGGTAATGGGTTGGGGGATTGCTATGACTGGAAATGGACTGAATGGACGGGGAGGCTTGAACTGCAAATAGCTGATGGGGAGGGAGCTTGGAATGGAAATGGGCTGTGAGGGAAGGGAGCTAGAACTGAAAATGGGCTGATGGAGCAGCTAGGATAGGACTGGAAATGGGCTGTTGGGGGGAGCTAAGATTGGAAATGGGCTGTGGTGGGGGCTTGAATTGAAATGGACTCATGGAGGGGCTAGAACTGGAAGTAGGCTCATGGGGGGGCTTGGACTGGAATTGGGCTGAGTGGAGGGGAGCTAGGATTTGACATGGGCTGATGGTGGGGCTAGGAAATGACTAGAAATGGGCTGATGGGGGGCTAGGATTGGAAATGAGCTGATGAAGGGACTCAGACTGAAAATGGATGGGGGAGCTAGGACTGGAAATGGGTTGATGGGGGGCTAGGACTGGAAATGGGCTGATGCAGGGACTAGAAGGGAATGGATGCTGGGTGAGACTGGAACTAGAAGGGAGCTGATGTTGGGGGAGGATTAGAATGGGATGGGGCTGGGAGAGTAAAATGGAGAGGGGAAAAATATTTTGTGTGGGAGGGATGAAAAATCTACAATTGGCCGGGTATTGGGAGAGTAAGTGGGGATTGAGGATGGAGGGGTAAAATTTGTGTGGATGAAATAAGAATGAGGAAAGAGCAAAAGGATAAAGATTAGTATGTTAAAGCAGATGTAGAGAGAGAGGATGGAAAGAAAACTAGAAGAGAGAAGAAAGGACAAATAGACAGCAGACGATGGAGAGTTAGCAGAAAACATGAAGAAACCAGAAGAAAGTGGCTGGAGCAATTGCAACTGAAAAAAAATGCACAAAAGGTAGAAATATATCTCTTTATTTTGAATTTATTAACTGGAATATGAAAGCTCTGGGAAATGTGCATCATTAACGTCTGCGCTTTGTTTGGTACAAGAGGAAATTGATTTATAGTTTTATTTCTACAGTGTTGTTGTACATTCCAAGTTTGGCTTTTGGGGTTCCCAGTTTAATTATTGCCTTCCTGTTTCTAAATTGCGATTCCTTGTTTGGTGATGGTCTATGTTCTGCATGTGTAACTGAGCTGAGGTATTCTGTTTATGTAATTCCTATTTGACATTGCCACTTGTTCTCTTTCCCCAGTATTCTCTGAAATGTACTGGTTTAATATTTACAGTGTTTCCTTTTGATAGGTAGGGTCTGGTGCTTTGTGAGTCCTGGTAATGCTGTCAGGATACAGCGGGTTTGCTATGGGTTCTAAATGGGCAGCGTTTGTAGTACAGTCAAACCTCGGTTTTCATTATTAATCCGTTCTAAGAAGACTGACTAAAACCGAAACGTACGAAAACCGAAGCAATATTTCCCATAGGAAATAATGTAAATTCAATTAATCCGTTCCAGACACCCAGCTCCTGTCACTTCTCTCACCTGCCCGATCGTCCACAGGACAGCAAACACACAGATATTGTACTGTACGGCACTGCAACATCTCCTGCTTACATTGACAGCTACCCTGCTACCTCCGAGCCTGAGGGGGCGCTCCAGAGAACAGGCAGGCGGTGGAGAGATCGGGGCCTTGACTCTGACTCTTGCTCAGCTGACTTCAACACGCGATCGGTGAGTCCGGGGGTAGTGCTGCCGGGACTGGGGGAGGCACATGGAGGCTGGCAATTTGTCCACATTGCTGCCCTTGCCCATAGGAGGAGCAGCACCAGCCACTATTGGGACCATCAGCTGTTCAGTAACACAACGAAAACCGAGGCGATATCCGATAACCGAGACAACATCTCAGTCAGAAAAGACGTCGAAAACCGAAACGTACGAAAACCGGGGCCAACGAAAACCGAGGTTTGACTGTAGTTCCTAATGTGCCTGGCGGTTGGCACTGGATTATAGTAATGTAGAAATCTTTTAGTCTTTCTTTATCCATACACTCATTAAGAGACATGTTTACTAAAAATTAGTGTATGGTAACATTATGCAAATATTTATGCAAATAAGGCCACTTATGCAAATGAGGCCCCGCACTGAGTCTCCGCACATGGCCCCGCACCCCCCTTGGGCCGCCCCTGGTTCCAAACAGGCATCATTGAACACTATGCTTGTGCTCTCAGAATCCATTTAAATATGCTTCCTTCAACGGTTGAGCACTCACTCTAATTATGGCACTAATAGAACGAGTGCCAAGTAATATTGTCATTTAGACTGAACGGTTCCTCTATTTTCCACTTAAAAATCAATTCTTGTTCTCTTTTACATAGTCATGTTGTGAAATTTCCATCCCGCTACCATTGTTGTAACACCTTTAGCATCAAACATTGCAATTACTCCACTGTATGTCCCTTATGTAGCCAATATGCAATCAAAGGTACTTTCTCCTTTCGACACTTATGGCAGACAGATGTTTTATTATACGAGTCTTGAACTTCCTTGAAGTTTGGCCTGTATAGATTTTAGAACAAGGACATAAACTGGCATAAATTATTCCACTACTATTGCAGTTGGATTGAGATGTCAATTAAATGTGAAATGTAATTGTGAGTGAGTGAACAAGGATGTTTCCATTGTATGTGGACATACATTTACCACATCGGCTATGTTGTCTCACTTCTGATAAATGAATTTGTCGCATTCTTGTGTGTACCAATCTGTCCTTCAAATTTCTATACAGTACCCGCTTCTTTAAGGGATGCAGAAATCCACTACTGTCTTCCCGTTCCCAAAGGTAGTCAAGGATATGATCCAATTGGAATGGGACTCCCGACTCCCCATCTATAGGATTAAGGATGTGTAAGAAGATATACACTGTCTTGGAGGAGGAATTCTTTGAGTGGTTTGGTATTCTCAGGGTGGATGTTGTTGGGATATTCTGGCTTAGGAATAGGTTTTGCCTTATGTGCTGTTTGTGACTATAATCCTGCCGCCTGTGGCTTGCACGAGCACCCTGTATGAATGGCACGAGAAGACAGCAAGTGGGCTCCAGGAACAAGAAGGTGTCTGTGGCCTAGTACAGTCTGGAAGAAACCTTACTCTGCATAGGAATATGCGGTGTTAGGCCCAGAAAGCAAATACAGGCCAAGCCAGGAAATAATTAACAGAAAAATAATTAAAAGAAAATTCTCTAGCCCTGAAGAATGAATGCAATCAGTGTCGGGAAATAGAAGACCATAAGTGGGCCCCAAGGAATGCAGGAGGGATGCAGTCCACAGCACAGATAAGGAAGACCTTGGAATACAGCTGCAGACCCTAAGACATAATCATGAGGGAGGGGGTCCTACCTGGAGAGCTTTTGCAAACTTCTGCAAGCAGCACTCTGACTTTTTTGCAGAAGGTTCAAAATTGTGCAGACGGCTTTATAACTTTTTGTAGGAAGTATAGCAGATTTGTGCACATGGAACAAGACTCAGTGCAGGAGTTGCTACAGAGAGGGATATATAAGAAGGCAAGCTACAGAGCTCAAGGCTGCAGCGGCCTTCTCTTTCCCAGATGGGAGGGAGAATGTTGCTCGCCCTCAGATCCCTAAGACAGACCTTGTTCCTGTGCTTATGGAGTTTGCTTGTTTAAATAAAGAGGGTTTTTGCTGACAAGAAACTGTGATCTGAGTTCTTTCTTTTTTGGTTTTTCCCCTGGTGTACGGGTCCCATGTGCTCCAGGCAATCTTGGTAACTATTAGGGATGCTTTGTAGGTAAGAACCCGCCTACAATGTGCAGATTATGGAAGCTACCAGACAGACCACCATTCCTGTGGGAGGCAGATCGGCCTTAAAGGATTTTCTGGACCATAAGGTGGTTTCATTGTTGAAGAGCCAATGGTGGCTGCTATTCTTTAGCTAGTGGTATGTGCCAGCCTGACATCTCGAGCCCTTCACCAGTGGATTCGTTCTCTTCCAGCAGATGATACTACTCCTCTTTTGGAGTCAGTTGTGGCCTTCCTTTCTTTTTTTTTATCAGTAACACTTATTGCACATCTGTGCAACTTTCAAGAGCAAACTACTATCAAAAGAGTACAACATGAATAGAATACAACATCAATTCCAGCAGTTGTTCCAGTTATTTACCATCTATTTACCCCTGCATCACAATATTATTATAGACAAATGTCTTAATAGTTAACCAAATACATAAACTCCTAGCCCCCTTTCTACCCTTTTCTCATCTAATTATACTTATGGTCTATACGTTTTCCTCCAGCTCCCCAGATTAGGCTATCACTAAAATACTACCATTGATAGCCAGGCGGCCTCCCTCAGCATCTGTAATGCAAGGATTCTCCCAGCCAGCTACCTTTCTCCCCTCCCTCCCTCCCTCCCTCCCAGCATACCCTAGATCACCATCTGCCATCATGGTTAGATTAGGCATCACACTGTATATCATTGACTGAGGGACATTTTTAGTCTGGCCCCGTCACCCACTCAGGTTAAGCCAAGTTTTTAAATTCTACATAGTTTTAGGTTACTGTTTTTTTGTTCACTCCTCTTTATTTCCTGACTATCTACAGGACCATCCAGGAACCTTCCCCAGAGTTTCTCGAAGCGTTCAAGGCGCTGATGCCTTATGGTTGTTAATTTCAGCATAAGCCCCACTTTCCGCAATTTCTCTACCATTTCGCCCAGCTGTGGGACCTCTGTTTGTCTCCACCTCTTTGTCACTACTAAGCAGGCCGCTACACACCCCATCCATACTAATGATTGTTTCTCTCATGGGAGGGTCCCAACATGCCAATAAAGGAGGGCCACTGCTGGGAATGGCTTAATGAGGGTTCCTATTCATTGTTCCCTGTACTCAAACATTGCCTTCCAGTATGGTTGGATTCTCATGCAGTCCCACCACATGTGTTTAAAGGTTCCAATCGCCCCGCAGCCCCTCCAACACTTCGGAGAGTCCAGGCATTTCATCTGGTGTAAACATTCTGGGGTGAAATACCACCTGTATAACATCTTGTAATTTTGTTCAGTAAGGTTGCCCGTAGTGACCCCTTTGTTTTGGGAGGTGTATATTTTGGCCCATGTTTCCTCTCCCCATTGGACCCCGAGATCCCGCTCCCAGTGTGTTTGAAAGTTCAATTAGGCTCTTCACCCTGTCCCATTAGGTAGTATAGGCAGGAAATGGCCCCCTTTGTTCCTTGGGAGGCAAACATAGTTTCTATATGTGTGAGTTTGTTGCCTCAAATTCCCTTGAGTTTAGCGAGGTAGTAGTGTTTTACCTATATATATATATATATTTTTTTTTTACTTAATCTTTATTGATTTTTCCATTTTTATTATTACAAAACATTGTCAGAAACTAATAGATATTCCAAACAAATGCATAGGCAAAATTATCCATTGCAATCATTTTCCCCTATGCCGTGTATATTCAACATAGCTTTCCTCCTATCCAATAAAACCCCATGAGAACTTCTCCCCCGCCACCCCCCCACCAGAACCAACTCCCTATACTCCCTCCCTTCCCCCCCTAATTTGATCCCCTGGAAGCCAAGTATGTTATCAAAGGCTGCCATTGATTATCAGACTTATCTCCCTGGTTTCTCTTTAACGCTGTTAAGCGTTCCATATTTAACACTCGATATAATGTAGTGTCCCAATGGGCAAGGTCTGGTGGGGCACTCTGCTTCCACTTCCAAGCTATTTCACATCGAGCCGCAACAAGACATGTCCTCATTGGTTTACTCCATCTATTGGAGAGATTAGTCGGCCACATACCTAAGAGAAACAGAGAGGGGGAAAGCTCCGGTGTCACCCCAAAGATCATCCCCATTTGATCTCTGATCCTTGTCCTGTACAATCTTACCAGGGGGCAATCCCACCACATATGCATATATGTACCGCGGGCGCCACACCCCCTCCAACAGAGATCAGAGGTCGCCGGGAACATCTTATTAAATCGCACTGGAGTGTGATACCATCTCATCATAATCTTGTAAGCATTCTCCTGAATGGTGGTGCACAGGGAAGACTTTGATGCACCCATATATATCACTTTCCAATCATCCACTTCCCACTGCACTCCAAGATCCCTTTCCCATTCCGTCATGTATCTAAGCTTTTCTCCCCCCCCCCCCCCCCGCCCGTCTGGCCGTGTGTAGACTAACATAAAGCAGCCAAATTAGTCCTCGGGATTTATAGTGCCCTGTCCACAAGGCCTCAAGATCATTTGGCCCCTGATCAATCCTTTCCATATGCTTCTTCTGGCAAAGATAATGGGTCACCTGTAGATAAGCAAAGAAATCCCGTGACCCCAAATGATGCTCCCCTTTTAGCTGCTCAAACGACTTAATGTCTCCCAACTCTGTCAATTGCACAAATGTCTCTAACCCATTCCGTGCCCAACCTCTAAATATTCCCTCCCTACCCGGTCCGAAGACAGGAGTGGCAACAATTGGTGCAAGTAAGGACGTCCCCGCCCTGGTATTAATCCTACGCCACCCCCTTTGCCATTCAGTCCACAGATGAAGTACAAAGGGGTTCACTGTCCAATCCCTTTGCAGGAGACCCTTCTGCAACCAAGGTATATACTTTAATCTCCACCCTTCCACCCAGAATTGTTCAATATCCTGAAATCTTTTGGGGCTCTCGGACTCCCGCCAGTCCATGACCTGCCGCATCTGAGCGGCCAGGTAATAGTCTGCAATCTCCACCATCCCCAAGCCCCCTTTCCGCCTCGAGGTATACAGTACCCTCCTTGCTATACGTGGGGGCTGATGTCTCCACACGAACAGAAACATTTTCCGTTGTAGTCGTTGTAATACCAGTCAGGGGACTTTCAAAGGTAATACCTGAAAAAAATACAGTAACCTAGGTAATACCGACATCTTAAGCACTGTTATCCTTCCTAGCCAGGAGATTTCCTCCTTGTTCCATTTGGCCAAGTCCTGTTCCATCTGCCCAATCAGAGAGGGATAACACAGGTACACTACCAAAAAACTGCCTCCAGTTTTGCAACTGATTCCTATAGATTTTTGGGTGCTAAATCCAGGAAAAATAGCCAAAATGTTCCATCACGTCACGTTTTCTTGCAAAATTAGATTTCTTACCCATATAAGGAATGTTCACATAATTTCTTTTTAGCCGACTGCAGTTTATTTTCTTGGCCCAAAATAGAGGTTGTAATGGTTAACTAACTAGAAACACTCCCTCATGATATTTTAGAGTGTTTTGTATTCATTTTATACATTAACAGGACAATTGGGAGGCGGGGGGCTAAATCCAGTACTCGCGCTGGCGCATGTTCTTTCCTGTTCGCCTCGCCTCGTTCGCTCGCTCAAACACGGTGGTTGCGACATGAACGTTCCTGTCAAATTTCAGTTTCTTGCAAGTTCATTATTACCTTTTGTTTGCTCAGTCGTAATCCAGCTTTATTCCGAAGTGGTTCACTACAGTTGTAGTTTGCAGTGCTGTGTATTTGTGATGGCTCACAGAGCCAGAGGTTGCGTCAACTCTCCGGACAGTTTTTGTTTTATTTGTGGGGAATATACTGTGAAAAAGCGGCAGAGGAACATTTCTGCATTTATTAAAAAAGTATATTTTGCCTATTTCGGTTTGAAGTTAGGCGATCAAGACAAACCGTGGGCTCCTCTCAAAGTGTGCAAGACATGTGAGGAAGATCTACGCTTATGGATGAAAGGTAAAAAACAAGCATTTTGTTTCGGAATACCTATGATGTGGCGTGAACAAAGAGACCACAGCAGTGACTGCTATTTTTGCTCTTGCATTGTGAAGGGATACAACTTAAAAAATAAGAACGTAATAAGTTACCCCAACCTTCCCTCAGCAATTAGGCCTATGCCTCATAGCAACGAAGTACCTGTGCCTGAACCACGAAAATCTTTGGATCATATTTGTGTGGACGGTTCTGATCATGATGAGACTCATCAGATGGCTTTTCCCGATGAGTCCAGTACTTCCGAGTTTGAAACTGAACCAGATCCGAAACCTGAACTTTTCTCTCAAGATGAATTGAATGATTTAGTCCGGGATTTAGGACTCCCAAAAGATGTTGCCCAACTGCTAGGTTCTCGGCTTAAACAGAAAAATCTATTGTCACCAGGAACAACTTTTTATTGGTACCGCAACCGCGAGACACAATTTTTGAAGTATTTCAGCAAAGAGGAAGATTTGGTATTTTGCAACGATATATACGGAGTGATGGAAAAGTTTAAACTCAAGTATGATCCTGCTGAATGGCGGCTGTTCATTGATTCGTCAAAAGACAGCATAAAAGGTGTTCTTCTTCATAATGGCAACACATTCGCTTCAGTTCCTATTGCTCACTCTGTTATTCTCCAAGAAAAATACGAGAATTTGGCCCTGATTCTTCAGAAGATTCGTTATGATGAGCATAAGTGGATGATTTGTGGAGACTTTAAAATTCTATCCATGCTATTAGGGCAGCAATCCGGTTTCACCAAATATCCCTGCGTCCTTTGCTTGTGGGATAGCCGGGCCCGCGACCTACACTGGGGGAAAAAAGACTGGCCAATTCGGGAGTATTTGAGACCCGGTGAGAAAAATGTTCTTCATGAGAGCTTGGTACCTCGTGATAAAATTCTATTACTACTTCTCCACATTAAGTTGGGTCTCATTAAGCAATTCATCAAGTCCCTTCCAAAAGATGGTGAGTGCTTTCGGTACCTTTGCTCAAAGTTCCCCCGACTTTCTGAAGCAAAGCTAAAGGAAGGAGTGTTTGTTGGCCCTGATATAAGGAAACTCATTTCAGATGGAGCATTCGCTGAAACGATGTCTGAGAAGGAAAAAGAAGCCTGGGATTCCTTCAAGGATGTTGTTCTCAAATTCTTGGGGAACAGGCGGGATGAGAACTATAAGGATATTGTTGCCAGGATGCTCAATGCCTTCAAAGAACAAGGCTGTAACATGAGCCTGAAAGTCCATTTCTTGCACTCCCATGTGAACTACTTTCCCGAAAACTTGGGGGCGTACAGTGAAGAACAAGGTGAAAGGTTTCACCAGGACATCAAGGACGCAGAGAGAAGGTACCAAGGAAGATGGAACACCACTATGATGGCTGATTTCTGCTGGTTGCTGCTGCGGGAAAACCCCAGATGAAAAATACGCCAAGCAGTGCACCAAGAGAAGCATTCGGGGGAAGAAGAAACGGGCCCACCAGGAGATTGATTGACCCAAGAATGACTTTAAAATCTAAACTGTGTTGACAAATATCGTGTTTTTACTAAACTTTGAAATAAAAATTTGCTAGTTATTACCACAGTGTCGGATCTCATTTATTAGAATTTTATTTTCACACCATCGGGTGTTTGTCTTCATGTATTGCAATGGTGCGGTTTGCGTTTTCTATTCTTACATACATACCTGTACAACATTTTTTGCACATTTCTTTGCTTTGCTTTGTGTCTAACCTCGCTCTTATATGCTCAATGTTTGTGCACATGTATGTGGCTGTTTTAAGTGCAGACAATTTTGCTACCATCACAGTGTGTTTTGTTGACATTACTCTATTCTTATGTGCTGCCTTGTTACAATTTTCTTTATTCTTATTTGAATAACTACTAAACAATTAGTATAAAGAATTCATCCAAGAAACTTTTATCTCGATCGCACTCAGTCTGAAACGTTCACCTCAAACTGCTAACCCAATGTAGCAAAAAATCTGTACGTGATGGAGCAAATTGGTTACCAGATTTGGATTCAGCACACCAAAAAACGTAAAAATCAATCGAAACATTAGAGGCAGTTTAAAAAAAAAATTTTTTAGTGTACCTGTGTAATTAGCCCCAAATAATCCATTGGGATCCCGCATGAGTTGTACCCCAAGGTACTTAATGGACCGTGGGGCCCATCGAAATTATAGTTCCCCTTCAGATGCCTTGCTAGATCCTCCGATAAGCTGATATTTAATGCCTCAGTTTTATCCCAGTTTATTTTAAAACCCGCTACCCGTCCAAATTGTTTCAATTCTTCCATATAAATTGGCAAGGCCAACAGTGGGCTAGTCACAAACAACAACAGGTCATCTGCAAATAACGCAACTTTATGCTCATCCTCTTCTATCCTCAACCCCCTTGCGTCCGTATTCCTTCTCAACCTTTGCGCCAGCGGCTCCATAGTTAAAGCGAACAGCAAGGGGGAGAGAGGGCATCCTTGTCTCGTTCCTCTTTTTAGACAGAAGAAATCCGAGTACCTCCCATTTATCTTTACTGCTGCCACTGGATTAGCGTAGAGCGCTTTAATCCAGGCGATCATATTCGAGCCTATCTCTATCTTTTCCAGCACCGCAAACAGAAAACTCCACTCTACACGGTCAAAAGCTTTTTCAGCATCTATGGCCAGCAATAGCAATGCTTGCTGTTGCTTCTTTGCTTGAATTGCCCTCCGAATATTATCTCCCGTATTTCGCCCAGATATGAACCCGGTTTGATCCGGATGTATAATTTTAGATAGTATACTCCCAAGCCTGTTTGCTAAAACTTTAGCTAGGATCTTCCCATCTGTATTCAGCAGCGAAATCGGACGATAAGACCCGCACAAAGTGGGGTCGTGGCCCGGCTTCGCTAGAACCGATATCCCCGCTTGCTGCATGGAGGGAGCCAAGGGTCTCCCTTGTAAGACCTCGTTAAAAAGCCTTTGTAGCACCGGTGCTAACTGATCCCCGAATTTTTTATAAAAAACCACTGGGAAACCATCCAACTCTGGAGCTTTATTTAAGGCCATCTCTTTGATTACCTGCAGAATTTCTGCTAGCCCTATAGTCTGATTTAGCCGTTCATAATCAGAGCCTGTTATCTCTGGGAGCTCACCGCCTTCCCTCAAATATTCCTCCGCTCTGGTTGGTGACCCCCCTTGTGTGCTTGTATATAGGGTTTTATAGTAATGTTGAAATTGTTCCCTAATTTCCTCGTTACGGAATAACAACTTATCTCCAGGCCCTTTGATTTTTATTATATTGGACCGTCTTTCCCGATCCTGTAGCTTACGAGCTAACAATGTACTAGCTTTGTTATTGAATTCATAGTAATACTGATTAACTCGTTTCAGCTGATAATTTATAGAATCCATCTGTAGCGTTGTTAATGCTGCCCGCGCCCCCTCTAATTCCACCCTTATTCGCGTACCACCCCCTTGTTTATGGCGTCGTTCCAATTCAGTGATCTTACCTATTAGTTCTCCTATCCTCCCTCTCTCTCCCGTTTTTTCCACACCGCCCAACCAATCAATTTCCCCCGTAAAACCGCTTTTAACCCATCCCACAGAATTTCCCATGTCACCTCCCCTGTATCATTCATCTGAAAGTACTCTATAATTCCTGCCTCGATATCTTTTAATACCTCTTTATTTTGCAGAAGGCTTTCATTAAGACGCCAAAAGGTCCGGCCCTCCTTATCCCTCTCTCCCCCAAATTCCACCCAAACAGGACCGTGGTCTGTCCACGTTATAGGCCCGATCTCTGCTCCAGTAACCCTTCAAAGCCAATGCTCATCCCCAAGAAAAAAATCTATCCTACTATAGCTGTGATGTACCTGAGAATAATAAGAGTAGTCCACTTCCAGAGGATGGACCTGGCGCCAGATATCGCACACCCTAAAGTGCTTCATTAGCTCCATCAGTTGACTCCTCCCTCTAGTCCCCCCGCTATTCCACTTCAACGATTTATCTCTCCTGGGGTCCAATACTTCATTGAAATCCCCCCCCCCCCAGTAATAAAGCCCCATGAGTTTTATTTGTCAACCACTTTGATAATGTCCCCCAGAAATTTGTGTGCGGGTCATTGGGACCATATATATTTAGAAAGGTGACCTCCTGACCATTCAACTCCCCCCAAACTAGTAGAACTTGCCCCTTTATTCCTTTTATCACCCCCCCCACCTGAAAGGAGACATCGCTCCGCATCATAATTGCCACTCCTGCCCTCTTATGGGTGCCTTCAGTGTTAAACCAAATATTCCCAAAGGCACCGTGCCTTACCAAATGCTCATCTTTCGGTAATAAATGCGTTTCTTGCAGGAAGGTCACCTGTTCTTTCTGACGTTGTACTTCTCTAAACATTGCCTTCCTCTTTTGTGGAGTGTTCACTCCTCGGACATTTAGGGAGCCTACCCTAAATCCTGCCATCTTAGGTTGGTCTTAATATCCGCTCTTCCCTCTGCGTTATACTTGGCTTCCACCCTCCCTCCCTCCCCCTTCCCTCATCCTACCCCCAGAGCCCTCCCCCCCCCTCACCTACATTTTCTTCCCCCTCCCCTCCCTTCCCCTTAATCACACCGCAGGCCTCTCTCCTGCGCCTCCTTATCCTAAGGACGAAACCCATCCTCCGGGACCCCTCCCTCTACTAAGCAGGCCCCCCCCAATCTCCCCATATATTAACATCCTGTTCTCATAATACTTCCTTACCTCCCCAAGGAGGTGGAAACCCCCCCTTCTCCCCCCATCTGCAAACCCCCAACATCAGCTAATAATGGGAACATTAGAAAACTGTGATCAACATTTAAAGTAAACATTTATATTGAACCAGAAACTATACACTTCTCCTCCCCCTGCACGTTGGGGGGATAGGGAGCGAGAACCCACCACCGTGGGTCTCCCCCTCCCTCCCCATTCTTGCTCCCGGTGCTTTACTACCGAATTACATCGCAACAGTTCTCAACCTCAAGAGAGTGGTAAGGAGCCACTGCACACACCCTCCTCTCCCCAAGGAGTATTCCTAGAGAGGCGTTGAAGCCGCTGACCTCTCGTAGGAACCCGCTGCCACTTCTGTTTCACCGCCAGATTTACAGATCTGTCCTCCCGATCCGGAGCGTCCGGCTGGATCCGATTCTGGGGCAAATTCGGCGCCACTGCCTGCTCCAAACACCTCCAGGCCTCAGTCAAAGTTTTTACGCATTGAGAGGCTCTGCTTACCTCGAACTGCAGCCCGAAAGGAAACAGCCATTTATATTTAATGTTTTCCTGCCGCAGATACAATCTCACTGGGCGCATGGCCCGCCTACGCTGTAATGTCGAGGGAGCTAAGTCCTGAAACACCTCAATAGTCGCCTCGTGCCAATGCAATTTGCCTTTCTTTGCCACTGCTTTCATTATTTCTTCCTTGATCTGGTAGTTGGAAAGGCAGGGAGTTATATCTCTGGGGTGATTCCCCAGGGGAGGTCGAAGGGCTCTATGCGCCCTGTCCAGGCCAATCTCCCATTTTGCTCCAGATGACTCCGGTTTCTCCCCGGCCAGCAAGGCCTCGCATATATCCTGGACCACACGGTGGGCTTGTTTAAATTGCTCCTCCTCCGGGACTCCCCAGATTCGAATATTGCAGCGCCTCGACCTATTCTCAAGGTCTTCAGTCTTATCCCTCAAGTCATCACTCTCCTTCCGCCAGCTGCCAAGCACACTCTGTGTCTTGCACTGCCATTACCACCTCCTCCACGTGCTCCTCAAGGTTATCCACTCTCTCCCCCAAGGCCTGCAAATCCAGCTGGAACTCATGCAGCATCTCTTTCACCTCTTTTTTCACACCAATTACCTCCGTTTTTATTTCTTTGCACCATCGCCACAGGTCTCTCCTTGTGCACTGCTCCTCAACGTTCTCCGGTTCCTCCTCCGTCTCCGTCTCGCCTCCCTCTCCCTGCTCCGTCTGCGATCTTAGTGGAGCATAGGAGGATCTGTATTTCTCCAGTTTTTTCTGAACTGACATTCTAGGGGATGCTATCGGCCACTTTCCAGATAATTAGCACTCCGTGAAGGCCCAATCCATATGCTCTTTGCTACTTTTCTCTCCGTCCCGAAGAGAGCTTCTCTTTCAGGCAGCCATCCCGGGTGGTGACATCACATCCTCTCTTGCCTTTATATATTGCATTTTTTCTTGCTCCCTAACCCCATACTCCTCTCTAAGATCCTCAAATGTAACAAAGGCCCCTTCCCATACTAATTGCCCCATCCTTCGCAGGCCTCTCGACTACCTGGTACAACGTCACTATTACCCAATATTGGGACAAAACGTACATGTCCCCCCTTACCCAACCATTTTGGTTTCCATTTATTCCAAATCTTCAATGTCAAGTCTACGAAGGGTGTGTCCCCTCTCCACTGTCTCGTACTCATAATCTGTTGGATAGTGGCAGTCCATCCTCCATAAGTGTTTCCAAGTCCACGCATTCCTTCTGCTCGGCAATCTTCCACACTGCCACTTGCAGCTGTGCTGCTTGGTAATAATGTGCTAAATTTGGGACTCCCAAGCCCCCTCTGTCTCTAGTATGGCATAAGGTTTTCCTAGATACTCGACGCAATCTTCTCCCCGAGATATTTTTCAGAATTTTCTTTTGCGCTTTTTCTAAATATGTTTAGGGACCTCCATCGGTAGCACATTAAACAAGTACAGAAATTTTGGCAACACTGTCATTTTGACACTAGCCAGCCATTCTTCCCAAACAAGGGATCTGAAGCAGTCTCCATCTATCTAGTTCTACACATACTTTCCGCCACAATGGGCTATAGTTTAGGTCAAAGAGCCGATGGAGCTGGGTACTAAGCTGTACCCCCAGGTATCGCAGGCTTTTCTTAGCCCATGGGATGGGGAGCTCCCTCCGCACCATCTCGCACAGCTCCAAAGAAGTCAAGACATTCAGCAGCTCAGACTTAGTAAGATTTATTTTAAAACCTTAGACAACCCCCTAGCGTTCCATTTCAATACGCAATGCCCCCAAAGTTGTTAACGAGTATGTCACAGTATGTAATATGTCATCTGCAAACATAGATACTTTATGCATTGTTTGGCCTACTTTTACTTCCACAATATTGGGTTTTTTCCTCACTTGGTAGGCTAGGTGCTCCATTGCCAAGACAAATAGCAACAGTGAGAGTGGGCACCCCTTTCGAGTGCCACGCTGCAGCTCAAAGGGAGTATATAAGTGTCATTAATTTTTAAGCAGGTTAGGGGTTTCATATAAAGGATGCAAATCCATTTTATGAACTCCTGTCCCAATCCCATGCGTTCAAAGAACCTAAACAGAAATGGCTAGTACACACTGTCGAAGCATCACCGTGCCATTAGCATCAGCATCGACTGCCATTGGCAAGGCTGGTGTCTGGCTGCATTGCGCCTGTCACATTAGACTCAAGGCCTTCCTAATATTGTCTGCTGTCTGGCAGCCAGGTATGAAGCCAGATTGATTCTCATGCACTAAGGAGGGCATATGAGGCAATAGTCGGTTTGCCAGGACTTGGGTGAATATTTTTTGGTCATTACCAAGTAGAGATATAGGGTAGTAGGATCTGCACAGGGTAGGGCCCTTCCCCTCTTTGGGAATAATTGTAATTTCTGCACTTCGCATGCTATTGGGAAGTGTCTCCTGTACCAGAAAAGCATTAAATGCCCTGGTTAGCAGTTCAACTAGCTAGTTTCGAAAAAGCTTGTAGAATTTATTGGTGTACCCATCAAGCCCTGGGACTTTTCGTGTTGGGAGATTCTTAATAACCTGCAATATTTCATGAGTGGTAATAGGCCTATTTAACAGTTCTCTATCCGTGTCTGCCACCATGACAGTTTAACAGTATCCAGGTATTCATCAATATCTGCCACAGAGGCATGACTCTCTAGCTGATAGAATTGATTGTAAAATTCCACAAATTGATCTTTCCTTCCAAATGATCATCCTTCCAAATTGATCATCCTTCCAAATGATCTCCCCCATGGGTGCTCTAATATGAGTAATATGATTGTGAGCGTGTAGTTTTTTTAGCTGATGTGCTAGGAGTCTGCTGGGTTTATTTCCAAACTCAAAGTGGGACTGCTTCAGCTTCTCTAGAGCTGCTGCCATTTCATTCAGCTGAAGTTCTTTTAATGCTGCTCTTGCCTTCCCTAATTGCACCCTCTTGGGAGCCTCCGATTTTCCCTTTTTCATCTTACTTTCCAGTTGCACCAGCCATTGCTCACATTCTACCCACTTATAGTGTCTCTCTTTCTTTAAAGCCGCCCCCTTCACAATAAATTGACTACGAATTACAGCCTTCAAACACTCCCATATGGTCACTGGGTTCATACTGCCATCATCCCCGAGCTCCAAGTACTCGCCTATACACTTCTTTATATAATCACAGAGGCTTGGCTCTGTTAACGTGGTGTCATTTAACTTCCAGTAGTGCTGCCCTCTTTCTCTCCCCAGGATGCTGAGTGTGTACCACACCGGAGTGTGATCAGACCATAGCTGATCATTGATACCGCATCTCTTAATGGATGGTAGCAGTTGTTTGATAATAAAATCAGGTCTATGCGGGAATATGTATTGTAGACTGTTGAGAAACAGGAAAAGTCCCGCTCTCTCCCATGGGTCTCTCGCCATACATTGCGTGTCCCCAGCAACTCCATCGGGTCTTTGAGTTCTCTGCATTTATTATGATTGTCCACACTCTGTCCTTGGAAGGTATCTAATTTGGGATCTAAGGTTACATTAAAGTCCCCAGCCAGGATTTACCTGCCATCCATTGTCCTCAGGAGGACTTCCTCTAGCTCCTTATAAAAACCCCTCCGATCTTCATTCGGTGCATAGATATGAACTATAATGTAGTTGGAGATCCCTATTGTTAGCCACACTATCAAGTAGCGACCATGCCTATCCTTAATGACCCCATTAACAACACATTGGATGTCTCTACTAATAAGTTTCCCCACTGCATTTATTTTCCTACCTCCTTTAATTGATGTGTACTGTGAATTTGTATGGGGAATTTGACATGCGCCATATGTCTCTCATCCTGTGTTAATAAGTGTGTTTCTTGGGCAAGGGCTATGGAGCATTGTACTCTTAGGAGTTCTTTAATCAAAAAGTGTTGTTTGCCATACAAATTTAGGCCCCGAACATTATATGTCACTAATTTCAACTCAAGAAAACCAAGTCTAGACGTGGTAAATAAAAAGGCTTTATTGGAACAATCGTCACCAAGGGTGTATCCTCATAAGGGAATAAAACAGCCGAACCCAACACAGGTTGTGTTTCTGCTACACTTTCTTCAGGGGTTCAATGACAAACTAAAAACATAAATACAAATATAAAACAATAAAAAGAGTGTATACATAATAAAATCATAAGAAAACGTAATACCAATAGATTAATACAACATGCCATAATTAATAAGTCCAAATAAATATAATGTTAAAAAGCATAAATAGCTAATAAATATGAAGAAATAAATGAACAAGTAATAAAACCATAAATATCAGAAATAAATAAACCTAAACATAAATATAAATATCATCTTTTTTAAAATAATTTATATATTTATTGATGTTCATACAATATACATTAAAAACACAAAACACAGGTAAATTCTTCTGTAAATACAAGATTAACATCTTCCAATAATAAGTAAAGCAGGAAACAAGGAATATTAGCCCACATCATGGGAGCAAAAAAAAAAAAGAACAAAAGGAAAAAAAAAGAGGCAATTTAAACCTCACAATAGGTCGCAAAAAAATTCAATAACTCCTAAATGAAACCATGTAACTTACATGATTACCATAAACCCTTCAATCCTCCTCAGCCATAAGTACAGTTTCCACTTTGCTTACCAAAAGTTTCTCCAAGTGAGAGGGATCAAGGAAAACATATTTCACACCCAACAGTGTAACTAAACATTTACAGGGGAATCGTAAATAAAAAGTACCGGATAAACCGAGCACACAAGATTTAACTAACAAAAAGCTTTCCTTCTCACTTGGGTAGCTCTGGAGATATCTGGAAACAACTGAAGTTTCCCCCCACAAAAGATAACATCCTTATATCTGAAATAACTTCTCAAAATTAAGGCTTTATCACCATCATTCATAAAGGAAGCCAACAAGATAGCTCTAGTATTTATAATATCTTGCAAATCCTCAAGAAAGGCAGAGAGGCTGGTTTAGATTCCAGAATTCCCTCCCCCTCCTGCCCCAAAGATGTCCGCACTATCTTATCAGAAACATAATACAACCTAGAAATCACAATCTCATCAACATTAGGTAACAACAAAACTTCTTTAAGATATTTTCTCAGCAAGATATCAGGTGATAACAAATGTGTCTTAGGAAAATTAACAAAACATAAAGTCTTACTACGAAATATATTCTCCAGAGACTCTAACTTAGTATCAATAGGCTGTCCTTAATATAGGATACGCCCACTGAACTCAAGGAGACAACCTGGGAATCCAAACTGGATACCTTTTTCCCTAAAGTCCCCAGGATGGTATCCACCTGATGGAACGTAGCAGTAGTCTCCTGGGAGGATGTACAAAACTAAGGAACTATAGTAGTAAGAAGGGCCTCTGTGCGTGACACTACTTGCCATATATCCTGTAAAGAAGCAGTAGAACCCACCGCAGAAGTAGAAACTTTATCCAAATTACATTGAACAGGTTTAGGGCAAGGTGTCAAGTCACTAAGGACTCCAGAAGAAAAATCTAATCCATCCCCCAAAGGAGAATCTTGCAAAAGCAACTGAGGAGGAGGGAGCGGAGTCCGCTCCATGGAGCTTATAAAAGGTCGCTCACCCAATGTTACCAACCGCAACCTCGTCTATTCTGGAACATCAGACTTCGCTACTAAGTGTTTGACCATAGGTCCCAACCCTACCGCTGCCTTACTGCCTTTAACTTTCCATTTCCCAGGCATCATAAATATACAACTTACTTTACCTTCCACTTACTAATCCAGAACTCAAAGTCCAACAGCACACTCCTCACGCTCCTTAGTGCTCCTAAGGGTCTCACAAGGGGCAAACATGCCCCTTGTTGCACACCCCTTAGTGCACGCCTACAGCCATGCACCAGCAGCCACGCGCTTGGGTAGAGACAGAATGTAGAGGTCCCCCAGGGAGAGCAGTGGTAACCACGGTGATGCTGGGCTGCAGGCAGACACACAGATGATTCCCTCAGTGGCAGGCAGCACAGAAAACGGCTCCAAACACAGTAGCTCACCGGTTCTGTTTTTATAGGTCCCCTGGGGAGAGCAGTGGTAACCGTGGCGATGCCGGGCCGCAGGAAGACACACAGATGATCCCCTCAGTGGCAGGCAGCACAGAAAATGGTTCCCATAAATATCATCTTAAACATTAAGGGATGTGACATGTGACACATCCCTTAATGTTTATGACATTTGTGATAAGGAAGCTTATCAAAGCTCAGGGAGTAATGACAAAAGAGGAGAATTTACTCTGATTAAGGGGCCTGTGCTGGCAGGTTATAGAAATAAGACAGCTTGTTTCCTTAAAAGACTACATGTTCCAGAATGCACCTGTATGCAGAAAGTCCCTAGGGGAGCTAGAGTGGAAAAGCATGAGTCTAATCAGAGAAAGCATTATGTCATCCCTAATCAATCAGCCTCTAGGAGACTGCTTAATCCACAACACCTGAAGAATGCAAGGGAGGAGTTGCAATCTAAGCCCTTTAAAACTAGAGGGGAATCTTCAGGAAGAAAGACGGAGAAGGGGAATCAGAAGGAGAATGAGAACAGAAGGAAGAACAACCGGAACCTGAAGGAACAAGGACAAGGAAGCAGACAGTCCAAGAGAGGAGCTCAGAGAAGTACGTATGCCTGGAGAGATACCTGGGGGAAAGAACCTTCAGAGGACTGGAGAAAGCCAGAGGTCTGGAGAGCCACAGCCAGGGACCCTCAAGCAGCACCTAGGAAGAGGTCTGTTGCAGCTAAGGAGAAAAGGAGCCCAAATACCTCTTGGAGGACGTCTGGAGAAAAGATCCTGAGGTCCAGAGATACCAACTGGAGGACAGGACACAGAAGCTCTATTGCATACTGGCCAGAATACCTGAAGAAGCAGCCTGACGCTTGCCTGGATTCAGGTATGAACTGTGAACGTTTCTCTAGCTTTGAGCAATGCAAACAGCAGGGAAACAGTTTCTCTCCGTATAGAGATCAGTTCCTAAAGCCCTCTGAGCCAGACGGAGAAACTGAATCTATGCAATTTCAAGAGCAAGGTTTAATATCTGATGCAGAGGATATTTATATGGACTGTTCTTTGAGTAGGTTGTTATTTTAGGAAAATCCTGAATATAAGAGCAAACATCAAAAGGAAACTTTCTAAGTATTGGCTTCCCATAAAGTTTTGTTGAAAAGAAAAAGCTTTTGGGAAAGTTTGCACATGTGCTGAAATCAAGCTACTGATTGCAGTTAATTGTCACCAGTTGGTAGCGGAGAGCCCAGCACAAGCTGTGCACACGTGGGATTTAAAAGTTCTTTTCTGTATGGAGAAAGTGAGCTATGTTTTTGTGTAAAGAAGTTTTCCTCTTTGATTTGTTCCACCTCAGCACTGTTAAGGAGTTTATTAGCAGTGGCTGTAAGAAAGCCTTTCTGTTCCATAAAGGACTTTGATACTTATTTGCATAAGCTTTTCAGTTGCCTTATTTCTGTTGAATAAACCCTGGAGAAGTTATCTGGATGGTGTTACCAAGCATATCTGTGTGTGGAATATTCACCCCATAAATAAACTCTAATTTTGCCTTACACTCGACCAACTACAAGAGTTTTCATTTATTTTAAAAGGCAAGCTTTGTGTGAATGGACTTCAATAACCACAATCCTTTGCAAGACAGTTAATTTACATACTTGCCAAGATGGTGGTACCTTCATAACAAGCACCCCCCTTTTACACATTATATTACTCTATTGTATTAGGTTTCCTTATGATCTTACTATGTATACCCTCTTTTTATCTAGTCTTAATCTCAATACAGATTGGTCAATGTTTCTATAGAGTGAGTATGGTTTCTTCTTCCCTTCTTCCTTTATTTACCATGTCTAGACTTGGTTTTCTTGTTCAGTTTATGTGATATATTGCTGCTTGGTTGGACTAATTTCAACTCAGCCATAGTCTACCATTGCTCCTTCCTCTCTTCTTTTCCAGAATTTCCAGGTTATGCCATTCTTCCCTCCCTGTCCCCCCCTTCCCTTCTCCTCCCACTTTCCTCCAACCCACCATCGGGTCCAAGCCAAGCTCAGACTCTTACCAAGGGCTTCCGGGACGTCACCCAGATCTCTTACCTCCTTCTCTTCTTCCCTCCCCCACAATCCCATGCCCCCCCACAGTATCCCAAATTAGGCCTCTCAGCCTAGTTTTGTTTTCCATACATGTATTAATCACCCTCAGTCACACCCATCACATACATCCCCTTCCCCACCTCCTCCTTATCCCATCCACATCCATTCATTATTTTTCATAATCATCCACTTCTATGTGGTTATAAGAGATCAAAATCCAAAGTTCTCCAGTCTATTTCAGCATGGGTTGCCACTCTTATTCCCTCTCATCTCCATCTGCCGCTTTAGACGTCCTGTTCCTTGCTTATTCCGTTGCCATCTAGGGCGATGAGGTTGCATTTATTGTGGGTTGGGGACCTCATTGCTAGGTAGTGAGGGTAGGTTCTGCCAGCCAATCTTTTGTAAATATGCAATTGCCTTCTCCACATGCTGGACCCAAAACTGTTGATTGCCAATAGTGTAAAGGAGTCTAAACGGATATAGCCACCTGTATCTAATTTTCTCTTCCCGGAGCCTCTTGGTAACATCGCAAAATTACTTCCGCTTTTGGATCGTCAGCAGGGATAGATTGGCAAATACCTCAATCAGTGCTCCTTCCCAGTGCAGTTGCCACACTTTCCGAGCGGCCTGCATGATCTTTGGCTCGATACTCATGTAAGCAGGCTCAGTTCTTTGAGGTCCCAATGCTTGGTGTGCCCTTTCCACCCCCATGCACAATTCGGGGTCTTCCAGGTCTGCTGCTTTCAACAGGGCCCTGCTTATATGTACCGTCGCTCCTTCAGATTAGGTCACGGATTCAAATTTTGCACCTTCGAGACCTATTTTCTAGGTCCTCAACTTTACTCTGCGGGTCCTCATATCACTGCTGACATCATCCCAGTTCACCTTGGAGCCCTCCCAGTGCTTCTTCCTGTTCATCCATGCGGCCTTCTAAATCCTCTTGGCATTGTGCTATTTATAGCATATCTTTTATCCACGATTGTACTTCCCTCGAAAGGTGCTGATTTAATCTTTAAGCTCTCCAACCCAGAGCTTAAAATCTTCTCACAGTTGTGGCAGGTCCCCATTCGATTCCGATTGTATGCAGTCTCCCTGGCTCCCTTTCTCTTTCCCACTTAACACCGCCATTTTAGGCCGCTCGCATTGCCCGGGGTGAGGGTTTGAAGCCATAATTCTTCAGCTCAGTGGTGGCTTTTTTGGTGGCCATCATCGCCTCCCACTGTAGTGCACTCAGGGTTAACATTTGGGGCCATAGGGGTGCTTTATTTCACATGCAAAGGAGGGTTTGTTTTTATCACCCGCAGAGCTTCCTGCTCAAGCATCCATATTTATTTATTTATTATTAGCTTTTATATACCGCACTCTTTGGTATCAGCGCGGTTTACAAGAAACAATAACATTCAAGCAACATTACATAGAACAGTCATAAAACAAGCATTACAGAACAGGTAACTTTACATTAACAGGCAAGAGCAGCAACTATACATTAACAGGTATGAACAGCACCTTGGTTAATAGGGGAAGGGAACTGTTAACATACCAGAGCGTCAACAAAAGGGAAAGGGTGAGGGGGAGAGAAGGGGAAGGGACAGAGGTGTGATCAGGGCAGGGGAAGAAGGGAGAAGACATTATGTAGTCAGCATTATGGGAATCATTCATTATGAGAGTCCTTCATTGAGTTACATAATCAGTATTTTGAGAGTCAAATATTATGTTATTTGGTCATAAGCCAGCTGGAAAAGGTGAGTCTTTAAAGCCTTCCTGAATATAGTTAGGTCCATGATGATTCAGACTGAAGCAGGAAGAGCATTCCATAGGGTTGGAGCATATAAAGAAAAGGCACGGTTCTTGACAGCTTTAGTGCAAGTCCTTATGATAGAAGGAGTGACCAGGGTATTTACCATGTTGGCTCTACGCGTTCTATTATCTGGGGTTAGTTGAACCATTGCTGACAGGGAGGATGCGGATGATTTGTGAATAATCTTAAATGTGAGAAGAAGAGCTTTATAGGTCAGCCTGCTAGAAATGGGGAGCTAGTGTAGATACATCAGTATGGGCGAGATATGCTCGTACCTAGAGACACCCTGGAGTGATCGGGCAGCTGTGTTCATGGCCAGCTGGAGAGGTTGGAGGATGTATTTTGGGATGCCATGAAGAATAATGTTTGCGTAGTCATAGTACAGGAGGATGAGGGCTTGGAAGACAGATCAAAAATCTGAGGGGTCGAGTAGCGGGCATAAATGATGAAGGGTCCTTATCTTCTGGTAGACAGCCTTGGTAACGTTATGTATGTGTGCAGTCATGGTCAATTGTTGGTCTAGGGTTACCCCCAGGTAGCGAACTTCAGACTTAGTAATGAGTTCTGCATCTCTCCCCCACAAGGAGGATGGTGGGGTAAAAGATTGGTCTTTAGAAATAAATAAGACCTCAGTCTTCCTACAATTGACCTTCAAGTTACGTGCAGCAAGCCAATCAAAGACAGCATTGAAACATTCTAAGATGACTGAAAAGTCAGGGCTGTCAGTGGAGAAAGGGGTGTAGAGTAAAACGTCATCTGCGTAGATGTGAAATAGAATGTTGAAGGACTTGATTATTGTACATATTGGCTGTATGTAGACATTGAAAAGCAAGGCTGAGAGTGATGAACCTTGTGGGACTCCTTGATTTTGCTGGAAGGTGTTTGAAGATTGTGATCCCAAGCAGACTTGTTGCTGGCGATCCATCAAGTATGATCTAAACCAGTTGAGGGCAGAGTTCCGAATACCCTTTTGTCACAGACAGCCAAGGAGAAGACTGTGGCTGATGGAGTCAAAGGCAGAGGCGATATCCAAGAAGATTAGGATGAATCCCTGCCTTTTCTTATCAATGCTGGTACAGAGCCTATCTAGGAGAGTTACAAAAATGGTTTCCACTCCATGTTGCTGGTGGAATCCATGCTGTTGTGGGTCAAGAGGGGCGTGGGAGTCGATGTGGTCTTGAACCTGTTGCTGGACAATCTTTTGGAGGATCTTGGTCAGGAAGGGTAGGCTGGAGATAGGTCAGTATGAGCTGATCTCTGATGGGTTTAATTTATTGTTTTTTAACAGAGGTTTGATGGAGGCAGATTTAAGGGACGTTGGTAGAGAACCAGTGGAAAAAAACAGGCGTGCTATTCTGGAGATGGCTGAACTTAGGTTGGATCTTGCCTGCTTAATCCAGAATGCAGGACAGGGATCGGCTGGGGAGGTAGAGGTGTTGATTGTGCCAATGATGTTTTCTATTTGTTCAGCGGAGTATGGGTAGAAAGAGTCAAGAGTGGGTATAGGTGTGACGCCTGTAAAGGGCGGTTCCAGAAAGGAATATTCGTTATCAAGGTTCTCCGAGAGTGAAGTAATCGAATTGGTCTTGCTCTGGAAGAAAGAGGCTAAATCAGCCAGGCTAGGGGTAATTGCTGGTCGGTTCTTGGAGGCGTCATCTGTAAGGGATCTCACAATATTGAAGAGCTTGTGGGGCTTGTTAAGCGAGCGCATAAGGGTGTTGGTGTGGTATTCCCTTCTCTTGAGATAAACTACTTGTCAGTGTTCTTGAAGTTTGGCAAGGTAGGCGACGTGGTTGATGTCATGCCTGGAGTGCCGCCAGCATCGCTCAGGCTTTCTGAGAAGCGATAAGGATTCACGCAGATCGGGAGTGAACCATCTCGCTGTGTGCTTCCTCTTAGTGGGTTTAGTGGAAGATGGGAGGAGTGAAGCTTAAGGTAGGGTGTTATTCCATGTGTCTATTAGTTCAACCAGATTGTCAGTGTCAGGGTTGAGGTCATCAAGAACATTCAAGAGGAATGTCTCCTTATCGAAGGGTCTGAAGCGACGTTTAGATGATGGAGGATTGGGGTTGAGTGGCAGCTTGTCTTCACTGTGGTCTGTAGGGATACGGAACAGAATGGCATCATGGTCGGACTACGGGACTGGGAGAACAAATGGGGGTTCCTGGCTGGTCAGACTGTGGAGGGGTGCAGGAGCAAAGATGAGGTCCAGGATATTTCCTGCCAAGTGAGTGGGTGAATGTATCAACTGATGAAAGTCGAGAGATTTCATGGCATTGAGGAAGGCAGAGGAATGTTTGGTAGGGTGGGCTGGGAGTTTGAAATCACCCAGGAGCCAAAGTGGTTTGTATTGGGTATTCCTGTCGCAAGCTATGTTCAGAATAGTGGCCAGCTGATCAGCACAAGTAGGGTGAGCGGTATAAAAGGCAGGCAGATAGGAATTTGTTTGAGATCCGAATGTAATCAAGGTTAAGAGCACTTTGGGAGGAGTTGCATTGGAAGTGGAGGTTACTTCTGGAAAATTATGAGGATACTGCCACTTCTCCGATTTGCTCTTGGGCAGTTAAAGAGGTCATAGCCAGGTGGTAGAAGCACATTGGTAAGGACGGTGTCAGCATCAGTCAACCATGTCTCTGTGACAAAAAGCATGTCCAGATTCTGATGCTCAATGTAGTTGGTGATGGCGGGTCATTTATTGCGTATGGAATGCACATTTATGAGCATACAACTCAGGTGGTGGAGGCGGGGAGACTTCCTTCTGAGGGTTTCTGACAGAGGGTGGCAGAATATATGAATGAGTCGTCACTGATGGACAAAAGGATAGGATCTTCTGTAGCTGAAAGTGTCAGTATGATGTAAGGGGGGATAGTAAGCCATGTTGAAGTGAGTAACAATCTGCCCATGTGATGATTAGGGCTAAGAGATATGGCCAGTGGTAACGAATGAACCCACGTCATAGTACAGCAATGGGATAGGGAACAGATCATTGGAGCAGTTTAGGTTACTTGTAAGGGCTCTTACCTCGCAGAACTGATGATCGGTGGGGAGGCAACTAGGAGGCAAGGTCCAGTGGGACGACATTCAGGGCGGTGAAGGGCTGAGGCACTTACTCATATAGGTAAAGGCAAAGAGTGTTCATACTACCATTTAATAGACAGTCAATATGCAATAAACATCACTAGCTCAGACTACATAGACCAAATAGAGTAATACATGCCATACACATTTGAGCTAGACTTTTTCAAACAGAAATACACCCTGACATTGAATCATTGATCTATGTAAACTGATTGAACTTCCTCAGGGCTGGGAGTAGAGTGGGATACCCCTCATCTGCGATATGGTGGCGCCTCTGGTCCATGCCTAAGGGCCAAGCCAAAGGGTCCTCTGGCAAGGCCCTCAGGCGTGGGGGTGCCAAGGGGCACCTTTCTTTTTAAACTGAAGGCAGCGACTGATTGGGCTTCAGGGAGCCGATCGGGGAGGAGTGATTCTTCCCGCTCTACTCCTCAACACTGCAATGGCCCCCAGAGGACTCTGGAGCTGCTGGTGCTGAGTGCTGTTCTTCGCACCAAGAGGCGCCTTTCTTTTTAAACTGAAGGCAGCGGCTGATTGGGCTTCAGGGAGCCGATCGGGGAGGAGCGATTCTTCCCGCTCTACTCCCCGACGCTGCAATGGCCCCCGGAGGACTCTGGAGCTGCTGGTGCTGAGTGCTAAGTTCATTGTGCCAAGAGTTCATTGCTCGGTGACATTAGTGCTCTCTCACAGCCTTCCTTTCTGTACCATGGTACATTTGGTGGCCAGGGATGGTGCCCAGACAATGGAGTCATAGTGTTGGAATTGGCTCCAGCACTCAGCAGTGGACTCATCTTCCAAAGCCCAGTTAGCCCAACTGGCTTTTAAAGGGAAGTTTCTTTTTCAAGCCGATTTGGAGAAGTTGGTGAAAGACCTGGGTGAGACAAAATCTTGTCATCTTCCAGAGAATAGGTCCAGGGGGCCCGTGAAGTGGGCTGGTGCTCTTTTTCTCTTTGGCTCTGTTCATCCACTGAAGGCGTGCTGACTGGATCCCTGGAGATCTCGGGACATTCATTGTTACTGGCCTAGAAAGCCTTTCTTCTCTTCTGCTTGTAGGCTTCAGCTTCGTTCTCAGTCCTTTCATGGAGCTCAGTGGCCCAGGGACTTGGTCCCCTCCCTCCTGGGCTGTGCAATGAAGGTTTAGGGGCCCATTCTTGGTTCTTCTTGTTGGAGGCAGGCTTTGCCTTTTCTTTCAGAAATGGGCCTGGGTTACCAAGGATCGCTGGGTGCTAGACACCATGCAGTTTGGCTGTGTCCTGAAATGCAAAGAGCTGATTCCATTTGCTTTCATCATCTCCCCTTGCGATCAAAAGTGCCGCTGTACGGAACCACCTTGGACAAGTTATTGCACCTAAAGGCAGTGATGCCTGTCCATTCGGATGAGCATGGCAAGGGCAGATACTCTATTTTGTAATGGTCAACAGTGACTGTTGCTTCTGGCCCATTCTGGACCTCAAGGGGGTTAACCAGCACTTGCGTGTCCTGTGCTTCTAGATGGAAGCCTTGCGCTCCGTGATTCAAGTATATGCTGAGTAGACATCAAAGCTTCTCTGGATCTGGCCAAGGTGTATTTTCATATACCTATCTGGGTGGATCAGCAAAAGTATCTGCGTTTTGTCATGCTTGGCTCTCACTATCAGTTCGCCACCCTTCCCTTGGGGTTATCTACTGCCCCGAGGACATCCTGCAGTGCTGTAGTAATGAGGGGTTGGTGTCCATCCATATTTGAATGACTGGCTCATCAGGGTCTGTTCCCTTTCAGAAGTGTCTTAGGTGGTGTTCCAAGTGGTGTCCTTTTTGGAACGCCTCGGCTGGGTGATTAGTCAGGGAAAGAGCCAGCTGTTGCCTTCTCAGCCCCTGAAGTTTCTGGGAGCACATTTTGATATTCGAGTGAGCAGAGTTCTGCCACAAGAAAAAGTCAAACACTGTTGGATTGCCTGGTGATGTTCAGTGCGCAGCAAGCTCCCAGAGTCTGGGTTTATTTTCAGCATCTCTGATTGATTGCAGCGGTCATAGAGATGGTACCGTGGGTGTGTGCTCACATGTGACTCCTCCAGCGATCCTTGATAACTCAGTGGTCTCTTATCTCTCAAGAGTTCATATGCAGGCTCCCACTCCCAATGATGGTGAAGGATAGCCTGTGGTGGTGTCAGCAGCCCTGTCATCTGAGGAAGGGCATGCTGCTGGATGATTTCTCTTGGATCCTTCTGATGATGGATGTCAGTTTCTTGGTCTGGGAAGCCCATTGCCAAGACCGTACAGCCCAAGGATATTTGAACCACAGGGAAATGGTTTGCTCTATTAACTGCCTTACAAGGGCCATCACGTTGGCTTTTCTGCATTTCTGGCCTCTGGTTGAGTGGTGGGCAGTTTGAGTGTTTTTAGACAACACCACAACAGTGGTTTATGTCAATCGGCAAGATGGCATGAGAAGTGCTGGGTTAGCTCTGGAGATGACTCTCTATTTGCCTAGGCAGAGAAGAACCTTCTAGCCTTATCAACTCAGCATATTGCCAGGGTGGACTTTGTGGAAGCAGATTTCCCCAGCCGGCACACTCTGGATTCTGGCAACTGGTAGTTGAGTCAGGAGGCGTTGCAGTTGATTTTGTGCCGCTGGGGTTGCCCCAAAATTGATCTGATGGTGACCTACTCCAATTCCAAAGTTTGCTGCTTCTTCACTCACCGCACAGAGATGGGGTCTGAGGGCCTTGATCCCTGGCCCAGCTTTGAACAAATCAGCTCCTGCTGTACATGTTTTCTCCATGGCTGCTGATGAGGCATGTGATTTGGCATATAGAACACCACTGGACAGGATTGTCCTGGTGGTGCCAGACTGGCCGAGGAGAACGTGGTTCAGAGTCCTGATGTGGCTCCTGCAGGGCCTCCTCTTCAGTTGCCAAAGGACAATAGAAGTGGGGCAAGAAAGAGAACAATATTGTCCAAACCAGCTTTTATTATAAACCCCTACACTTGCAGTGTTTCGGTTTTTCTGCCTTCTTCAGCGGGTAGAACAACCTCCAATAGAACATAGAAAGAAATAAAATCAAAAAAACATTAAACATAATATTGTGTATACATGTCGAATTAAAATGTGAAAACTATCAAATGCATTAAATATAATAAATAAGGAGATATAAAATAAATAAATAAATAAAAGCCCGAAAACCATCAGCACGCCCATCGGAGGCCGATACTCGGGCATAGCAGTGAGAAGCTCCTACTTCTGAATTGGCACCTTCATTCTCTGCATCTAATCCAGACCCTATTACATAATCCACAGGGCAGTTCCAACCTACATTCACCTACATGCAATGATAGCAATATAGATTTGTTGTTGTTTCAATTGCCTCTGTTGAGTCTTGCTGCTGCTCTTGGTCCTGGTCACGGCACTGATTCATCTTTTCCCCTGCCCAGCCTCCAGCCACCTATTTCTCTTAGATTTTAAACCAAAAGGCATAAGCATACTCTGTCATAAGATCCGGGCAATATAGGCTGCTGACCAGAGGTAAGAGTTTTGCCTCTCTTGGATCTTGTTCGTTACCATCCTGCTGCTGCTGATCATCTTCCTGGTATCCTGTGGGCGAAATTGGCAGATTGTTGCTTCCTTTTGATTCACTACTACAACTGATTGCCATTTATCACAAATTGTAATTATCAACATTTGGGGATATGTTTACTAAACTGTCTTAATGTTACCGGTGCTAGTTGCAGCGTTAATGTGAAGAATGCTATAAGGTAGAGGGCGTTCCGGAGGAAAGGTTGCAAGAAATCGGTATCGCGTGATAGTGTGTGCGCCGTGGCACGTTAACGCGCGTTAACCCTAAGTTCATGCCAGTGCAGTGTTAGAAGCTATGAAGATGTAGCCCACTTGTTACTGCAATGACTGTGGAGGCAGAGGTCATGGGTTTGATCCCGCAGTGGTGTTATTTAAGAAGACTGTCTGAGGCATTTCCTTTTAATTTAAATCAGTGCTGCCAGCAAAAACACCTTCACAATGCCGTAACCTAAGGCGCCCTATAAGGCACTCCATAGGGCACATTATAAAGTGCCCTGTCTGCCAAGGCACCTTATAATGTGCCTTATAGGGCGCCTTATGAGGCACCTTAGGTTATGGCACTATGAGGGTGTTTTTGCTGGCAGCACTGATCTAAATTAAAAGGAAAAGCCTCAGACAGCCTTATTAAATAACACCACTGTGGGATCAAACCCATGACCTCTGCCTCCACAGTCATTGAAGCAACCAGTGGGCTACATCTCTATAGCATCTAACTCTCTTCTGGATGGCTACAGAAAGACTGCAGCTCACCACACAAACTGTCTGCTGTGGTTACCAGGATAGGGTAAACCCACCTGTACCCATGAATCACTGCAATGCAGATCAGCAGCCTACATCTGATCACAAGATGGGGTATGCGCCTCTATAGCACCCCGGCCTGGTAGGGGGGAACTGACCATGTGTGTTACTGGCACAGAGTAGCTACAGACTGTGACATTGTGCGGTTCATGTGCTCACTCTGAGGGTGAGGTGGGGCGCCCAGCACCAGGTCCACAGCACATGGCATGGCTGAGATAGGCTGTGCTGCAGGTCTCCATCAATGCCAGTGTGTGATAGGTAGTCCTTGCAGACACACCCAGGATACATCTGTGTCCATCTGTATTTCCCAGTCACGTCTAGCCCTTGTGGACTATAATGCACCCAGAAAAGTGCATATCCTGTGTGGTTGCCATGGTCACGTATTATAAGAGAAGGGTGGTGTTTGGACACAAAAACGGATTATGTAGCACTATCCAACCTGCCCTCTGTGGGTCAGGGTGGGGGAACAGGATCTCCCACCAACAGATCCACATTCTACATCTCTGCAATGGTGGCAGTAGAGGGGACCATCAACCCCAGTCCTGCTGGGGAATAGGCACCCTAGATCTGTATGCATCATATAGGGCACTGGCAGACAGGCAGTAGGCCTGGAAAGGCTTGGCTGCCCCCCACCACTATCTGACATTAACCAGCAGAGGGCAGTCAGTCTCCACCCACTGCACCCTGCAAGGAGTTCCAACCATACACATGCTAACTGCAGACAGTTTGTTAGCTAGTACATAGTGCATGTTACTGGAAAAACTGTGTGCACTCAAAAATGGGATGTGAGCACACACACCCCAAGCAAGTATGTCAGTGATTGGGCCCTTGAAAAGAAAACTCATAGATATCACTTTAGAGAAATGCTGTATAGCACTATGGGGGAACCTAGCCATGCCATGGTCACTGCCCAGTCAGGGTGAGAGTGACCTCGCAGCATGACATGCTGTGGCCACCCTGTCCGTGCAGGTGGTGGTCGGGCACTACAATGTCCCAGCCATTGCCCTATGCCCTGTGCAGATGCATCCTTCCCAGACCGCTGTGTCCGGGCCATACCCACAATACCTTGCTCCTCATTATGCACATTGGCAGGCTAACACTGGAGATAGTGCAAGCATTGGGGGCTCAGTAAGGTGTAGGCAACCACAAAACACTGGGTAGACATACACACACTCCCACAGCTATGTCAGCATTGTGCAAAGAGAGAGGTGGTTGGAAGCCCTGGCCGCCACACCAGTCCTGGGCACAGTGCAGGCATTGCTATGGTACGCAATACTGTTAGGGTCACTCTCCGGGGTGGTAAACACTGTCAGTAACAAAATATGAAACACACTCCACATATATCAAAAGGTTGCTATGATGAATCTCTAGTTAACAAATTGTGTTTAATGTAGGATCTGATCTCCAGGAACAAGCAGGAATGAGTCTTCACATATGGGTACGTCGGTACCGACGGAGCCTGCGCGGGAATGCTCCCCAGCGTCCAATCAGAAAGCTTTTGGGAGCATCCCTCAGCGCCTGCGTGCTGCCTTCCCGCCTTTCCAACTGTCTCTCCTCAGTTGACTGCTTCGATGTCGGTATCGCCTTCGATTCCGGCACAGCTACCGGTATCGGTATCGATGTCGGTACCTGCAGTAACATCGGGACCAGCTCCTTCCATGCTTTTTTCACCAGGATCGCTCCTTTCTATACCTAGTTTGGAGTCGATACCTGGCATGGACGATGCAGTACTGACTGTCTCAGGTCATAACTGCCAGTACCAGTATCCATCCATTAGGGATCCTTTTCTGCACCGGACAAGTACATCCTCCGGTGCCCAAGCTAGTTCTTCAACTTTAGCCTGTCCAGGGATGGTTCCCATTGGAGATCCTTCTTTTCAGAAATTTCTCCTTGACATGGCAACATTCCTTGCTATTCCTATCCCTGGCTATGATCCTACACAAGGCTCTTCTGGGGAAAAGGAAAATATAATGCTTCATTTACATCATTCTTTGCAGGATCTTCTTCTGAGAATATGGGAAACACCTATAAGGGTTTCCTCACCTTCTACAGCAACTGATCTTCTGTATCAGGTGCCCCCCTCTCCAGGGTTTCAAAAGACTCAACTTCCCCATCATTCCATTGTAGTGGAATCAGCAATGAGGAAGGTAAAAAGCAAGAAGAAGCATTCTTCTTACCCGCCAGGTCGTGAATCTAGAAAACTGGATGCCTTTGGACGTCAAACCTTCCAAACATCTATGCTGGCAACAAGGATTCTCTCATATATTTTTTATATGAGTCTATCCCTTCAGGAGGTCACAAAGAAATTATCTCTTTTGACTCCTTTTCTATCAGAGCCCAAGGCTGCAGACTATTCCTTACTTCTTAGTCATTGCCAAAATATCTCTTGGTTTCTTTCTCGTGCTTCCCTAGACTCTTTTGAGTCTGTTAGCAGAACCTCTGCTATAGCCATAGGAGCACGACGTAGAGCCTGGCTCCAAACTTCAGACTTGAACAGATGGGCACAACAAAGACTGGAGAAAATCTCTTCAATAAGGAGTCTTTACGTCAGGTTGCTCATTGCTCCACTGACTTCCCTGTTTCTGAGGGCTATCCTAAGCCTTCTCCTTCCCCAGTAGGTAGGAAATGCCCTACCAAACCTTCTTTCCCTAAAAGAAGAAGGTTTTATTCTTCTCCTGCCCATCATACAGATGTTCCCAAACAAGGGAAACCTCACCCTGGTCTGAAGAATCCAAACTCAAGCCAGGAAAATTAACCCTCAATAGGGCTCTAATTAATCTCTTTATAACCTACAGTTCACTTCTTCTCAGCAGACGTTTTTTCATTTAAAACTCTCCTGTTTTCCAGGACATCCACTTGCTCTTAGGTAGGCTGAGCTGTCAGGAGATTCATGTCTATGGGTCACAGGGTTTTCCTCCTCTTCCTACCATGAAGAGAGGTTTACCAACTATCTCATGATAGTTTTTCTGTACCACCATGAATTTTTTCCTTCTACAGACTTACCATATGGCAAGTCTCCCTTCAGCTCTTATTTTTCTTTACCCTCTTTTCCAGGGCTTCCCCTGTCAGAGTGGTACCATACCACTGGAAGGTTTTCTTAGCCTTTCTAGTCTTCCTGTCCTTTTCAGTGTAGAGTTTTCTCTGGAGTAACCTCCCTTCTTTTTTTTTTATTATTTTATTTTTATTTACATTCTCTTATATACTGTGCTATTCTGCATCAGTGCGGTTTACATTGAACAAACTGAAATTACATTGAACAGGGTATTATAACTTGGAGATAACTATTTTACAGGGAACATGGGCTATGGAGGGTTAAGTGGCTTGCCCAAGACCACAAGGAGCACCTGTGGGACTAGAAACCCCAGTCCTTCCAGCCCAAGGTTGCTGTCCTCTAGTGGGATTTGAACCCCCAACCTTCCAGCCTGAAGTACCTTGCCCAAACCACTAGGCCACTCCTCCACTCCACTCCTCCACTCTTTCATTTGGGCAGCTCATCAGACATGATCAGGATTTTCTCCTCTTGTTCTGTCTGTTCTCTCTGTTAAAAACAGAAAGATTCTCTCTGCTGTTCTATTCAGCAGCTGCCCATGCAGGAGTTCCAGTGATTGGACTACTGGTACTTTTCTACAAGTTCCAGTCTTGTCTTCCACTACTTTTTGTCTGGCCTTAGTAGTGCTTCCAAGATAGTGCTTCATCTATCTTGGATAATCCTTATCGCTTCTTTTCTGCCATCTCCAAATCCCTGGAATTGGCAGCATAATTAAAGTGGCAGCTGGTTTTCTCCAACAGCCAGTTTTATTTCCCAATTCTCCTGCATAATGCTCTCTGCAATCCTACTGAGAAGCTTTCCACTATGGGCCCTTGCTAGAGAGCATGGGGATTTTTTCTCTAATTACTATCCTATATGGTTGAAAAAGGCTTCCTCAGTCATTCCTCATGACTGTAAGGGTTCTTTACACCCTTCTATTTTCCTTTTAATAAAGGACATAAGCCTTCTCTACGTGACAGTCTAAAGAATTACCCAATTCCTACAGGAAATATGCTCTTTTTCCTTGCAGCTTGTCCTCATGGTATCCTCATCCTTCATGGACAGCACATATTTAATTAAACAACGCATGATACCCCCCTTGTCCCTCAAGTGGGTCAACCTGGTATCTCATCCTCTGCGTTTTCTGTCCATTCACCATGTTAGAGTTCTACCGGACTCAGGACTTGCTGTTTACAGACTGATATTATTCTCTGTTTTTCCACGCAACCATCCTGGTTATTTCACTGGATAGTATTCCTGCTCCATCTTAACCAGAGGGAACAGATTCTCTATATCTTCTCAAGTAGGTTCCACCTTCTTGTTATTAGATGAATCGTTCCTCTTCACATCTCCCATGTGAAGGTTCCTATAGACATATCTCTGTCTGCTTAATTGCAGACATTTATCTTTAGACCTATATATTCATATATGTACATATGTCTATATACATTCTTTAGATACATATGTCTGTCAGCCATGTGTGCATATGTTATGCCCCCTGAATCTCGCCATAAACATATGTATATATATATATATATATATATATATATATATATATACACATATATATATATACATAAATATATGTGTGTATCTGTCGAGATACTTCCTTATAGGTAATTATGTATTTACATACTTATCTTTCTAACTGTCTGTGCTCATTAAGGTTTTTTCCTTCCTGTATGTTCCAGACAGTGGGCTTGCACATGTTCATTCTATTCCACAGTATGTTAGACTATTATGCACACAACCACTGCTGTGGTGCTGACAGCTCTTACCATAACCCTAGGTTCAGGTATCCCTGAAGCTCCATACCCCAATATCTTCCTACCTCTCATCAGTTAGGAAAGACATGGTGGATCTTCAGTAGATCTGAGATTTTCAACTCCTCAGACATCTGTCCTTTCTTGGGCATACGGGGTTTCTCCCATACCCCTTCTTCCCTCAAGAACTAGGCCAGTTGTCCAAATCGGTCAGTCTTCCTCTTTTGCTCCTAACTACGATTAACTTGATAAATTGATAAATTGGAAGACTGGGCATCAAAATGGCAGATGAAATTTAATGTGGACAAGTGCAAGGTTATGCACCTAGGGAAGAACAACCCAAACTATGGTTACACGATGCAAGGTTCCACATTAGGAACCACCACCTAGGAAAAAGATTTAGGCGTCATTGTGGATACCATGTTAAAACCCTCGGCCCAGTGTGCAGCGGCGGCCAAGAGAGCAAATAGAATGCTAGGTATGATAAGGAAAGGAATGGAAAATAAAACAAAAGATATTATAATGCCTCTATATCGTTCCATGGTGAGACCGCACCTTGAATACTTTGTGCAATTCTTGTCGTCGTATCTTAAAAAGGATATAGCGATTTTAGAAAAGGTACAGAGAAGAGCCACCAAAATGGTAAAGGGGATGGAAGGATATTCCTATGAAGAAAGGCTAAAAAGGTTAGGGCTCTTTAACCTGGAAAAGAGACGGCTGAGGGGAGATATGATAGAAGTCTATAAATTAATGAACGGAGTGGAACGGGTAAACGTAGATCGATTGTTTACCTTATCAGAATATAGAAAGACTAGGGGACATGCAATGAAGCTACAGGGTAAACTATTTAAGACTAATAAAAGAAAATATTTTTTCACTCAACGTGTAATCAAACTCTGGAATTTGTTACCGGAGGATGTAGTAAAGGCTGTTAGTGTAGCTGGGTTTAAAAAACGTTTGGACAAGTTCCTGGAGGAAAGGTCCATAAACCATTATTAAGAAGTGACCGAAGATATCAATGCTTGACCCAGTACAAGCATTGTGGAACTTGTGTCTCTTGGGGAAACTGCTAGGCACATATGACCTAGATTGGCCACTGTTGGAAACAGAATACTGGGCTTGATGGACCTTGGTCTGACCCAGTATGGCATATCTTATGTTCTTATGTTCTTATAACTCTGTAGCCAAAAGAGTTTTCAGCTTTTTCCATAAAGCTTCCCACTAAAGACCTACCGTTTTTGTACTACCCCAGTTCAATCCTGGGGTCACCTGTCACTTCCGGTTTTTGACCTTCACCTTCGCTTCAGTGAGGTCACCTTGAAGATTCCTCTACTGGATCCCCAGTAGATTCTGTCAGACTCTCTACTTCCTGCAATCCAGTAGGTGAGGTCCATATTGTGATTGTTCATTTCAATATATTTCATGATGATTATCATACATACAAGGACTCCTTGCCTGTAGTCCTATCTTAGGTCAGCTGTTTCCTACAGCTCCTCTCTTTTCAACTCCTACCCTCCATCCTCAGGATGCCTGGCCATATGAGGTGTAACATGTTTCAATCTCCAACATGCTAGGGCTCCAGGCATCTTAGCTTGGGAGTCCCCATATGTGAAGACTCATTCCTGCTTGTTCCTGAAGATAGCACAGTTACTTACCTGTAACAGGTGATCTCTGGGAACAGCAGGAATAAGTCTTCACAACCCACCCACCTCCCCTAGGAGTTGTATCTCTCTATCTATCTTTCCTCTCTCTCTCTCTCTTTGTCTCAGCTATAAAACTCAACTGAGGAGAGACAGTTGGAAAGGCGGGAAGGCAGCACGCAGGCGCTGAGGGATGCTCCCAAAAGCTTTCTGATTGGACGCTGGGGAGCGTTCCTGCGCAGGCTCCGTCAGTACCGACGTACCCATATGTGAAGACTTATTCCTGCTGTTCCCAGAGATCACCTGTTACAGGTAAGTAACTGTGCTTTATCTGACATTGATCATAGCAACCTTCTGATATATGTGGAACGTGTTTCCATGTTTATGACGGTATTGCTAAGGCATGCAGGTGCTAGTATTGGTAGATGCTGCTCCGCGCAGGGCCCACCAGCCTGACTCTCCAGGAGGCTTTGAATATTGGAGCCTGCGAGTGTGGGTGTTTGTGCCCCTGTTGGCGTGTGCTCTAGGGCAGAGGTTCCCAACTCCAGTCCTGGTGGGCCCAACACGATTCACGTTTTCATGCTGTCCCTAATGAATATGCATGAGATATATTTGCATACAATGGGGGCGGTGCATACAAATGCATCTCAATCATATTTCTTAGGGACAGCATGAAACCTGAATGGTGTTTGGCCCTCCAGGACTGCAGTTGGGAACCTCTGCTCTAGGGACTGCACATATCTATGGTGTATGTGCTCTGTAGGGTAAAATATAGGCGTTTATGGCGAGTTTCTTTTATCTGCAATAAAGGTTCCTTCTTTATTACCACGGGTAAATATAGGGACATGGTCTGCAGGAGCCACAGCTGGGACTTGAACCTGTGACCTTCTACCCTTGAACCCATTGGCTGTGTGTACTGCACCAAACTGTTGCCATAGAGGCAGGTCATTCCCTGGGGATACCATTACTGTTCGTCAGACAGACCTTCTCTTTTGCAGTGCACGGCACCCACCTAAACAGGGCTTGGCCTTGGTCTGCTGTGGGCATATGCCACTGCCCCCTCCACCACCAGCATCCCTCCGCCACCATGCTGACATGCCCTTATGCTGGTGGTGCACAGTCCCAGGCTATCCAGTGTGCCGTAGGCAGCTGCCTATGGTGCGTGAAATGGGGTAGGGGTGCCTGCATAGACATCCATGCTTCCCCCCGGCACCGCCTGCCAACATTATGTGCCCTTTGGGGTACTTGCTGGATAATGTCCATTGTGGCACTGTGGGACACACACTCGTGGACATTTTTGCCCTTAGTCAGTTGCTGTCTTGCTGGTTTTCCGTTTCTACATTCCTATGTGTCACCTAGGCATCTGCCTAGTCCACCCTGTGCCCCAGCTGCCCCACTGCATGTCCTGCCTGCAGCCCTCTGTACCCCATTTGCAGCCTCACCATAGTGCCCTTTCGTACTTGGGCACTATGCTGTTGCTGCACATGTATCACTACTATCACTTTTCTTGGTCTCCCTGCCTTTGCTGTACATTTCTGATTGAAATGGTTTCTCTCTCCTGCAAATGTGCCTCTAACGCGAGGTTTTCACTGGCGTTAATTTTCAGGCCCTGATTTCACAGCGTTAGTGTGCCTGGAGCCTCTCCCTACCCACTCTCTGCCCATTGACCCCTTATCTCCGCCCTCTGGGGAGCTTTACTCCACCCTCTGTGCGCCTTAACGCCACTGGAGATGTTATCATGCGATAAGTGACGTTATCGCGTGGTAATGTTACGTTATTGCGTGATAATGTCGCCACTGCGACGTTAGCGCTGTTTAGTAAACATACCCCTTGGACTTGTTTCGTTGTTGGACTTTTCAACCTTGACTGATAGTTCTTTTGCTTTTGAATTTCCTTATTTATCTGTTTAGTTGACTTGGCTTATATTCTGCTTTTCTACCAGTTATAGCAGTATACTTCTAGGACCCTCTAGTGCCAATATTCCCATATAATTTTCCATTGATTGTTAAACTTGTTCTTGCCTCCTGGAAACGTTGCTCCTCTTAGTGGCATGGCAGCTATTCCCGTGCATTGGGGGCGGTGGCCTTGCTCCTCTACTACATTCTTGCCAGGCCCTGTTGCACCTACTCCTGCTAATCTTGTGCCTTTTAATCGTTACAGGCCTCCCACTCTTCATTGCCCCTCCCCTATATCCACTCTGGCTCTCAATATGGCATTATTGAATTGGCGGTCCCTCCATGAAAAATCTCTATTAGTTTATGATCTCTTGCAAGAATATTCTTTAGACATGTGTTTCCTCACGGAAACCTGACTTAGAGGGTGACAGCCCTCTCTTAGATGTCTACCTCCAGGGTATTCTGTCTACTCAACACCCAGGCTGGGTAGATGTGGGGGGGAGTGGCGCTCCTCTATCACTCTCGTCTTAACATCTCAGAAGTTAGAGCTGCTTCAGTTCATTATTCTGAATCTCTTTTCCTGCGGTTCCATTCGTCCCCAACTCTTTATTTCCTTCTGCTTTACCTTCCCCCTTCCCTTTCCACTGATTTATGGGATATGGCAATGCAGACTATTTCTGAAACCGCCTTAATTTATTCTAATCTTATTATTCTTGGTGACTTCAATGTCCATTTGGATTCTCCCCTCAGGCCCAGAGATCGTGGTTTTCTCAATCTATTGAATGACTTGTCTCCCTCACAGTACGTTCCCTGTGCAGGCCATACATTAGATCTGGTCATTGCCCCATCTTCTTCTGGTCTTACTCTATCCTCCTTTTCAGCCCTTGCAATCCCTTGGTCAGATCATCATTGCATCTTCTTTTCTACTTCTTTCTCACTCACAGCTGCTAATTTTGCTAATCCACAGCTATCCCGTCGTTTGCGTCGTCATATCACTCCAGCAACAGTGCTTGCGTTTCCTCCTGCACAAACCCTGTTTCCTTCTGATTTTGCTTCTAAGTCTCCTAGTGCTCAGGTTTGCATCTGGAATTCTGTGCTTACTGCCTCTCTTGCTATCTTGGCCCCTCTCTGCCCCTTCTCTACTTCAACAAAACATGCTCATTCCACTTGGTATCATCCAGGCTTATTTTTACTGCGCCCTCAGCTTCGTCGAGTTGAGCGGTTGTGGCTTAAGAATCCCTCTTCAGAATCACGTGCTTGTTTTAAACAGGCATATTCCTTCTATCATTCATCTGTCTATTCTGCAAAACGTTCTTATTAGACATCCCTCATTTCTACAGCCTCCAATTCTTCCAGGCAGCTTTATTCCGTCCTTCATACTCTATCAGCTCCTACTACTCAGCCTGTACATCTGACTACATCACTGAATCCTACGCTCCTTGCTGTCTTTTTCCGTGATAAAGTTCTTGATTTGCATTCTACTTTCTTCAACCCACCTTCCCCTTTGCCCCCATCTCCTCCCTTCCTGTCATTTATTCCCCTTACTGACATCTCTTGTTCAACATGCTCTCCCTCTCATCAGACTCAGGACCTTATTTGGTCTTCTTTTCAATCCATTTCAGCAACAGAGCTAGTTAAGTCCCTCTCGAGCTCCAGGAAGACTACGTGTTTGCTAGATCCCATTCCCTCCAGCTGGTTATCTGAATCATCTCTTGGCTTACTGCCTCTTGTTCAAACAATTTTTAATAGTCAAACAGCAGAAGAAGAAGGAATCCGCACAGGCAAATCAAAATGGAAGCGGAAACCAAGAAACAGGCCTACACGCAGGTATGATTATGCAAGCACAGTTTATTGAAGGACCCAACTTTTTTATTTTCAAACAATTTTTAATTCCAGTTTATCTACCGGGATCTTTCCTACTCCATGGAAGTCAGCCATTATTCATCCACTACTTAAGCAATCTTCATTAGATACTTCTGTTCCATCACACTGGTGTCCAGTTTAAAATCTCCCATTTCTAGCAAAATTGCTTGAGAAACTCGTGAGAAACAAACCAGCAAAGCTGCACAAAAATGCACGATGGCATTTTTCAACTGTTGGAAGGAGTTATACAGTACTTGCTACAGGGGTTATGGTGCCCTGAATTGGAAACAGCTACACAGCACTCGATAGAAGGGTTGTGGTACTCGTGCATTTTTGTGCTGCTTTGCTGGTTTGTTCAGCATCAAGATAAGTGATGGACTTTTAAATGTAATTTGATCTTAGACACAACAGGTGACTAAAAGGACTATTGTTGCTTTGGGGAGTGGATTGATTTGCCATTCTCCTCCAACTCTGTCCAACAAAAAATAATTTTCTTTCATGTGGATGGCATGCGCTACTGGAATAGATGGAAGACGGTCTCCATTGTTCAAAAGCACAGCCTTCAGACTCAGTTTCGAAGAGTCTATAAATAGTCTCCAGTTTTGTGGGTCATGAGTGATTTTTAACGCATTCATGAGGCTTTCAATATCATAGAAACATAGAAATGTGACGACAGAAAAAGACCACATGGCCTATCTAGTCTGTCCTTCCATATCAACAACTACAACAGCCCCCTTTTTACCTTTAGAGATCCTCTGTGTTTGTCCCATGCTTTTTTGAATTCAGTTACTGTCCTCATCTCTATCACCTCCACTGGGAGACTATTCCACGGATCCACTACTCTTTCCGTAAAGAAATATTTCCACATCTCACTCCTGAATCTATCTCCCTTCACCCTCATCCCATGTCCCCTCATAGAAGAACTTGCTTTCAATTTCAATATCAGAACAGAATACCAGATTACTTTCCTTTCCGACTGCGTATAGTACACTGCTGACGTCAGATGGCTTCAGCAGCCATCTGGCAGTATAGCATTGCATCAGAAAATGATGCAATCAACTCTGGATAATGTGTGCATGCTGGTATTATGCAATGTGATGCAATATTACATCATTCAAGGCTTATTTGGGATGTTGTTGATGTCCTACTGGATAAATTTACACGGTGAAATATCAAAAATGAACTACATGCAATATCTTCAAAACAAGAGCCAATAAAAATTTTTTAATGTTATATTTGTGTTCAGCTCACCAAGATACTACAGATTAGGGCCTTTTAAAGTCAGTAACAATTTCAATGTTGACCAGTGTCATTATTAACGCCCTCTTCACTTACTATCCTCTTACTGGCATTGGTGATGAGTAGGCTGGACTATTGTAATGTCGTTCTTGCTGGTCTATCCCTTTATCCAGCATTTACAATTACTGCAAAATACAGCAGCCCGCCTCATTACCCATACTAGGCGTTCTGATCATATTACCCCTCTGCTGATTCGTCTTCATTGGTTACCCATCCGTTACAGGATTCAATATAAGTTTTTAATTTTGACACATAAAGCTCTCTTTACCTCAATTCCTCAATATTTACTAAATCTCATATCTATTCACATCCCATGCCGACAACTTCATTTTCTTCATGCAAATTGGTTAGTTCTGCCATCCCCTTCTCAGGCTCATCTAGAGCTAACGCGTCATGCCGCATTTTTCTTCCTCGGTCCTTCACTCTGGAATGCTTTGCCATCCTTGCTTCGCCTTGAAGCTTCCTACTTGAAATTTAAAACACTACTCAAAACACACTTATTTAAACAGGCTTATAACATTCCTGGTTTTTATCCTCATTAGTTTCCTTCCCTCCTGCTTCTTTCCTTCTCTGTTGGCTATCTTTTTGCCTCTTATAGCTTTCCTATCACATAAATGGCGCTCTTTTCATGTTTTCTACGTTACGGTTGTTTTATTGTAAACCGCTCTGATGCCTTGGCCTGGGCAGTATATCAAATGAAAAATAAAGATAAAGATAAAAAGTGATAAGAAGACAGCATTATATTTAACCATATAAAGTGGGAAGAAAGACAAAAATATAAAAAGTATATATAGTAATCAATAGTGAAAAATACATGGTTTGAGCAATCTATATTTTCCATTCTGTACTGAGAGCCTCCCCAGTTAATACTGGTGCCTGGAGACTCTCATGACTCCAAGCCACAGACTTACAGTTAAGTGTGCAGGAGCAATTTGCAGACATCCCATGCCATTGAGACAATCTCTTCAGAGACAAGGGTCAGGAGGCTGATACCATGATGAAACAGCATAATGATGATATCTTGCAAACTCGCTCCAGGCCCACTACTAACCCGGTCTCCTCTTCTAGGAGGTTTAAGAGCAGAGGGCTGAGGAGGACCTACTATTCTCATATAGGTATCTTCCTCCTCAATGCTCATCCCATTCCAAACAGATTCCTTACTTCTATCACAAGCAGCAGAGACCTCAGAAAGCCCAAATGGATCCTCAGACAAAACCAGGGATGTGGTTTTAACTTCCCCTTGAGAACAGAGTTAACCTTCCATTGGCCCCTTGTAACTTCTGACAGCTGAGTTTAAAAAGCAGTCCATTTCAAATAAAAATTACATCTATTTGCACACCTTCCAAATTGCCCCTAGACATCATTTGTTAGTTTCCCAGCACCAGGAGCTCATGCGTCTGGAGCAGGAAGGGCAAGAGTTTTATTCCAGGTACTTCCAGATGCCAAAGAAAACAGAAGGATTCTGTCCTATCATTGATCCAAGGGATCTAAACACGTTTCTTATGTGGGAAAAGTTCAGAATGCTTTCCCACAGCACCCTGTCCTTTTTTCTACAAAAGGTTGACTGCTATCTTCACTGGATTTACAGAATGCCTGTACGCACTACCAGATACATCATAGTCACAGGAAGTATCTCAGATTTGCTGTAGGGAAACATCACTTCCAGTATCACTTGTTGCCCTTTGGTCTTCTTGAGATTTTAGCAGATGCCTTGCCATCATCATAGCATATCTATGCAGATAGGGAGTTCATCTGTTTCTCTACTTGGATGATTGGCTTGTCAGAACCACCACTTGCAAAGGAATACAAGAATCAATGCATATCACCGTCCTATCAATTGGAGTTCAGTGGAGCCCTGCTAGACATAACTCTGGTGAAAGCCTTTCTTCCCAGGACAGGCTCATCTGCTTGGTGCATAGAAGAGTCAGCAGGTAACTGCGAGAACCATGTTAAAGATGTTAGGCCACTTGGCTTTGATTATTCACATCATTCCCATGGCACATCTCTATTTGAGACCATCTCAGTGGACCCCGAGTATGCAGTAGATGAAGTCCACTCACAGACTCAGTGACATCATCTCTATCACCATGCCCATCTGGGAATCTGTTTATTTATTAGTATTTAGCTCATGCCTTTTCAATAGTAGTTCAAGATGAGTTACAATCAGATACTATAGATATTTTCCTTTCCCTCGAGGGCTTACAATCTAAGTTTGTACCTGAGGCAATGGAGGGTTAAGTGACTTGCCCAAGGCCAAAAGCCATGTCAGTGAGATTTGAACCCTGGTCTTTTTGGTCTCAGGCTGTTGCCCTAACTACTAGGTTACTCCTCCACTGTCTCCTGGTAGATGTTTCTCTGCAGTCTGGCCAAGGATTCTCCATTTTAGAAGCCACCTTATCAATAACTACTGACCACAGGTGCATCCAAACTGGGCTGGGGAGCTAATCTCAATGGGTTTTACACTCAATGGGGTTCCTTCAGATCAATTTCCTGGAACTGGGAATGATTTCAATGCTCTAAAGGCTTTCAGAAATCGATTATCCAATCAGATTGTGATGACTGAAACAGATAAGCAGGTTGCCATGTAGTACATCAACAAGTAGAGAGAGACAAGCTCACACCTTCTGTATTGGGAGTCCATCAGGTTGTGGAACTTTTTCATCTCTCATAGGATGACACTCAGAGCCACATACCTGGTAGGGGAGAAAAACACTGAAAGACAGACTGAGTGAAGTCCTTCGACTTCACGAGTGAACTCTAGACAGGGAGATAACATTGGATATCTTTCGAGAAAGTTGTTGTGCACTCTCTCAACAGATCCCTTTGCCATACCCCAGAGCAAACATTTCCCTCAGTTCTGTTCTAGAGTAGGGAAACACAACAAACTAGCCTCATACGTTTTTCTCTGTATCCGCCTATTCCTCTGATAGTAAGAACTCTCCTGAAACTCCAACAAGACAAAGGCATCATGATTCTCCATTTACAAGCAGGGATGAAGTCCTCACATATAGGTGATGGAGCCTCCGCAGGAACACTCCCCAGTTACTATTAGAAGGTTTTGGGAGGTTCCTCCATGCCTGCGCGCCCTCTTCCCATCTGCTATTGCAGCGCCATTTTGAACTAGTCTTTGTTTTTCTGCGGAGCCCAAAAGATGCTTTCCAGCACAACTCTGCTTGCTATTCATTTTTTATCCTCTTAGGGGATTCTGCGCTTTCTTGTTCCTTTACAAATTGCTTGCCATCACAGTTCCTATCATTCCTTCAAGTTTTGCCCTTTATAGTCATTTTTATTTTATTAATATTTTCTATGGCACCTCTGTCCCCTTAGGCACTGGTGCACCAGCTGGGCCCTCCTACTTTAAAATCAAGCCATTTGATTTTGCCATGGCTATCATTGCAGATAATGTGTCCAAAAACCAGCCAGAGGGTTAAAAATGTGTTCCCAGTGCATAAGGACCATATCCGCCACAGATACCCATAATTGGTGCCTTCAGTGCCTGGGATCCAGTTATCAGCCCTCTTCTTTTGTTTGCAGATGACAAAAAGAGATCTGAAAGGTAAAGAGAAGCAGCGCGAATCACATTTTGGCGCTCAGAAGTCCAATCCATCGACATCGACACACTAGTCATCATGGCTTCAAAAGCTGTATTGGACAATGGCAGTGCATCGACATGAAGGAATTCTTGAGCCCACTTGGAGCCGAGAACCCATAGTGCCCCGGAGCATTGTTTATTGATCAATCTCCATCAAAGATGAGGAAGGATTCAGCTTAGTCTTTGCCGATGTTGAAGGGTAATCGCTTCAAGTGAAGACTCTGGTGCATTGGCATCAGAGCCTCTCAAGGCATGGCATCAAGAGCGATGAGGGTCCACAAAAGCATCCCTCGAAAGCTGCCCCATAAGGAGGAGAACTCATCCTTCAGAACATCAGAGGGGCAGTGCCAGCCTACAGAAAGCCAAGACCAAACCACCAATAACCCTGTTTAGATTCCAGGTTCATCAATCAAACTTGCTGAGGTCCTGAAGCCTTTGAAATTGGCAGCCATGGAGAGACAGCTTCTGCAGATTCTCAAGGAACACATCATGGCACTGTTGGATGTGCAGCAGGCGGGGCATCAATGACAGCTGCATCAACATTGGCCTCCATGCAACTGATCCTTGAGATGACGCCTTGCCTGCAGGAGATACACCATCACTGGGGCATTGAATTGCCCTGACACTGGTGCCTGCCCTGCCAATATCACTCTCTCTTTTTGAGATCTGATGCACCCTCAAAAACTAAATAAGCATTGGTGTATCATCACTTTCAAAGGAGCTGCTGATCCCTCCGGGTCTGGAGAGAGATCCAGGCTGAAACGCAAAAGTGCTTTGACTTCCTCTCTCAGTCAGATTCAGAAGACTGGGCTACTGATGTAGAGTCTGAAGACTTGTCAGAGAACAGGTCTCTGGAGTGTCTATTGGACCCTTTTCCACCTCATAAGTGATGCAAGTCCCCTCCTGAGGATATGACCTTCCAGGATTTTGTCAGAGATATGGCTAAGGCCATACTATTTTCTTTGGAGATTGAGGAGACTGAGAAAAGCTGGAGATCTTGCAGTACCCTTTGACCCCTAAGGAAGTGGTGACAGTGCCCATGTACTTCATCCTGTAGAGAATACAGATTGAGTCTTGAAGGACTACCAAAAGCAACTGCTACTGCTGGAAAGAAATCTGTACTTGTAAATATTTCTTTACTTCTGGGAAATTCTCTAAATCTTGGGGAAAAGGGAATTCTTTGGGTTAAAGTTAATTAATCCGTGTATTAGATTCCAGTGTATTTGCTAACTCATTCAGGGCTCAGTAGCCCCAGATAATTTTTTTTTTTGAAAACTCTGTTTATTAAAGTCCACACAGTACAAATCATACAAAACAATATACAAACCAGGAACCTCAACAGATTACACAAATACAGCATTCACAATTTTCCCCCTCCCCCCCACCTCCCCCTCCCCACCAACCCCCACCAATCCCCTAACCCCTGCAGCCTTTCTCTTTGACATCAGACCCCCCTCAGTGAACATACATAATGATTACAACACCCTTCTTGTTCCAAAAGTATCCCACTCCTCCTATCCCTTTCCCCATCCTAACCCAGTTGAAGCACTTCATTCCGGACATGGGGCCTCAATAACTGAATATATGGCTCCCATATCAGCAGGAATACGGCCCAGCATTGAGTACTTCCTCTAGCCCCCCTCCTCTCCATGAGCATCAGCTGGTGAAAGCTGTTACGCCATTCCCAAAAGGTGGGACCAGTCGTTTCCCTCCATCTATGAAGTATCGGTCCCTTACCCACCAGACATGCCTTTCTGACTAAGAGGCGTTCCCATTTCCCTTTCGGGTGGAGTGGTCCAAGCTGATCTAACACCACAAGCGCTGCCGTGCAACAAATCTGTTGCAATATAACTCTACTCATCAAATCACCTATCCTCCTCCAGTACAAGCGAACTACCGGACATCCCCACCACATATGTCCTAAATCTGCCAAGGGACAGGGGCATTTTGGGCATTTACCCATCTCCGTGAGATGGGATCGTAACGCCCGTCTCGGAGAAAAGTGTGCCCGTAGGAGGCATTTAAACTGTATCTCCCGCCAACGGGCTCCCCCCACCAGACCTGCAATTCTACACAAGGTCCGAAAGAGTGAACCCGGAGGCACCAACACATTCAACTCTCGGGCCCACAAAGCCTCCTCCACTCCATAATCAGGCAATCTACTATAGCCATCCAACCTTCTTTTCAGCTGTGCGATTCTGGGCGGTAACTCCTCACTCAATGCAAAAAACTCTAATATCTGTGCCGACCTTTCCACTCGTAGCGCAGTCTGTGGAAGGGAAGACACGTAATGAGCAAGCTGAATGTAAGCATAATAATGCCGACTATTTAACCCATACTCCTTACGCAAAACCTCCCAAGACTTGCACTGCCCCATTTGATCTCCTTATGCCCTGTCTCCTCCATTGTGCAAACGCCAGCGTTTCTGAACCTGGAGTAAACCTATCATTTCCCTGTATTGGTAACCAGCTCGAAACCCCTGGTGGTTCCCCCCAGAGCCTATTCAAATATTGCCACATCCACCGTGCCGGGCAAATAAGTCCACTACTAAGCACTCTACTAGGCAAGAGCCTACCTTCCTGGTGCAGCACTGCCAAAAGGGGGTGCGGAGCCACAAGGGCCTCCTCCAGTGCTCTTGGGGTATACACCTCCGTATTCCCTAACCAGTCTCCAATATGCCGCGCTTGGCATGCCAGGGCATAAGTCTTTAGGTCTGGGATTCCAATCCCCCCATTCCTCCAGCTCCTTCTCAATCTATGCATCGGAATGCGAGCTCTTGCCCCTCTCCAAAGGAAACTCCTAATTTCGCGGTCTATAGCATTTAAGTCACACTTCAATAACCACACTGGGAGAGTCTGCAGCTAGTAAAGCACCCGAGGCAAAATCACCATCCCCAACGCCGCCGCCCTGCCCAACAGGGACAGGGGCAGTGGAGTCCACATCTGGAGTTGTGACCTAATTTTTGCAAGGATTCTTTCCACATTTTTTCTATACAACTCCTGCGGCTCTCTAGTCGAGAGAATCCCCAAATACACAAATGAATCACCTGCCCACTTAAGCGGAAAATTCCCTCCCCAATGTCCTCTTATTGTACCCGCCACATCCATGGCCTCTGACTTATCCATATTAATACGAAGGCCAGCAAAGTTACCATAATAAGAGAATTCCTTTAATAAACTGGGCAATGACGTTCGAGGAGATAGTAGGTGAACCAGTATATCGTCCGCGAACGCTGCCAGTTTAAACTTTTGTCGCCCTATACTTATACCCTGTATTTCATTAGAATCCTCTATTCGTCATATCAGGGAGTCTAGGGACAATACAAAAAGCAATGGTGAGAGCGGGCATCCCTGTCTCGTTCCTCTCTCCAGAGTAAAATCATCTGACAGCACTCCATTACATAACACTCCTGCTGTGGGCCTCGTATATAGAAGCTCTACCATATTGCAAAAATAAGCTCCAAGTCCATACTTTGTCAAAAGAAATCTGATGTAATCCCAATTCACTTGATCAAAGGCTTTTTCTGCATCAAAGCTAATCAAAAGCGACTGTTGTTTCCTTCTCCGTATCCACTCCAGCGAAGCCACAATTTTACGTAGGTAATTTTTAATTTAAACGTAAACCTCGGTCAGTAGCCCCAGAAAGCTTTCAGTTTAAATTTAAATCTCAGTCAGAAGCCCCAGAGAGCTTTAAGCTTAAACTTAAACCTCAGTAAATAGCCCCAGAGAGCTTTTAATTTAAATCAGAGTATAGCTTAGCATAGAAGGAAGAATATGGTAAATATTTTTTCAGTAGAAATAAATAAATTGTTTATAGAGACCTTTACAAAGAGGCCTTCAAGTCAGAGGACAAAATACCTGTAAAACTGTTTTAAATACGTGTTAAATCCAAGTGACAGGTCAAAGGAACAATTTGAAAGGCTCCCTCTATCTAACCAAGGGCTGTGTAAAGCACTCAGGAAATTGTTAGATTACCTTAGAAGCAAAGACATAAACAGGTCAACCAGAGCTCTGTGATTCTCAGTCTTGAAGCACTACCAAAAGGGACTGCTACTGCTGGAAAGAAGTCTGCACTTGTATTTCTTTACTTCTGGGAAATTCTATAAACCTTAGGGAAAAATAAATTATTTGGGTTAAAGTTGATTAATCTATGTATTAGATTCCAGTGCATTTGCTAACTCACTCAGGGCTCAGTAGCTCCAGAAAGCTTTCAGCTTAAATGTAAACCTCAGTCAGTAGCCCGAGAGAGCTTTTAATTTAGATATAAACCTCAGTAAGTAGCCCCAGAGAGATTTTAATTTAAATCAAATTAGAGTATAGCTTAGCATAGAAGAATAAGGTAAATATTTTTTGAGTAGAAAGAAATTGTTTCTAGAGACCTTTACAAAGAGGCCTTCCAGTTATGGTGCAAAAGAACTGTGAAACTGTTTTAAATAGGTGTTAAAGCCAAGTGACAGGTCAAAGGGGCAATTTGAAAGGCTCCCTCTATCAAACCAAGGGCTGTATGAATCACTCAGGAAATTGTTATCTTAGAAGCATAGCTAAGGGCACTGTGTAGCAAGCCAGCTTTTACTAGGTGCTGTTTCCTTCCCTTCCACCCACCCCAGGCATAATCTTAGCTTTATAGGTTCTTAAACCTATTAAAGGGGAAGAGGTGGTCAAATTCACTTCTGGTTCAGCTGGTTATCCCACATGAGGAATAGATGATTAACTTTGAGGTAAACTAAGTCCCTTAAACTTATTAGGTACGGTTGTATCAGTAGAAGTATCCCTAGCAACTTTAAATAAGTAGACAATTGAAATAGCTAAACAAAACCTTAAAATTAAGATGCAGACAGCAGTCCAGCAGTGAGAAGGGGGTTATCCAGTCTTTTGCATTGAGTGTCGAATGTACGATTTTCTCCCAGTTGGTGAGGGGTCTTCCATGTGCACTTGATGCAAAGAGCTCTTTGCCCTCAGGGAACAAGTCTGATCTCTGGAGGCTAGAGCAGCAGACTTGGAGGACATAATGAAGACAGAAAGGTATATAGATGACACCCACATGGACATAGTACTTAAGTCCCACCTCCAGTCTGGCAGCCTCTCGGTTACCATGGAGGAGAGAGATTGTGTGAAAAGAAAGCATCATCTTAGTGTGGCAGGAAATGATCCTGTAGCTAGGAGCTGTCTTCAAGGTGATGTAAAACCCTCTCACACCAAGGAGGTTTCTCCAGGGTCATATGCCTATGAGGGAAGGGTTAGGATGGCCATTAAATTTGGTGATTTGATCATTAGACATGTGGATAACTCGGTGGCTGATAGACGTGAGGATCGCTTGTTAACATGCCTGCCTGGTGCGAAGGTAGCAGACCACCACGCACCTAGACAAGGTTTTAAATAGTGCTGAAGAGGAGACTGCTATCTTGATACATGTCGGTACCAATGACATAGGAAAGTGTGGGAGGAAGGTTCTGGAGGCCAAATTTAAACTTTTTGGTAAGAAGTTGAAATCCAGAACTTCCAGAGTGGCATTCTCCGAAATGCTTCCTGTTCCACGCGCAGAACCCAAAAGGCAGGCAGAGCTCCAGAGTCCCAATACGTAGATGAGACGATGGTGCAAAGAAAAGGGATTTAGATTTGTTAGGAACTGGGCAACATCTGGAGAAAGGAGGAGATTTTCCAAAGGGAAGGGCTCTACCTTACCCGGGATAGTAGCAGGCTGCTAGCATTAACTTTTAAAAAGGAGATAGAACAGTTTTTAAACTAGATAATAGGGGAAAGCTGACAGTTGCCCTTGAGCACATGGTTCAGAAGGATGTATCCTTGAAGAATACTAGCAAAAGAAGGAAGTTAAGGCATTCCGATAAAGAGGTTCCAATAAAAATAAAAGTAAACCAGATGCCCTTAAGTACAGAGCTGAAAGATTCCACCTTGCCCCATCAACCGATAACCAGATTAATATGAATAAAATACAACCTCTAAAATGCCTGTATGCAAAATCTAGACATCTAAAATATAGGATGGGAGAGCTAGAATGTTGTTGTTAAATGCCGTCAAGTCGGTGTTGACCTGTGGCGACCCTCTGGATAGTTTCCTAAACTGTGTTCAGTTTTCAGTCAGGCATCTTATTGTTGACAGAGTGGCACCCATAGCTCCTGTTATTGTATCGATCTATCTCATTGCTGGCCTTCCTCTTTTGCGTTGACCTTCTACCTTGCCAAGCATGATGTCTTTCTCTAATGATCTCTCTCTCTTTGTATGATATGTCCAAAGTATGAAAGTCGAAGTCTTGCCATCTGAGCTTCTAAAGAAAGCTTAGGTTTGATCTCCTCTAGTACTGACTGGTTTGTTCTTTGAGTAGTCCATGGAATACACAGTATTCTTTGCCAGCATCATAATTCAAAGGCATCAATTTTCTTCCTATCTTTTTTCACTGTCTAACTTTTGCATCCATATGACATCATTGAAAATACCATGGCTTGAATGAGTCAAATCTTTGTATGGAGAGAAACATCTCTGCTCTTGAGAAGCTTGTCTAGGTCCTTCATAGCCATTCTACCAAGACCAATGCGTCGTCTGAATTCTTGACTGCTTGTTTCTTTATTGAGCTATAATATATAGCACTAAATGAAAGATTAGATATTATTGCATCTCAGAGATCTGGTGGAAGGAAGACAATCAATGAGACACTGATACCTGGGTACAAACTATATCGCAATGATAGGGTAGATAAAATTGGTGGAGGGGCTATGCTCTATGTTAGAGAGGGCATTGAGTCACACAGGATTAAAATTTTGCAGGAAAAAAAATACAATGTAGAATCTCTATGGATAAAAATCCCATGTAAAAAGGGAAAGGCGTATGCAGTGGGAATGTACTACCGATCGCCTGGCCAGAATGAACAGATGGATGATGAAATGCTGAGAGAAATCAGGGAAGCTAACAAAAGTTACAACACAGTAATAATGTGTGATTTCAATTACCTTGGTATCGACTATATCAATGTCACTACAGGACATGCTTGGGAGATAAAGTTTCTAGATGAAATAAATGACTGCTTCTTGGAGCACCTGGTTTATGAACTGACAAGAGGGGAAGCTATTCTGGACCTGGTCCTTAGTGGAACACAGAATCTGGAGCAAGAGATAATGGTGTTGGGGCCACTTGGCAACAGTGATCATAGCATGATTGTGTTTAATTTAATAAATGGAAGAAGGATGGCAAGGAAATCCACAGTACTACCTTTTAACATTCAAAAGGGAGACTATGATAAAATGAGGAAAATGGTTAAGAAAAAACTAATAGGAGCAGCTGCAAAGATTAAAGATTTACATAAAGCATGGGCATTGTTTAAAAATACTATCTTGGAAGCCCAGACCAAGCTTTAAGAAAAATGGAAGGAAGGCCCAAAAACTGCCAGCATGGTTTAAAGGCGAGGTCAGAGATGCTGTTGTTGCCAAAAAAAGCCAGGTGAGTCTCTGGGCACCAGTACCCAAGGCAGGAGCTCTCAATGTCGTTTCAAAGATGTCATAGGTCGCCCATACTGCAAATATCAAGCAATTCTTGCCATGAGCCAAGAGGGAACGATATCTTTCAGGAAATGGAAAAAGAAGCCAAATGACAAAAATGGTAAATAACATAACTGACAAGTTAGATGCAAGGCATTGATAAGGCAGGCAAAGAGCGAATTTGAAAAAAAGCTTGCCTTGGAAGCAAACATGCATAAAAAAATGTTTTCAAGTACATTCGTAGCAAAAAACCTGTGAGAGAGTCAGTAGGACCATAGATTGATAGAGGGGTAAAAGGTGTCCTAAGGGAGGACAAGGCCATAGCGGAGAGATTGAATGAATTCTTTGCTTCAATCTTTACTGAAGATTAGTTACCCATGCCTGAAACGATATTTAAAAGTGATATGTCAGAAGAACTGAAAGAAATATAGATAAACCAGGAAGATGTACTACAAGTATTTGATAAACCGAAGAGTAGTAAATCACCTGGACCAGATGGTATACATCCAAAAAGTTGAAAGTGGTAAAAGATGAGATTGAAGACCTGATCTGTTAACTATCATTACAATCATTAGTACCTGAAAACTGGAGAATGGCCAATATAGCGCCAATTTTTAAAAAGGGTTCCAGGGGGTATCTGGGAAACTGCAGACTGGTGAGCCTGACATCAGTACCAGGCAAAATGGTAGAAACCATTATAAAGAATAAAATTACTGAACATTTAGATAGCCATGGTTTAATGGGAGAAAGCCAACACTGATTTAGCCAAGGAAAGTCTTGTCTTATTAATCTGTTATATTTTTTTGAAGGTGTGAATAAACAGATGATGTAAACAGGTGTAAATAGAACAAGACGATCCGGTAGATATAGTTTACCTGGATTTTCAGGAAGCCTTTGACAAGGTCCTTCATGAGACACTCTTGGCCAAATAAAAAAGTTATGGGATTGGTGGCAGTGTAATATTGTGGATCAGGATTTGGTTAAAAGACAGAAAGCAGAGAGTAAGGCTAAATGGTCAATTTTCTGATTGGAGAAAGGTGAGTGGTGGAGTACCCCAGGTATCTGTGCTGAGCCCGCTGCTTTTTAACATCTTCATAAATGACCTGGTAATGAGAATAATGAGTGACGCAGTCAAATTTGTAGATGACACAAAATTGCAAGAGGATCTTGAGAAATGGATGTTCAAATGGCAGATGAAATTTAATGTGGACAAGTGCAAAGTTATGCACCTAGGAAAGAACAACCCAAACTATGGCTACACGTTGCAAGGTTCCACATTAAGAAACACCACCCAGGAAAAAGATTTAGGTGTCATCGTGGATAATATGCTGAAACCCTCTGTCTAGAGTGAAGTGGCAGCCAAGAAAGCAAATAGAATGCTAGGAATCATAAGGAAAGGAATGGAGAATAAAACCAAGGATATTATAATGCCTCTATATTGTTCCATGGTATGACCGCACCTTGAATATTGTGTGCAATTCTGCTTGCCATATCTTAAAAAGGACCATCAAAATGGTAAAGGGGATGGACAGATACTGCTATGAGGAAAGGCTTAAAAGGTTAGGGCTCTTCAACTTGGAAAAGAGATGGCTGAGAGGAGATATGATAAAGGTCTATAAATTAATGAATGAAATGGAATGGGTAAATATAGATCAGTTGTTTACACCATCAAAAATTAGAAAGACTAGAGGACACGCAATAAACTACAATGTAATGTATTGAAGACTAAAAAGAGAAAAATAATTTTTCACTCAACGCATTATCAAACTCTGGAGTTCCTTACCAGATGATATAGTAAAAGCTGTTAGTGTAGCTGAGTTTAAAAAAGGTTTGGACAAGTTGCTGGAGGGAAGGTCCATAATTCATTATTAAAGAGGACCCTGGAAATCCACTGCTTGCCCCGGGACAAGCATTGTGGAAACTGTGTGCCTTTTGGGAACTTGCCAGGTATTTGTGACCTGGATTGGCCACTGTTGGAAACAGGATATTGACCTTGATGGAACTTGGTCTGACCCAGTATGGCATTTCTTATGTTCTTATGAGAATGTGGGAGAATCCCTCACTTTACCTCCAAATCAGTAGAAGGCTTGACTCCATGTAGAGATTTCAGAAGACTCCTGTATTGAAGAAGCCTTAGTTTCCTCGGTGGTCAGATCCATGCAGAAGTGGCCAAGAGTTCCAAGACGTATTCCTCGGTGCCCCCATGGAGGGAGGATTGGGCATTTAGGGAGAAGATACTTTAAGAGTTCCATGCTCATAGCCTGCATGGTCTCTTACCAGCTCTACATGGGTATGTTTATGAAGAACATCATGTGTGTCCTCACTGATCTATCTGTTTCTCCCTCCAAATAAATTGGAACAGTATTGTTCCCTCTTGGCTTATGGCAAGGATTGCTTGATGTTCATGGTACGGGCAACCTATGACATCTTTGAAATGGCATCGAGAGCTCCTGCCTTGGGTATTGGTGCCCAGAGACTCACCTGGCTCTGATTCTGAGACCTGGAACAATTAGTGCAGGACAAGCTTGCTGATGTAACTTGCCGTAGAGAGAATCTCTTCAGAAAACAGGTCAGAGAGAAGGCTGGCTTCATAGAAAAGCAGCATGTTAACCCCTCATAATCTCTCAAGGCACACGTCCAAGCTGGCCTATCACAGGAGGTATCAAGGTGGGAGCCAGAAGAAGACGTATTGCTCTTGTAGGTGTTGGTATTTTCCTGGATCCCAAATCTCCCAACCCCAACAGGCTCCTCGCCTTCAACCATGACAAGAGATGCCTCAAAAAGCCCAGCCAGGGGCAGGATTTTTGACTAGTTGCTTCAGAGCATAGCCAATCTTCCAGTAACCACAGTAGATGACCCTCCGGTCAGGAGAAGGCTCACTTTTTTTGCCCAAAGATGGCCCCTTTATAACCTTGGACATAAGGGTTCTACAGATTGTTCAAAGTCATTATAGATTACATCTATTCGATCTACCTCAAAATTGCTCCCCGAGAGTGCATTGCATCGACCCTCTGTATCAGGAAGTGCTTCAGAGAGAAATCACCGCCCTCTTGAGAGGTCTCACAATTGAGCTCATGCCACCAGAGCAAAGAGGGCAAGGATTTTATTCCAAGTACTTCCTGATGCCCAAGAAGGGAGGGGGATAGCATCCTTTTGAACTTGGTTAGAGAAACGTTCAGAATGATTTCTCTGGGCACCTTGCGTCCTTACCTCCAAAAACGTAGATTGGCTATGCTCTCTGGATCTAAGGGGTGCATATACACACACATACAGATGCATCCCGCTCAGAGGAAGTATCTCCAATTCATTCTGGGGGGACAGCACTTCTAATCAAGTTACGATGTTTTACATCAACAAGCAAGAAGGAACTGGCTCATACCTTCTGTGGTGGGAAGCAGTCAGGTTGTGGAACTTCACCATCGCACATGGCAATCAAAATACTCTGACAGCCTGAGTCAGGTCTTCAAACCACACGAATGGACACTGGACAGGGAAATGGCTGTCGGTACCTTTGAGGAATGGGGAAACCCCTCAATAGATCTTTCACCACTCTGCAGAATGCCCAGGTGGACCAGTTCCATTCCAGGGTAAGATTACACAGCAGGCTAGCCTTGGATGCTTTCTTCCTCCGTTGGGGGGAAGGTCTTCTGTGCGCATATCCTTCAATACCTCTCATTGCAAAAACTCTCCTGAAGCCAGACAGAGGCACGATGATTCTCATCACCCCCTTCTGGCCCAGGCAGCCTTGGTTTCCTCTTCTCCTACAGCTTTCCAGTCAGGAGCTGCTCCAGCTGGGCCATGTGCTGAATCTGGTTTCGCAGGAAGATGGGATGATATTGCTCCCCATCATCCAGTCCTTGGCCCTCACAGCATGGATTTTGAAAGACTAGAGTTGTCAGAGTTAAACTTGCTGGCCGGTGGAGCCAATGTCCTTTTGGCCTCCAGGAGGGCCTCAACAAGAAAGTCTTATTCCTGTGAATGGAGGAGGTTTGCTGTCTGGTGTGAGGGCTGGGCCCTAAATCCTTTTGTCTCTCTCACACAAAAACTGCTTGAGTATCTTCTACATCTCTCCAAGTGTGGACTTAAGTCCAATTCCGTCAGGGTCCACCTCAGTGCAATTGAAGCTTATCATCGAGGTGTGGAAGATGAAATCAGACATTACCTTCTAATTTTCTTTCTTGTAGTTCCTCCAGTCCAGTCCAGTCCAGACAAGTGGGTTATGCTCACCAACCAGCAGTTGGAGATTGAGAAACTACTCTCTCAGTTCAGTACAAATAGCTTGTGCCCCTGAACTGAGACAGTATTTCACACTCACCAGAAGAACTGAGCCCAAATTCTCAATCTTTGCCCAGCACCAGCCCCTCCTAAAAGGGAACCCCTACTTGAAGGACATGCCTGCCATGTGGAAGCCTTGCCCTTCCAATGGTGCACTCTGAACAGACTGAGGATCATAACAAGTAGCAGACCCTTGCTGCCACCATCTTGACAATAAAATTGAGCTTGTTTTCTCTTTTTTTTTTTTGGGGGGGGGGGTGTTGTTTTTTGGATAAATAGGCAAATATCCTCATGAAAAACACACACCTATTGACACCCGTGGGAAGCAAAAAACTGGACCTGACACAAACGCGTGCTCACTGCAGCTGGGAACTCTCGAGCAACACGTAGTGCTTCAGACAAGACTGAATCATCAGGGTGGGTCCTGGACTGGACTGGACTGGAGGGACTACAGGAAAGAAAATTAGCAGGTAAGGTCTAGTTTCACCTTCCAGGGTGTCCCTCCAGTCCAGTCCAGATAAGTGGGACGTAGCAGAGCAGTACTAACATTGGGAGGGAATCGAAAGATTGGCTCGCTACACCATTGCCCCATACCGGGCATCCATGCCATGGTCTGACCATTACTTAATTCTATTCAATACTATATTTAATACCAACATACACAGACCTCATAACTGTGAACAGTTCCATCACTACTTCAAAAAATTTGATAAGGAAGCATTCCTGAAAGACGCCATTCCAGCACTGAATAAAGATAGCGATAACCTGGAATCACTTTTGAATAACTGGAATAACACTCTATTCTCCAGAACCAAGCAGGAAGTCAGTCCTCACATATGGGTGACATCGACGTCGATGGAGCCCTTGCGGAGCATTTCCCCAGCTTTCCATGAAAGCCTTTGGGAAGGCAGGCACGCATGCGCGGTTCCCTTCCCGCCTAAAGGTGCCATCTTGCTCATTCTCTCTTTTTCCGTGAAGCCCGTCGGACGTGTGTCCTAGTCCTCCCGGAAAATAGTTGGATTTTTTCGCGATTCCTTCACTATTTTTTCTACGGTTCGACGCCAGTTCCCCTCCCGCCGGGTTCGGTACACCGGTATCGAGCCCGATCTTCTTTTTTTGGATTTTGCCCTTCGTGGCTGGCGTTCGCGCCCTTTTTTTCTTTTTCCCTGGAAGGCCGGTCCTTTGACCTCGCGGGGACTCTTTTTTCCCCGATGGCTTCCAGTGCTTTCAAAAAGTGTGATCGGTGCAAGAAACTAATGTCTCTCACCGACACACACGACTGCTGCTTGCCTGGGTCCTCACCACGATCCTAAGATCTGTGGACCATGTGGAAAAATGTCTTCCAAGGCGCTTCGAAGTCGTCAGCACCAAAAGGAAAGGCTTTTCTCCGACTTGGCCTCTGGCCGGGCCCGGACCTTGTCTGACGCCTCGACATCTCGGGAATCAGATCCCAAGCACCGACGGGGCTCCTCGGACAGGGGGTCCCCCGACCGGGAACGAAAGAGGAGTCCCCCGACACCTTCAGGACCGGTGCGTCCCGTCAGACTCACTGCAGTCTGAGCCCCGGAGTAGATCCCCTCCGGAGGATACCCGGTTCTCGGAGTTCGTCCGGGATATGGCCACTGCGTTGGCTATCCCTGTGGACCCCGAGGAGGAGCCTCGAGCCGAAGAGCTCGAGGTCCTACAGTATGACTCTCCTCCGAAGGAGGCCTTTACTGTTCCAGTTCCTCCGATGCTGAAATGGCTCCTCTTACGGATGTGGGAGGCACCGGCCTCGGCGCCAGTTCTAAGCAAGCGAGTCGATTCTATCTATCGACTCCGGAAGAGCCCTGGCTTTCAGAAGGCACAGCTACCACACCATTCCATGGTGGTGGAATCGACCATGCATCGCCTGAAAAGTCAAAAGATGCACTCTGCGGTGCCCCCTGGCAGGGAGGCCCGGAACCTGGATGGTTTTGGTAGAAAGTGCTTCCAGGGCTCGATGCTTGCTTGCCGTGTCCAGTCTTACCAGCTGTACATGGGCATGTACTTGCGGGACCTGGCCAAGGAGCTGGCCGGGTTCTCTGCTGGTCTCTCCGGGGAACCCTTGCAGAGGTTCAAGTCCTTGGGGATACGGGAATTTTATTTATTTATTTAGTTTACACTTATATACCGCTACTTCCAGCGATCAGCAGCGGTTTGATTACAAATTTTGGGAAATGTCAAATCAGGACAGAAGAATTGGGATCATATATACAGAGATTTGAGGTTAGACACTTAAAGTTTTAGGTTTATATATTTACAGTTCTACAATAATTACATTTACACAGGTTGGCTTCGTGATTCAACCTTTTTTTTTTTATGACTGGTTATAGTGACATTTGAAAAGATGGGTTTTTATTTTCTTTCTGAAGTCATTTATGTCTTTTATAGCTCGCAGCTCGTGTGGTAGCTGATTCCAGGTTACGGGCTAAGAATGAGAACGCTTTGTTGCTAGTACTGGCTTTTACTGATCTGATGTTATTAGGCACTTGTAGAGTGTTAGCGTTGATAGTTTTCCTGTCTCTGTAGGTTGGTTGCTTGCTGACCAGGGTTGATAGGAATGAGGGTGCTATGTCATGTATGAGCTTGAATATGGTTACCAAAGTTTTATATTGTATCCTGGCCGCAACTGGTAGCCAATGTAGCTCCCTCAGTACAGGTGTGATGTGTTGAGTGATGCTTGTTCGTGTGATGACCCTTGCCGCCACATTTTGGGCCAATTGCAAAATATTTAGCGTTTTCTTTGGGAGACCCTGTAGTATGGCGTTACAGTAGTCTAGATGCGGCATAATGAGTGCTTGTGCCACCGTCCGAAAATCACAGGGTTCAATTAAGTTCCTCAGTGGCTGTAGGACTCTGAGCTTGTGGAAGATGGCTTTGTTGGTTTTTCGCAGGTGTTTTTCCATTTGCAGTTTGCTGTCAAGTGTGACACCCAGGTATTTTATCTCGTTTTTTGTGTTGTATGTGTTGTTGCAGAGGGTGACCGTCGGAGGGGGTTCAAAGTTCGGTTTACTTGACATATACATTACTTCGGTTTTCTTATGGTTAATTGCCATGTTGTTTTGCTGGAGCCATGCTAACATCTCGTACAGACAGGATTCAAGCTGGGTGTACTTTGGGTCATTTGCGTCCAATTGCGTATATAGCATAATATCATCTGCATAGATATGGTAGTTGATGTTATGGTTTTTGAATATGTCACAGAGGGGCTGCATGTAGATGTTGAAAAGTAGTGCCGATAGGGCTGATCCCTGGGGTATGCCTTGCGTTTGAGTGAAACCTTCTGCTTTTTCTCCATTGAATTGTACCTGTGGGCTTCGGTTTGTTATATAAGAGGAGAACCATTTTAGGGTGGTTCCCAAAATTCCTATCGATTCCAGTTTTCTTAGTAGGATACCAAGTTTATGTCCCGCGCTGCCTACGATGGCTCCAAGTTTATGTCCCGCGCTGCCTACGATGGCTTTGAGGCTTCGGCCCGTGTTGCGGCAGCCAGCATCGCGGCTCGACACCAGGCATGGCTGCAGTCATCGGACCTCGAGCCATGGGTTCAGGACAAGTTGGTCGATGTCCCTTGCCGAGGTGAGAACCTTTTTGGCAAGCCCATGACCGAGAAGGCCGCACAGCTCGAAACCAAGCACCTCACGAGGACACGGCTGTCTAGAAAGACTTCTGCCCCTTCTCACAAAAAGAAGGGCTCGGGTAAAAAGCCCTTTTACCCGAGGAAGGGCACTGCCTACAAACAGTACCCACAGTACCAGGCCTCCCAAGCTCCCCCTCAGGGTCAGCAGGCCAAGGGGCAGGGTAATGGGCCCCATAGGCAGAGGACTCCCAAGCCTCCGGCCCCTGCTCCCACTCAGCAGGGTGGGGGTTTTTGACTCCTTAGGCATAGCCTCTCCGTCCCTGCTCTCCCAACCCTGCACAGGAGGTTGACTTGCCCTGTTTGCCCACTCATCACTGGAGACAGTTGGGTGCTAAGCATCATCCACAAGGGATATATGCTACACTTCCAACAGCTGCCTCCTCCATACTTTCCAGGGGAGCCTCCAAGGCCTCCCCTGCACACAGATCTTCTCCTTCAGGAGCTCCAAGGTCTGTTGCGGGACAAGGCAGTGGAGCCTGTGCCTCCCCACCTCCAAGGTCAAGGGTTCTACTCCAGGTACTTTCTTGTACCCAAAGGAACCGGTGGCCTCTGGCCTATTCTAGACCTCAGAAATCTCAACAAATTCCTAGAGAAGGAAAAGTTCAAGATGCTTACTCTTGGAACACTTTTGCCCTACCTCCAGCAGGGAGATTGGCTATGCTCCTTAAATCTAAAGGATGCGTACACTCACATTCTCATTCATCCAGACCACAGAAAATACCTCAGGTTCATTGTGGGAGGAAACCATTATCAGTACAGGGTACTGCCTTTTGGCCTCACCTCCGCTCTCAGGGTCTTTACCAAATGCCTGGCAGTGGTGGCGGCCTACCTGAGAAATCAGGGAATTTTTGTCTTCCCCTATCTGGACGACTGGCTCATCAGGGGTCAGACGTGCCAGGAGGCCAGACAAGCCACCCTCCGAACTATTGCTCTTCTTCAAAACCTGGGGTTTGTCATAAACTTCGCAAAGTCCACTTTGCTCCCCTCCTAGAACTAGGAGTTCATTGGGGCAAGGATAGACTCTCTGCTGGCAAAGGCGTTCTTGCCAGAAGACAGAGCCCAAAGACTGATCCACTTGGCAACCCAGTTTCTCAGCAGGTCACTGGTCTCTGCCAGACTCTGCCTGAGGCTTCTTGGCCACATGGCTTCGACAGTACATGTGACCCCCAATGCCAGGCTCCATATGAGGCCTGCACAGTGGTGCCTTCAAACTCAGTGGTCACAGGCCACAGGCAGCCTCAGAGACAGAATAAAGGTGTCCAGACAATTTCTGAACTCCCTCTGCTGGTGGCTGCACCCACCCAATCTACTGCAAGGGTGCCTTTTCAGATGTCTGGGTTCACAGTGGTGTTGACCACGGATGCCTCCCTGCAGGGCTGGGGGGTTCATTTCTAGGCAAGTGCACCCAGGGCCTGTGGTCTCCCTGGGAGGCCGCACAGCAGATCAATCTACTGGAGCTCAGGGCTATTCGGTTAGCCCTCAAGACTTTCTCTCCAACACTGGCTCATCCGTCTGTCCTAGTTCAAACGGACAACCAAGTAGCCATGTTTTATGTGAACAAGCAGGGCGGAACTGGGTCCAGGCTCTTTTGTCAGGAGGCACAGGACCTTTGCTTGTTTGCTCTCAGGCACAACATGCTCCTCAAGGCAGTGTATCTACCTGGCCAGGACAACTACCTGGCAGACAGGTTGAGCAGGATTCTGCAGCCCCACGAATGGCAGCTCCACCCACTTCCTGTTTGGTTGCAGCAGGGAGTGGCTCAGTTGAGCAGAGCTCCTGCTAGGGAAAGGTTCCTGTCTTCTCTGCTCCTGCCTGGATGTCGGGACCTGGGCCGCCTCCGGCGGGAGAGGCCCAGGCCCAGAGGCCTGCCAAGCCTGGTGGGTCTCCTCCTTCTTCGGACCTGGATGGAGGGACCAGGGAACAGCTGGCGCCCCGGGTGGGGGAACCCCCAGGTAGGACTGTGCCTGACCAGACAGGAGGGACCCACAGGTCTGGAGGTTTGGGCCCGCTTCCCCAGGAAGGAGGCTCCTGTCTCCTCCCCAGGCAGGGTGTGGAGGCTGGGTGGCAGCAGGGAGAGGCCCTAGGGAGACCCTGGCAGACCATGCAGAATAGGGCTGGGGGAGGCAGGTTCCCCCCTTCTCCTTGGGTCCTGGAGGAGGCCTCTACCTCCTCCAGTGAGGATGAGGAGGGAGGGTCGGGCCTGCCGTCCTTCCAGCAACCAGCCCAGGCCCCAGACGAGATCGTGGCGGCAGTAAGGCGGCTTCAGGGTCTCCAGGAGGAGGCGGCCCGGCTGCAAGCCCAGCTCTCCCACCTGGAGAGCCTGAAGGCCACCATTCCAGGTGAGGAATGGGTGGCCTATAATAACTATCGGAGGAGGGTGAAGCGGGCCTTGAAGGGTACAAACCAGGATATTGCTTATCTGAAGCAATACGGTTGTGGGTCCCTCACAGAGATTTATGGAAATTATGACAAATGGGATCGCAGTATAGGTACGGTCCGGGGGGGGCCCCCGGGGGTGAGACGACAGGTGGCTGTACAAGGTGGCTACTTTTCCCCCTTATCCCTCCCGGGTGCAGTTACAGAACGTAGATCATCCTTGTTACACATGACAGAGTCTAGAATGCCTTACCTGTCGGCTGTCGCTGGGAAAGAGGAGGCTGCCATGACTGCTGGGCTGGCTCGCTTCACACCAGTGACTCCCTTGCAACCTGAAGCCCCCGGGGAGGTGGGGAACACGGTACGGAAAATGACCTACAGAGATCCGCGGGGCTTGAAGATGGCTGCAACACCAGGGCATCAAGTAGCAGAGAGGGAAGCTGACAGGAGAGCTGAGCAGTTGTTGTCTGGGGAATCGTCGGCGTTTCCTGAGCCAGTCTCCGGTCACCGAGGATTCCAAAATGGCCGCCGGAGCTTCAATGACGCCGTCCCTACAGCTGACCGGAGTTCCCTGCAGGAGGTGGAGCAGGCATTTCCCGATCGTCCCTTGCTGTCCCCGACGGTTTCGTGGGATGCGGGATGCAGCAAAGATGGCCGCCGGGGATTCCCCGATGCTGTTTGCCGTCCCCCTGCACAGGATACCGAGACACCGGAGCTGTTTGTAGGATTACCCCCATCCAGTCTTCAGAGGAAAGATGGCCGCCGCAATGCCGATGATGTCACTTCCGGGTCTCCCCGGAAGTGTGCTGACAGGGGTATTCTACATCTTGCTCTCCCGGAAGAACACCAGAGACGATCCGGCAAAGAACTGCGTCCTCCCTGTGGCTCCTTTGGGCAAGGAAGTTCTGCAGCACCAAATCAGCCACAGGATGGGTCTGATGAACGTCGGGGAGTAGTAGCTGCTGCACTTAACCCTTGGATGTCTGCCGGTTTCTCTGAGGGGGAAGTTTTACAGCCTGTAGCTCTCAGGGAGCTGCCTGGAGGTCCTGTTGCTTCTTCCCTCAGGAATCTTCAGGGGATGGAGGGGGACCGGTCCCAGCCTTCTGGGGTGGCTGTCCGGCGTCGGGGGGGCTCCGGAGGGAGGAAGGAGCAGGGTAAGGGCTGCTATTCTTTTTCGGCAGCCCCGGGGGGGGGTTGGGGGAAGCTGGGTCAGCTGTCCTTGCGGTCTGAGGCAGCGGAGAAGGATGCGCAGCTGCCTGTTGCGGTGACCAGGGGAGGCCTGGCTCGCAGGGGGGTGTCCTCCCTCCCTGCTGGAGCCCTGGCTGCCGGCCGGACATCTTTGGATCCCTGTGCCACGGCTGGCACCGACGACCAGGTAGGACCTGAGGGGGACATGGGGCAGGGGGGTGGAGGGGTGGGGGATAAAGTTTTGGGTAAGGGATCTGCCCTGTTGTCTCGGGCGGGTCCTGCTTTGTCGTCGGTGGCTCTATCGGGGATGGTGGTAGGTGGGCTAGGGGAAGCATTGGTGGAGGAGAAGGGGGAGCGGATGACTGGTAATGTGGTTGGGATGGAGGTGGTCGCCCCGGATCCCGGGGATGGAGGGGAGCGGGGTTCGTCCCTGGTAGTGGTGGCCGAAACCCAGGAGCCTTGTGCTGGGTCGGAGGAGCGGGATGGAGGTTTGAAGGGGCTTTCCGGTTCCCTGGGTATTACCGAGAACCAATTTCGTGCCGCTTTAAAGTTGGCTTTGGAGACCCCGACGGGCCCTCCTGGGGCCTTTGCTGCCTTTCAACATCCGGTGGTGGCGACGGGGGATGATCCAGGGGTTCTCGGTGGCACCCAGGGATCCGGAAGGGAGAGCATCCCGGACTCTGTTTTCGCGGAGCTGACCCTGCCCAGTCCTCAGGTTGCTCCAAGGGAGGAGGTCACGACTCCTGTGGTTCGGCAAGAGGTTCCCCTGCAGGGGGAAGGAGGAGGAAAACAGCAAGACGGGCAGGAGCTGGAGGCTGGGGGGTCGGCTCCCCCCCTCCGTACCTTTGCAGAGGCTCTGAAGGGGTCGGGCACCACTCCAGGGACGTCGGGTGAGGGTGGGGGGAGGGGAGGTATGCAGGGGAATGGTCCCGTAGGAGGGGAGGGAGGAGGGGGAGGGGGAGGGTTTCAAAGGGGAGTAGGGGGTGAGGTCCGACGGCGCAACGTGGCGCAGATCCGATGGGCTGGGGAGGGGTCCCCTCCAGCCAGGGAACAGGTCTTGAGGATGGTCCTTGGGCTGGGGTTTCTCCCGGGAGATCTCTATGCCTTTATCCACATGAACAACACCATTGAATATGATGTTAGTTTCATGTTGCGACGGGGGCTGGAGATTTTCTGGGACCGATACCAGCAGCAGAGGGGGCAGGGAGGGTGGGCTGACTTTCGTGTTGTGCCTATCTCTCGCCAGGGGACGGTACCTGTGACCATCCTCTCCAGGAATGAGTCGCTCCCAGGGCAGGACATCCAGTTTTGGTTGTCACGCCATGCGGTGCTTCTCGCACCCCTGGTTAAGGGCGCTGGGCCCCTAGGGGTGTGGGACGGGTCGTGGAAGGGCAGGATCCGTTTGCGTGAGGTGGGAAACGTGGTGCAGCACGTGCCCTCGGCCGGTTTCCTCGGTCGGGATCGCATCTTGTGCTATTACCCCGGGCAACCTCGCGAGTGTCACCGCTGTGGCTCATTCCGCCATTTGAGCATGAACTGTCCTGAGCAGGTCTGCACCCGTTGTGGTGGACGGGGTCACGCTTCGGCCGGGTGTCTGCTAATTCGGTGTAACCTTTGCGGGGAGTTGGGCCACCCCTTTGCCCGCTGCCCCTCCGCGTCACACAATGGACCGGGGGGGGTTGCCGTCACTCCGCCCCAGGCTCCTGTGCGGGAGGAGGTTGTAGAGGCCCCTCTCCCTCAGGAGGAGAATGGGGGCCCTAGTGCAGAGGAGTTCATCGAGCCGAGGGAGCCACCAGGGGGAGGGGATTTGGGTAGGAAGGAGGAGAGGGTTGATGTGGTGGAGGTTGTTGCACAACAGGATAAGGGGTTGCGGGGGGTGCCGCCTGAGGAATGGACTACTGTCTCTTCCAAGGGTGGCAAGTCCAAGAGGAGGAAACGGGAGACCTCCCCATTGTTGGAGTTAGAGCCCGTGTTGGACGTCAATCGTTTCGTCTTCCTGGCTACTGATGTGGCTGAGGCGGATGAGGGCTTGTCAGTGGAGGCAGGGCCTCCTTTGCGGCGTTCGGTACGGTTAGCGGCGGAGGCAGCCCCTCTTCCTCAGCGGCAGCCTCAGAAGGTTCCGAGGGCACGCCGCAGTCAGGGTCCGCCTAAGAGTGTGGAAACTGGCCCCCGGCCTCCGGTAGTGGCCCTGGAGAAGCTACCGGGGCGGGTGAGGGAGGACAGGAGTTTGCCTCCGCGGTTGGGTGCTGGGCCTGAGCGGGAGCCCCCTGCTGACCCGGCCGCCCCGGCCTCCCCCGCGAGGGTGGGCACTGTTATGTTGTCTCAGTCTTTGTCTGGGGACGGGAAGGGGGAGGAGGCACCGGTGGTGGACCCCACTGAGGAGGTCATTCCTCCGACCCCTGACCTGTTTTTGCCCCCTCATTCCGTGGGGGCTGGAATTGCCCTCGCGACAGCTTTGCCTGGTGGTCCCGAGGGAGCCAGCACCTGCTGGGGTGACAGGGTTGAACAGGAGGAGCAGGAGATCCTCGAGGTGGTCGCCGTGGACCGTGAGGAGTTATCCCAGCTTGCGGGCTTGTCCTGTAAGCGGGATTCCGGGGATCCAGGGGTTGGGGAGAAGAGGAGGAAGGGGTCACTGCACAAGAAATAGGTATGGCGTGCACTCCTGCATTCTCGTGCGCCACTCTCAACGTGGCTAGCATTTTGACAGACCAGGCGCGGGCTTCGGCCTATGATTTTCTTTCCACGAGTGGGCTGGATGTCATCTTCTTGCAGGAGACCAGGCTCACCTCGCTCGCTAGCCTTCATCGGGCGAAGCGGGAGTGGAGGTGGGGCCCTTCGTACTGGTCACTTGCGGCACAGCCCTACGCAGGAGTGGCGGTTTTGTTCACGTCCAACCGTTTTCAGGTGCAGTACGTGTGGGAACTGGAGCAGGGCCGGTGCTTACTTTTAGATGGCTACTGCGGGCCCCATCGGTTTCGTTTCGTGGTGGTCTACGGCCCCCAGTCTAAGTTGGGGCGGAAGACCCTGTTTGGGGTTATCCGCCCCTACTTACACACCTCCCGTTTGGTGGTCCTTGCCGGGATTTCAACACCACCACCTTTTTGCAGGACCGAGGGGGGGAGCGTTGCCCACCCAGTTACGAGGGCTTCTTTTTGGCCGAGATGACTCGGACGGCTGACCTGGTGGATGTTTTCCACCGGGCCTTTCCTAGGTCGCCGGGGTTCACCTACTACCATGGGACTTGCAGGAGTCGTATCGATCGGATATATGTGAGTGCCCGGGTGGAGTGTTCCCCTCCGCAGTTGCAGGCGGTTGACTTTTCGGACCACCGCGTCCTCTCTGTGTCCTTCCTGGCCAACCACGAGGAGCTCAGCAGGGGTCCTGGCCTGTGGAGACTGAATGTGCAGTTGTTGGCAACATCAGAGGTGGTCCAGGAGTTCTTGGCCTTTCTCGCAGACCAGGAGACCCTGCTGAGTGTTTTTCCTTCCCGTGGCGCCTGGTGGGATGAGGTGAAGACGCGTGCCCGACAACTCTTCCGTTCTCGGGGTACCTCCATGGCTCGATCCCGCTACCTCACCTACACTGTCCTCCGGAGGTCGCTGGATCGTTTGGTATCCCGAGGGGCAGCGCGGGAGGAGGTCGAAGAGGTGCGTGTCCAGCTCCGTGGCCTGCTTTATGATCGCCATGCCTCCCTATGCTTCGAGGGGGCGGCCGGTGGGGGCGCCACTCCAGACCCTTTCCGGACTTGCAGGGAGAGGGTTCAGCGTCGGGAGGTCATGGCCCTGCGGGGCGAGGACGGTACCATTCATACCTCCCAGGAGGACCTTTTGCGGATGGTGGGGGAATACTTTTCGGACCTGTTTGGGGATCGCCCCGTGGACCTCACCCATATCCGAACGTACCTGGGCCTTCCCCCGGTGTATTCGGCTGTGGTCCAGGCACAGGTCGATGCACTCGCTGCTCCGATTCAGCAGGTGGAGGTGGAGAGGGCGATTCGTGCCATGCCGTTGGGGAAGGTGCCTGGGCGCGATGGGCTCCCTGTGGAGTTCTATCGCACTTTCATCGCCCAGCTGGCCCCCTTCCTGACCTCCCTGTTTCAGGAGATCATGGACACGGGGTATCTCCCGCGGTCATTTCGCGAGTCTGTCCTGCTGCTGCTCTCCAAGGGGAAGGACGATAGCTCCTTGGACTTCTGGCGGCCGCTCTCTCTTCTGAACGCGGACCGGAAGATCCTGGCCAAGTGTTTGGCCAACCGACTGGTGGAGGTGTCGGGCGATTTGCTGTCCCCATCCCAGTATTGTTCCGTTCGGGGGAGAGGGGTTCTGGACGCTGTCGCCACAGTCCGGGAGATGGTGGAAAGAGGCCGGTCGCTCCAACGGGACCACTGGTTGGTCTCCTTGGATCAGTCCAAGGCCTTTGATCGAGTCAGTCACCGGTACCTGTGGGTGGTGCTCCAGCACTTCGGCCTCCCCGCAGGTTTCCTCTTCGTCGTGCAGGCGCTGTACCGAGGGGGGGTGAGCTTCCCGTTTATTAACGGGTGGCTCGGACGGCCGTTTGGTGTCGCCTCGGGGGTGCGGCAGGGGTGCCCTTTGAGCCCCCTGCTGTATGTTTTCTCCCTCGACCCCTTCCTCCGGAGATTGTCCTCAGGTGGGTTGCGGGGCCTGGAGGCGCCTGGTGCGCCCCCGGTGTCCGTCGTTGCCTACGCTGACGACATCTCAGTTTACGTGGACGGCACTGAAGGGGTAGAGGCCCTGCGGGAGGCCGTGGAGGAGTACTCGGAGGTAGCCCACTCTGTTGTCAACCACAGCAAGTGCCAGACGCTGTGGTTGGGCCCCTCGGAGGCCTCCCCGCCTTCCTGCGCCCCCTTTCCTCCTCCCGTGGGGGAGGTCCGCGTTTTGGGCCTCGTCTTCGGGTCGGAGGACTGTGCGGAGTCCAATTGGGACCGTTGTCTCGAGACTGCACGGTGTCGGGTGCTGCGGTGGAGGGGGTGGAGGTGTACGTACGAGGAGAAGATCAAACTCCTCGGGACGTTTCTGCTTCCTCTCTTTCTGCACGTGGCCACGGTCTTCGTCCTTCCGTTGTCCCATCAGGCGTCTGTCTGTGCCGTCTTTTTCTGTTTTCTGTGGGGTAACCGCCTGAACCCTGTCCAGCGCAATATAGTCTGCCTGGATCGGGCAGAGGGTGGTTTGGGTATGTTGCACCCCCTTGTCTTCCTGTCAGTCTTGTCTATGGCGTTTCACTTAGGTAGGATGAGGGAAGGGGGAGGGGTCTGGTGGGTGGCCTCCTATCGGGAATGGTTCTCCCGCTTCTGGGAGCAGTGGGAGGGGGCGTCCTCGGTCCCACGTGTGCGCCGGAGAGGGGAACAGGCCCCATCGTACGTATTTGTGATGGTGGGGCTCATACGGCGGTGGGGGGTGACCGACCCGCTCACCCAGTCCTTGGGGCGGAAAGGATTATACCGGATGGTACTCACCTCTCACTATCAACCACGGTGGGCCCTGCGGGACTGTCCGGCGGATGTGATGCAGCGGGGCCTTCGGCTGTTGAACTCCCCTCGGCTACCGAAGAAGGTTCGGGATGTAGCCTGGTTGTCTTTCCACGGGCGTTTGTACGTGAGGGACAACCTCAAGTACAGGTCACAGGCCGAGCGGGTCTGTCCGAGGGCCGGGTGTGAGGGGCAGGCGGAGACCATGGACCATTTCCTCCGGCAGTGCCCCTTTAACGTGGAGGCCTGCCGGTTGGTGTCCGCTGCTCTTCACCTGCGCGACCTTTCCCTCCTCACGTATGCGGAGTGGGTGTACGGGGCCTGGTCCTTTCCTCTAAGGCAGGACTCCGGGACCCTCTACCTTGTCACGGCCGTAGTACGCTACCACCTGTGGCATGCGCGCTGTCATGTCTCGACCCGGGGGTTGGTCCTGCCCCTCGACGAGGTGGTGCGGGACATTCTGGAGGAAGTGTCCAGCATGGCGCAACGCGAAAGGCGGGTGGTGGAGGTCCATCGTTGGGAGCGTCTGTGGCGTCACCTCACCCTCCGCCCCCCATGAGGGGGAGGGGTTCCTTGGGTTTATTGTCCCAGTAGGGCTCTGAGGTTTGTTTTGTTTCACTAGGGGAGGGGTGTGGCAGGAGGGGTTGGGTTCCCTTCCCTGGGGTTTGGTTCTGAGTGTAGCTTTGGGGTTGTTTTTCTCCCGGGGGGGGGGTGGGCTGGATAATCCCGCTTCAGGGGTGAGACCGTTTGTCCGCTCACCCTTTCCTTTTCGAGGGGGCTATCCCAATTGTTTTTGTTTTTGTTGGTAGTGATTTTTGTATGTCCTTTTTCTGTCCTGCGCATCCTGCTCCGCTGACTGACTGCAAGGCAGCACAGGGGTTCTGTTACTTTTGCTTTTCCTTTTGTTCGCCTTTGAGTTGTATATTTATTTCTGCTTTGTTTTGGTGGGATTATGTTGGGGATGGGCCTGAGCTGCCCTTATGTTTTGTTGTTTGGGGGGTGGGGGTGGGAAGGCTTATTTTTCTTTGCTATGTTGGTTTCTGTGGGACGGACGGGGAGGGGGCAGGGGTTGGGGTGGAGGGAGGGGGAGCTGCTGCTCCCGCTGTAGGGGGATGGATTGGGACAGGGGACTTTGAGGGGGTTGGGGGGGGAGTCTGGCAGTTCCCTGCACAATGAAGGACTGCAAGAACATTTGGACTGCACGAACATTTGGACTAGTGGGGACTGTTTGTGTGGGGGAGGGTCTCAGGGATTGTATGATGGACAAGGTATGGACTGGATTTCGGGTGTTCTTGCAGGGGGGGTTGGGTCGGGTAAGGACAATGGACTGAGGGAGGGAGGGGACATGGACATTGTCGGGGTCGTTCGTGGGTTGTTGTTGGGAGGAGGGGCACGTGTGTTGATTGTTGAATATGGTGGTGGGTTTGGGGAGGTGGGTCACGGGGGGGGTGTGATACTTGTTTTGTGCTATGTCGGGGGGTGGGGGTTTTGGGGGGGTGTGGGACTTGGTTGGGGTGAGTGTTTCTGCTTTTTGTATGTATTTTGTTGCTTGTTTAATAAACTCAAAATTTCCATCCCTTAGTGGTTCAGAAGATTTTCCTGAAATGGGGTCTTCCAACCATAGATCTGTTTGCCAGTCCATCGAACAAACAACTGACAAGGTTCTGCTCCAGGCAACCGCATCCTCTGCGGCTGGCAGCAGATGCTTTTCTGATTTCCTGATCCTCGGGCCTCCTGTATGCGTTTCCTCCCACGCCCTTGGTGGCCCGAACCCTGTTCAAAATTCTTCAGGACAAGGCCTCCGTCCTGCTGGTGACTCACAGATGGCCGAGACAGCCTTGGTTTCCACTTCTGCTTCAGCCGGCAGTGGATCCCCCACTGCCTCTGGGGTTTCAACACAACCTTCTCTCTCAGGATCAGGGTTCCCTTCTGCACCCCAGTCTCAAAGCTCTCAATTTGATGGCCTGGAGGCTGCAAGAGTAGTTTTGGCTCCCTGGGGCCTACCTCAGGAAGTTGAGGAGGTTGTCCTAGCCTCTAGGAAGCAGTCCACTAGGAAAACCTATGCCCTGAAATGGAAAAGGTTTTCTGTGTGCTGTCAGTTACATACAGAAGATCCTTTCTCCTGTGCTGTACCAGTAGTGCTTCAGTACCTGCTGCACTTATCCAGTCAGGGACTTAAGTCCAATTCTGTTCGGGTCCACCTCTCAGCTCTAGCAGCTCACCACTCACTGGTGGAGGGACATTCTCTGTCGGTTCACCCCTTGGTGTCCCGGTTTCTCAGAGGCTTGCTCTTGCTCAAGCCTCCAATCCGTCCTCCTGCTCCTGAGTGGGAGTTGAATGTGGTCTTGCAGCAACTGACTCGCCCACCTTTTGAGCCGATGGCTACTTGTCCTTTCTGCTTCCTGTCCTGGAAGACACTCTTCTTGATAGCCCTAACCTCGGCCAGGCGAGTGAGTAAACTTCAGGCCCTGGTCTGTGACAGGCCTTACACCCGCTTCTATAGGAACAGGGTAGTCCTTAGGACTCATCCAAAGTTCCTTCCAAAGGTTGTCTCCTCCTTCCACCTTAACCAAGAGGTGGTTCTTCCAACATTCTTCCCTAGGCCTCATGCAAGCCAGGCTGAAGCAGTTCTGCATACCTTGGACTGTAGGAGGGCCTTATCCTTCTACCTTGACCGTACGCAGGGACATAGAAGAGCTCCTCAGCTCCTCATATCTTTTGACCCTAATAATTTGGGGTTAGCTGTGTCCAAGCATACCTTGTCCACCTGGGTAGCTGAATTTATCACCTGGGCTTACAGGGCGGCTGACCTTCCTTTGCAGGGTCGGGTCACAGCCCATCATGTCAGGGCAATGGCTGCCTCAGTGGCTCACCTCCGCTCTGTACCGTTGGTGGACATCTGCAGGGTTGCAACTTGGTCTTCAAGCCAGACTTTTGCGGCCCATTAATGTCTGGAGAGGGAGTCCCGTAGGGACAGTGCTTTTGGCCAGAATCTATTTGAGGTTTAGGCAACTCCTGCCCTCCAGCCCTCCATTAGGCTACCGGTGGAGGTTCTTTCAGTGAAAAGCCTTTCTTTGCTGCTGGGACTAGAGGGAGTTTTCTTGTTCAGCTTGGGTTCCCTGGCAGCCCAGAGTTAGGGAGTCACCCATATGTGAGGACTGACTTCCTGCTTGGTCCTGGAGAAAGAGTAGTTACTCACCTGTAACAGGTGTTCTCCAGGAGCAGCAGGAATCAGTCCTCACAACCCTCCCTCCTCCCCTGGAAGTTGCAGTTGTACATAGTTTATTTTTACATTTTTGTGTGCTGTTTTTAGCTATGTCATTTGACTGAGCAAGATGGCACCTTTAGGCGGGAAGGGAACCGCGCATGCGTGCCTGCATTCCCAAAGGCTTTCATGGAAAGCTGGGGAAATGCTCCGCAAGGGCTCCATCGACGTCGATGTCACTCATATGTGAGGACTGATTCCTGCTGCTCCTGGAGAACACCTGTTACAGGTGAGTAACTACTCTTAAGTGGTTGCTGCCAACCCACAAAGTAGCACTCCCAAGAAGCTCAGAATCTCACAGCCATGGTAAGCCCAGTCCCTCAGAGTAATAAAAATATCCTTGAGGAAAACTGAGAGAAAATGGAGAATCTCAAAATCTGACTCAGACTTGAAGACAGGAACAAAGAGGGAGCAAAGCCCTCGCAGCAACAGCAGGAATACACAGTGGTTGAAGGCCATTAAAGGGTCACAGATGCTAGTTTTATTAGGTAGAATCTCCTACACGTTTCGGCATCAAGCCTTCATCGGGGGGGGGGGGGGGTACGCATCTTAAAATAAAACCAATTACAATAATTAAAATAAATAAATAAAAAATACAATGACATTAACAACCTTAATAATAAAAGCATAAAAATATTTAGAAATTATAATACTTCAAAACATAAATGCTTCATCTAACGGTAAATAATGATTATTAAAAAGAATAAAAAGCAAATAAGAACATAAATATAATAGTTAAAAATGTGTGTGTGATACATAAACATATAGTAGAACCAAAAGCAGCCAAATAAATAAAAAGACTATTGTAGTGCAACAAGGAGTGGGAGGACTACAGAGGAGGTACTCACGTGAGGCACCATGTGAGAATAGTGGTCCTGAAAAAGACCTCTTTCAGGTTATAGCTCAAAGGCTAAAAAAGAAAGTAAAGAGATAATGAGGTTGAGTAGTCACGTCTTTTAGAAAAACACACAGAGCCAGAGCAGGAGAGGGACAAAATTGTCAAAAAATTAAATAAATAAATAAATGAAATAAACGCTACCACTTTAGATGTCATGAAGTCCATAAGGAGGGTGAAAGCACATATTATAGGCATATAAAAATTGTATTGCAATCATAAAAGACCTTGACATGACAGATTAATAAGTGTGAGGTATTGAAAACAAACAAGCCAAACCTGTGAGGTACACTTCGCATGAAGTAGAAACTGGGTGAATCATCGTGAAGGCTTTTTGTAGACGCCAAAAAACCGTGCCAAATCAAGGTGTAATGGGCATGGTTAATCCTTGATTTGGCGCGTTTTTTTGGCGTCTACAAAAGGCCTTCACGATGATTCACCCGGTTTCTACTTCATGTGAAGTGTACCTCACAGGTTTGGCTCGTTTGTTTTCAATACCTCACACTTATTAATCTGTCATGTCAAGGTCTTTTATGATTGCAATACTATTTTTATATGCCTATAATTAGCAACGTTTATAATTCCTGAAAGGGTTATTTATCTCCTTTTGCACTTCCTTAGTAACATTTCATTCACAGCGTTTTAAGTTGGCGATATTTATAGCTATATACAAAGAGATGTTATTGTTTATCCTTTAACTGCAGGTGAACGCATTTATAGTTTGCATTTTTTTTGTGTCGAAATATAGCATATATTTTAAACATTCTACCTTCAGCTTTTCCTTCATACATACATTCGCTGTTTTAACATCTATTTAGTCGAAGCAGTTACACACTGATATAGGGGTATGTTTACTAAACCGTCTTAACGTGCGCCCGGCGATAGTGTGCAGGCTGCCATAAAAGGAGTGGGCGTTTCAGTCTTAAAGTAGCAAAACGGAAATATCGCGCGATAACGCGTGCTGCTGCGCACATTATCGGGCGAAGCGCCGCTAAGCGCATTAACGCGCGGTAATCTTAAGTAGGCGCCCAGACATGCAAACATAGAAACAGAGGTGTAGCACAATGGTTAATAGACTGACTGATGATACAGGGATCATGCGTTTGATCCCCCAGTGTGCCTAATGCATAAGGCTGGCTGAGGCATCAGCTTTGACATGTAAGTATTGTTTCTTGAGGCATTTTATTTGTATTTTAATTATTGCTGCCAGCAAACACACCCTCAGGTGCCGTAACCTAAGGTGCCACATAAGGCACCCTATAAGGCACTCCATAGGGCACATTATAAAGTGCACTGTCCGCCACGGCACCCTATAATGTCCCCTATAGGGCACCCTATAAGGCGCTCCATAGGACACCTTATAAGGCACCTTATATGGATTGTAACCATAAGGTGCCTCAGAAGGTGCTTTATAGGGCGCCCTATAGGGGACATTATAGTGTGCCGTGGCGGACAGCGCTCCATAGGACACCTTATAAGGCACCTTATATGGACTGTAACCATAAGGTGCCTCAGAAGGCGCTTTATAGGGCGCCCTATAAAGCGCCTTCTGAGTCACCTTATGGTTACAGTACTCTGAGGGTGTTTTTGCTGGCAGCACTAATGTACATTAAAAATAAACAATGCTTTGGACAGCCCTATCAAATAACCCCACTGTGGGTTTGAACCCATGACCTCTGGCTCCACAGGCAGCGAAGTAACCAGTGGGTTACAGCTCTATAGCTGCTAACAAACCCCTGGTTGGCTGCGGAAGGACTGCACATCACCACACAAACAGTCTGCTGTGATCACCAGGATAGGGTTAACCCACCCGTACCCATGATGCACTGCACATGCAAATCAGCAGTCTACAGATGATCACAAGATGGGGTATGCACCCCCACAGCACCTCGGCCTGGTAGGGGGAACTGACCGTGTGTGTTATTGGCACAGAGTAGCTACACACCGTCACAATGTGCGGGTACTGTGCTCACCCTGAGGGTGAGGTGGGGCGCCCAGCACCAGGTCCACAGCACCTTCCATGGCAGAAATAGGACATGCTGCAGGTCCCCAGCAGTGCTAGTGTGTGAGATAGGTAGTTCCTGCAGACACACCTTGGATACATCTGTATTTCTCAGTCAGGTTTAGCCCTTATGTACCACCACCCAACCCACCTCTGGGGCTGAGGGTGGGAAACAGGGTCTCCCACCAACAGATCCACATTCTACCTCCCTGCAAAGGTGGCAGTAGAGGGGAACCATCAACCGCAGTCCTGCTGGGGAACAGGCACCCTACAGGGCAGTCAATGCAGCTCTGTACACATCCATAAATCAATAGCAGACAGACATTAGGCCTAGAATTGCTCAGCTGCACCCCACCACTATCTGCTATTCTCCTGCAGCAAGCCTCCAGCCGCTGCACCCTGCAAGGTGTTCCAGCAAGACACAAACTAGCTGTAGACAGTCTGCTAGCTAGTCCATAGTGCAGGTTCCTGGAGGAGATGCATGCACCCAGAACTGGGATGTCAGCATACACACCAAGCAGATAAGTCAGTGATTGGGCCCCAAAAGGGAACCCATAAATATCACATGAGAGAAATAATATACAGCACTATGGGGGAACCTAGCCATGCCGTGGTCACTGCTCAGTCAGGGTGAGAGTGATCTCCCAGCAGGACATGCTGTGGCCACCCTGTCTGTGCAGGTGGTGGCCGGGCACTACAATGTCCCAGCCATTGCCCTATGCCCTGTGCAGATGCATCCTGGCCAGGCCACCCTGTCCGAACTATACCCATGGTACCTTGCTCCTCATTATGCACATTGGCAGGCCAATACTTGCAACAGTGCTGGCAGTGTGAGCTGTGGAGGGTGTTTGCAGCCACCACACACTGGATAGACAGACACACACTCCCACACCTATGCCAGCACTGTACAACTATAGAGGTGTTTGGCAGCCCTGGCCACCGCTCCAGTCCTGGGCACAGTGCAGGCATGGCTATGGTATGCAATACTGTTGGGGTTACTCCCCAGGGTGGTAAACACTGTCAGACACAAGACCTGTAGCACACTCCACAGACATCAGAAAGGTTGCCATGATGCAGCTCAATCAGAAAATTGTACTTAACTTCGGAATTGCTATCTGCCAGTAATCACAGCAACCTTTTTATAGCTGTGTACCGTATTCCCAGGTTTAGGGTGGCATTGCTAAGGTATGTAAGTGCTAGTATTGGGAGATGCACGCAGGACCCAATGTCCTGCCTCTCCAGGAGGCATTGGATAATGGAGCCTGTGGGTGCGGTTGTGTCTGCCCCTGTTGGCTGCTGATTTACGGCAGAGGTTCCCAACTCCAGTCCTGGTGTGCCAAACACTGTTCGGGTTTTCATGCTGTCCCTCATGAATATGCATGAGATACATCTGCATACCTTGGGGGCGGCACATAGAAATGCAGCACAGGCATCTTTATTAAAGGGAGCATGGAACCTGAATGGTGTTTGGCCCTCCAGGACTGCATTTGGGAGACTCTGCTCTAGGTAATGCGCCTGTTTATGGTGTCTGTGCTCTGTAGGGTAAAATGTAGGTGTTTTGGGCATGTTTACGTCATCTGCAATAAAGGTTCTGTCTGTATTAGCACGTTTTAGTAGTGGGTAAAATATGGGGACTGGCTTGGCAGGAACCACAGCTGGGACTTGAACCTGTGACCTTCTGCTTCTGAACACACTGGTTGTGTGCACTGCACCACCGTGTTGCCACAGAGATGATGCATTCCCTGGTGATACCATGACTGTTCGTCCGGCAGGGCCTGTCTGTTGCAGTGCAAAGCACCCACCTACACAGGGCTAGGCCATGGTCTGCTCTGGGCAGCTGCCACTGCACCCCTCCACCACCAGTACCCCTCTGCCACCATGCTGACATGCCGTTCTGCTGGTGGTGCTGGTGGTGCGCAGTCTCAGGCCATCCAGTGTGTAGGTAGGCGGCTGCCTATGGTGCGTGTTCTGGGTAGGGGTGCCTGCATAGACATCCACGCTTCCCCCCCAACACCGCCTGCCAACGTTCTGTGCCCTTGGAAATACCTGCTGGGTACTATCCCCTGTGACACTGTGATAAACACACTCGTGCCCATGTTGGGCCCTCATCAGTTGCTGTCTGGCTGCTGTACAGTTTCAGAATTCCTAAGTGCCACCTAGGTATCTGCCTAGTCCGTACTGTGCCCCAGCTGCACCACAGCATGCGCCACCTACAGCCCTCTATATCCCATTTTCAAGCATCTGTCCAGTTGGCTGTTCCAACATGCCCACCCTGCTGTTGCTGCACTTGTGCACGCCATAGGAAACTTGTCCGATGGAGAGGAAAACCCTGCACAGCGCAATTTCACTGTGGGCTCATTCACCTTGTATGGGGACGGAGCATGGACCCTTCCAGAATTCATATCCTTTTTTTGGTGCTTTCTTGGGAGTGTTTTTGGATGTTTCCCATTGAGATCACTATTGCCCAGCTTGGTTATTTTATTTTTCCATTTTCTTCTGTTCATTTTCACTGTTTATTTGCCCTTTTGTTCCGTGCACATATATCACACTTATCACTTTTTTGTAGGTTTCCCTGGTTTTGCTGTACATTGCGGACATAAATGGTTTCTCTTCCCTTTAAATCAGCTCTAACGCCAGGGTTTCACTGGCGTTAGTTTTCACAGCGTTAGTGTGCGGGGAGCCTCTCCCCTCCCACTCTCCACCCATTGACCCCTTCTCTCCGCCCCTGCGGAGCCTTCCTCCGCCCTCCAGGAGCCTTTCTCCGCCTTCAGCGCTCGTTTGCGCCGCTGCACGCGTTATCGCGCGCTAAGGTATCTCTGCGCCCGATAAAGCGCCATTATCGTGCGATAAGGTACCTTAGCGCGCGATAACATCACAGAGCGCACATTAAGACGGTTTAGTAAACATAACCCATAGAGTTTAAAGCATTGATTAGCAAGCCACAGAACTATAAGGTGTATCATAATTATTAGAAGTAATATATTGAAATAATGGTTTATAGACAGTGACTTCCAGCACTCACACAGATTTTCATTCATTACTCGCCTTTCCTTTTACATTAGATGGAGATATATTTCTTACAATATAAATATTTTTACGACAATATTAATCCCTACTGTTATCTACTTCTTCTACAGCATTTTATCAGACAAGTTTTTCATTGTTTTAACAGGATTTCATTGTATCTTACAATTTTAATGTTACAAGGTGAAGCATTTCCTAATGGACAATTAAGGATACATTTTTAACCAAATCTCCCCAGCACTTATTTTTTAATCGGATCTCCTCGGCACTCGTTTCAGTAAATAATACACGGCATTTGCCTTATCGTCCATTTCTTCAATATTATTGCTCCTTATGAATCTTTTTTACAGAAGATTGTTATTCTTCCTTCATTACTGTGACCACTGTTGACAGCTTCTTTCAACTTTTTCATCCAGTGAGTATAGCATGTATTTTAAGTTTGGTAGCCCCTCCTAGTTTTATGACTATATTTCCTGCTTCTTATGCTCACATGACATATAATGGGTTTATATATTGAAGATACACATTACTTTATGTTATGGCATAAGAATTCTCCCAACATTATATAATATTAATATATATCTCTTGACTAAGATGTCATGTAATCAAAATATGTTTAGTTGCTTTATTATTATCACGTATACTAAAGCTCTTCATCTTGTTTTTGTCATTTTTTAGTTCTATAAGTAGAATACAGGATCATTCTATACGTGAAACGTAGCACAGTGCACTATAGTGAGTAAAGTCATACGATTCTGTATAAATGCAACACACCACACTTTTGCTCATTCCTTGTTTAGTTACAGCTTACCTTCGTGTCTTCACTGCCCTGCGTTGGTGGTTTTAATCTATTTATGTTCACATTGATGACTATTTACAATGTTCCTAATCGCTTCTCCGGGCCAGTCCAGGGAACGCTAGGGTTGTCAATCCTGTCCAGCAGCTGAGGACTGACATACTAAAAGTTTTGCTGACAGCCTTAAGCTCCTCCTCCTGAAGCCAGCACTCCAGTCTTTCAGTCCTCAGCAGCTGTACAGGACGACGTGCTGACAGGCTCCTCATTTGATTGAGAGATTTTGTTTACCTTTTAGCTGGACAGTGAGCGGGCTCTGGCAGGGCTGATGCTCCTATATTCCCCTTGGCTAAATCATTATTTCAGTCCGTTTTTCAAATTTTGCGGCTGCGGTCTTTTAGTACCAAGAGGAAGCAGCACGAGGGGCAGAGCCTGCCTTCTCCGTGGCCTGTATTTGTAATATTGGAGCTCTGATTCTGAGAGCATCAGGCATCACCCTCCAGAGAGACCTGCCGATGTTTTTTTGCTTCACCCGCTAGCAGCAGGGGGGGGGGGGGCGGGAGAAAGACCGATGCTCTTGCGTTCGGTGGGAGAGAGACCGGCGCTCTTGTGTTCAGCTCTCCGGGGCCTGCGGGGCGGAGCAGCATGGCTCAGGTAAACCGTGATCTCAGTTTCTCAGTTTGTTTGTTGTTGTTGCGCCGGGGACGTTGAGCGGATCGGGATCCAGGGATCGCGTTGGTTCTTTTTCTTTTGGAGCGAGCAGCATGGAGAACAAGTCGGCAGATCCGGAGCGGCCTTCCCTTGCCTCAGAAAAGGCGGGAACGGCCGCCATTTTAGGGGATTCTTCGGTGTCTGCCGCAGGGCCGCAGAAGCACAGTAAGAGAAAAGCTAAAACCGTGAAGGAAGCTCCGGTGGCGGTTCAGCCGCAGCAGAAGCCTCCTGAAGCTCAGGAAGGCTTCTCTGCTCTGTTTTCTCCTGAATTTATATTGGCACTGCATCGGGCATTTTTATTGAAGTCTGCACAAGCTGCGGTGGCTCCGGATTCCAGGCAGGATCTTAGGGAGCAGACAGAAAGGCCCCTGAATGACCCGGGGGAGGGTTCTTCCCAGGGGATGTTAAATAAGCTTGCTGCAGAGGACCTTACCTCTCCCCTGGCCGGGGAACCGCATTTAGGGGAAGAGGGTGAGCTTCTCTCGGAGTCAGGTTTGGATCATTGGCTGGGGAAGCTCGAGGAAGGAGAGATTGCTCCTGGAGAAGATCCGAATGTCTTTCGCGTGTTCCGCAAAGAGGAGCTCGGAGCGCTAATTTCGCAGTCTTTGGCAGCGCTGAATATTCAGGTGCCATCCCTATCTCAAGAACCGCTTGAGGATCCCTTGCTGCAAGGCTTCAGGGTGGAACAACGCTGTTTTCCGGTTCACCGGGTCATTAAGCAGATGATAGAGTCTGAGTGGGAATGTCCAGAGGCTACATTACGGGGCAGTCGCACCTTGGGTCGCCTTTACCCGGTGCCTCAGGAGGAAAAGGAGTTGTTAAAAATGCCTAAGGTAGATGCCCTAGTTTCAGCGGTGACTAAGAAGACTACCATTCTAGTAGAGGGCGCGGCAGCGCTTAAGGATTTGCAGGATCGTAAGTTGGAAGTGCTTTTGAAGCAGGCATTTGATTCCAGTGTGCTAGCGCTACAAGCTGCCATTTGTGGGGCGTATGTCTCTCGGGCTTCCATTCGGTGGCTTCAGGGAGAGGTCACCGCTGAGGCTGCAGAACCATCGTCCGCTGAGGGCGCGAAGCTGGAGTCGGCAGCGGCTTATCTCGCTGACGCGTTTTATGATTTGGTTCGCATTGCTGCAAAGTCCATGGCTTCCTTGATGGCGGCTAGACGTTTTCTCTGGTTGAGAAATTGGGCGGCGGACGTGTCCTCTAAATCGCGTCTCAGTAAACTACCTTATAAAGGGAAGTTACTCTTCGGTGAGGCGTTGGAGAAGATTGTTTAGGATCTCGGCGATTCCAAGGGGGGTCGGTTACCTGAGGATCGTCCCAGGCCTCCTCGAGGGGGTTCGGCGCTGCGTGGCCACAGTAGGGATTCTCGTAGATTTCGAGGAGCTCGATTTCTTCCGTATCCCAGGGCCCGTTTCAGTTCTCGTGGGCAGTCCTTTCGCGGTGCTCGCGGATTCGCTAGAGGTTACTTCAGCGCTCAGCAGGCCGCTGTTAAGAAGTCCCAATGAAGGTCGGCCGGTCCAGGCCATGGTACCTGTGGGAGGACGCTTGCAGGAGTTTCTTCCGGCCTGGGCCGCTATCACTTCCGACGCCTGGGTGCTGGAGATTATTCGCGTGGGGTATGCCCTCGATTTCGCGTGCCCGTTGGCGGACGCCTTCATGATATCTCCTTGTGCTGCCGGTCCGAAGCGGCAGGCGATAGCCGACATGCTCAAACGCTTGATAGCACTGCAAGCCGTAGTGCCAGTTCCTCCAGACCAGTGCGGCTTAGGTCGATACTCGATTTATTTTGTGGTCCCCAAGAAGGAGGGTTCTTTCCGACCCATCCTCGATCTCAAGCATGTCAATCGCGCCCTGCGGGTTCCGCATTTTCGAATGGAGACGTTGAGATCAGGTATTCGGGGGGTGTGTCCAGGAGAGTTCCTCTCAGCTATAGACCTCATGGAGGCTTATCTACACATTCCCATCCGAGCGGATCATGAGCGGTTTTTGAGGTTTGCGCTGCCCATGGGACATTTCCAATTTCGAGCGTTGCCTTTCGGTCTCGCAACTGCTCCTCGCACTTTCACAAAGGTGATGGTGGTGGTAGCAGTGGCCCTACGGAAAGAAGGAATTCGCGTTCACCCTTATCTGGACGACTGGTTGATCAGAGCCGATTCCCGAGCGGACGCGGTTGTGGCAATGGCTCGGGTGGTTCAGTTATTGGAACAACTCGGTTGGGTTATCAACCAGGCGAAAAGCCAGGTGCAACCTGTGCAGCGGCTCTCGTACCTCGGAGCTTTCTTCGACACGGAAACTGGCTCGGTTTTTCTGCCCGAGGACAGGGTTCAAAAGCTTATTTGGCAGGTACGGCTGTTCTTGAAGACTTCGGCTCCTTCGGCGTGGACCTATTTACAGCTCTTGGGTTCCATGGCGGCGGCCCTGGACTTGGTTACGTGGACCAGGGCGCACATGCGGCCTCTTCAGCAGGCCTTGCTTTCCAGGTGGTCGCCTCAACTCCATCCTCTTTCACAAACGTTGATCTGCCCGGACTCGGTACGTGACGATCTCTGCTGGTGGCTAGATCCAGGGCATCTTGCAGCGGGGGTCCCCCTTCAAGATCCTCAGTGGGTTCTTCTGACGACGGACGCCAGTCTCTCGGGCTGGGGGGCTCACTGTCAGACCCAGGTGACGCAGGGTCTTTGGTCGCAGGAAGAGAGCTTCTTCTCTATCAATCTTTTAGAGCTCCGGGCCGTTCGGTTGGCGCTTCTTCATTTCGAACCTCTTCTTGTGGGGACGGCGGTCCGCGTTTTTTCCGACAATGCGGTGACCGTTTCCTACATCAATTGACAGGGCGGCACCAAGAGTCTGCTGTTACTAAAGGAGAGTCAGGAGTTGTTTGCTTGGGCGGAAACTCGTCTCGTAGCGTTATCGGCAGCACACGTGGCCGGCAAGGACAATGTTCAAGCGGATTATCTCAGTCGCCATGTGATCGATCCCGGGGAATGGGAGCTGAATGCGGCGGTGTTTCACGACATAACGCTGCGTTGGGGCCAGCCGTCAATGGATCTGATGGCTACCTTCAGCAATGCCAAGGCGTCGCGTTTTTACAGCAGGCGCAGGGAGCGCATGTCCGAGGGACTCGATGCGTTGGTTCAGCCTTGGCCTCTCAACTCCCTCTTGTATGTTTTTCCACCGTGGCCGATGCTCAGTCGGGTCATTCACCGCATAGCCGGTCACAGGGGAACGGTGATTCTCATTGCGCCGGATTGGCCTCGTCTGCCGTGGTACGCGGACTTGGTGCATCTACTGATAGACTCTCCTTGGAGACTTCTGGCTCGGTGCAACCTGTTAGCTTAGGGCCCTGTATTGATGCCCCAGGTGGATCGCTTCTTGCTTACGGCTTGGCTCTTGAGAGGGCTCGTTTGAAACGCAAGGGATATTCGGAGGCGGTGGTTTCCACTCTGTTGCGTTCTAAACGGTCTTTGACTTCCTTGACCTACGTCCGGGTCTGGCGCGTCTTTGAGCGATGGTGTGCGCTTCGGGGCATTGCGCCCATGTCTTCCACTGTGCCGCAGCTCCTGATGTTTCTTCAAGAGGGTTTAGATAAAGGTTTGTCGTTCGGCACTCTGAAGGTGCATATGGCGGCCTTGGCATGTTTTCGGGGGCCGATGCATCGGCGCCGTCTCTCGCTGCATGTGGATGTTCGGCGTTTCTTTTGTGCAGCTAAACTAATCCGTCCCCCGGTACGGAACGTAGTGCCTTCTTGGGATTTGAATTTAGTGCTTGAGGCCTTGACGCATGCGCCTTTTGAGTCAGCTTCCGGAGGGAATGTGAAGGAGTTGTCCTGGAAGACGGCCTTCTTGGTTGCGTTGTGTTCGGCTAGACGAATTTCGGACTTGCAAGCTCTATCTTGTCGAGAGCCGTATCTGCAATTTTTACCGGAGAAGGTGTTGTTGCGCCCGGTGCCTTCTTTCTTGCCTAAGGTGGTGTCTTCCTTCCATGTGAATCAGTCAGTGGCTTTACCCGTTTTTGCTGATCTTTCGGGTTCTCCTATGGACCGTGCACTCCGGAAGTTAGATCTAGGTCGAGTGCTTCGAAAGTACCTTAAAGTCACTAAGGATTTTCGCCAGTCTGACTGGTTGTTTGTGCTATTCGCGGGTCGCCGCAAAGGACAGGCGGCTTCAAAGGCCTCTATAGCCCGCTGGGTGAGACAAGCGATTGTGGCAGCTTATGAAGCTGGGGGAACAGTGCCTCCGGAGGGGCTCCGAGCCCATTCTACCCGGTCTCAGGTGGCGTCTTGGGCGGAATTCGCGTTGATACCTCCGGTGGATATTTGTAGAGCTGCTACGTGGTCTTCTCTGCATACTTTTACTAGGCATTATAGGCTGGATGTTTTGGCAAGAGGTGATGCGAAGGTTGGGGCAGCAGCGTTAGTGGCTGGGCTCGCGGGTCCCTCCCGTGTTTAGGTTCTGCTTTGGTACTGCCCTAGCGTTCCCTGGACTGGCCCGGAGAAGCGATTAGGAATGAAAAATTAGATCTTACCTGCTAATTGTCTTTCCTGGAGTCTTCTCCGGGCCAGTCCAGGGTCCCTCCCGGTGTTTCAGCTCTTTTTCAACAGTGTTCCGCTCGTCGGCTTTGGAGTAACTGATAGCAAGAGCTTTCTCCAGTTTTTTGTCTAGCTCCATCCGGTACCGTATCAATGGTGCTGGGGGCATCCATGCTGATAAAAACAAAAAACAATAGATATAAATAAAGTTCAAACTTTTTTATGGGGGTATAACACATCGTTTCTGATGTGACCACGGTCTCTCTGCACCGATAAGGCGTACTTTTCTGGTGTATTACTTCTACGGCTCACTTGGCGTTGCATGTGTAGTCCATGCCTGGGGAATATGGCAGTTCTCAGTTCTGGTTTGGGTGTTTTTAGTTTTGCCATCTTGTTTGTTCGTGTTTGTTCTTAGTGCTCTGGGTGTCTGCTTGAGGTAGCTGCTTTGTTAGGGCAAGACTGGAGTGCTGGCTTCAGGAGGAGGAGCTTAAGGCTGTCAGCAAAACTTTTAGTATGTCAGTCCTCAGCTGCTGGACAGGATTGACAACCCTAGCGTTCCCTGGACTGGCCCGGAGAAGACTCCAGGAAAGACAATTAGCAGGTAAGGTCTAATTTCTCATTTATGTACTATATTGTCATATCTCAATTTTATTACCCATGATATGATTTTTTAAGTACTTTTATGTATATTTGTACTTCTATGTTTAATTATTCTTTTTTATTTTATTTCATTTTTATTTTGTAAGCTGCATACCCCGAGGAAGGCGTTCGCCGAAACGCATTGGGGTTATTTAATAAAAAGTATCCTATGACCATCATACGCTTCTTGCTCCTTGTGTTCATCTGGGAGTTGGATGGAGACACCTCCCCAGAGACCCGCGCCCATAGGGACCTTCCCGCTGACCCATCCCTGCCCTCTGTGCGAAGGCGGTTGCCTCCCGAGGACATCTTTTTTGGTGTTCGTGCGGGATATGGCGTGGGCCTTCAATCTGCCCATGTAGACAGAGGAGGAACCGAGGACTGAGGAAATTGATATTTTGCAGTATGAGTTTCCACCTTGGGAGTCTCTTACTGTCCCTGTACCACCCATCCTATCCTGGCTGCTCCTCCGCATGTGGGAAACACCTGCCTTGGTCCCCATTGTCAGCAAAAGGCGCTCAGGGCAAAGGGGGAGCTTAGGGTCCAAGACCCAATGGCTGGCGCCACCCCGGCCAGTTTCGCAGTTTTAACGCCGAATGCATAGCCTTTCGCCTCCCAGCAGCACTTCCGCTCGTGGGAGGACGCCTGTCCCTTTTCGCCTCTGAATGGGCGACAATTACTTTGGACACCTGGGTCCTCTGGGTGATCCGGGACAGCTATGGTCTTCGTCTGGACAGCCTCCCTCCTCCCTAGTGCAGCCTACTTGGCTTTCTTCGCACCAGGCTTGCTTTCAACAAGAGGTCGACAACCTCCTCGATCAGCAGGCGGTCAAAAGGGTCACACCGCATCTCCAAGGTCGGGGGTTTTACTCCCAGTACTTCCTCGTCCCGAAGAGGACAGGGTGCCTGCACCCTATCCTCGATCTCAGGAACCTGAGCAAGTTTCTGGTGCAGGAGAAGTTCAGAATATTATCGCTTGGCATCCTGCTGCCCTTCCTACGGCAGGGTGATTGGCTATGCTCCTTGGATCTCAGATATGTTTACGCCCATATCTCGGTCCACCCCAAGCACAGGCAATACCTGTGTTTCATGGTGTGAGGGGAGCATTATCAGTACAGGGTTCTCCCCTTCGGGCTCGTGTCTGCCCCGCGAGTCTTCACAAAGTGCCTGTCAGCGGCTGCAGCTCACCTCCAACTGCAGGGCATACCTGTTTACCCATACTTAGATGACCGGCTCATCACGGGCACGTCAGTGGAGGGGGCTCGTCTCTTGGCATTGCACACAGTCCTCCTCCTCGAGTGTTTCAGTTTCCTGATCAACTACTCCAAGTCCCACCTCGAGCCGGTTTCAGACTCTGGAGTTGATCGGCTCCCTTCTTGACACAGACCGGGCGACCGCCTTTCTCCCTCGAGCCCACGCAGAGTGGCTCCGCGCCCTGGCTGCCAAGGTTCAAGGCCGGACAAGGGTCTCGGCGTGGGCCATGCTGCGCCTCCTGGGACACATGGCCTTCACCATCCATGTCGTCCCCCATGCCTACATGCGGGCGGTGCAATGGTGCCTCAGGACACAATGGGCCCAAGCCTCAGGATGCCTCTGGGGCCCCGTCTGGGTCTCCCGCAGTCTATTCCATTCCCTGGCTTGGTGGCAAGATCCCCAAAGCCTCCTTTGGGGCCTGCCCTTCCAGGCCCAGCAGCACAAGCTTGTCTCGACAATGGACACCTCGCTCTTGGGCTGGGGTGCCCACTGTGGCAGCCTATGCACCCAGGGGCATTGGTCGCCCAAGGAATCCCTGCAGCAGATCAACCTGCTCGATCTTCGAGCAGTCAGGTTGGCCCTGAAGGTCTTCGAGTACCACCTGAAGGGCAAGTCGGTGCTTATGCAGACCGACAACAAAATTGCGATGTTCTACATAAACAAAGAAGGGGGCACAGGCTCCCTCCTCCTTTGTTGGGAGACAGGTCTCTTCTGCTCCTTCGCTGTACACCGGGGCATAACCTTGCTGGCTGTCTACCTCCTAGGGCCAGGACAACTTCCTCACGGACAGACTCAGCAGGCTCTTTTGCCCACACGAGTGGTGCCCAAGTCTAGAGGTGGCTCTCCACCTGTTCCACCTCTAGGGAACTCCATCCATAGACCTGTTTGCCAGCCCGGTGAATGCACAGCTTCCCCACTTTTGTGGGCCAATTTCCGCACCTGAGCAGGGTGGCCCCGGATGCGTTCCTCCTGGACTTGACCTCTAGGTTTCTGTATGTGTTCCCTCCCACTCCTCTCATTGCGAGGACCCTTCACAAGATTCAGCGCGACCAAGCTTCAGTGATTCTCATGGCCCCATCGAGGCCCCGACAGCCCTGGTTACCGCTTCTTCTCCGACTCTTGGTGGAGCCTCCGGTTCCCCTGGGCAGTGCCCCAGGCCTGCTGACGCAGGAGGAGGGAAGTGTGCTTCACCTGAACCTTGCCTCGCTATCTCTAATGGCGTGGCGGCTCAACGGGTCTCCTTAGTCTCACTGCATCTCCCGGAGGAGATTGAAGAAGTCCTTCTTGCGTCGAGGAAGGACTCAACAAGACGGTTCTATGCCCTGAAGTGGCGGCGCTTCTTGACCTGGTGCTCCGAGCTCCAGATTGAGCCGTTTTCCTGCTTCACCTGGTGGGTTCTCCAGTACCTCTCCACCTCTCGTGGGTAGGGCTGAAATCCAACTTAGTCACGGTTCACCTGAGCGCGATTTCAGCCAACCACTTGCCCGTCGAGGGTACACCCCTCTTGGGCCAGCCTCTGGTCTCCCGCTAATGCAGTTGACACGGCTGCCCTTTGAGCTGATGGCGATGTGCTCTCTCTGGCATCTCTGCTGGAAGGTGGTCTTCCTGGTGGCACTGACCTCGGCAAGGCAAGTCAGCGAACTTCAAGTCCTTGTGGCAGAGGCCCCCTACTCCAGGTTCTAAGGGAATAGGGTGGTTCTTCGTTGCCACCTCAAGTTCTTTCCAAAAGTGGTCTTGGATTTCCATCGTAATCAGGAGATAGTCTTGCCGACTTTCTTTCCAAGACCTCACACTGACCAGGCATCGGCGGTCCTGCATACTTTCGACTGCAAGAAGGCTCTCGCCTTCTATCTGCGGCGCACCCAGGATCAACACAAGTCCGACCGGCTCTTCGTCGCCTACGATCCCAACTGCCTGGGGCTGGCAGTACCAAGCACACCCTCTCCATTTGGGTGGCGGACTGCATCACATTTTCCCAGGCAAAGGCTGGGGCCCCGCAGGATCGATGGGTCATTACACATGGCGTCTGTGCCAAGGTGGTGTCAGTTGCTTTGCTGCACTCAGTGCCTCTGGCGGACATCTGCCGGGCTGCGACCTGGTCTTCAGCGAACACTTTCGCTTCGCACTACTGCCTGGAGAGGCAGTCCCACTGGGACAGCGCCTTCGGCCAGGCTGTACTCCGTAATCTGTTCGGGGTATAAGCAACTCTTGCCCTCCGACCCTTCTTCTGTGGCTGAGAGCTTCGGGTATCGGCTTCTGCTCATGACCTCATGGAGGCGGTTTTGGATTACAGGTTCGGTAGCCTGTAGCTGGGGAGTCCCATAAGTGAGGACTGACTTCCTGCTTGTTCCTGGAGAAAGCATAGTTACTCACCTGTAACAGGTGTTCTCCAGGGACAGCAGGAATCAGTCCTCACTACCCTCCCACCTCCCCTGAAGAGTTGCTATTTTTGTCGTTCCCTTGCCATTTGCTTAGTAGGGCTCTAGCTCTGGGACCTAACTGAGAAAGTTGGCACCTTTGGGCGGGAAGAGGACCACTCATGCGTGGCAGCAATCCCAAATGCTTTCTTTGAAAGCTGGGGAATTGCTCCGTGTGGGCTCTGTTGGTGCCGACGTCACCCATAAGTGAGGACTGATTCCTGCTGCTCCCTGGAGAACACCTGTTACAGGTGAGTAACTACCCTAATTGGTATGGACATTTATATGATTGGCTACATGCCAACATAGTACTTCAGTGTTTTCATTTAGCCGCATGCAGCAATGTAGCTAGCTTCCACAGTATGTTGATTGGTTCATATGCGGTATTAGAGGATCAACTGAACATGGTTGGATGGCTAGAAAGATGTATATAGGGATACGTCCAACCTAGAAGCATAGGCAAGGTAACCTTGTTTATCACAACAGTGACAGCTTGACCTTTCAACCCATCTTTTGGCATGATTTTGCCAGTTTAAATACAGCCATTTCTAGCGTATCACTCAATGCTACCAGCACATGGATGCTACAAGCTGATTGTTTCAGCTGCTTTCTTCACCACAGGTTTAGTGAATATTTTGAAGTATTTCCACTCACGCAAATTTCGTAAAAAATATATTTATGTCACAGTGGTTTGCAGGAGTGGCTCAAGGCAATTTGCTACTGAGGCGAGGGATGAGATGGCATTTCCTCACCCCCCCCCCCATAGTGGGGGGAGGCTTTCTCAAAACTCCAGTCAAGTACTGAACTAAACCAAAAAGCCGATTAGATTATACACTGGTCAACATTGAAATTGTTACTGACTTTAAAAGGCCCTAATCTGTAGTATCTTGGTGAGCTGAACACGAATATAACATTAAAACTTTTTTATTGGCGCTCGTTTTGAAGATATTGCATGTAGTTCATTTTTGACGTTTCACCGTGTAAATTTATCCAGTAGGACATCAACAACATCCCAAATAAGCCTTGAATGATATAATATTGCATCACATTGCATAATACCAGCATGCACACATCATCCAGAGTTGATTGCATCATTTTCTGATGCAATGCAATACTACTGCCAGACAACTGCTGAAGCCATCTGACGTCAGCAGTGTATTATATGCAGTCGGAAAGGTTGAGCATTTAAAATATTTCAGACTGTGTGCGAGACAGTTTAAGCTACTGTTACATGTAACTTTTATTAATCATATAATTTTAGCCATTTAGGTACAATACAGAACAGTAATGCCGCGAAAGTGCGTTAATGCCGTTGACAATTTCTGCTACATTTGTGGGGAAGTGACATTTGCCAACCAGAAGAAAAGTATCACTTCTCAACTGAAGAAGGCATATCATCTTTACTTCGGATGCAAGATTGGTGACCAAGACAAGCCTTGGGCCCCTCATATATGCTGCACTACATGTAAAACACAGCTTTCACAGTGGTTGAATTGCAAAAGACCATCAATGCCGTTTGCAGTCCCCATGGGGTGGAGAGAGCCAAGCAACCACATAAATGACTGTTACTTCTGCTTGGTTCCTCCTCTTTCCAGTGGAATAACGAAGCAAAAGAAGTCAAACATAGTCTACCCAAACATTCCGTCTGCATTGAGACCAGTTCCACATGGTGAGGGACTTCCTATTCCAGAACCTCCATCAGAATATTCTCTTGATTCATCTGATGAGGACAAGGGTGAGCTGACCTGTTCTTCTCCTGGTCCGTCAGCATGCAGTGACCCAGATTTTTACTGCGATGCATTATCAACTCCACACAGAATAACACAGGAAGAACTAAATGACCTGGTTCGTGATTTGGACTTATCCAAGAACAAGGCAGAATTGCTAGGATCAAGACTCCAACATTAGAATCTTCTAGAAGAAGATGTCAACATTACTTCATATCGAAAGCGCCACCAGCAGTTGGAGCCTTTCTTCAGAAAGGAAAGTAATCTGATATTCTGTTCCGATATTGAAAGCCTCATGAATGCCTTAAAAATCACTCATGACCCACAAGACTGGAGACTATTTATAGACTCTTCGAAACTGAGTCTGAAGGCTGTGCTTTTGAACAATGGAAACCGTCTTCCATCTATTCCAGTAGCGCATGCCATCCACATGAAAGAGACATACGATAACTTAAAGCATCTACTGACTTCCATTAACTATAACAAGTACAGCTGGCACCTCTGTGGTAACTTGAAGGTAGTTGCCCTTTTAATGGGACTGCAGCAGGGATATATAAAATACATGTGTTTCTTATGTGAGTGGGATAGCCGAGCAAGGGATTGGCACTACTTGTGGAAGGAATGGAATCGCAGACAAAATGTAACAGTTGGAGAGAAGAATATCCAGCACCCAGCTCTGGTTGAGGCACACAAAATCCTGCTACCACCCCTTCACATCAAACTAGGTTTGATGAAAAACTTTGTGAAAGCCATGGACCGCACTTCACAAGCTTTCCGATACCTGCATGAAAAATTCCCTCAGCGAAGCAAAGATTAAAGAGGGAGTTTTTGTGGGTCCTCAGATTCGAGAGCTCTTCAAAGATGACCGGTTCAACAACTTGCTGCAGGGTGATGCGAAACAAGCATGGAATGCTTTTCGCCTAGTGTCAACAAACTTTCTCGGGAATGTTAGGGCAGAAAACTACAAGGAACTAGTAGAAGACATGCTGATGCAGTATCAGAAACTTGGCTGCAATATGTCTCTAAAGATCCATTTCCTTGATTCCCATCTCGATTTCTTTCCTGACAACTGTGGTATGGTTAGTGATGAACAGGGCGAACGTTTTCACCAGGATATCGCAACGATGGAACAAAGATACCAGGGAAAATGGTCCACTACAATGCTGGCTGACTACTGCTGGACACTCCCCAGAGAAGCTCAAGAACAGCTGTACAAGAGACAGGCAAAAAAATCTAAGAAGTAGTCTATGGCTTGGTTTTTTACAGGTATTAACTGAAGGCTTATTATATTTACTATTGACATGCATTTCGTGATGTAAACATTAATTCTTGTAGATTACAAAAAAACTAGAGCCAACTTTGCAATTTCACTGTCATATTCATGTTAACCCTTTGAAGGCCTACTTTAAATTTTTAATCCACATTCTGCAGCCGTGCTAATTTTTGCATATTTCAGGAAAATTGTACCCGTCTTATTCAATATGTTCTAATAGTGATTTTCCTTCTGCTATGATCATGTATTATATACCATTTGATAGGAATATTTAGTCAGAATTTTGGATCCCGAGAGTTTTGGGCTCGGCCTGAAAAGGGTTTTAAGCATATAAAAATTGATAAGAAATGACTATTTTTATTTCAGTAACATGACTTTTGAAAACTTTGTTGACCAGTGTTATATGAAGGAAATGCAAAAGAAAGAGTGAGAACCACAGCACAGTTTATAAAATTAAATTATAGCTCATTTTTATTTTGTTGTTATAAACTGCATTATGGTTCTTGGTTTTTCTTTTTGAACATATATTTTGCATCCACAGAACCCCCTTCCTCATGGTGCACAGCAGAACCAGGACTTTCACCCACAGAATTCAATATCTTAAAAAACAAGCAAGCAAACAAACAAACATTATCCAGTACCAGGCATATTGTGAACTAATAAAAGCCCTACAACAAAGTCAAAGAGTATCTATAGAGCAAATCTATCATACCATACTGTAGCGGCAGAGCGCAAACAAACCAATAATACCAGGAGTCTGTTCAGAAGGTCCAAATCATTTATTGTGCACAAGACTCAAGCAGAATCACATTCAAAATGGCTGAGCAATGGCTGTTAGTAAAACAACAACTTTTATACTGTTCTTTTCCATTCTAGACATAGGCAAACTTTTCATTGGTCCCGGTAATCCCTTTCGCCCCATCTATTGGTCCCGGTACCTTTACGTAGTTATCCAATGAGGACCTTGGTCTGGGCTCAGCACCTGTTTCCCCCCCCTTACAGCCCTCATTACAATGGTCAGTTCTTAGGCTCTTGATACATTTCTCCTCCAAGGTCACTAGCTGGCTGAAATATGTGCGAAAGCAGGGCACTGTAACCTTTCAACAGAGTTAATTAATTCCATAGAAGCTTCTCACATTCTTATCAGTACCAATTAAAGTAGTTTTTCTATTTCTCCTAAGTTTCGATTCTGCTTAGCTATACTTGATTATGCTTAGTTAAGTTTCGCTTCTATGGGGGCAGCATTCAAAGGGTTTTCCCATTCCTCCGGGCCTAGCCACAGGCTTCATTTACAGGTCAAGCTGCTTAGGCCTGCCTGCTTAGTTCAAGCAGCATGGATCATAGGCCTTCGCCTACCACATTCCCCCCTTTGATTAATCTCACCCTATGGCTAATAAGGTGTGAGATTTAAATCACTTAATTACACAGGGGTTGGGTTACGACCAAGCGTAACAGGATTAGGGTGCCATAAGGCTAAAATCTTAGTGGCAGTCTTTCGTTCTACCGTATTTTCTATAACACTGTTAATGGAGCGCATACAACATGGGATTATACATGGTAACAACAGAAACAAGGCTACAAATACCAATATTATCATAGCAAACGTAGTAAGTCCTCCCAATCCGGAGAAGATAGATTCGAACTAATTAGGTATCTTAAGACCATGCCAAGTCTGCACTGGCACATAGGCGTGCTTTCGCATGTTTTCAGCAATATTTTCAACTACTTGACCTTTGTCATCTATCTTCAAACAACAATTGATTAGATTCAACTTACCACATACTCCTCCTTCAGCTGCTAATAAGTAATCTAGTGCCAAGCGATTCTGATATATTGCAGTACGCATTTGTGTACTCTGTCTGGCTAAAAGTGTAAGTGCTTGGCTAGTTTCATTAGTTATTAGTTCAACAACTGCTTGCAAGCGTATAATACGATTTAACATATACACAGGGGTCCGGTATCCCCAGGTGCCATCTTGCTCCCAAGTGGCAGGTCCATAGTAGGCAATAATTCTTTCGGGTGGCCAATCATCACCATCCCATCTCTCCCATTTGCCTATCTGTAAAGCTGCTCTCTTATGTCTCCTAGTATACACTGGGTAACCTAATTGTTCTCCCTGTTCTGTGGGTAACAGAAAGAAAGAAGGTCGGATGGTGCCTAAAACACATGCCCCTCCCCAGTGAATAGGGAGTTGAGCATATGCTCTGGTTCCACAGATCCAATACAAACCAGGTGGAGCTTGCCAGGCATGAGGTTGGGCAAGGTTGGTCCAAAGATCGGCAAGCTCAGGGAATTTTACTAATGGATTGGTAGGTTCAGGTTCATTAACTCCTGACCACCAGGATGTCTGTTTTGTGGTGTCATTATAAAACTTTTGACTAAGACAGACAAGCTGTCCCACTTTCAAATTGAACTGGGGTCCAGTTCGAGCATAACACAAACGTCCAACTATTGGGTGTGCTAATACCCATTCACTTGTGGTCTTATGTAGCTCAGTATGATTATAGGCTACTGAGTAATTTAATTCTTGGGCCTCCCAGGGCCACTGATCACCCATTCTAGTTCCTCCACAAAAGTAACAATCTGAAATGTGGAGACTGGATACTACTGCTCCAGCTAATTCTAAGAACAGATTTTGAGAAGGGTGGGGGATGTCAAACTTATTTACATGCATAGTTTCATAGAAGGTATTGTGTATATGGTACCGTGATGAACGATGGGCCTGGGTATTCAGTTTAATATATACAATAGTTCCTGGATCTGACCCAGAGCCTGCAATACGTATTCCAAATTTATACCCTTGTGTCCATGCACTGGGATTTATTATATGTAACTCTAATGGATTACAGGCACCCTTCTTACATTTTTCTGGATTCTTTACATATGGCTGATGTAAGGCAGCCATTCGATTATCTCTGGTATTCTCTATCATACCAGTTTTCCATGTGGCATAGAAAACACATTCCCACTTTGGGCAATAATAATCTTCAACTGGTGCTGTGCTATATTCATTTGATAAAACTCGTTTTCCCGTACATGCTCCCCATCCGGTGGTTCCTTCTGGACACATATACTTGTGATCATGATAATATGCTTTTTCCCAGTTAGCACAACTAGAACGACTATCCCTATTTATAGCATCACAAGCATCAAAATACAAAACAGCACTCTTTGTAGGATCAGTAAGTGGGGGTGTAGCATTAAGTAAAGCTCCATCTGCATCATTCCATCGTATTTCCAGAGTATAATAGGATGGGTTCTGATGTGGGTTAAAACAAACTTTAGTATTACCCTTAGTACAAATGTTCAGTTCAGTGGTGTTATATATACACCGGCTTACTGCATCAGTGCAGGTGTAGTAAGAATGATAAAGCAAAGTCTGAGTTACTTTCATTCCAGTCCGAGTAGAAGTAATGCAGGCAGTACATGGGGGTAAGGCAAAAGTAAGTTCAAAGCTCTCCATGCAGGCAACCAGAACAAAATAGAAACAAGGATGCATGTTGATTGTAGTCCTTCTGAATCTCCGCTGGAAAATCTTGACCTCGACGTTCACTGCTTCTTGACACAATGTTGACTCATCTGCTAATGAAGCAATTCAACGGGTGTCAATGTTGATTGAAGATCCTCAAGTTTCCGCTGTATGTCAACCTACCAACCGTAGTTGGCCTGAATAAAGTCTATCAATGCAAAGTTATTCAGTGTACCACAAACGTACACATTGGGTCCTTTCCAATCCCAATTGAAAGAACAAGTTTTGCCGTATTGGAAACAGCAATCCTCTTCGAAAGACTTGTCAACTGTAGAGCACCGTAGGTCTTGGGTGGCCCAGAGAAGTTCTAGGCCGCTGATTGCCGCCTCAGGGTGAGTCGCAAAGGAATATCAGGATGCTGCATCACAGTCCACTGATCTGGTTCTGGAACTGCTGCTGGCTTGACTCTGCTATGATGGATCCAGGATTCGATTTCCGCTACCTTTACAGTTGGTGTAGACAGGATGACGGTGTATGGTCCCTTCCAATGGGGTTCCAGCGGTGTCTTCTTCCAATCTTTGATCCACACCGAGGTACCAGGCTTGTAGGGATGCAGGGGTTCCGTCAAGTTGATAGGTAACTGGTCCTGTATCCACGCATGGAGAGTCTGCAGGACAGAACTAAGAGCTAGGAGTTCTTGTCTGGTTATCTCTGAACCAATTTGTGTCAAACTACCCTTGATTCCCTGCACTATTGGTGGGGGTTTACCATACATGACTTCAAAGGGAGAAAATCCTGATGATTTCACAGGAGCTGAGCGTATCCTAAGTAAAGCTATTGGGAGAACTTGGGGCCACTTCAGGTGGGTCTCCTGACATAGCTTAGACAACTGAGATTTTAGAGTACGATTCATTCGCTCAACTTTCCCTGAACTCTGAGGTCTGTATGCTGTGTGTAACTTCCATTGTATCTGTAGGGCACTTGCTAACTGTTGGGTAATTTGAGATACAAATGAGGGCCCATTGTCCGACCCTATTACTGCAGGGATTCCAAATCTGGGGATAATTTCTTGCAACAAAACCTTGGTGACTTCTCTGGCCTTTTCAGTCCTGGTGGGGAAAGCTTCCACCCACCCAGAGAAGGTGCAAACTAAGACTAACAAGTAACGATATCCACTGGCTTTTGGCATTTCAGTAAAGTCCACTTGTAGGTTGTGCATAGGGGTTACACCACCTGACTGAACTCGGGGTGGTGGTGTAGGACCCTGCTTGGCATTGTTCTTGGCACAAGTTAAACACTGGTGAGCTACTGAGGCTGACAGAGCTCCCAATAATGCAATACAAAAATGTGGTCTGAGTGCTTTTTCCATTGCGTTTTTCCCATAATGTGTTGCTTGATGAAAAGCCTTTACAAAGGCTGGTCCCAATGATTCAGGGATTACTATTCGTCCAGGAGGTTGGCTACCCTCTGTTGATGGCAGCTCAATCCATCCATCTTTCAGTACTCCTTTTTCTATAGTACAATAATAGTCCAATTCTTTCGTGGTGTATCATGGTGTCCACAGGTTAAGGGGTACAGGAAACAATACTGCTTGTACTGGTGTTGCTTGTGATGTAATTTGTCCTGTCATGGCTGCTTTGCGTGCTGAGGCATCAGCAAATCTGTTTCCTTGGGCGACTTCTCCTTTTCCTGTTTGATGTCCTCGGCAATGCATGACAGCAACTTGTACAGGGGCCCATACCGCATCTAACAACATTAATATTTCTGGGCCATACTTAATTGATTTGCCTCCGGAGGTAATGAGTCCTCGTTCTTTATACAGAGCTCCATGAGCATGTAAAGTAGTGAAAGCGTATCTTGAGTCTGTGTATACATTCAACTGAAGTCCGGCACCTAATACTAGTGCCCTTGTAAGTGCTATCAATTCCGCTTTCTGTGCTGATGTTCCTGATGCAAGAGCTGATGATTCAATGACTTTTCCCCAGGTAACTACTGCATATCCAGCACAGCGTCGTCCATTAATGATGAGGCTGCTTCCATCCACGAAGTAAGTCTGGTCAGGGTTTTCTAAAGGCACATCAGTTAGATCAGGTCGACTTGAAAACACAGTGTCCATGACTTCCATACAGTCATGTTCTGGTAGGTCCTCGCTGATTGGTATCAAAGTGGCTGGGTTGAAAGCATGGCTCACTTCCAGTTGTATTTGAGGATTTTCGCATAGCATGCTCTGGTATTTCAGCATTTGAGAGTTGGTGAACCAGTGATTTCCTTTTTGTTCCACAAGGGCAAGTACTGCATGTGGTACTGTAACACATAAGTTCTGTCCTAAGGTGAGTTTGTCTGCTTCACTCACTAACAATGCTGTGGCTGCAACAGCTCTCAGACATGGCGGCCATCCTTTGGCTACAGTGTCCAATTGTTTTGATAAGTATGCTACAGGTCGCTCCCAATGTCCCAATGTCTGAGTTAACATTCCCAGAGCGTTCCCTTGCACTTCATGTACAAATAGATGAAAAGGCTTCTGGACGTCTGGTAGTCCAAGTGCTGGTGATGACATTAATGCTTTCTTCAAGGTTTTAAAAGCTTCATCTTGATCGGGTCCCCACTCTAGTGGTGACTTCTCTTCTCCTTTGGTGGCTTCATATAGTGGTTTAGCAATCTGAGCAAAGTTAGGTATCCATATTTGGCAGTATCCTGCTGCTCCCAGAAAGGCTCTGACTTGCTTCCTGGTAGTTGGAGTTTGGATACTACACATGGCTTCTTTTCTTTCTGGTCCTAATTGTCGGCTTCCTTTGGTCAGCCAGAAACCCAAATACTTTACTTCTGTTTGGCATAGCTGTGCTTTTGCTCTGGAAACTTTGTACCCAGCTTCATCTAATAGCTGTAAAAGGTCATTTGTGGCTTGTACGCATTCACTCTCCGATGTGGTAGCTACCAATAGGTCATCCACATACTGAAGAAGCACTCTTTTCCCAGGAGTTACAGGATAGCTTGAGAGATCTTGGTTTAGTGCAGCACTAAAGATGGTGGGTGAGTTCTTGAATCCTTGAGGCAATCGTGTCCAGGTAAGTTGGCCCCGTCTTCCTGAGACAGGGTCCTGCCATTCAAAGGCAAACAGCAATTGGCTACTCTGGGCTAATCGTATACAGAAGAATGCATCTTTCAAATCCAGGACAGTAAAATGGGTAGCTTCAGCAGGTATCAATCCTAAGAGTGTATAAGGATTTGGCACAACTGGATGTATGGTTTCAACCGCTTCATTCACTCTCCTTAGATCTTGCACTGGGCGGTAGTCACCTGTCCCAGGCTTCTTAACTGGCAGAAGAGGTGTATTCCAAGGTGATTGACATACTCTGAGAAGGCCATACTCCAGTAACCTTAACAAGTGGCGGTGAATGCCTTCAATTGCGGGTCTTGGGAGTGGGTATGTTTAACATGTACTGGTTCTGCCCCTGGTTTAAGGGTCACAATTACTGGGGCTATGTGCTTAGCTAGACCTGGTGGGTTACCTTCTGCCCATACTCCAGGAGGAGCTATAATGTTCTTTAGCAAACTAAAATTGGTATCAGGAGCTGGCTTAGTACTGTAATATCTCCACTCTTCCTCTCGGGGAACAGTAAGCACCATTAATCCTGCAGGCTTCGAATTCACAGTCATTTGCATTTCTCCTTTCTCAGTAAAGGATATTTGGGCCTGCAGTTTGGCTAGCATATCTCGTCCCAGTAGTGGCACTGGACACTCAGGCATGTAAAGGAATTGGTGCGCTATTTGCTGTCCTCCTAGTTCACATACGCGGTTTTGCAGAAAAGACTTGGTGGCTCTGGCACCAGTTGCTCCCATAATAGTGACTGCTCTTGTCGACAAAGGAACTATTTGCTTATCTTCTACAGAATGTTCTGCTCCAGTATCAACCATAAAGTCCATGAATTGGTCCCCTATCTTTAAGCAGACCATAGGCTTCTGGGGACCTAAGGCAAATTCGGAGCCCGGTCTGTCCTAATCTGCTTCATCTAAATCATAGTCCGTTGTGGTTGCAACTCCTTCTATGGCCTCCTCTCTTTCCCGTTGGAAATGTACTCGATTTGTTCCTCTGCGATTCTGTGATCGGCCTCTCTCCCTCTCCCTCCGAGGGGCGTTCTCTCCTTCTTCGTGTGAGGCGTCTTCGAGTTGCGGGCATGCGTTCCTCCAATGTCCTTCTTCCTTGCAATAAGCGCATTGATTCACGCTTAATGTGGGCCGGCTATCTCCTCGGCCCCTCCCTCTGCCTCTGCTCCTTCGGTTAGGGACACCTCCCCTTCTCTGTTCAACTAAAGCGGCAGCCAAAAGATCCGCTTTCTTCTTCATTTCACGATCACTTTCTTTCTGCCTTTCATTATCACGATTCACATACACCTTCTGAGCGACGTTCATTAACTGAGATGTATTCATGCCCGCAAACCCATCTAATTTCTGTAGTTTACGTCTAATGTCTGGTTGGGACTGGCTGACAAAAGCGGCATTTACCATGCACAGACTCTCTGGTGCTGCTGGGTCATAGGGCGTGTACATTCTGTATGCCTCAGTTAATCTCTCATAGAATACTGCTGGGCTTTCATCTGCGCCCTGGATAACTTCGGCTATCTTGGAAAGGTTCATGGCTTTCTGGCCCCCCCTTCGCAGACCTTGTAAAAGGCCTTGGCGAAACCGAGCTAGGGCTCTAGATCCGATATCGGTGTTTGGATCCCACCGAGGATCTTCATTAGGAAATTCTTTCTTTGCTGCTTCGCGATTATCTATTCCTCCTCCTCCCTCTGCTAGAGGATTTTCTGCTAACCAATTGACAGCTGCTTGCATAATTCTCGTCCGCTCCTCAGTAGTGAATAAAGTAGACAGGAGTTGACGGAAATCTGACCAAGTAAATAGTTACAGCTTATGTATAATTATATGTTCCATGTTATTGTTCATGAAAAGTTAATTGTACATAGTTTGAAGAAAATACGAAGTTCCATGTAAAACCATGTTCATTATGTTAATTGTAAACCGCCTTTGATCTTGGGAAAAGGCGGTATAGAAGAAAAGCATAAAATAAAAAAAATAAATAAATAAAAATAAGTAGGCTGGTGGGTTTGTATAATTGTATTCATTAACTCTGTTAATTCTTGGGGCTTGTCAGTGTAAGAGGCATAATGCAGTTTCCAATTCAACAAATCAGTAGTGGAGAAAGGCACATAAACTAAACTTGTGGGTCCCGCTACTATATGGTTATCTTCGTTCCTCACGGGCATTCCCAAGACCTGCCGCAGTGGCAATAATTTCTTAGTAGGTCCTCTCTTCCTCAAATTATGCTTAGTCTGGGAACCCTCGCTTGCAGCAGATGAGCTTGCACTGACAGTTGATTTTACACTGTCAGTCTCATACTGGGAAGACGATTCTTCTTCAACTTCATTTTCTGACTCAAGAGTTTCCTCAGTCTCGAGCTGATCGGCCTCTTCAGGGGGCAAATCCTCTGGCTGAGCTACTGGCGGGTCAGGGGTTGGAATTTGCCGGTCCCGGGGGGCTGCCGCGGGACGCGGTGGTACTCTTACTGGGCGCTGAGCTTGGGGCTGTCTAGTTACAACTTCCGGGGACTCGGGATCAACATAAATAGGCTTCTTAGCTATCCCTGTCTTCTGTGTCTGTTCTGTCAGTGCTACCATTATTCTGCACTGTTCTTCATAGCAGCGCCGGGCCCAAGGGGGCGGGCTTTCACAAATGCTTAACCAGGAATCTATATAAGGATACTGATCAGGGTGCGCTACTCGCACCTTCTGATAAATTGACTTTATGATTCCTATAGCAAATGTTCCATCTCGGGGCCACATAGGATCTAATGCAGGCCACTCCCTAGTACACAGAACTTGTAATCGTGACACAGTCATTTTCACCCCATAGTCTCCTGAATATACTTTATTAAAATACTTAATCATACATTCTAATGGAGTGTGCATAGTCGACCCTGCCCCTCCCATATCGATGTGTGCGCGCAACAACAAACAGAAGGGAAAAGGAGGGCGGACCGTGGGTGAGGGGTCCTCACGGCCCTTGAAACATTCAAGGGAAACAAAAAACAAGACAAGACGACGGTCGCTTCCTCCTTTTTACGACCTGGACGCGGTCGCCCGGCCAGGAACTGCGTTACTCAGGAGTCCGCCTTCGCTTGGTCTGTGTCACCAGACCTCTCAATCACACTTCATTCACACAATCATGCTAGCAACGTATCCCAAAAAGCCCAATCCTGTCTCTTCTGACTAGGCTATACCAAATTCGTACCAAGAAGACGGTAGGTTCACCTCACGAATACACTATGCGAGGTTAATTGGACCGCCTTGAGAGGTGATCAAGCTCTCTTACCAAAATTCACAAGTTCACAAGTTTCAAGCTGCAGTTCTGACTCATCTGTCTAAACATTCCCCAAAACTATACTCACTGGATCCGGTCCCCGCTCCCGAGCAAGTGCATGAGTTGGACCTCGGACTCCCCTCACAGGTTCGAGGTATTGGCTCCGACCGGGTCCGGCACCCGCCGAGGCCTGGCACAGCTCCCTCCGATGCAACGGGACCGGTGGCGCCTGGGAGCCGAGCCCACGTCGGAAGGGCACGAGCCCGGCAGGACCAAACCTATAGAGGCGGAAAGTCGTGGTATATCAGCCCATATACCCTCTACTAACCACACGTTCCCGGCCAACGCACCAAGAATATGTAGCGGCAGAGCGCAAACAAACCAATAATACCAGGAGTCTGTTCAGAAGGTCCAAATCATTTATTGTGCGCAAGACTCAAGCAGAATCACATTCAAAATGGCTGAGCAATGGCTGTTAGTAAAACAACAACTTTTATACTGTTCTTTTCCATTCTAGACATAGGCAAACTTTTCATTGGTCCCGGTAACCCCTTTCGCCCCATCTATTGGTCCCGGTACCTTTATGTAGTTATCCAATGAGGACCTTGGTCTGGGCTCAGCACCTGTTTCCCCCCCTTACAGCCCTCATTACAATGGTCAGTTCTTAGGCTCTTGATACATTTCTCCTCCAAGGTCACTAGCTGGCTGAAATATGTGCGAAAGCAGGGCACTGTAACCTTTCTTTCAACAGAGTTAATTAATTCCATAGAAGCTTCTCACATTCTTATCAGTACCAATTAAAGCAGTTTTTCTATTTCTCCTAAGTTTCGATTCTGCTTAGCTATACTTGATTATGCTTAGTTAAGTTTTGCTTCTATGGGGGCAGCATTCAAAGGGTTTTCCCATTCCTCCGGGCCTAGCCACAGGCTTCATTTACAGGTCAAGCTGCTTAGGCCTGCCTGCTTAGTTCAAGCAGCATGGATCATAGGCCTTCGCCTACCACAATACCATACCAGCACCAACTTCCAAAACTCACATAAGGAGGCCATCCAAAAAAAGCATCACTGTAAATATTACAGTGGGCCTTGGAACATCCAAACACCTATTTGGACAGCTGAACAATTCAGATTACTACAGTACAGATCCCTACGTACAAATTCCATGTTAACACAACACCTGGTCTTGATTACACGCTCAAAACACAGACCCTCACCATAATCTAAAAATAAACATATGTAGATAAAATTAAACTGCAACATCAAGAAGCCAGATTCTGCAGTTCCATATACTGTATAAAATATAAAGTCTGGTCATTAAATTGAAAATAAAATTCTCTTCTAACTTTGTTGTCTGACCATTTTATTCTCTGATCATGTATGTCCCAATCTGAAGTTTCTGCTTTTCTCTGTCTCCCAGTGCACCCTTATGTCTACTTTCCCCCAGAGATGGCACGAGTGATGCAGGGCCATGTGTAGAGACTCACTGCAGCATCAATTGCAAAAATTTAGTTTACTTTATTTTAAAATGTATATGCCACCCATCTAAAATCCTAGACGGCTTCTAAACATACACATGCAATTTAGTAAAACAATGTTACAATAAAACAAACATAATAAAACATGAAATTTGATTAATGAAAAATTACTTACACAGCCCCCTTCCCACACCCAATCAAACCAGTATATGTATCTGCACATCAGATTTATTTTGCTAAGACCAGATTATTAATGAGGAGAGAAGATATAAAATGAGAAACTAATCCTGGTAGCCATGAATTCAAATGCTGGATTGAATTGTGTTACAGCTGAAAAAATCCGGAACTCAGCAGCGGTAAAACTATCAGGCTACTAAACAAAATCTGAAATTTCCTTGAATCTGAACTGACAAAATATTTTAAATTTCAGTCTGGCAGCATAAAGAACGCAAAGCTGCAAATCTCAACTACATATTCCAGTATCTCCCCCCAATCAACACCCTACAGTTGACCTCACCAAGAATCCAGAGTACAGGATCCATAGAGCAAATCTACTATTCCATAACAGCACTAACTTCCAAAACTCACACAACATGGAATGTACCCAGAAAAGGGCAATACCATAAATATTGCAGCAGGCACTAGAACATCCATACACCTGTTTGAAAAGCTGAACAAGCCAAATTACTACAGTACCGTATAGATCCCTATGTACAAACTCCATTTTAACAGAATAACTGGCCTCAGTTACACACTCAGAACACAGACCCTCACTACAACCTAAAATAAAAATATGTGGACAAAAGTTAAACTGAAGCCTCAAGAAGCCAAACTCTGCATGCAGTACAACATCAGATAGAGATGCAGTTCCCCATACTGTGTAAAATATAAAGATAGCGCAAAGTCCAGTCACTAAAACTAAAATAAAATTATTGTTTCTACCTTTGTTGTCTGACCATTTTATTCTCTGATCATGCTGGTCCCTATTTGAGCTTCTGCTTTCCTGTCTTCTCTTGGCTCTCTTTCTATGATCTATAGTCCATCTGCCATTTCTTATCTCTTCTTTTGTTTTCTTCACTTCCTTCCATCAGCCTTTTCCAGTCCCAGTAACCCTTCCCAGTATCTCCTTTCCAGTCCTCCCTCCCAATACCTTCCAATGTCAACTTGCATTCCCATGACTGCCACTGGTGTCCATTCCCTTCCAGTCTCTCTCCTTCCCCACTGTCCAGCCCCTTCTAGTCCAAATACCATGGCAGCCCCTTTCAGCATCCACTCCCTTCTAGTCCCATTCTCCCATACCTCTGCATCAGCCCATTTGTAGCCCTAGCCCCCAGTTTTCTTCCAGGGCCAGCAGCTCTATCCTCCCCTCCCGTCAGCCCATTCCAGTCCTAGCACCTCCCCATCAGCCCATTTCCAGTCAAACCTCCCCCAATCAGCTCACTTCCAGTGTTAGTCCCCCCATCAGCCCATTTCCAGTGCTAGTCCTCCCTCAACCCCATTACCAGTGCTAGCTTCCCCTAATCAGCCCATTATCAGTCCTACCCCCCTTCCGTCAGTCCATTACCAGTCCTAGCCCCCTCCCTGATCAGCTCATTTCCAATGCTAGCCCCCCATCAGTCCATTATCAGTCCTAACCCCCCCAGCAGCCCATTACCAGTCCTAGCCTCCCCTATTCAGCTCATTCCCAGTCCTAGCCCCCATGATCGTCCAATTTCCAGTGCTAGTCCCCCCTCAACACATTACCAGTGCTAGCTACCCCTAATCAGCCCATTACCAGTCCTAGTCCCCCCCCATCTGCCCATTTCCAGTCCTAGCCCCCCTACAGTCCATTATAACCCTAACCTGCACTGTCTCTCCCCTTTGTCCAGCATTTGTCCCCTGTCTCTCCCCTTTGTCCAGTATGTCACCCTGTTTCCCTCTTTGTCCAGCATTTGCCCCCGTCTCTCCCCATTGTCCAACATTTGTCCCCATCTCCTCCATTGTCCAGCATTTGTCCCCTGTCTTTCCCCTTTGTCCAGTATGTCCCTTTGTCTCCCAATTTGTCCAGCATTTTCCCGCCCCCCCCCCCATCTCTCCCCTTTGTCTCTCCTTGTCCTCCTCCTGTCCCCACTCCCTCCACCTGCACCTCTCATCCGGCGGTGGCAGTGGCACTCCAGTTGTTTTTATTTTAGATATTGCCGCCTCTGGCCTGCCTCTGCCTTCCCGTCGCTTTTTCTTTCCTCAAGAATGCTTGCAGTGAGAAAAAGCAGCGGGAAGGCAGAGGCAGCAAATTTTAAAATGAAAACAGCCGGAGTGCTGCTGCCGCCCCCACGCGAATCAGCCTGATCGCTTGCAGGGTTCAATTTCTTACCCAGTAGGGTGCTCAGTTTAGTAATAAGTTGCCTGTGTGGAACGGTATCAAAGGCTTTACTGAAATTCAAATACACCACATCTAGGGCTCTACCTCTGTCCAATGCTCTGGTCACCTAGTCAAAGAAATCAATCAGATTTGTCTGAAAAGACCTCCCTCTAGTAAACCCATGATGCGTCGGATCCTGCAATCCATTGGACTCCAGAAACCTCATTATCCTCTGTTTTAGCAGATTTTCCATTAACGCCATTGAAGAGGGGGGAGGGGGGGGCTTGGATGTTGGGGAGGTCTTAAAAGAGATCTTACGTTTTCTGCAAGGTTGGGGGGACTAAGGTTGGGGGTTGATTGAGGGGCAGGGGAAAATGAGTGATCAAGGGAGGGAAGCGTATCCTCCTGGCCCAGGCTCTCTGTCTACACTGGGAACAGCAATTTTAAAAAGCTGTTTCCACCGATATGTGGGGGATAGTTCTTTATTCTTTTCCCCATGTGCAGCTTTTTAAATTTCTGCTCCTACTGGATGTGGAGGGACATTCACGTGCCGTCCTTCCCCTATTTTTCCAAGAAGCTACAGTTTTGTCAGCAGAGGAGTTTTTCCAAGAGGCTACAGTTTTGTCAGTTTTGTCATATTATGGGAGTTCTCCACATCCTGACCCATACGTGTGAATTTCCCTCTCCACGTACTATGTAAAATCTGCCTTCATGTATCTCAGAAGGCACCTGGTGATGATGAGGATAACTAAGAAAGAAAACAAAAATTGAGATGTGTATGCCAGTCAGCATGTTGCTTAAGTCTTTTATGTTGTTCAGACCTTTACAAATGGACTTTATAGCCTTTTCTGAGAAACAATATAGTTTATATAAGAAATGAGTCCACATTATATATTGTTTCCCTTATCATATCTAGGCAACGTCCAGAAAGTTAGGTAGAAAATCAGAATATGCACGTTTATAGTTTGTTTCTTAATTGTGTGGCTGGTGGAATGGAAGATATAAGAGAGAGGTAAAAAAAATGTGACCATAAAACAAAGGACTCGTACTGGCTGGCAAAGTTTCCATAATGATAGATAAGGAGAAGAGCATTTGAATTTACAAAGAACTATAGTATTTATTTGTTCTTAAAATGAAACAACTTCCAGCCCCCTCCTCCTCCCATGTCAACCTGCTTTCAGTCCTTACCTTCCCCCGTGTTAGCTCCCCTCAAACACTCACTCTCTCTTTTCAGTGTCAGCCGCGGCTCCTGCCTCTTAGAGAGCCGCAGCTGTGCTAGCGGTATCAGTTTAAATAAAAATGAAACCAATGTGGAGCCTTCCCGCCTCCGTGAAAGAAGCCATGTAACTGTGTCCCGCCCCCAAAGGAAATTAATGTTTGTGAATCGGGGCTTTTCTGAGTATTCATTTAAATTGAATTAAGGAGTGCCAAATGTTAAATTTTGATATATGAAATCGTTATGGGTAATCTAGATCATTTGCCCCCCCCCCCTTTTTCTCATATATGGGTCATCACATCATGAGTGTTTCAAATAACGTTCACATTTCCATATGGATTAGAATTGCGCACCGTTTAAAATCTTTTACTTATTTTGAACCATTCTTCTGATAGCTTCTATTAAGTTTGGTATTTGACTGACATTGGTGCCCATTACAGAGATTTTTTTAAAACCAGGTATTTTCAGTTTCAATCAACAGATCACATTTTATGTAGTTTTAGTCCTTTCTATCTGAATTGTCCAGAAACATATCATTACCGATGTGTGTATAGTTTCTTTTTAATGGCCCTCCTCATCCTGCCCTCCAAAATGAAGTTTAGCAATGAGTACAGCTATTTACATTATCCTCCATTTGTTTTCAGCCTTGCATGTTTGTTTTTTATCTGGTTTGTATCTAAAATCATATTGTTTACATGTTGTCTTTTATATGGTTTTTAATTTTTGAACAGTGTTTCACATTTAAGTGCTTTCATCTTGTTTTATCTATTGAACTGTCTATTTAATTGTTTATTTATTTACGATGCATTAAGTTTAGACTTATTTATCATTTTACTCATTATTGTACTTTTATTGTTCCTTTTGAGATTTTGCACCCTCTGAAGAAAGTCCATGTGGCCGAAACGTGTTGGTGTTTAGCTGGGTTAATAAAGTGCCTTCTGACACCTGTCGGCATACCTGCTGTTCAGAAACTCCCACCTAAGTCTCCTCCTCCTCACTGTATTTCTTTTTTCCACGGAAACTCTTAGTTGATTCAAGATGTCATCATTCACATACTTCTTTACTTTAATCTCTGAAATTAAAGATCTTAAATTTGCATCAGTTTTGCATTTTTTTCTTGTGGCAATATTCCTCTTTCAGTTTTTGATGGATTTTGTTTGTATATCCTTTCAATTTAAATATAGGGCTTGTAGCATAAAAGGGGCAGTACCTTATCTCCTCTCTCTGCAGAAGTCTACTTAATTTAGTTAATCTCTTAACTTTTTCATTAATTTCTGTGGTTTATCTCCTGCCACAGGGGGTCCATGAATACGCTCACCATGGACTTTATCTATGGCAGGGATATTATCTGCATCTGTAGTGTCTGGACTATCACTACTACCATTGTTAGCCCTAGTGTGTAAGTTACTGTATGGGTGGGCACCTTTTTATCCTTGGTGATGTGCGACCACTATGTATTTTTCTTTTTCTTTCCTACCATACTTTCATTGTAGTGTTGCCTTGCTGAGATTTAGGGGCATGTTTACTAAACATCGTTGCTGTGCGGGTTCCCGTTAGTGTGCTGGTGCCATATAAGGAGTGGGCGGGCCAGGCAGAAAAAAGCAAAAAACCGGACCGTACGTGTGTGCGTCGCGCTAATGTGCGGGGCCCACATTAGCGCGTGGGAAGGCTAAGTGGGGCGCTGCTGCAAAACCAAACAACAGAGCCGTAGTACAACAGTGAAGACACCGAGCAATGGTGCAGGGGCCAGGGGTTCAAACCCCCATTGCACTCAACAAAAAAGACCAGCTGAGGCACCAACATTTATGGGCAAAAGTGGTTAGGAGGCATATTAATTTTGGGCGGCAGAAGGCGGCGCACTGTTATTTTTATTACGGCATGAGGCGGCGCACTGTTTAGTGTGGGCGGCAGATGGCGGCGCATTGTTAAGTTTGGGCGGCAGAAGGCGGTGCGCTGAGAAATGTGGGCAACAGAAGGCGGCGAGCCGGTGGGCAGAAGGCGGCGCGCTGATGTGTGAGGGGGCAGTCCAATAGTGGGAGGGATAAGTGGCGCGCTGATGTGCAAATAATAGGAACGGAGCCATAGCACAATGGTTAAGACACTGACCACTTGTGCAGGGATCATGGGTTCAATTCCCCACAGTGCCCATTGAAGACAGCTGGCTGAGGCATTATTTTAGGGGCACTTCCATGTTGTGCGGCATAAGGCGGCGTGCTGTTAATTTAGTGCGCCACAAGATGGCACGCTGATGGCTACAAGGCTGCGCGCGGATGCACAAACACAGGAACAGAGCCACAGCACAATGGTTAAGACACTGACCAATGGTGCAGGGGCCAGGGGTTCAACCCCTCACAGTGCCCAGTGAACAAGGCTGGCTGGGGCAGTGTGTATCATGGTGAGGAGTGCTGTAGGAGGCCTTCCATTTATATTTTATTTCCCTCCACTAGTAAACCCGCTCTCACAGTGTGTTAACATACGGATGCCCGTAAGGCACATGTTACAGTGCACTGTCCGCCAAGGCACCCTAGAGTGTCCCCTATAGGGCACCATGTATGTTGCGACACAGGATAATGTATAGTGCACCCTATATGGATGGCAACCATAAGGTGGCCTATAGGGCGCCCTATAAAGCACCCTCAGAGGCACCTAATGGGTATAGTAAGCTGTGTGTGGTTTTGCCGGCATAGACATATGTACAGTAAATAAAAATAAAGCTGTGGACAGCCCTATCAAAGGGCCCCACTGTGGGTTTGAACCCATGACCTCTGGCTGTACAGGGAGTGACATAACCATTGGGCTACAGCTCTATAGCTGACAGCAAGCCCCTGGCTGGCTGCAGAGAGCCTGCACGTCACCCCACAGACAGTCTGCTGTTGTAGACAGGATAGGGTTAGGCCACCCGTACCCATGATGCACTGCACATGCAAATCAGCTGTCCACAGATGCACACAAGATGGGGAATGCACCCCAACAGCTACCCGGCCTGGTAGGGGGAATTGTCCATGTGCACCCACACAGCACCTCGGCCTGGTAGGGGGTCCTGAGCGGGTGGACTACCAGCAAAGAGTAGCTACACACCGTCACATTGTGCGGGTACTGTGCTCACCCTGAGGGTGTGATGTGGCGGCCAGGACCAGGTCCACAACACCAGCCATGGCTGGATGAGGCCATGACAGAGCTCCAAAAGCAGTACTAACCTGTGAGATAGGAAGGTGCTGCAGAAACATGTTGGATATCTCTGTCTGTCCCAGTTAGTGGAAACCCCCATGGACCCCTAGGTGGTCAAAGTACCCCCCCCCCCCCCCTGAGGGTGGCAAACAGGGCCCCCCCCCCCCCCCCCACCAACAGATCCCGCATCCTACACCCCCCCACACCAATGGCAGTAGAGTGGACCATCAAACCCCAGTCCTGCTGGGGAACAGACACCCTACAGGGCAGTCCAAGCAGCTCTCCACACACACATCCATAACACAATATCAGACAGACATTAGGCCTGGATATTCAAAGATGCACCCCAGCACTATCTGATATCCACCTGCAGCAAGCCATCAGCCGCTGCACCCTGCAAGGCACTCCATCAAGACACATACCAGCTGTGAACAATCTGCTGGTTAGCCCTGATGGAAATGCATGCACCCAAAACTGGGGTGGCAGCACACACAAGCAGAGAGTTCTGTGAGGAGGCCCCAACAAGAAACCCATATATATCACAAGAGAGAAACACAATACAGCACTATGGGGGTGCCTAGCCATGCTGTCATCACTGCACACTCAGGGTGAGAGTGCTCCCCCAGCAGCACATACAGAGGTCACCCTGTCTGTGTAGGTGGTGGCCTGGCACTACAATGTCATAGCCAGTGCCCTATGCCTTGTGCAGATGCATCCTGGCCAGCCCACCATGTCTGACCTATACCCATGGTACCTTGCTGCTCATTATGCACATTGGCAGGCCAATACTGGCAGTAGTGCTGGCAGTGTGGGTTGGGGAAGGTGTTTGCAGCCAACACACACTACAGACACACACTCCCACACCTATGCCAGCATTGTGCTACTATTGAGGGGGTGATTAGCCTTGGCCACCACACCGGTCCTGGGCACGGCACAGGCATGGATATGGTACGCAGTACTGCTGGGGGTCACTCCCCAGGGTGGTGAACACCGTCAGAGGCCAGGCCTGGAGCACGCACCGCAGACACCAAACAGATTGTTCGGATGGGGTCAACTAGCAGTATGTGCGTAACGTAGGGATATCTATCAGCCTGTACTCTTAGCAAACGTTTCAGAGCTGTGTACCTCAGGTGTAGGGTGACATTGCTAAGGTATGCAGGTGCTGGTATTGGGAGATGCACGCAGGGTCCAATGTTCTGCCTCTACAGGAGACATTGGCCAATGGGGCCTGTGGGTGTGGGTGTGTCTGCCCCTGTTGGCTGCTGCTTTACGGCAGCACTTCCCCACTCCAGCCCAGTTTTGCATCACACTGTTCGGGTCTTCCTGCTGTCCCTCATGAATATGCATGAGCTACATATACATGCCGTGGGGGTGGTGCATAGATATACAGCACAGGCATTTGTATGAGTGGCAGCATGGAACCTGACTGGTGTGTGGCCCACCAGGACTGCATTTGGGGGATTCTGCTGTAGGTTCTGCCCCTGTTCATGGTGTCTGTGCTCAGTGGGGTAAAAGATAGACGTATTACCATTGCATATGTCCTCGTCACAAAAGGTGTGTCCTTACTGTCACTGTTTATTTGTGGGGAAAATATGTGGGCAGGATTGCTGGTTGCCCCAGCTGGTCTTTGAACCTGTGACCTTCTGTTCTTGTATGCACTGTCTGTGTGCACTGCACCACTGTGTAGCCACAGCTTGGCTGAATTCCCTGGATAGTCCATGACTGTGGATCCGGCAGGGCCTGTCTGTTGCTGTGGACTGTGCCAGCCTGCACATGGCTAGGCCTCTGTCTTCTGTCGCTAGCAGCCACTGCCCCCTGCACCACATGTACTCGTCTGCCAACATGCTGGCATGAGCTTCTCCCATAAAAAGCAGGTGACCTGATTGGAATGTGGCAGTACGGGACTGCATTTGGGGTACTTGGCTGTGGGTAATGCCCATTGTTGTGGTGTGTGTGCGTTGTTGGGTAAAATATGGGTGTTTTCCCCATGCTTATGTCCCCTGCAATACAGGGGTGTCTGCGCTATCTGTGTTTAGTGGTGGGTAAAATATAGGGACTGGGCTGGCAAGTGCCCCAGCTGGGCTTTGAATCTCTGACCCTCTAGTCCTAGTGGTACTGACTCTGTCCGCTGCACCACACTATGGCCACATAGACAGTGCAGCCCCTGGAGGTAGTAAGCCTGGCAGGATGGAGTCACAAACCCTGCTCTACGCAAATTTACTGTGGGCATATGCACCCTGTCTGGTGACAAACGTGCACATAAACCCCGGCAATGACCACGGGAAATGGGGGACAAAATATCACCACGCTGGGCAACAGTGATATTAATGGGCAACCATAGCAAACACTCCCAGGAAAGCTCCACAAAAGGAAATGTTTTTTGGAAGAGTCTCCGCTCCGTAAACCCTTCCAAAATTCATTTCTTTTTTCTGGAGCTTTGCTGGGTGTGTTTTCTGTATTTGCCCATCACTATAACTGTTCCCCAGCTGAATTACTATTTTTAATAGTTCTGTTGTGGTCATTTTCTATTTTATTTGCACTTTTGTGCTGTGCACATGTATCACACTGCTCACGTTTTGCTGGTTTCCCCGGTTTTCCTGTACATTGCTGACGGAAATGGTTTCTCTTCCCTTTAAATGCTTTCTACCGCGAGTGTTTCCCTCGCGGTAGTTTTTACATGCAAATTTGGGCCCGATACTGTGTGGGGAGCCTCTCCCCTCCCACTCTCCACCCATTGACCCCGTCCCTCCGCCCCTCCGGAGCCTTCCTCCGCCCTCCTTTAGCCGTTCCACGCCTCTATCGGACATTTACGGGCCCGCACTTGTACGGGGCCTGTTAGTGTGCCGCGCACCTTTGCGGGGGTGACACGCACGTGTGCGGGGCGTTTAAACGCGTTTATTAGCGTTTCAGTGCCGCGTTTCCATGCGCTATTTTGCGGCACGCACATTTCCGGTTTTTAGTAAACATCCCCCATAGTATAGATTTTATACAATGGGGTCAGCATGTGAAGTTGCGTTATCTGCACGCAAAGGGCACATTAGTCTTTCTGCATCCGCCTAAAACTGAATTCATGAAAAAAGAAGGAAGGGCAGGGCAGGCTCACTAGGGAAAACGTGATACAGCCAGTCTCCAAGCCAGGAAAAGGCTATGTCCATTGGATAGCTTGTGAGACCCTTTTTATATCCTGTCTTCAGAGATGCTGCTGGATATCTTCCACACTAGAAGAGGAGAGTCAAAAAACCTTTCTCTCACAAAATCCACCTATCACACTTCACACACAAGACTTTAGTTACAGGTAGGGGTATCAACTAATTTACCACTGAGCTATATAAGATTATATTAGTGCACCAAAGCACTTATTAAACTCCAGACATGCACTATCAAACCTTTCATCATGGTACCACCTCAATAATAACTATAAATAACCATACAAAACATATCATATAATTTACTCAATGATATAAAATTTATCTCATATTATATAGCCATATAATAAGACATCCCATCTGTACTTTACAAAACAATGCAAAATCTATATGCAATATACAAAATAATTCCAACCCACAAAAGAAACCTTTTCATTGCAATAAACCCAACAGTCCTAAAAAATGCAGAAATACTTAGCTCCAAGCTGTCGTTCCACTGGGCTCACTCATAATTCTCTCAGTTGCTTGAAGACAATCAAGTAGAAGCCATATACACAGATATCACTACTGCTGATATTGGGACAGTTTAACTGAGCACGCCCAACACCTCATATAGATTGCGTGAGAATATTCCTGTGCGACAGTTCTTATGGTCACGGAGAATTTGTTCTTCAGTGCATGAGATTAAGGGGTATGTTTACTAAACCGTCTTAATGTGCGCTCTGACACGTTAACGTGCGATAAGGCGTCTTATCGTGCGTTAACGTGCTCAGCGGCGCTCAGCGGCGCAAACGAGAGCTGAAGGCGGAGTAAAGGCTCCCTGAGGGCGGAGGAAGGCTCCCCAGGGGCGGAGAGAAGGGGTCAATGGGTGGAGAGTGGGAGGGAAGAGGCTCCCTGCACACTAACGCTGTGGATTTCGGGGCTGGCGTTAGAGTAGATTTAAAGGGAAGAGAAACCATTTCCGTCAGCAATGTACAGCAAAGCCAGGGAAACCTACAAAAGGTGATAAGTGTGATACATGTGCACAGAACAAAAGGGCAGATAAACATTGAAAATGACCTGAACAAACTGGAAAAAAACCATAACCTAGCTGGGCAATAGTGATATCATTGGGAAACATCAAAAAACACTACCGAGAAAGCTCCAAAAAAAAGATATCAATTTTGGAAGGGGCTATGCTCTGTCCCCATACAAGGTGACTGATCCCACAGTGAAATAACACTGATCAGGGCTTTCCCTTGTTACTGGACAGGTTTTCTATGGCATGCACATGTCCCACAACAGCAGGGTGGGCATGTCGGAATGGGCAACTGGACATTTGCTGGAAAAGGGGACACAGAGGGCTGCAGGCGGCACATGCTGTGGTGCAGCTGGGCCACAGTGCGGACTAGGGTGATGCCTAGGTGGCCCATACGAATGCTGAAACAGTAGAGCAGCCAGACAGCAACTGATGAGGGCCCAACACGGACATGAGTGTGTTTCCCACAGTGTCACAGGGGATAGTACACAGCAGGTACCCCCAAGGGTACAGAACATTTGCAGGCGGTGCTGGGGGGAAGCGTGGACATCTATGCAGGCACCCCTTCCACAGAGCCCATACCATAGGCAGCCGCCTACCCGCACACTGGATGGTCAGAGACTGCGCACCACCAGCACCACCAGCAGAAGGGCATGTCAGCATGGTGACAGAGGGGTACTGGTGGTGGAGGGGGCAGTGGCTGCTGCCCACAGCAGACCATGACCCAGCCCTGTTTAGGTGGGTGCCATGCTCTGCAACAGACAGGCTCTGTCTGACAAACAGTCATGGTATCTCCAGGGAATGCATCATCTCTGTGGCAACACGGTGGTGCAGGGCACACTGCCAGTGTGTTCAGGAGCAGAAAGCCACAGGTACAAGTCCCAGCTGTGGTTCCTGCCAACCCAGTCCCCATATTTTACCCACTACTAAAATGCGGTAATACAGACAGAACCTTTAGTTCAGATAATGTAAACATGCCCAAAACGCCTACATTTTACCCTACAGAGCACAGACACCATAAACATGTGCATTACCTAGAGCAGAGTCTCCCAAAAGCAGTCCTGGAGGGCCAAACACCATTCAGGTCCCATGCTGTCTCCAATAACTATGGCTGTGCTGCATTTCTATGCACCGCCCCCATGGTATGCAGATGTATCTCATGCATATTCATTAGGGACAGTATAAAAACCCGAATAGGGTTTGGCCCACCAGGACAGGAGTTGGGAACCTCTGCCCTAGAGCAGCGGCCAACAGGGGCAGACTCACCCGCACCCACAGGCTCCATCATCCAAAGCTACCTGGAGAGGCAGGATTTTGGGCCCTGTGTGCATCTCCCAATACTAGCACTTGAATACCTTAGCAATGCCACCCTAAACCTGGGAATATGGTACACATCTATCAAAAGGTTGCTATGATTACTGGCAGATAGCAATTCCTAAGTTAAGCACAATTTGCTGATTGAGCTGCATCATAGCAACCTTTCTGATGTCTGTGGAGTGTGCTACAGGTCTTGTGTCTGACAGTGTTTACCACCCTGGGGAGTGACTCCTACAGTATTGCGTACCATAGCCATGCCTGCACTGTGCCCAGGACTGGTGCGGTGGCCAGGGCTGCCAAACACCTCTATAGTTGCACAATGCTGGCATAGGTGTGGGGAGTGTGTGTCTGTCTATCCAGTGTGTGGTGGCTGCCAACACCCTCCTCAGCCCACACTGCTAGCACTGTTATTTATTTATTTAGACAGTTTTGTATACCGCCTTATCCTTCACTGTTGCCAGTATTGGCCTGCCAATGTGCATAATGAGGAGCAAGGTACTGTGGGTATAGCCCGGACAGGGCGGCCTGGGCAGGATGCATCTGCACAGGGCATAGGGCACCGGCTGGGACATTGTAGTGCCCGGCCACCACCTGCACAGACAGGGTGGCTACAGCATGTCCTGCTGGGAGGTCACTCTCACCCTGACTGAGCAGTGACCATGGCATGGCTAGGTTCCCCCATAGTGCTAAATAGTATTTCTCTCAAGTGATATCTATGGGTTCTTCTTTTGGGTGCCCAATCACTGACCTATTTGCTTGGTGGGTGTGCTCACATCCCAGTTTTGGGTGCACGCATCTCATCCAGGAGCATGCACTGTGGACTAGCTAGCAGACTGTCTGCAGTTAGTATGTGTATGGCTGGAACACCTTGCAGGGTGCAGCGGCTGGAGACTCACTGTGCTCATTGCTGGAAAATGTCAGACAGTGGTGGGGGCAGCTGAGCATTTCCAGGCCTACTGTCTGTCTGCTATTGCTTTATGGAATGCTACAGATCTGCACTGACTGCCCTGTGGCACATCTGTTTCCCAGCAGGACTGGGGTTGTTGGTCCCCTCTACTGCCACCATGGCAGGGCTGTAGAATGTGGATCTGTTGGGGGGAGATCCTGTCCCCCACCCTGATCCCCAGAGAGCAAGTTCTGTGGTACTACATAATCCCTCTATGGGTCCAAACACCACACCCCCCCCCCCCCCCCACTCCCTCTTGAATCATGTGGCCATGGCACCCACAGAGAATATGCACTATTCTGGTGCATCATAGTCCACAAGGGCTAGATGTGACTGGGATATACATATGGGCACAGGTGTATCGTAGGTGTGTCTGAAAGAACTACCTATCACACACTGGCATTAATGGGGACCTGCAGCATAGTCTATCTCAGGGAGGGCAGGTGCTGTGGACCTGGTGCTGGGCGCCCCACCTCACCCTCAGGGTGAGCACAGTACCTGCACAATGTGACTGTCTGTAGTTACTCTGTGCCAGTAACGTGCACAGTCAGTACCCCCTACCAGGCCTAGGTGCTGTGGGGGTGCATACCCCATCTTGTGATCATCTGTAGACTGCTGCTTTGCATGTGCAGTGCATCATGGGTATGGGTGGGTTAACCCTATCCTGGTGACCACAGCAGGCAACATGGTGGTGCAGTGCACACAACCAGTGTGTTCAGAGGCAGAAGGTCACAGGTTTGAGTCCCAGCTGTGGTTCCTGCCAACCCAGTCTCCATATTTTACGCACTACTAAAACGTGCTAATACAGACAGAACCTTTATTGCAGATGACGTAAACATGCCCAAAACACCTACATTTTACCCTACAGAGCACAGACACCATAAACAGGCGCATTACCTAGAGCAGAGTCTCCCAAATGCTGTCCTGAAGGGCCAAACACCATTCAGGTTCCATGCTGCCTCTAATAAAGATGCCTATGGTGCATTTCTATGCACTGCCCCCATGGTATGCAGATGTATCTCATGCATATTCATGAGGGACAGCATGAAAACCTGAACAGTGTTTGGCACACCAGGACTGGAGTTGGGAACCTCTGCCGTAAAGCAGCAGCCAACAGGGGCAGACACACCCGCACCCACAGGCTCCATTATCCAATGCCTCCTGGAGAGGCAGGACATTGGGCCCTGCGTGCATCTCCCAATACTAGCACTTGCATACCTTAGCAATGCCACCCTAAACCTGGGAATACGGTACACAGCTATCAAAAGGTTGCTATGGTTACTGGCAGATAGCAATTCCGAAGTTAAGTACAATTTTCTGATTGAGCTGCATCATGGCAACCTTTATGATGTCTGTGGAGTGTGCTACAGGTCTTGTGTCTGACAGTGTTTACCACCCTGGGGAGTGACCCCATCAGTATTGCGTACCATAGCCATGCCTGCACTGTGCCCAGGACTGGAGCGGTGGCCAGGGCTGCCAAACACCTCTATAGTTGTACAATGCTGGCATAGGTGTGGGAGTGTGTGTCTCTCTATCCAGTGTGTGGTGGCTGCAAACACCCTCCACAGCCCACACTGTTGCCAGTATTGGCCTGCCAATGTGCATAATGAGGAGCAAGGTACCATGGGTATAGCCTGGACAGGGTGGCCTGGCCAGGATGCATCTGCACAGGGCATAGGGCAATTGGCTGGGACATTGTAGTGCCCAGCCACCACCTGCACAGACAGGGTGGCCACAGCATGTCCTGCTGGGAGATCACTCTCACCCTGACTGAGCAGTGACCACGGCATGGCTAGATTCCCCCATAGTGCTATATATTGTTTCTCTCATGTGATATTTATGGGTTCCCTTTTGGGGCCCAATCACTGACTTATCTGCTTGGTGTGTATGCTGACATTCCAGTTCTGGGTACATGCATCTTCTCCAGGAACATGCACTACGGACTAGCTAGCAGACTGTCTGCATCTAGTATGTGTCTTGCTGGAACAGCTTGCAGGGTGCAGCAGCTGGAGGCTTGCTGCAGGAGAATATCAGATAGTGGTGGGGTGCAGCTGAGCATTTCCAGGCCTAATGTCTGTCTGCTACTGATTTGTGGATGTGTACAGAGCTGCATTGACTGCCCTGTAGGGTGTCTGTTCCCCAGCAGGACTGCGGTTGATGGTTCCCCTCTACTGCCACCATTGCAGGGAAGTAGAATGTGGATCTGTTGGTGGGAGACCCTGTTTCTCACTCTCAGCCCCAGAGGTGGGTTGGGTGGTGGAACATAATCTGCCTATGGGTCCATAAGGACTAAACCTGACTGAGAAATACAGATGTATCCAAAGTGTGTCTGCAGGAATTACCTATCTCACACACTAGCACTGCTGGGGACCTGCAGCATGGCCTATTTCTGCCATGGAAGGTGCTGTGGACCTGGTGCTGGGCGCCCCACCTCACCCTCAGGGTGAGCACAGTACCCGCACAATGTGACGGTGTGTAGCTACTCTGTGCCAGTAACACACACGGTCAGTTCCCCCTACCAGGCCGAGGTGCTGTGGGGGGTGCATAGCCCATCTTGTGATCATCTGTAGACTGCTGATTTGCATGTGCAGTGCATCATGGGTATGGGTGGGTTAACCCTATCCTGGTGATCACAGCAGACTGTTTGTGTGGTGACATGCAGTCCTTCTGCAGCCAGCCAGGGGTTTATTAGCAGCTGTAGCCCACTGGTTACGTCACTGTCTGTGGAGCCAGAGATCATGGGTTCAAACCCACAGTGGGGTTATTTGATAGGGCTGTCTGAAGCATTGTCTATTTTTAATGTACATTAGTGCTGCCATCAAAAACACCCTCAGAGTACTGTAACCATAAGGTGCCTCAGAAGGTGCTTTATAGGGCGCCCTATAAAGTGCCTAATGAGGCACCTTATGGTTACAGTCCATATAAGGTGCCTTATGGAGCACCTTATAGGATGCCCTATAGGGGACATTATAGGGTGCCGTGGCGGACAGTGCACTTTATAATGTGCCCTATGGAGTGCCTTATAGGGTGCCTTATGCGGCACCTTAGGTTACGGCACGTGAGGGTGTGTTTGCTGGCAGCAATAATTAAAATACAAATAAAATGCCTCAAGAAACAATACTCACATGTCAAAGCTGATGCCTTAGCAAGCCTTATGCATTAGGCAAACTGGGGGCTCAAACTCATGACCCCTGTATTATCAGTCAGTGTATTAACCATTGTGCTACACCTTTGCTGCTATGTTTGTATGTCTGGGCGCCTACTTAAGATTACCGCGCGTTAACGCGCTTAGCGGCGCTTCATACGATAATGTGCGCAGCAGCGCGTATTATTGCACGATAATCCCGTTTTGCTACTTTAAGACTGAAACGCCCACTCCTTTTATGGCAGCCTGCACACTATCGCCGGGCGCACGTTAAGACGGTTTAGTAAACATACCCCATAGTGTACTCATGTAACTAAAATGATAACAACATTGAGGTTAAATACCACACATACCTATGCAGATAATATTTTATGAAATAGATGATGTCTATATATATATATAATTAATCGTATCTATCTACTAAAAATTTTTTTTACTAAAAAAAATTTTTGTATAAAGAACGCAGCAGGAGCAAATAAGGGTTGTAGACCATGTAATATCAATATTCTAAAACATAGGAGATAATCTCCAGGAACAAGCAGAATGAGTCCTCACATATGGGTACGTCGGAACCGACGGAGCCTGCGCGGGAAAGCTCCCCAGCTTCCCAGAAAGGAAGCTTTTGGGGCCTCCCACAGCGCATGCGCGCTGCCTTCCCGCCTTCCTGACCAACTCTCTTCAGTTCTTCTTTTTCCGCGGAGCCAGCAGGTCGTGTTCCTGTCACCGCTGAAGAAATTGTTATTTTAATTTGTTTCTTTGACCGCGTGTCTGCCTTCCCCGATTCCAGACCGGTACCGCCGGTCCTTTTTTCGTTTATTTAAAAAAAAAATATATATATAATTACTTTTTCTACACTTGGTGTATTTTTTCTGTGAGGCCTCTAGGCCTTCTCAGGTCTCCCTCATGGAAAAACCAGCTTCTGGTTTTTAAAAATGCACTAAGTGTACCGGTACTATTTCAGTTACAGACACCCATGAGTGGTGTCTTAAATGTTTGGGGCCTGACCATTCCATTCCGGATTGTCCATCCTGCTCTCTGATGTCCAAAAGGGGCTTACAGAACAGAGCAGCTAAATTTCATATGCTGTTTTCTACCGATACTCCAGCATCAACATCCTCCAGGTCTTCTTCTCCTGATGGATCTCAGGTAACCAAACATTCTTCGGGCAAGTCCTCAAAAGGCAAATCTCCCTCTAAGCAGCGAGAGGCCCTTGCAATTGACCCTGAGGACCCTGCCCCAGCCAAACAACCCCGGCGGGAAGCTCTGGCTTCCAAAGCTCCTCCTATGGGGTTACAGGTAGACATCGATGGCACGGCCTCGACCGATCTCCTGTTAGACTGCTCTGGGGTATCGGCTAACACCGGTACCGAGTTCCAGGCAGTTGTGGTGGCTATGGGTACTACGGTACAATCCATGCAGCAGGCCTTACTGACTTTCATTAATGCTGCACCGCCATCGGTACCGCGACAATCGGTTCCGACTCCAATTCCGGTACCGCAACCGATACCGGTACCCAGAGCATCTACTTCCAGTAGCATGCCGGTTCCGGTCTCCGGTTCCGGAGCTTTCTTCGATACCGCTCCGATTCCCGGTACGCCCGATGTCGGTACCGATCGATACGCGTATCGATCTCTGGAAGCAAATAGACGATACTTTGAATCCTCTGAAGATTCTGATACATCAGATGATTCTGCTGACGTCTCTTTTACTCTTCCTGAGGAGCCCTCTTCTCCAAAAAGGAGAATGTCTCCTCCAGAGGATTTGTCCTTTCAAGACTTCATTATTGAAGTAGCTAAAGGACTTTCCTTATCTGTATCCTCTGAAAAGGAACCTAGAGCAAAGAAATTAGATATTTTAGGATACTCTAAGGTTCCCAAAGAGGCAGCCACCTTACCCATACATGAAATTCTTCAAGAACACATGATGGATTTGTGGGAGGCTCCTCTCACCCTATCTCTACATTCTCGACGTTTGGACACCATGTATCGGGTTCCTCCTTCTCCTGGTTTTCAAAAAACTCAGCTTCCTCACCACTCTATTGTGGTGAAGTCTGCTATGAAAAAGATAAAGAGTACCAAAAGACACTCTTCTACCCCTCCAGGAAGAGAATGTAGGACTCTGGATGCTTTTGGGAGAAAAATCTTCCAAGCTAGCATGCTTATTGCCAGAATCAATTCATACAGCCTCTATATGGGCATGTTTTTGAAAGAGATTGCATTAAAGATACGTCAGTTTCTCCCCTTTATTCCAGAGGATAAACAAGAGGAATTCCTTCTTTTGCTAAAGCACACTCAAGATGTTTCAAAGTTCTCCAACAGAGCAGCCTTTGACTCTTTTGAGGGGGCAAGCAGAGCCTCTGGCATTGCCATAGCTGCTCGCAGACAGGCTTGGCTCCAGGCCTCTGATTTGGAACCCTGGGTACAAGAAGGCTTGGGCAATCTGCCCTGTACAGGTGAAAATCTGTTTGGCAAAGAGTGGCAAATCAAAGCCACTCAAATGAATGCAGAGAATGCTGCTTTAGATAGACTTTCTAAGTCTACCTCTACCCCTGCCAAGAAAAAACCTTTTAAGAAAACTTTCTATAAAAAGACCAGATTTTCCACAAATACTGGCCAGAAATCTTCCCAAGTTCGCTTTGCTCCTAAGCGTCAGCAAACTAAACAGGCCAGAACAAAGTCTACAGGGGCTGCTACAATCCAGCAGTCCCAACCTCCTCAGGGTTTTTGACTTGATTCTAGAGAACTTAACCTTTCTGGCTCTGCAACAGCCAGAACCTCTCACCATTCCAGGAAGGTTAGCTCATTTTGCTCCCAGATGGGAACAAATCACATCAGAACCGTGGACCCTCTCTATCATCAGAGAGGGCTACAAACTACATTTCTCCAGCCTTCCTCCCCATACCATGGTGAGACAATTCAATTCTCCCCCATCTCTCCTGTACCTGTTGGGCCAGGAGGTGACCACTCTTCTCGCCCAAAACGCAATAGAAGAGGTTCCTCTTCCTCAACAAGGGTCAGGTTTCTACTCCCCTTATTTTCTCATTCCCAAGAAAACAGGGGGGTACAGACCCATTCTGGATCTCAGAGAATTGAACAAATTCCTATACAAAGAGAAATTCAAAATGCTTTCTCTAGGTACTCTCCTTCCATACCTACAGAGTCAGGACTAATTTGTTCTCTAGATCTCAAGGATGCGTACACACATATACTCATCCATCCATCCCACAGAAAATTCCTACGGTTTCTGTTCCAGGGAAAACATTTCCAATACAGAGTACTCCCCTTCGGTCTAGCCTCTGCTCCAAGGGTATTTACCAAATGCATGGCAATCGTAGCTGCATTTCTACGCACTCTGGGGATCTTTGTCTTCCCATACCTGGACGACTGGCTCATCCGAGCTCCATCTCAGTCCGAGGCTCAGGCTTCCCTGGACCACACCAGACGCATACTGCAGTATCTGGGACTTGTCATCAATCTGCCAAAGTCTCAACTCACCCCTACTCAGTCCCTAGAATTCATAGGGGCCTGGCTAGATACTACCACTGCAAGGGCCTATCTTCCTCAGGCCCGTTGCCACCGTCTAGTGCACTTGGCCTCTCAAATTCAGTCCAGAAGCCACTTGACTGCCAGAGAGATGCTACAACTGCTAGGCCACATGGCATCCACAGTTCATGTGGTGCCTTATGCTCACCTACATATGAGAGCAGCTCAATGGACCTTGTCCACCCAGTGGACCCAAGTATCAGGAGCCCTCTCAGACCAAATAGCAACCTCAAAACGTCTTTTTTGGTCTCTCCAATGGTGGATATCCACTCAAAATCTGTTGTTGGTGCGAGCAATTTTCCTTGCTCTCAAGGTCTTTCATACCCTCCTCATCAACATGACAGTCCTTGTTCATACCGACAATCAAGTAGCCATGTTCTACATAAACAAACAAGGAGGGACTGGCTCTCTGTCGCTTTGCAACGAAGCTCTAAAACTGTGGGCCTTCGCCAGAGAGCATCGGATCCATCTCCTGGCAGTGTACCTCCCAGGAATCCAAAACTCTTGGGCAGACAGACTCAGTCGAGTTCTGCTTCCACACGAATGGTCCCTGCACATGGATCAGGTACTCAGAATCTTTCAGGAATGGGGGACCCCGGACATAGACCTCTTTGCAAGTCCATACAATGCCAAACTTCCCCGGTTCTGTTCCAGGATTCCGTGTCAGGGAGCTCAGGCCAAGGATGCCTTCCTCCTTCATTGGGGTCAGGCCTTCCTATATGCCTTTCCACCCATTCCCTTGATTCCCAAGACTCTATTCAAACTTCAGAGGGATCAAGGATCCATGATCCTCATAGCTCCACGCTGGCCAAGCCAAGAGTAGTACCCTCTACTTCTGCATCTCTCCCAGACACCCTCCCTGGATCTGGGAGCTGCTCCAGACCTTCTGTCTCAAGAGGAGGGGACTTTGTGGCACCCAAACCCCAAGTCCCTTCACCTCAGAGCTTGGTTACTGAAGGCCTAGACCTTCAAGACTTGAATCTTTCTCAACAGGTGAAGGATGTCCTCCATGCATCGAGGAAACCTTCCACTAGGCGTGCTTATGCTTTTAAATGGAAAAGATTTTCAATTTGGTGTGCAGACAAAGGTCTTAACCCTCTAGCACTACCTTTGAATTCTTTACTTGAATATCTCCTGCATCTTTCCAATGCAGGACTTAAAACCAATTCTGTAAGGGTCCATTTGAGTGCTATTGCAGCATCTCTTCAGCCTATCAATGGACAATCTGTTTCCTCTCATCCTCTTATTGCAAGATTCATGAGAGGTCTAACTTTAACTAAACCTCCCATTCGGCCTCCTCCGGTGGCATGGGACTTAAACGTAGTTCTTGGTCAGCTTATGAAGCCACCCTTTGAACCCTTAGCCACTACCTCCTTAAAATTCCTTTCCTGGAAAGTCATTTTCCTTATTGCAATCACTTCTGCTCGCCGCATCAGTGAACTGCAGGCTTTAGTGGCTAATCCACCTTATACAAGGTTCCATCATGATAAGGTAGTCCTTAGGACAAATCCCCACTTTATGCCTAAAGTGGTCTCACCTTTTCATCTTAATCAAGAGGTATATTTACTTGTCTTTTTTCCAGCTCCTCATGCATCAAATGCAGAGAGGAACCTTCATACTCTAGACTGTAAAAGAGCTCTTGCCTTTTACCTCCACAGGACACAGCAACATCGAAAGTCTTCTCAACTTTTTGTTGCTTTTGATCCTTCTCATTTAGGACTTCCAGTCTCAAAAAGAACACTGTCCAATTGGATTGCTCAGTGTATTTCTTTTGCTTATCAGAGTAAGAACCTTTCTCTGGAAGGCCATGTCACAGCTCACAATGTGAGAGCCATGGCCACATCTATGGCTCATCTTCATTCTGTATCCATTGATCAGATCTGTCGAGCAGCCACCTGGGCCTCGGTTCATACCTTCACAGCCCATTACTGCTTGGAAAAGGACTCCCGCCGGGATGCCTTGTTTGGTCAGGCTGTCCTCAGACACCTGTTCCATTCTTAAACAACTCCTGCCCACCTTCCCTGAATGGATGCCTGAGATCCATAGGAAGATGAGAAACCCTTGGGGGGGGATCTCCCCGGCATCTTAGCTAGGGAGTCCCCATATGTGAGGACTCATTCCTGCTGTTTCCTGGAGATAGCACAGTTACTTACCTGTAACAGGTGATCTCTGGGAACAGCAGGAATTAGTCCTCACAACCCACCCACCTCCCCTAGGAGTTGTATCTCTCTCTCTCTTTCTCTTTCCTTTCCTCTCTCTATTGTCTCAGCTTTAAACTCGAACTGAAGAGAGTTGGTCAGGAAGGCGGGAAGGCAGCACGCATGCGCTGTGGGAGGCCCCAAAAGCTTCCTTTCTGGGAAGCTGGGGAGCTTTCCCGCGCAGGCTCCATCGGTTACGACGTACCCATATGTGAGGACTAATTCCTGCTGTTCCCAGAGATCACCTGTTACAGGTAAGTAACTGTGCTATATATATTGTCGTGAGCCCTCTCTGTGCACCTGCCGGTAAAACAAGGTACTGCACTGGGCCTCAGTATAACTGGTCTTCTGGTAGTTGTAGTTGCTGCCAGTTACAAATTAGTCGTGGAAAACCGATGTAAGGTTAAATAGGGCTTTATTTCCCTTTCCCAATAGGATATCTCAATATGTACAAAAATAAAGAAACATAACCCTTCTTGGGCATAACAGAAAGAAAACTGTAACAAAAATAGCTTTCTTTCAGCTTCTTAACAAAACAAATGTAATCCAAACACCGACCTGTAGCAACCAGGAATAAGGCCTTCTCTTCACCCTGTCAGGCTTCTTATTCCTCTCTATCTCAGTGAGACTATATTGTCGGCCAGAGAAATGCTACAGTCCATTTGTTCAATGTTATCTTCTATTACAGATGGTTCACACTGCATAAGTTCCTCAGCAGGAATTAACATCTCTTTATCTTCCTCATGTGGGAGCTTTGCAAACAGTCCGTCTTGGCTGTGACGTACTTTTCTTTCACTATAAGGAAACTGCTTGCTGTTACCACATTCACTTAGGTTTTGCTGGTAAGAGCCTCCCCTCTGCTGATACCTGTTAGGCAAGCTAAAGTATTCCCTTGCCCACCTATTAGAAGGAATTGCTTTAGCTCTAGGCTCTGCTCTGCTTAGGACCCTGGAAACAGCTGGAGCTTCTAACGGCAGCCCTTCTGAAACTCTGTGCCTCACGTATCTCTCAGAGTGGTTTACTTCTGAAGGTAAAAAGCCTTTCTCTTGTATATGATAAGGGTAATGAAGCTTCTCTGCTTCCCTTAAGCTGGCTTTGGATGGCTTCTGGACTTCAACAAACTGTCCCCTATAGCCAAGCCCTGTGCTTCCCCTTTTTGGACAAGAATAAAACTTCCGGCTTGTACCTTTTTCCTTCTGGCTCTGTTCCAATCTGGGCTGTTATATTCACTCTCACTTTCTGTGTCAAGCTGTCTGTACCTCTCATTCAAGCATTCATTGGACTCACTCAGACCTCCATTCAGGCTTCCAAAGTGGTAGTTAGACTTGCTCTCTTCACAGCTTCTCTCGTCCTCTCCATTTATCCAGTTCCTTCTGTTTCTGCTTTCATTCAGAGACCTAGGCTGTCTCCCATTCTGAGTCTTATCCTGGTTCAAGAAATGAGTCCTATCTTGGGTCTGCCTAACTGCTTGTGAGCTGAGCTTATCTAGGTGTTTCCTAGCTGCACCACCCCCCAGCTGATTAGTATCAGGTGAGAATCTCCTGGTTTCTCTACTGGCTGGGTGTGTCTCCCTAGCTCGTGACCTCACTTGCTTACGTTGCCCATGGCAACTTTCTATCATGTGCTCTCCCCATACATTAGTATCTTCTTGAACTGCTATATCATCTGTCTCCATAGGGGTCACTAGTGAGTCTGCTCTGTGACAATATAAAACCATTATATCCCATAAAAAATAAATAGAATCATGCACCCAGAACCTACTATTAAAACTCAAATATAAATAGCACATTTAAAACTGTGTATTCATGTGTAACAGAAAAAATACTACCGTGTATTTGGAAATGGAAAGCACACATATAAAACATTAGTTGTAAAAACGATAATATAAATAAAAACCTTATGTTCATAATAAATAAATAAAATGTGCATCAAAAACTACTATTAAAACTAAAAATATTAATACCACGTCTAAAAACAACTGTCCCAGGAGAGATTGTACACTGCCGTGTACTTGGAAATGGGAAAACAGCAAAGAGCCTTTTTTAATATCCCCAAACTCAACTGAATAAATTCCTCTCTATTTCATATTAAGGATCACCCTCTATAAATTGTATGAAATGGATTGTGAAAATCTCTATCATCGAGTGATGAGTATAATACCCTGCATTACATATTAATCTTTCAAGGCTGTTTATACACCCACACGTAGCATATTTCACCTCCAAAACCGAGTGGTTTGTTACTTACAGAGTCACGCAAACTTCTATCGTGCCGATCAATACTGCATTCCGAAGAACGCCGGCTCATGCGCACATTTAACAGTGATGCTAAAGGCGGGAACATTAAAGAAGAACGGACAAGTGGGCGGAGCTATCTGAGTGAAGCTAAGGGGTATGTTTACTAAACCTTCTTAACGTGCGCGCTGTGCAATTAGCGCGCGCTAAGGTACCTTAGCGCGCGCTAATGATGCTTTACGGGGCAAAAATGCACTTTAGTGCACGCTCACGCGCGCAGTGGCGCAAACAAGCGCTGAAGGCGTGGAAAGGCTCCTGGAGGGCGGAGGAAGGCTCCCCAGGGGCGGAGAGAAGGGGTCAATGGGTGGAGAGTGGGAGGGGAGAGGCTCCCCGCTCACTAACGATGTGAAATTCGAGGCCAAAAATAACGCAAGTGAAAACCTCGCATTAGAGCTGATTTAAAGGGAAGAGAAACCATTTCTGTCAGCAATGTACAGCAAAACCAGGGAAACCTACAAAAAAGTGATAAGTGTGATACATGTGCACAGAACAAAAGTACAAATAAACATTGAAAAGGACCCCAACAAAATAAAAAAAAATCATAATCAAGCCGGGCAATAGTGACAGTAATGGGAAACATCAAAAAACACTCCCAAGAAAGCCCCAAAAAATAAATATGAATTTTGGAAGGGTCTACGCTCCGTCCCCATACAAGGTGAATGATCCCACAGTGAAATAGCACTGATCAGGGTTTCCCTCTCCATTGGACAGGTTACCTATGGCATGCACATGTTCCACAACAGCAGGGCGGGCATGTCAGAATGGGCAACTGGACAGATGCTGGGAAAGGGGATACAGAGGGCTGCAGGCGGCACATGCTGTGGTGCAGCTGGGGCACAGTGTGGACTAGGCAGATGCCTAGATGGCACTTAGGAATGCTGAAACTGAACAGCAGCCAGACAGCAACTGATGAGGGCCCAACATGGGCACAAGAGTGTTTATCACAGTGTCACAGGGGATAGTACCCAGCAGGTACCCCCAAGGGGACAGAACATTGGCAGGCGGTGTTGGGGGGAAGCGTGGACGCCTATGCAGGCACCCCTACCCCAGAATACGCACCATAGGCAGCCGCCTACCTGCACACTGGATGGCTTGAGACTGCACACCACCAGCACCACCAGCAGAAGGGCATGTCAGCATGGTGGCAGAGGGGTACTGGTGGTGGAGGGGGGCAGTGGCAGCTGCCCAGAGCCGACCATGGCCTAGCCCTGTGTAGGTGGGTGCCATGCACTGCAACAGACAGGCTCTGTCTGACAAACAACCATGGTATCTCCAGGGACTGCACTGTCTCTGTGAGCACAGTGTGGTGTGTTGAACACAGCCAGTGTGTTCACGAGCAGAAGGTCACAAGTTCAAGTCCCAGCTGGGGCTACTGCCAATCCAGTCCCTATATTTTACCCGCTACTACACCATGATAGTAAGGACAAACCTTTATTGCAGAGAACATATGCATGGTTCAAACGCCTATATTTTACCCCACCGAGCACAGACACCAGAAACATGCGCATTACCTAGAGCAGAGTCCCCCAAATGCAGTCCTGGAGGGCCACAAATCATTCAGGTTTTATGCTGTCTCCAATATAAGGCCATGTCAGCATGGTGGCGGAGGGGTACTGGTAGTGGGGGGGGGGGCAGTGGCAGCTGCCCAGAGCAGACCATGGCCTAGCCCTGTGTAGGTGGGTGCTATGCACTGCAACAGACAGGCCCTGCCGGACAAACAGTCATGGTATCACCAGGGAATGCACTGTCTCTGTGGCAACACGGTGGTGCAGTGCACACAACCAGTGTGTTTGGAGGCAGAAGGTCCCAGCTATGGTGCCTGCCAACCCAGTGCCCATATTTTACCCACTACTACAACGTGCTAATACAGACAGAACGTTTAGTGCAGATGATGTAAACATGCCCAAAACACCTACATTTTACCCTACAGAGCAAAGACACCATAAACAGGCGCATTACCTAGAGCAGAGTCTCCCAAATGCATTCCTGGAGGGCCACACACCATTCAGGTTCCATGCTGCCTCTAATAAAGATGCCTGTGCTGCATATCTATGCACCACCCCCATGGTATGCAGATGTATCTCATGCATATTTATGAGGGACAGCATGAAAACCCGAACAGTGTTTGGCACACCAGGACTGGAGTTGGGAACCTCTGCCATAAAGCAGCAGCCAACAGGAGCAGACACACCCACACCCACAGGCTCCATTAGCCAATGCCTCCTGGAGAGGCAGGACATTGGGCCCTGCGTGCATCTCCCAATACTAACACTTGCATACCTTAGCAATGCCACCCTACACCTGGGAATACGGTACACAGCTATCAAAAGTTTGCTATGATTACTGGCAGATAGCAATTCCTACGTTAAGCACAGTTTGCTGATTGAGCTCCATCATAGCAACCTTTCTGATGTGTGTGGAGTGTGCTTCAGGTCTGGTCTCTGACAGTGTTTACCACCCTGGGGAGTGACCCCCAACAGTATTGCGTACCATATCCATGCCTGCACTGTGCCCAGGACTGGTGTGGTGGCCAGGGCTGCTAAACTCCTCTATAGTAGCACAATGCTGGCATAGGTGTGGGAGTGTGTGTCTGTCTATCCCAGGGGTGGGCACCTCCGGTCCTGGAGGGCCGCAGACCAGTCAGGTTTTCGGGATATCCCTAATGAACATGCATGAGATATATATGCATTAGAGATATCCTGCCAACCTGACTGGTTTGTGGCCCTCCAAGGCTGGATTTGGAGACCCCTGCCTTACACCTCTGTCATTTAAGATCGTGAGTGGGCAAGGTACAGATGTCCTAGACATCGAAAGGGTATATAGAATGTGTCACATTCCTCCTCGATTCTCACCACCACCAAAAAGTTGTCTAATAGACAATTTTTTGGTGGTGGTGAGAAGTGAGGAGGACTGTGACAAATTCTATCTAACCTTTTTGATGTCTTGGACATCTGCACCTTGTCCACTCACAATCTTAAATGACAGAGGTGTAAGGCAGGGGTCTCCAGATCCAGCCCTGGAGGGCCACAAACCAGTCAGGTTGGCAGGATATCTCTAATGCATATATATCTCATGCATATTCATTAGAGATATCCCGAAAACCTGACTGGTCTGCGGCCCTCCAGGACCAGGTTTGCCCACCCCTGGTCTATCCAGTGTGTGGTGGCTGCAAACACCCTCCACAGCCCACACTGCCAGCACTGTTGCCAGTATTGGCCTGCCAACGTGCATAATGAGGAGCAAGGTACCATGGGTATAGCCCGGACAGGGTGGCCTGGCCAGGATGCATCTGCACAGGGCATAGGGCACTGGCTGGGAAATTGTAGTGCCCGGCCACCACCTGCACAGACAGGATGTCCACAGCATGTCCTGCTGGGAGATCACTCTCACCCTGACTGTGCAGTGACCACAGCATGGCTAGGCACCCCCATAGTGCTATATAGTATTTCTTTCATGTGATATTTATGGGGGTTTTTTTGGGGCCCAGTCACTGATTTATCTGCTTGTTGTGTATGCTGACATCCCAGTTCTGGATGCATGCATTTCCACCAGGAACATGCACTATGGACTAGCTAGCAGACTGTCTGCAGCTGGTATGTGTCTTGATGGAGCGCCTTGCAGGGTGCAGTGGCTGAAGGCTTGCTGCAGGAGAATATCAGATAGTGGTGGGGTGCAGCTTAGCATATCCAGGTCTAATGTCTGTCTGCTATTGCGTTATGGATGTGTACAGAGCTGCATTGACTGCCCTGTAGGATGTCTGTTCCCCAGCAGGACTGGGGTTGATCTTCCCCTCTACTGCACCATTGCAGGGAGGAAGAATGTGGATCTGTTGGTGGGAGACCCTGTTTACCACCCTCAGCCCTGGAGGAGGAGGAGGAGGGTGGTGGTACATAATACTCCTAGGGGTCCATAGGGGCTACACCTGACTGAGACATACAGATATATCCAAGGTGTGTCTGCAGAAACTACCTATCGCACACATTAGCACTGCTGGGGACCTGCAGCATGGCCTATCTCTGCTGTGGACCAGGTACTGGGCGCCCCACCTCACCCTCAGGGTGAGTGCAGTACCTGCACAATGTGACGGTGTGTAGCTACTCTGTGCCAGTACCACACACGGTCAGTTCCCCCTACCAGGCCGAGGTGCTATGGGGGGGCATACCCCATCTTGTGATCATCTGTAGACTGCTGATTTGCATGTGCAGTGCATCATGGGTATGGGTGGGTTAACCCTATCCTGGTGACTACAGCAGACTGTTTGTGTGGTGACTTGCAGTCCTTCTGCAGCCAGCCAGGGGTTTGCTAGCAGCTATAGAGCTGTAGCCCACTGGTTACTTCACTACCAGTGGAGCCAAAGGTCATGGGTTCAAACCCACAGTGGGGTTATTTGATAGGGCTGTCCAAAGCATTATCTATTTTTAATGTACATTAGTGCTGCCAGCAAAAACACCCTCAGAGTACTGTACCCATAAGGTGCCTGAGAGGGCGCTTTATAGGGCGCCCTATAGGGCACCTTATGGTTACCGTCCATATAAGGTGCACTATGCAGTATCCTATAGAGCGACTGATAGGGTGCCCTATAGGGGACATTATAGGGTGCCGTGGTGGATAGTGCACTTTATAATGTGCCCTCTGGGGTACCTTATGGAGTGCCTTATGCAGCACCTTATGTTACAGCTCTTTGAGAGTTTGTGCTACACTGCTGTTTCTCCTTGCATGTCAGCGCACCTACTGAACATTTCCATGCGTTACAATGCACAGTGCTGCCATCAAAAACAGTGCTATGACCTTGCCGTGCCTCATAGGACACCCTATATGGCGCCCTATAGGCCACCCTTTAAGCAACATTGTAGGGTGCCGTGGCGGACAGTGCACTTTAAAATGTGCCCTCTGGGGTACCTTATGGGGTGCCTTATGCAGCACCTTATGTTACAGCGCTTTGAGAGTGCGTTTGCTAGCAGCAGTAATTAAAATAAAATTAAAATGCCTCATAATGCAATATTACACATAAATGGTAGTGCCTCAGCCAGTCTTATTCATTGGGCACAGTGGGGGATTGAACCCATGACCCCTGCACCATCTGTCAGTGTCTTCACCATTGTACTGCAGCCCTGTTCCTCTATTTGCACATCAGCGCACCTGCTTATGCTTCCTGCGCACGTTACTCATGCGCTAATGTGTGCAGCGCACAATAGCGCGCGCGCTAATCCCGTTTTGTTACTTTAAACTGAAACGCCCACTCCTTATATGGCATACCCCTAAGCTTCAAGAGTTGACAGGTAGCCACGAATCGGACACAGGCAGAACAACGTACTATTATGAAACCTTATTTGTAAATAAAACCTCAACATATGTCTGTGCAAACCATAGATTTCACATGTCACGCACCTACTTACCCCCATAAGTAGGAGACCTGAGGGTTTCAGTGCGGCCTCTTCTAATAAGCTGGGACAAGTAATGCCCCCTGGGAGTTGGAGTCCCACTAGCTTTAAAAGAAGTGTAGTTGTGGAAGCGAGCAGCTAGGCTTTTTTTTCGAAGAGGTATTTTATTCCTCATCCCGGGAACTTTTGCAAAACAGGTATCAAAAGGAAAAACAAACCATACTTTTGGCATAACACAAAAATAGAACTACAAATTAGAAATAATGCTTCTTTTCAGCTCACAAAAACAAACGGGTGAAAAACAGTCCTTGTAATTCTCAACAGCTGTGCACTTGAAATCTGTTTTCCCAAACAGATTTATCTTCTATACACTTTAGCATAAAGATGCTACCATACCTGAGAAAGCAAGTGTACAGTCCATTTGATAATCCCCCATGCTTTCCCCACAATCCTCACAGTCCATCTGTTCAGGGACTTCTGTATAATTTTCTTCTGGGGAACTGTAATTAGTGCCAGTATCAAAGAGTCCCTCTTCTTTCTGAACCGGGCTTCTCTCCTCGTCACTATTGAGGTGAAAAGGCAGGCTACCGTGTAGTTTAGACTTCTCCCTTAGAGGGCCATACACTTCAGGATAAGTGTAGGTGAAGTCCTGCTTTTCAACTGCCCTTCTATTAGAGTGAATTGGACTTTCTCCAGCCTGAGCTCTACCAAGACGTGTTAAGCCAGGAAGTTGGAAATATCTTTTCTCTCTTAAAAGCTTTTCCCTTCCCTTTACAAGACGTCTTTCTCGGGGTTTAGAAAACTCCTTGGGGAAACTACCTTCACCCTCCTGGTACCTGCATTCAGGATAATTCCCTCTCACAGCTTCTCTGCGTCTGTTTGCAGGAATCCTCTCCTGAGCAAACTCCTCTGTGAAACTGCTGGAATCTTCGTCAGAGGTTTCTAGGTAGGTTTCCTGGATATCACTCTCCTGGATATCTCTGTCCCAGTTAGCATTCCTCCCTCTGGCTTCCTGCTTGGCTCCCCTCCGACTGAGGTGATCCTGGTTAGCTCTCCCCTCCAACTGAGGTGGTCCTGGTTAGCTCTCTCTCTACTCCAGACTGACTCTTTCTTAAATGCGTCATTCTTAGCTTTTCCCCGTGGCTCAAGAGTGTGCAGCTGACCCTGCTTAGCTAATGAGGCATGAGGTAATCTTTTACTGGGGCGTTTCCCTACACCCTGTGCTAATGTTATTGATGGTTACTCATAGCAACCCTCAGCCATGTGCTTGGAGCTGCGTGTTTTAAAGCGGCCCTACACTTTCTCTTCTGTTTCTATAGGCACAATCTGCCCTGCACCATGACAGATCCTCCGCCTTAAAATATTACGGGCTGCAGATTTTTCCTGACAGCCCGGAATTTCCTTATGGGACCTATGTCGGTATTCTACAGTGACCAAACTGGCCGTGGCAGACCTTTCTTTCCAGAGCTTTAGTACATTTACATGGTAGACCTGTTGGTGGCCCCTTTCATTTTCCACCCGATAGGATACTGGGCCAACCTTCCCTACCACAGTAGCAGGATCCCTCCACTTGGACTCGAATTTCGGTCCTGGGTCTGATACTTGAATAAGTACTTTTTCCCCTATATTTAGCTGCCTCGGTCTAGTACCCTGGTCATAATAACGTTTCTGTTTACATTTGCTGGCCTGTAGATTCTCTAGGGAGGTCTTGGAGGTCCTCTCTAGTCGTTGTCTCAAATCTTTTAGAAATTGAGGCAGCCCAATCTCTTGCACGTTCGGCTCCACCCATTGCTCCTGCAGGATGTCCAAAATCCCTCTTGGAGCGCGTCCGAACAGCAACTCGTAGGGAGATACCCCCAGGGACGCCTGTATGCGCTCCCTGCATGCGTATAACGTGAACGGGAGCAACGTGTCCCATTCAGTCATTTCCCCTTTCCTCAAACCCCTGCGTAACAGTTGTTTGATAGACTGATTCATACGCTCCACTAGGCCGTTGGCCTGTGGATGGTATGCCGAGGTCCATATGTGTCGGATGCCGAAGGCTTCCCAGACCATTGCTAGATGTTTGGACAGGAAGTTACTGCCCTGATCAGTTAGGACTTTCCTGGGAAAACCTACTTCACAGAAAAGTTTAATCAATTCTAAGGCCACTACTCTGGCAGATGTGTTTCTCAATGGGATAGCCCAAGGAAACCGCGTGGCATGGTCAACTATGACAAAGATGTATTTAAAACCCCTCGGTGTCTTAACCAAAGGTCCTATAATGTCAACTCCCATTCGGCTTATAGGAGCCGCTATGGTGGGTGTTGGCACCATGGGTACTGCCTTGGGTTTACTGGCAGTTACTCTTTGGCAGCTAGGGCATGCCTCGCAATACTGTCGGGTCTCCTTAAAATCCCCTGGCCAATAGAATCTGACTAAAATTTGGTCCAGTGTCCCCTGGATCCCCTTGTGACACCCCACTGGGTGGTCATGGGCTAATCTTAATACACTAGCCTTAAACATTGTTGGTACGACTAGGTGTTTACGTACGGCCTCATTGTGGGGATTTACACTTTCCCTATATAAAAGATCATCTTCGAGGAAGAATCGGGGTAGGGTAGATCTAGTTTCCTCAGCCCACTCGAAAGCCTTTTTAAGAGCTGGGTCAGCTCTCTGCTCCATGGGGAATGAGGGAAATTTTCGGACTACCTCTGCGGGTATCCAAGGCAACCCTATCGCCTCCTCTAACTCTGCCCTTCCTCGGGACCTAGCATATCTCTCCCTTCGTTTCTGGGGTTTATCCTTCTTCCCCACTTTACTAGGGGGATGTATTAAATCATCATGACTAGGAAGAGTATCTGGCCCTTCCTCCTCTGGTTCCTCCTTTTGGGAATTTTCCTCCCCTTCAGGTTCCTTTGTGTTTCTCGCTAACTTTACTCCCTCCCCCGAGGGTCCAGCCTAACTTGGTCCCAAAGTCTTTTCCTAACTCTTCATACAAGGGAGGCCAATCCTTCCCCAGTACAACATCTTCCGGTAACTCCGGACTTACTGCCACCTTTAACTCTCTAGTGGTGCCCAACCCTTGTACTGTTACCTTGTGTAGGGGATAAGGAACAAATGCGCCGTGCACGCATTTGACACGTACTTGGCCCTCCGCTTGACTCGGTGGCGACCGGCGTTGCCCCTCAATGGCTTTCCAGAGCGCCCGTGATAACATGCTCTGGTCAGCCCCCGAGTCAAGTAGAGCCAGTGTGTAAATACCTTCCACTTGAACTGGTATAAGGAACCCGTCCTGTTCTGTCTTCTCTGTTCCTGTCACCAGGACTGTTCTTTCCAGGCAGGACCCTTGAAAATGTCCCTTCTTTCCACAGCTGAAACAGCTCCCTTTAGGTACAGATAAGACATTACTGTTACCAGAATTCTTTACATCAGACATTTCAGGCTTATACAGTTTTTCATGCAAACATTTTTCTTTTCTGCTGCTGTCTTTTTTACCAGCTACTGGCCAGATGCCTTCCCCTGAGACGTCAGTCCTTTCTGCCGCAAAATAGTGCTCAGCGAGAGTGGCTGCCTCATCAGAGGTTTGGCAGTGCTGTAGCGTTAGAAACGTTTTTACGCCTCTGGGAACAGCCTGCATAAATTGTTCTAAAACAATTTTATCTAGGATTGTTTCCAGGGTACTTCCTTCAACCAGCAACCATTTTCTGGCTAAGGTTCTTAATCGCTGCGCCAGGACCTTAGGGGTCTCTTGAGGCTTAATTATTGCCTCCCTAAACATTTGGTGATAATGTAAAGGTGTCAGCCCCAACCTATCCCGGACTGCTTTTTTAACTTCTAAGTAATTAGATGCTAAACTGGCTGGCATGGCTTTATAAGCTGAAAGGGCTTCGCCTGTAAGGGAAATGGCGAATCTAGTGGCCCATTGCTCCTCCGGCCATTTTAATGCAGTTGCTATACGCTCAAAAGCATCAATAAAGTCATCAGGATTATCCTGTGGCCTAAGTTGTCCCAAAGAGAAAGCATTACAAGAACTTAGTCCTGTTCCTGGAATCACCATGGGGACGTCTGCTGCCGCATTCATTATCCCTTTCAGAAGTGCCTCCATAGTGTCCATCAAGGGCTTCTGTTGCTCTCTTAGGGTCTGTGTCATCTGCTCTTGGAGATAGTGGATAAGCTCCACTTGCTTGTCCCATTGTGTTTTCATCCAGAGTGCAACATCCTGGGGCTCCATTATCAGCCTCGGTGAACCTGTGGAGAAAGAAAGAAAACAAAAAAACCCCAAGTGCGATATCGCTACTTTTTTTTCTCTTTTCCACTTCCCACTGTCTATTTCTTCTGCCCACCAGCGCCCCCTTTCTCACTTTTTATCCTTCCCCACTTAGGACTAGGTAACTTTTACCTGAGCCTTCATGCAGGGTTCAGCTTGTGAGAAAGTTTTTGCTGGGTCCTCAGGATCTGGCAGCAAGAAATCCTCAGCACGGCTTTCTCCCCCTGGAAACACAGTCTTCTCCAGTAGACCGTAGTTCTGTGTGTAGTCCTTTTTAACCTTCGGAAAAAATCCAAAAACGTAGCCAATTGTCACGCACCTACTTACCCCCGTAAGTAGGAGACCTGAGGGTTTCAGTGCGGCCTCTTCTAATAAGCTGGGACAAGTAATGCCCCCTGGGAGTTGGAGTCCCACTAGCTTTAAAAGAAGTATAGTTGTGGAAGCGAGCAGCTAGGCTTTTTTTTCAAAGAGGTATTTTATTTTCCGTCCCGGGAACTTTTGCAAAACAGGTATCAAAAGGAAAAACAAACCATACTTTTGGCATAACACAAAAATAGAACTACAAATTAGAAATAATGCTTCTTTTCAGCTCACAAAAACAAACGGGTGAAAAACAGTCCTTGTAATTCTCAACAGCTGTGCACTTGAAATCTGTTTTCCCAAACAGATTTATCTTCTATACACTTTAGCATAAAGATGTTACCATACCTGAGAAAGCAAGTGTACAGTCCATTTGATAATCCCCCACGCTTTCCCCACAATCCTCACAGTCCATCTGTTCAGGGACTTCTGTATAATTTTCTTCTGGGGAACTGTAATTAGTTCCAGTATCAAAGAGTCCCTCTTCTTTCTGAACCAGGCTTCTCTCCTCGTCACTATTGAGGTGAAAAGGCAGGCTACCGTGTAGTTTAGACTTCTCCCTTAGAGGGCCATACACTTCAGGATAAGTGTAGGTGAAGTCCTGCTTTTCAACTGCCCTTCTATTAGAGTGAATTGGACTTTCTCCAGCCTGAGCTCTACAAAGACGTGTTAAGCCAGGAAGTTGGAAATATCTTTTCTCTCTTAAAAGCTTTTCCCTTCCCTTTACAAGACGTCTTTCTCGGGGTTTAGAAAACTCCTTGGGGAAACTACCTTCACCCTCCTGGTACCTGCATTCAGGATAATTCCCTCTCACAGCTTCTCTGCGTCTGTTTGCAGGAATCCTCTCCTGAGCAAACTCCTCTGTGAAACTGCTGGAATCTTCGTCAGAGGTTTCTAGGTAGGTTTCCTGGATATCACTCTCCTGGATATCTGTCCCAGTTAGCATTCCTCCCTCTGGCTTCCGACTGAGGTGATCCTGGTTAGCTCTCCCCTCCAACTGAGGTGGTCCTGGTTAGCTCTCTCTCTACTCCAGACTGACTCTTTCTTAAATGCGTCATTCTTAGCTTTTCCCCGTGGCTCAAGAGTGTGCAGCTGACCCTGCTTAGCTAATGAGGCATGAGGTAATCTTTTACTGGGGCGTTTCCCTACACCCTGTGCTAATGTTATTGATGGTTACTCATAGCAACCCTCAGCCATGTGCTTGGAGCTGCGTGTTTTAAAACTGCCCTGCACTTTCTCTTCTGTTTCTATAGGCACAATCTGCCCTGCACCATGACACACATCATCTAAAAATGTTATATAAACCCAACCAGGGAAAATGTAAATGAATATATATATGTGTGTGCTATCTCAGAACTTACTCTTATTATAAATAGTCATATCTCAGGACTCCAAAAACAAACTAGAGAAGATCATCTCTATATAAAAAAAATTATTTTAAAAGGATTATTTAAAAATTAACCTTATCTAAGGGTAGTATGTCAAAGAATGATTAGTTGTAAACCATACAAACTTAAACCCAAAACGTACCCATATAATAGACAGGATCTTGGAGCAACCAACTTAAAAACTAGGCAGACTTTAGAGAAAGACAGAAAAATCCTTGTCTAAGTTAAGGCTATTGGGAACTAATGAATCTAACAAAAAATGTACCTCTGTTCTAACCTTTAAATGGTTTTATTTATATCCCCCCCTCTTCAATTGGTTTTAACTTTTTTGATAACAAAAAATTGTAAATCTGTAAATCTTATGCTTGTAGTCATACCAATGAGCAACCAGGGGCTTATCAGCTAATTGTCTTCTAATGCAACTCTTGTGTTCCATTATTCTAGTTTTAATATTACGGATAGTCTTGCCAACATATAATTTGCTACAGGGACACTTTATTACATAAATAACATTAGACGCATCACAATTAGAAAAATCATTAATATAAAATTTTTATGTGTAGTGGGATGAATAAATACATCTCTAACTGGTAATACATTAAGACATACAGAACAATTCCCGCATTGAAACTGTCCTTTATATTTGGACAAGTATCTTTTTTCAGTAAGAGCCGAAGGCACGAGCAAATTCCGTAAATTCACATTGCGTTTATGTGCAATAGTCAGACTTGTATCTTGAAAGGCAGGCAAGGTTTGAATCAAATGCCACTCTTTTTTCAATATTTTAATAATCTTCCCAGAATACTGGGAATACAAGAGCGGGCAAACAACACCAATGTCTTCTTTTTTAGTTTTAGATTCCAAAAGAGATTCACGAGAGGAATCCCTAGCTCTTTGATATGCATGCTCCACAATTTGTACTGGATACTTCCTAAATAAAAACCGCCGTTTCATATTATCTATCTCTATTTCAAAATCCTTAGTGTTAGTACAGGCTCTTCTGACCCTAAGAAACTGGCCCACTGGGAGATTTTTCTTCAATGAAAAGTTATGGAAGCTGTCATAATGCAGTAATTGATTCCTATCATTGGGTTTCCTGTAGAGAGTCATAGAAAACCCTTATTTTTCTTTCTTTATCAAATGATCAAGATATGGAATCTGATAAGGATCATACGTGATCTGGAACCGTAAATTTGTGTCTAATTGGTTAATCCATACATTAAATTCCGAGAGTAATTCAATTGTACCATTCCAGAGAATGAGGATGTCATCTATATACCTGACCCACAAGCAAATATTATCACTAAATGAATGCTTTTTCAAATATTTCACGAATTTCGGTTCCAGATCACGTATGACCCTTATCAGATTCCATATCTTGATCTAAAACTAAAAAAGAAGACATTGGTGTTGTTTGCCCGCTCTTGTATTCCCAGTGTTCTGGGAAGATTATTAAAATATTGAAAAAAGAGTGGCATTTGATTCAAACCTTGCCTGCCTTTCAAGATAGTAATGATTTTTCTAATTGTGATACGTCTAATGTTATTTATGTAATAAAGTGTCCCTGTAGCAAATTATATGTTGGCAAGACTATCCGTAATATTAAAACTAGAATAATGGAACACAAGAGTTGCATTAGAAGACAATTAGCTGATAAGCCCCTGGTTGCTCATTGGTATGACTACAAGCATAAGATTACAGATTTACAATTTTTTGTTATCAAAAAAGTTAAAACCAATTGGAGAGGGGGGGGGGGATATAAATAAAACCATTTTAAGGTTAGAACAGAGGTACATTTTTTTATTAGATTCATTAGTTCCCAATGGCCTTAACTTAGACAAGGATTTTTCTGTCTTTCTCTAAAGGCTGCCTAGTTTTTAAGTTGGTTGCTCCAAGATCCTGTCTATTATATGGGTACGTTTTGGGTTTAGGTTTGTATGGTTTACAACTAATCATTCTTTGACATACTACCCTTAGATAAGGTTAATTTTTAAATAGTCCTTTTAAAATATTTTTTTTATATAGAGATGATCTTCTCTAGTTTGTTTTTAGAGTCCTGAGATATGACTATTTATAATAAGAGTAAGTTCTGAGATAGCACACACATATATATATATTCTTTTACATTTTCCCTGGTTGGGTTTATATAACATTTTTAGATGATGTGAAATCTATGGTTTGCATAGATATATGTTGAGGTTTTTATTTACAAATGAGGTTTCATAATAGTACGTTGTTTTGCTTGTGTCCGATTCGTGGCTACCTGTCAACTCTTGAAGCTTCGCTTTGCTCAGATAGCTCCGCCCATTGGTCCGTTCTTCTTTAATGTTCCCGCCTTTAGCATCACTGTTAAATGTGTGCATGAGCCGGCGTTCTTCAGAATGCAGTATTGATCGGCACGATAGAAGTTTGCGCGACTCTGTAAGTAACAAACCACTCGATTTTGGAGGTGAAATATGCTACGTGTGGGTGTATAAACAGCCTTGAAAGATTAATATGTAATGCAGGGTATTATACTCATCACTCGATGATAGCAATTTTCACAATCCATTTTATACAATTTATAGAGGGTGATCCTTAATATGAAATAGATAGAGAGGAATTTATTCAGTTGAGTTTGGGGATATTAAAAAAGGCTCTTTGCTGTTTTCCCATTGACAGTTGCTTTTAGACGTGGTATTAATATTTTTAGTTTTAATAGTTGTTTTTTATGCACATTTTATTTATTTATTATGAACATAAGGTTTTTATTTATATTATCGTTTTTACAACTAATGTTTTATATGTGTGCTTTCCATTTCCAAATACACGGTAGTATTTTTTCTGTTACACATGAATACACGGTTTTAAATGTGCTATTTATATTTGAGTTTTAATAGTAGGTTCTGGTGCATGATTCTATTAATTTTTTATGGGATATAATGGTTTTATATATATTATCTCCTATGTTTTAGAATATTGATGTTACATGGTCTACACCCCTTATTTGCTCCTGCTGCGTTCTTTATACAAAATTTTTTTTTTTTAGTAAAAAAGTTTTTTAGTAGATAGATACGATTAATTATATATATGTATAGACATCATCTATTTCATAAAATATTATCTACATAGGTATGTGTGGTATTTAACCTCAATGTTGTTATTGTTTTATTTACATGAGTACACTATATTTCTCCAGGACCAAGCAGGAAGTCAGTCCTCACATATGGGTGACGTCGGCGCCGACGGAGCCCTCGCGGAGCAATTTTCCCCAGCTTTCAAAGAAAGCCTTTGGGAATTGCAGCGCGCATGCGCGGTCTCCTTCCCGCCCAAGGGTGCCATCTTAGCCAGTCTTCTTTTTTCCGCGGAGCCCTACAGACGTACCCGTCGTGTCCCCGCGAAAAAGTTGATTTTAATAGTATATTTCTCTATTTTTCCTTCGGTTCGACACCGGTCTTTTTCCTGCCCGGACTCGCGACGCCGTCACGAGTCCTTCTCTTATTTTTCGGTTTTTCTGATTTTAGTCAGTTTCGTTTTCGGTTTTTTCACTGGCAGCCCGGTCCTTTGACCTTGCAGGGGCCCTTTTTCCCCCGATGGCTGCCAGTGGTTTCAAACGGTGTGGTCAGTGTGACAGAAATATGTCACTCACTGACACACACGATAATTGCCTCCGCTGCCTGGGCCCGGATCATGAAGAAATGATCTGTGGGGCCTGTGGCAAAATGTCCTCCAAAGCGTTGAGAAGTCGGCGGCACCAGCGGGATAGAATCTTCGCTGACCCCAGCCGTACCCGGACCTCGTCGGAGGCCTCGGCGTCCAGAGGTTCCAGCTCTGACCATCGCCGAAGCTCCTCCGACAGGGGTTCCCCCTCCGGGGACCATCGACGGAAGGTGAAACCCGCGAGGGCGTCGTCGGTGGACGCTCCTGGCTTCGCGAGGGCCAGGTCGCATAGCCCCGATAGCCGTACCGGGTCTTTGGAAAAGGAGCACCTCCCGAAGCGACCTCGCCTGGAGTCGGAGTTGCCTGCTCGGGTAAGTCCTGTAGTCCTCCTGGACTCGCCTCCGAGACTGCCGACGTCGGGCCCGACGCCGTCGGGGCCCGAGTCGGGGGCTGCTGGGTCACCTGAGGTCAGACTCAGGTTGACGGCCTTGGAGAGCAGACTGTCTGCCTTCATGGACCAGCAGCGGGCGCTGATCGCTAGCCTCGCTGGCGCCGCTGCCCCGACCGCCGGGACGTCGACGTCTAAGTCGACCCCGGAGACCGAGCCGATCCTCGAGTCCATGCGAACTCGAGTCGATCCTCGGTCGAGGTCACCCTCGGCCTCCCGTTCGGGACCGAGGTCGTCGACGCCGACTCCCTCGGTGTCGGGGCGGCCGACGTCTGCGCCCGCCCGAGCCGACCCCACCGATTCCTCCTCGGAGTCGGTCTGGGAGTCTGAAGAGGAAGAGTCACCTGATTCCTTTCGGACTCGGTGTGTCCCCTCGGACTCGCCTGAGTCCGAACCTCGGAAGCAGTCCCCTCCGGAGGATGCCCGGTTCTCGGACTTCGTCAGGGACATGGCCAAGGCTTTGGCCTTCCCTGCGGATCCCGAGGAGGAGCCTCGAGCCGAAGAGCTCGACGCCCTCATGACTCTCCCGCCAGGGAACACTTTACTGTACCGGTTCCTCCCATGCTGGAAGGACTACTCTTCCGCATGTGGGAGAGTCCGGCCTCCTCGCCGGTCTTAAGCAAGCGGGTCAATTCCATCTATCGAGTCCGCAAGAGTCCTGGCTTCCAAAAAGCACAGCTACCACACCATTCCATGGTAGTGGAATCGGCCATGCATAGGCTTAAGAGCCAAAAGATGCACTCCTCGGTGCCTCCTGGCAGGGAGGCCCGTAACCTGGATGGCCTTGGTAAGAAGTGTTTCCAGGGCTCTATGCTTGCTTGTCGTGTCCAGACCTACCAGCTCTACATGGGCATGTATCTCCGAGACCTGGCTAAAGAGCTAGCCGGATTCTCCGCTGGATTGTCCGAGGAACCTTTGCGGAGGTTCCTGGCCTTGACAACTGGTATTCGGGAATGCTCCAAATTCATGTCCCGAGCAGCCTATGATGGCTTTGAAGCATCGGCTCGAGTGGCCGCAGCAGGCATCGGTGCCCGCCGACAGGCTTGGCTTCAGTCGTCTGACCTTGAACCCTGGGTGCAGGACAAGTTGGTCGATGTCCCCTGCCGAGGTGAGAACCTCTTTGGCAAGCCCATGGCAGAAAAGGCTGCACAGATCGAGACAGAGACTCTCACCAGGACTAGGCTTTCTAGAAAGACCTCCGCCCCTTCCCAAAAGAAGAAGGGCTCGGGAAAGAAGTCCTTTTACCCGAGAAAGGCGGCTGCCTATAAACACTACCCTCAATATCAGGCCTCCGCAGCTCCCCAACAGGGCCAGCAGGCCAAGGGATGGGGTAACGGGTCCCGTAGGCAGCAAACCCCCAAGCCTGCACCACCAGCCCCTGCTCAGCAGGGTGGGGGTTTTTTACTTCATCTGCATAGCCTCTCCCCCTCCGCTGGCTCCTCCCAGCACCGGAGGCCGGCTGGTTCACTTCGCCCACAGGTGGTCCAACATCACTTCCGATGCCTGGGTGCTTCAGGTCGTACGAGAAGGCTATCTTCTCCACTTCCACCAGGTCCCTCCCTCTTATTTTCCGGGAGAACCTCCACGACTCCCTCTGCACAGGGACTTACTCCTTCAGGAGTTAGCAAGTCTTATACAGGAACAGGCTGTGGAACCGGTGCCCCACCACCTGAGAGGTCAAGGCTTTTATTCCAGGTATTTTCTAATACCAAAAAGGACAGGAGGCCTCAGACCCATCCTGGACTTGCGCAACCTCAACAAGTTCCTCGTGCGGGAAAAGTTCAAAATGCTTACCCTTGGAATCCTTCTGCCCTACCTCCAGCAGGGAGATTGGCTATGCTCCTTGGATCTAAAGGATGCCTACACGCACATCCTCATCCACCCAAGCCACCGCCAATACCTAAGGTTTGTGGTGGCAGGAAATCATTACCAGTACAGGGTACTGCCCTTTGGCCTGTCCTCCGCACCGCGAGTCTTCACAAAATGTCTCGCGGTGGTGGCGGCCCATCTCCGGCTTCACGGCCTCTATGTCTTTCCGTACCTCGACGACTGGCTCATCAGAGCAGCGTCCGCTCCGGAGGTCACCAACGCCACACACCGCACGGTGACTCTTCTGCAGTACTTGGGCTTTGTCATAAACTTCGCAAAGTCCACTTTGCTCCCCTCACAGGATCTCGAGTTCATCGGCGCAAGACTGCACACTCCTCAGGCGCGAGCTTTCCTGCCTCTCGACAGGGCTCAATGGCTCATGGACCTAGCCGGCCGTTTTCGCAGCCAGTCCCTGGTCTCCGCCAGGCGCTTCCTGAGACTGCTCGGCCATATGGCTTCCACCGTCCATGTGACCCCCAATGCCCGCCTGAATATGCGGCCTGCTCAATGGTGCCTTCGCAAGCAGTGGCAGCAAGCCACCGGCGGTCTAGCCGACTTAGTGCGCATCTCCGAGCCGCTGGCCTCTTCTCTCCAGTGGTGGCTTCATCGGCCGAACCTGATACTCGGCATGCCTTTTCAGTCACCTCAGCCGGCTCAAGTACTGACGACAGATGCGTCCCTCCTGGGTTGGGGAGCACATTGCCAAGGGGCATGTACTCAGGGTCTCTGGACCGCGTGGGAGTCTGCTCAGCAGATCAACTTCCTGGAGCTCAGAGCGATTCGTCTGGCGCTCAAGGCTTTCTCCCACCTGACTTCTCACCAGTCCGTCCTTGTCCAGACGGACAATCAAGTGGCCATGTTCTACGTGAACAAACAGGGGGGCACGGGCTCCTTCCTTCTCTGCCGAGAAGCTCAGAAGCTCTGCTCTTGGGCCGTCAGTCACGGCATTCTTCTCAAGGCAGTTTATCTCCCCGGCCAAGAAAATTACCTGGCGGACAAACTCAGCCGGATCCTCCAGCCGCACGAGTGGCGCCTGGATCCCTTGGTAGTTCAGAAACTTTTTCTGAAGTGGGGACTCCCCACGATGGATCTCTTTGCCAGTCCTCTCAACCGGTGACTTCCTCGCTTCTGCTCTCGTCAGCCACATCCCCTTCGAGTAGCGGCAGATGCTTTTCTACTCTCATGGTCGGAGAGCCTTCTGTATGCTTTTCCTCCCATCCCGCTAGTCTCTCGAACTCTTTTCAAGGTTCTCCGAGACAAAGCGTCCATGATCCTGGTGGCCCCTTGCTGGCCCAGACAGCCGTGGTTTCCACTCCTGCTGCAATTGGCGGTAGAGGATCCGTTCCCTCTGGGGTTTCAACCGGATCTCCTAACACAGGATCAGGGGTCCCTGCTACACCCCAACCTCAGATCTCTCAATCTAATGGCCTGGCTGCTGAAAGGGTAGTCCTTGCTCCCCTTCTCCTGCCGGCAGACGTGGAAGAGGTCGTCCTAGCTTCTCGGCGCCCTTCTACCCGCAAATGCTACGCCCTTAAATGGCGTCGCTTTTCCGTTTGGTGTACCCAACAGTCTCAGGATCCCTTCTCCTGCTCGGTGTCGGTGATCTTGCAGTACTTGCTCTACCTCTCTAATCTGGGACTTAAGTCCAACTCCGTCAAAGTTCACCTTAGTGCTCTTTCAGCACATCATGTGCCGGTGGACGGCAGACCTCTTTCCAGCAACCCTCTCGTAGCGAGGTTTCTCCGAGGTCTCCTTCTACTTAAACCACCTCTGCGCCCGCCAGCGCCTGACTGGGATCTGAATGTGGTTTTACAGCGGATCACCTGTCCGCCTTTTGAACCTATGGCTACCTGTTCTCTCCGTTTTCTTTCTTGGAAAACATTGTTCCTGATAGCCCTCACTTCCGCTAGACGCGTAAGTGAATTGCAGGCCCTCGTGTCTGATCCCCCTTACACTCGGTTCTACAAAAATAGGGTAGTCCTACGGACTCACCCAAAATTTCTTCCAAAAGTGGTCTCCCCTTTTCACATCAATCAGGAGGTGGTACTTCCGACCTTCTTTCCCAGGCCACACTCCAGCCGAGCTGAAATGGTCCTGCATACCCTGGACTGTAGAAGGGCGTTGAACTTCTACCTTGACCGTACGCGGGAGCACCGTAAAGCTGCTCAGCTTTTTGTGTCTTTTGACCCCAATAAATTGGGGCTCCCGGTCTCCAAGCGTACTCTGTCCATCTGGGTTGCGGACTGTATCACTTGGGCTTATGGGGCAGCCGGACTCTCGTTAGAAGGTCGAGTCACGGCTCATTGTGTTCGGGCGAAGGCTACGTCAGTGGCTTACCTCCGCTCTGTTCCGCTGGCAGACATCTGCCGGGCCGCTACTTGGTCTTCGAGCCAGACTTTTGCGGTCCATTACTGTCTCGAGAGGGAGTCCCGCAGGGACAGTGCTTTCGGACAGGCAGTCCTCCGAAATCTCTTCGAGGTTTGAGCAACTCCTACCCTCCATCCCGGATGTGGGCTACCGGTGGGTAATAATTCAGTGAAGATTCCTTCCTTCTGTGCCGCTGAGCTAGAGGGAGCTCTTTTTTGTACTTAGGGTCTCCGGTAGCCTTAAGCTTGGGAGTCCCATATGTGAGGACTGACTTCCTGCTTGGTCCTGGAGAAAGCGTAGTTACTCACCTGTAACAGGTGTTCTCCAGGAGCAGCAGGAATCAGTCCTCACAACCCTCCCTCCTCCCCTTGGAGTTGCAATCATCTGCTTAAGTTTTTTTGCAAATTTTTATGCTGTCTTTTAGCTATGTCATCAGACTGGCTAAGATGGCACCCTTGGGCGGGAAGGAGACCGCGCATGCGCGCTGCAATTCCCAAAGGCTTTCTTTGAAAGCTGGGGAAAATTGCTCCGCGAGGGCTCCGTCGGCGCCGACGTCACCCATATGTGAGGACTGATTCCTGCTGCTCCTGGAGAACACCTGTTACAGGTGAGTAACTACGCTTTCACTAAGGTCACAAGTTGAATGGTCCTCAATTTCAAGATAGAGGTATTTATTATCATATACATGTTTGTCACGCTCTTATTCCTTTTAGCTTTTATTACTTCATTAGTACACGATTACGTTTATAATTAATTGAATGCTGCATCATTTTAATTTTAATTATAATTGTGTTATTTATGTTCCATACATTTCTCACTCTTCTTATACATGGTCTTTTAAATATATATATTTTTAAGTAGTTATGATTTTATGTTTTAAGAAATATTTATGATTTTACCATATTTATATTGTTGGTTAATTATCTGTTCTTATCTTGCTAAATTTATCATATGTTCTATAATTAGTGTTTATGTTTTTCTGTGTTTTAGTACCTTTACCTGATTTGCCCCTGACGAAGGTAGCGAAACACAGCCTGTGTCGGGTTGGTAATAGGTCATAAATTATACAATAAAGTCTGTTTTTCCACAATAATCACGGTTTGGACTGTGTCTTGATGGTACACGTGATTAGTTGCCTACCTGTGTTGGACGCCAATACTCTCCTGCCCATGGAGCACCAGGAGAGCCCTCAGGTGATGGCTGCATCTGGGGAGCCTGGAAGGGGGTATGCCACTCGAGTCCCTGGTGTGGGTTCCACTGATGACCGATGCCAGTCTGTCAGGTTGGGGAGCCCTTTGCCAAGGACACTTTGTTTAGGGACAGTGGAATCCGTAGTATGCCCTGTGACAGATCAACAGGCTCAAGATGCAAGCAGTGACCTTGGTGCTAAAAGGTTTCGAGTCATGGTTGCAGGAGAAGGTGCTCCGAGTCCTCATCAACCGGCAAGGAGGCACGGGCAGTATAGCCCTGGAGGAGGAGGCCGAAAGTCTGTTTGGATGGGCAGAGACTTGTTTCCAGGTACTATCCGCAGCGCATATACCGGGAGTCGCAATGTGATGGCAGACTACCTCAACCAACTGTGTGTGGACCCCGGAAAGTGGCAGCTCAACAAAGGGGTGGTCAAGCAGGTGGTCTACCGATGGGGCAGACCGGTCATGGACCTAATGGCAAGGTTCGAGTCAGCCAAGACCTGCCAGTTTTTTTAGCAGAAGTTGAGAAAGGATGTCCAAGGGCCTGGAAACTCTAATTCAGCGGTGGCCCGAAGAGAATCTTCTCTGTTTTTCCCCCATGGGTACTCATAGACCAGGTAGTGCAATGGATAGAGACACACTGGGGATTAGTAATTCTGGTGGCACTGGACTGGCCGAGGTGCCTGTGGTATGCCTACCTGATTTGGATACTGGCGGATCAACCGTGCTGACTTCCGGTTCGGAAGGATCTCTTGACTCAGGGGCTGCTAATCTATTCTCACTAACTGCATGGCTCTGGAAAGGGCGAGGTTAAAGAAGAAAGGATATTCGGGCTCAGTGATAGTGTCCTTGCTACAGGCCTGGAGGAGGTCTACGAACCTGGTGTACATCCATCTGTGGCACATCTTTGGATCGTGGTGCAGAGAAAGACAGGCACGCCCTTCCACTGCCTTCATCCCAGACATCTTGGTGTTCTTGCAATCCAGTTTTGATAAGGGTCTGGCTGCCAGTTCCTTGAGTGTGCAACTGGTGGTAATTTCATATTATCACGGGAAAGTCTATGGGGTGCCATTGGGCACACAACCAGACGTGTTGAGATTTCTAAGGGCGGTGACCCACCTCTATCCGCCAAGGAGGGCGGTAGTACTGCCTTGGAATCTCAATATGGTGCTGATGGCGCTGTCTGGAGAACCCTTTGAGCTGCTGAGTCGAGCTTCCTTGAAGGATTTGACTGAAACAGTATTTCTAGTGGCGATTTGCTCGACACGCAGGATATCAGAGCTTCAGACCTAGTCGTGCCAAGAGCCATTCCTTTCCTTCTCTGAGTGGTCCTGTGCCCAGTATCTTCATTTTTGCCCAAGGTGGTGTCAGCATTTCATGTAAGTCAGGCCGTTTCCTTACCGACTCTGGCAAGCATAGATGTGGGCCCTGCCACTCCGCAGCTGCACCGCTTGGATGTTAAAAGAGCCCTGCGAAGGTATGTGAAAAGGACATTATCCTTTTGGAGATCAGACTGTCTGTTTGTTCTGTTTGGTGGGCCACGCAAAGGTGAGGCGGCAGCTAAGGCCTCCATTTCCGGATGGATCAGGGAGGCAATCGCGTTGGTGTACATCTTGAAGGGTAAAGCAATGCCGGTGGGGTTGCGGTCACATTCCACGAGGGCCCAGGCAGCCTCCTGAGCAGTTTAGTTACACCAGTGGAGATCTGTAGGGTGGCAATGAGGTCGTCGCTCCATACTTTCTCTAAGCATTATCGCCTGGATGTCCAGGTGGTGGGGTCATTCGTTTCGGATCGGCAGTGCTTCAAGCCAGTTGTGCGGGTCCCTCCTGTTAATTTAACTGCTCCGATGCATCCCAAAGGTGTGGGACTGGACTGGAAGGAAGATAAGGAAAGAGAAAATTAGACTGCTAATTGTTTTTCTTTGAGGAACTCCAGTCCAGTCCCGGAACATTCCCTGAGTGCTTTCTGTGTTAATCTGTGTGCACTCCAGTCCTGAAGTTGGTTCCCTTGGTGGAGGACGTGGCCAGGAGGAGCTGAGGAGTGGGGTGTAATTGGTGTTTGGGGAGGGACGGATCGCAAGAGCTGTTGATCGCTTGCTCCCCGCTGGTTGGAGTTGCTTGGGCGCTTAACAGGTAGGCCTCCTCATCCTGGAGGTGAGGGACAGGATATCCTTCCTATGAGATGGACGGGGTACTAGTTTATTTAGGCATAGAAGTGTTTGTTGCATGTTTAACTACTTATTTGTTGCTCCTATGAATCTGCTTTGTCAATAGGTACTGGGGCTGGTAGAAGATGACATGCTTAGTTTCCAAGCTGCTGGAAGAGGTACACTACCCAGAGGTGCGGGACTGGACTGGAGTTCCTCAAGGAACAACAATTAGCAGGTAAGTCTAATTTCTCTCTTATTTTTTAAATATAACTTAAAAGAACAAAAAGCCTAGCCTACTGTGGAGGATACAACTTAAAATACTGTATACCGGACCTCAAAGAATCAAATCTGTTTAAAAGCAAAACATCAAGGTTAAAAAACAAGAAAACCTATATTAAAAGTAATGTCTTGTACATGTAATAATACATTTACTAATATAGGTGACCCACTTGTGGTGCACACTACTCTTCTGACAATGGGCACTCTTCCCAAGTTCACACAAACATTGCCAGGTCAAAAGAATCCTAAAATAACGTGAAAGGAAAATATTTAATAGCAATGCTTAATAAGAGCAGGGCAAGAGTAGTTACTCACCTGCAACAGGTGTTCTCCAGGAGCAGCACGAATCAGTCCTCACATAAGGGTGACGTCAGCGCCAACGGAGCCCCCGTGTGGAGCATTTCCCCAGCTTTCAAAGAAAGCCTTTGGGAATGCAGTGCGCATGCGCGGTCCCCTTCCCGCCCAAGGGTGCCATCTTCCTCAGTCTGATGACATAGCTAGAAGACAGCAAAAAATCAAAATGAAGGATATAACTGCAACTCCAGGGGAGGAGGGAGGTTCGTGAGGATTGATTCCTGCTGCTCCTGGAGAACACCTGTTACAGGTGAGTAACTACTCTTTCTCCAGGACCAAGCAGGAAGTCAGTTCTCACATATGGGACTCCCCAGCTCTAGGCTACCGGGAACCCAAAGCTGAAAAATGTCTCCCTCTCAAGAGCCTCAGCATCCATGATAAGAATATCCTCTGAGAACGCCCCCGTACGGTAGCCCAACACCAGGGCCGGAGGGTAGGAGTTGCCTAAACCTCAAAGAGATTACGGAGTACCGCCTGTCCGAAAGCACTGTCCCTTCGGGACTCCCTCTCGAGGCAGTAGTGGGCTGCAAAAGTCTGGCTTGAAGACCAAATAGCGGCCCGGCAGATGTCTGCCAATGGAACAGAGCGGAGATGAGCTACTGATGCGGCTTTCGCCCTGACACAGTGGGCCGTGACTCGACCCTGCAAGGGGAGGTCGGCCGCCTTGTACGCCCAGACGATACAATCTGCTACCCAAGTGGACAACGTACGCTTGGAGACAGGTAACCCCAGTTTATTAGGGTCAAAGGAGACGAAGAGCTGAGTAGCCCTTCGATGCTCCCGCGTATGTTCTATGTAAAAGGACAACGCCCTCTTACAATCCAGGGTGTGCAAGACTGTCTCAGCCCAGCTGGAATGCGGCCTGGGAAAAAAGGTCGGAAGGACCACCTCCTGATTGAGGTGGAAGGAGGAGAACACCTTTGGGAGGAACTTGGGATGGGTCCATAGGACCACCCTGTTCCTATAGAACTGTGTGTACGGTCTATCCAAAACCAGAGCTTCTAGTTCACTCACACGTCTGGCCGAGTCAAGAGCTACCAGGAAGAGCGCTTTCCAAGAAAGGAAGCGCAAATGGCAAGTAGCCATCGGTTCAAATGGTGGGCGAGTTGCTGCAAGACCACGTTCAAATCCCACTCAGTCGCCGGTGGACGAACCGGAGGCTTGAGAAGAAGCAGACCTCTGAGAAATCGGGACACCAAGGGGTGGACCGACAGAGACTGTCCTTCCACCGGTGAGTGGTGCACTGATAGAGCACTGAGGTGGACCCGAACAGAGTTAGACTTAAGGCCTAGGTCTGACAGGTGAAGTAGATACTGCAGTACTACTGGCACATGGCATGAGAAGGATCTTCATTGTGCTGAGCACACCATATTGTGAACCTACGCCACTTGAGGGCATAGGACATTTTGGTGGAGTGCCTCCTAGAGGCCAAAACCACCTCTTCAACCTCCTTAGGTAGAAGCAAGAGAGCTAGCACTATCCTTTCAGCAGCCAGGTCATCAGATTGAGGGACCTGAGATTGGAGTGCAGAAGGGAACCCTGATCTTGAGACAGGAGATCGGGTTGCAACCCCAGAGGGAAAGGAGTTTCCACCGCCAACTGTAGCAGAAGTGGAAACCATGGTTGCCGCGGCCATCTGGGGGCTACCAGAATCACCGAGGCCTTGTCCCGAAGAATCTTGAACAGAGTTCGGGCCACTGGGGGTGTGGGAGGAAATGCATACAGGAGGCCCGCAGACCAAGAGATCAGAAAAGCATCCGCTGCCATCCTAGGGGATGCGGCTGTCTGGAGCAAAACCGGTGTAGTTGATGGTTCTGTGGACTGGCAAAGAGATCGATGGATGGAAGTCCCCATCGTAGAAAGATCTGCTGTACCACCAATGGATTTAACTGCCATTCGTGGGGCTGGAGAATCCTGCTTAGCTTGTCTGCCAAGAAGTTCTCCTGACCAGGTAGATAAACTGCTTTGAGAAATATGCCCTGCTTGACTGCAAAGGAGCAAAGGGCCTGCGCCTCCTGACATAGGAACCTGGACCCTGTGCCCCCTTGCTTGTTCACATAGAACATTGCTACCTGATTGTCTGTCTGAACTAAGACAGACTGCTGAGAGAGAGCATAAGAAAAAATCTGTAGAGCCAAGCGAATTGCTCGCAGTTCCAAATGATTGATCTGTTGTGTGGCCTCCCGAGGGGACCAGAGGCCTTGAGTGCACATGCCCTGGCAATGTGCACCCCAGCCCTTTAAGGAAGCATCAGTCGTCAGCACCCTTGTATGTGCTGGGGCCTGAAAGGGTACTCCCCTGAAAAGGTTTGGGAGATGTAGCCACCACTGCAAGGAGTCCAAAAGTGGTTTGGACACCCTTACTCTGTCTCGGAGGTCGCCTTTGGCCTGCGTCCACTGAGCTCTGAGGCACCACTGAGCAGCCCGCATGTGCAGACGGGCATTCGGAGTCACATGCACCGTGGATGCCATGTGGCCCAGGAGCCACAGGAAGTGCCTGGCAGAGACCTGAGAATTGCTGTGGAACTGATTGGCCAAGCCCATCAGTCTGTGGGCTCTGTCCTCGGGCAAGTAAGCTCTTGCCTGCAGGGTGTCTAATCTTGCCCCTATAAACTCTAGGTTCTGTGAGGGGAGCAAAGTGGACTTTGCGTAGTGTGGAGGCCCCTGGCCCAGGCAACAGCCTATAAGCCTAGGGCTGCACTTGTTAGTCCTTTAATTAAAGAGTTTTCCTCCTCATCCAGCACCGGGGCTGCTGGGATTTGTAGTTGTGTTGTTTAGAAAAAAACAAGTAGTGTGGAGACCGAGGGTTTACAAGGCAAAACACAGGAATTTATTTCTTTTTCTAAAGAGCATTAAGGCTCAACGCAAAACAAACAGGATTCTTTTCTCCAAACAATAATCCATAGGCGTTTATACCAAATCAAACAATGAAACTGCTTTATGTAGCTTTTTAACATGTGTCGCTGTTTTTCAAATCATTCAGCAATCAAGCAAGGCTTCTCTTCTCTTCAAACCCAAAAGAAATATCCTTTTGTCAGCAACAGGGTTCTTTAGCATTCCTGGCTAAACACATTTCTCCCTGTTTCCACACTGCCTTCTAGGACATTCAGGTTATAGGCTTTTCCCTTCTTTTATCCAAGAACTTTTTATTCTGCCTTCTGGCACAGAGAACAATCCATTACTGAATCTTCAGACCCCTCATCAGATTCATAATAGTCTATCTGCATTTCCTCAGGACCTGTGTCCGGTAAATCTGGCTTTAAGCCAACATGAAAAACCTCAGGCTTAATATTCTCTAAAAGTTCCAGAACCCTTCTCCACTGAGGCTTTTCCCTATGCGCAGGGTTTCCACCAGGAACGTGGAGATTCTTTTCTTGCATCAAATGACACAATGCCTCTAACTGGCTTACAGCACTTTTGGCTACCCTTTTATTCACGCACCTTTTTGGAAGTTGCAGCTCTTTAGCTGGTTGAGGAACGGTTGGCACTGCAGCCTGACCCTTATCAGCACTTGTCTCTGGCACAGCTCTCCTAGTTTTAAAACCAATTGCAGTTTCCCTGCAATCCTGGCTTTCCTTCTAACTAGGGCTTTCACCTCTGAGATTCCCTCGGACGTCTCCACCGTTATCCACGATGAACTCTCTGGGCCTTTCTCTGGTGCTTCTCTCCCCACTGAATTCTCCAGTGTTCTCCCTGGTCAGCTCTCTCGAGTGCTGGTTTCCTGTATCTTTCTTTCCAGCGTGCTGCTGCGTATGCTGCCTCGTCCTGGTACTCCTGTTCCTGTTGCCCTCTCTCTGGCTGTTCTCTCTGTCCGTCATTTCCTCCAATATCTCCCTGGGTTTATAAGAGTGTCTCTGAACTACCGTGCACTCCCCTTCACCCAGGTGTCCCTCATTAATTTCCAAGCCTGCCCTTGGATTAGCAGAGCTTGGGTGTGTCCTGTCCTCAGTAGCTGCATGTTTTTTTTCCTCTGCCTGCAGTTTGAGAGCTACTGATTCCTTGCCTGTCTCTTTCTTTAAAGGTAAATGTCTGATTTTCTTCCAATTCCATAGACTCAACCATACTCTCCTCATCACACATCCCCCCCCCCTTAAGATATTACGGGCTGGCGTTGCAGTACCCGCACAGCTCGTAATTCTCGCTGGGAACTTAAAGCTTGTCTGCCACTTTTCAGCCCTATGTTCTCTTGTGGCTAAATGAGCCAACGCTATTCGCTCATGCCAAGGTCTCAATACATTGATATGATAGACCTGCTGTCGCCCCTTTCTACTTTCTATGGAGTAAGACACCAGCCCTACTTGTTTTACTACCCTATAGGGCCACTTCCATTTACTTTCAAATTTAGGGCTGGCCTCCGCCACCATTACTATTACTTTTTCTCCTATCTCCAGTTGGCGAGGTCTTGTATGCTGATCATAATAACTTTTCTGACGTGCCTGGCTGGTCTTTAAATTTTCCTCCGCCGCTTGGGAGGTTCAGTGTAGCAAAACCGCAAAGTCTCTTTAAAGATACCAGGCCAATAAAAGCGAGCTAATATCTGGTCGAGGGTGCCGTGTACTCCTTTGTGACCTCCTACAGGATGGTCATGCGCTAGTCTTAAAACTAGTGCCTTGAACGTTGTAGGGACTACAAGTTGCTTACGGATATTCCTTGTACGGGTATCTACACTTTCCCGGTATAACACAACCCCGTCTAACAAAAACCTAGGTAGGGTTTCTAACCCCCTTTTTGCATGCTCGAAGGCCCGTGAAAGAGCGGGATCCGCCTGCTGCTCCTTGGGAAAGGATGGAAATTTTTCCACTAATTCAGCCGGGACCCATGGCAGGTCTTGGCCGGCCTCTACCTCGGCCCTATTCTGGGACCTACACTGCCTCTCCCGGCGTTTTTCCCCTCTCCCCTTCTTACTCTTATCTACAGAGGGAGTTATTAAGTCCTCATGGAAAGTTAAATCCTCTACCATCTCATCTGAGGGTTCCTCTTCCCCCTCTAGGGCCTTAGACTGTGCTCGGGTAGATACCATGCCTACCTTTTGATGTAGCCCCTCTTCCAGGCCCTCCCTGAATTGGGGCTAATCCCTCCCCAATACCAGGGCATGTGGTAACCCAGGCACAATAGCTACAGGAACGTTCTTCTTCATCCCTAAACCCTTCACTAGCACTCTGTGTATGAGATAGAATGATGACGCCCCATGGATACACCTGATTTTCACCTTCCCGTCAGGTTGGTTTAGGACTTGCTTATAGCGAGATTCAATCTCCCGTCAGAGCTTTCTGGAGATCATGCTTTGATCTGCTCCTGAATCCAACAAAGCTTCTGTAGCAATACTTTCTACTTCAACAGTCAAAAGGAAACCCTCCCTCACCTCCTTGGTATGGGCAGTTATCAAAGCAGTCCTCGCTTTACAATCCTTTTTCAGGTGTCCCTCACTACCACATGAAAAACATTTTTTTCATATAGAGTAGTTTTTACACATTGGCATAGACATTCTCATCTCATCTCCCTTTGGCCTTACCTTCCTTTCTGATGATACGGAATCTGCCCTTTTAGAAGCACCCCCTTTCCCCTGGCCTGCCAATTCCACTTCCATAAAGCGCTCGGCCAATAAGGTTGCTTCATTGGTGTTCCGGCCGTTTTGTAAAATCAGGAAGGTTTGTATGTCCTTCGGGACTGCGGCCATAAATTGTTCCAGTACAATGCTATCTATAATGGATTCTACGGATCTAGCCTCTGGCGTTAACCATTTTAATACCAAGCTCTTAATTCTTTGGCAGAGAGCTTTCGGTGTTTTCACCAGGCTTCAATTTACTATTCCTTAAGAGACGATTATATACCATGGGCATTAAGCCTAGGTGGTCTCTTATAGCTTTTTTCAGCTCCTCATAATCATTGGCCAAGGCTGCAGGCATGGCCCTGTACGCCGCCAATGCTTCTCCGGTAAGCGAAGTGGCTAGGCGCACGGCCCATTGCTCCTTAGGCCAGCCGGTTATGTGTGCCACCCTATGAAACGCCTCTAAAAAGTCATCTATATCATCATTCTGAGTTAATTGACCAAAAGAAAATGTCTCGCTAGGCTGTAACCCTAGCCCATGTGTTTGCAAAGTTCCTATGGAACCTGGAATAGTCCGTGCTGGTTCTGCTGCTTTCTCCTGAGCTCCCAGCCATGCTCCCATCATGTCCAGAAGAGGTTTCTGCTGCGCCTGCATCACTGCAGCAGTTTGCTCCTGAGCTTGTATGGACATTTCATGCTGTTTCTCGAATTGTCCAGCCATCCACTGTAATAGCTCCTTACATTCCATGGCTAACTTCTGCGCTGCAACAAGAAAAGACAAAACACCACCAAGTGCGGTACAAACAAATAAATCTTCTCCTTTTCTGGTTTATATCAACAGTGCTGCACCCCTGTACAGGTATCCTTTAAAACCCCTTTTTATCTACTGGTTACCTGCAACAGGTGTAGACTCCAGCTTAGCAGAAATGAAGGCCACCGCCTTGTCCTCCTTGACTCCGGCTTTTTGACCTCAGCTGCACTTCACCTTTTAATCCTCAGCAGGGCTTCAGCAGTTAGCACTGTCTTGTGTTGAATTCTTGAGTGGTTGTAAATCCTGGCATATGCGTAGAAAAAGATCCGAAAAACTACGCCACCTGTGGAGGCCCCTGGCCCAGGCAACAACCTATAAGCCTAGGGCTGCACTTGTTAGTCCTTTAATTAAAGAGTTTTCCTCCTCATCCAGCGCCGGGGCTGCTGGGATTTGTAGCTGTGTTGTTTAGAAAAAACAAGTAGTGTGGAGACCGAGGGTTTACAAGGCAAAACACAGGAATTTATTTCTTTTTCTAAAGAGCATTAAGGCTCAACGCAAAACAAACAGGATTATTTTCTCCAAACAATAATCCATAGGCATTTATACCAAACCAAACAATGAAACTGCTTTATGTAGCTTTTTAACATGTGTCGCTGTTTTTCAAATCATTCAGCAATCAAGCAAGGCTTCTCTTCTCTTCAAACCCAAAAGAAATATCCTTTTGTCAGCAACAGGGTTCTTTAGCATTCCTGGCTAAACACATTTCTCCCTGTTTCCACACTGCCTTCTAGGACATTCAGGTTATAGGCTTTTCCCTTCTTTTATCCAAGAACTTTTTATTCTGCCTTCTGGCACAGAGAACAATCCATTACTGAATCTTCAGACCCCTCATCAGATTCATAATAGTCTATCTGCATTTCCTCAGGACCTGTGTCCGGTAAATCTGGCTTTAAGCCAACATGAAAAACTTCAGGCTTAATATTCTCTAAAAGTTCCAGAACCCTTCTCCACTGAGGCTTTTCCCTATTCGCAGGGTTTCCACCAGGAACGTGGAGATTCTTTTCTTACATCAAATGACACAATGCCTCTAACTGGCTTACAAAATCAAAAAGTCCCAATGATAGTGATCACAATTAAACTCATAAGACAAAAATCACTAATCCCCATCATGAATCTTTTTCAAAAAAACTTTTTTTGTTTGTCGGACATCTCCGGAAAGGGGCAGACAATGTAAACCATGCCCTCCACACGGTTCAGTCCTTTTTAATAAAACTTCAAATAACAATGTGAAACACACTTAACTTTAGAAAGAATTGTGTAGACTCCTCTCATATCCGGCACGACGTGCACGTTTCGGGTTGTACCCTGTCTCAAGTGCCACCATCTTAACTTGCCATAACCGAGCAAGTTAAGATGGTGGCACTTGAGACAGGGTACAACCCGAAACGTGCACGTCGTGCCGGATATGAGAGGAGTCTACACAATTCTTTCTAAAGTTAAGTGTGTTTCACATTGTTATTTGAAGTTTTATTAAAAAGGACTGAACCGTGTGGAGGGCATGGTTTACATTGTCTGCCCCTTTCCGGAGATGTCCGACAAACAAAAAAAGTTTTTTTGAAAAAGATTCATGATGGGGATTAGTGATTTTTGTCTAACTGGCTTACGGCAGCTCTTTAGCTGGTTCAGGAACGGTTGGCGCTGCAGCCTGACCCTTATCAGCACTTCTCTCTGGCACAGCTCTCTTAGTTTTAAAACCAATTGCAGTTTCCCTGCAATCCTGGCTTTCCTTCTGACTAGGGATTTCACCTCTGAGATTCCTCATTAGCTGCGTGTTTTTTTTCTCTGCCTGCAGTTTGAGAGCTACTGATTCCTTGCCTGTCTCTTTCTTTAAAGGTAAATGTCTGATTTTCTTCCAATTCCATAGACTCAACCATACTCTCCTCATCACAGTAGTTTATGACAAAGCCCAGATGTTGAAGAAGAGAGACAGCGCGAAGAGTGGCCCCTGATGAACCAGTCATCCAGATATGGGAAGACAAAAATCCCCTGATTCCTGAGATAGGCCGCCACCACCGCCAGGCATTTGGTGAAAAACCTGGGAGCGGAAGTAAGGCCGAAGGGAAGTACTATGTACTGAAAATGGTTTCCTCCCACCACAAATCTGAGATATTGCCTGTGGTCTGGATGGATGAGGATATGAGTATAAGCATCCTTTAGGTCTAAGGAGCATAGCCAGTCTCCCTGCTGGAGGTAGGGCATCAGTATCCCAAGGGTAAGCATCTTGAACTTTTCCCTCTCCAGAAACTTGTTTAGATTTCGCAAGTCTAGTATAGGCTGGAGGCCTCCTGTCCTTTTTGGTACTAGGAAGTACCTGGAGTAGAAGTCTTGCCCTTCCAGGTGATGAGGCACCAGTTCCACTGCCTAGAAAACATGCCAACTCCTGTAGGAGGAGGTTTCTGTGCAGAGGGAGTCTTGGAGGCTTCCCTGGAAAGTAGGAAGGGGTAGCTGATGGAAGTGGAGCATGTAGCCCTTTTGGACTATGCTGAGGACCCAGGTATCCCCTGTGATAGCTGGCCACCTGTAGGCGTACAGGGTCAGCCAACCTCCTGTGCTGAGTGGAGCCAGCTGTGGAGAAGAGGCTATGTTGTGTGAGTCAAAATCCCGCTCCCGCTGTGCAGGAGCTGGAGCTGGCAGCTTGGGGGTCTTCTGCCTATGGGGCCCATGCCCCTGCCCCTTGACCTGCTGGCCCTGTTGGGGAGCTGGAGAGGCCTGATACTGAGGGTAGGATTTGTAGGCAGCACCCTTCCTTGGGAAAAAGGGCTTCTTTCCTGAGCCCTTCTTTTTCTGAGAAGGGGCAGAAGTCTTCCTGGACAGCCTTGTCCTGGTGAGAGTCTCAGTCTCGATTTCTGCAGCCTTCTTAGTCATGGGCTTACCGAATAGGTTGTCACCTCAGCAGGGGACATCGACCAACTTGTCCTGCACCCATGACTCCAGGTCTGATGACTGTAGCCAGGCCTGACGGTGTGCACCAATGCCGGCTGCGGCTACCGAGGTCGAAGCCTCGAAGACATCATAGGCTGTTCGAGAGATAAACTTCAAGCACTCTCGGATCCCGGTTGACAAAGCCTTGAACCTCTGCAAAGGTTCCTCGGAGAGGACAGCTGAGAACCCGGCAATCTCCTTTGCTAGGTCTTGTAGGTACATGCCCATGTACAGCTGGTAGGTCTGGACACGGCAAGATAGCATAGAGCCCTGGAAGCACTTTCTATTGAGGGCATCCAGGTTCCGGGCCTCCCGACAGGGAGCCACCGAGGAGTGCATCTTCTGACTCTTCAGGCGGTGCATGGCCGATTCCACAACCATGGAGTTGTGCGGTAGCTGCGCCTTTTGAAAGCCAGGGCTCTTACGGACTCGATAAATGGAATCGACTCATTTGCTAAGAACCGGCGCCGAGGCCGGTGCCTCCCACATACGGAAGAGCAGCCATTCCAGCATCGGAGGAACCGGTACAGTAAAGGCTTCCTTCGGAGGAAAGTCATACTGGAGGACATCGAGCTCTTCGGCTCGAGGCTCCTCCTCGGCGTCCGCAGGGAAGGCCATGTTCCTCACGAAGTCCGAGAACCGGGTATCCTCCAGGGGGGAGGACCGTCTCTGAGGCTCCGACTCCAGTGAGTCCGAAGGGACGCACCAGGTCCGGAAGGTTTCCGGGGACTCCTCGTCCTCCGTCTCCCACGCCGACTCCTCAGAGGAGGAATCGAGTGGCTCCGGCCATGTGGGCCTTGGTGCCACCCGCCCCGACGCCGAGGGTGTCGGCGTCGACGTCCTCGGCCCCGCACGGGAGGTCGAGGGGGACCGTGACCGAGGGTCGACTCGAGACTTCATTGACTCGAGGATCGGCTCAGTCTCCGGGGTTGACATAGACGCTGAGGTCCTGGTGGTCGGGGCAGATGCACCGGTCAGACCGGCGTTCAGCACCCGCTGCTGTTCCATGAAGGTAGCCAAGCTGCTCTCCAAGGCCGTCAACCTGAGTCCAAGCTCAGGAGACTCAGCAGCCCCCGACTCGAGCCGCGATGGCGTCGGGCCCGATGTCGGCTCCCCCGGAGGAGAGTCCACGAGGACAACTGCACTTACGTGACTCGGGGAATCCGGCTCCACACGAGGTAACTTGGACGGCCTCTCCGACTCCGAGAGCCCGGGGCGACGGTCAGGGCTACACGACCTGGCCCTCAAGGATCCAGGAGCTTCCACCGACGCCGTCCTCGCGAGCTTCTTCCTTTTGTGCTCCCGGGAGGGAGACTCCTTCTCAGAGGAACCCCAATGGTGCTCGGGGTCAGACTCCCGAGATGTCGAGACCTCTGACGAAGTCCGGGCCCGGCCGGACGCGGAGTCGGAGAAAATTCTCTCACGTTGATGCTGACGGCTCTGAAGCGCCTTTGACGACATTTTGCCGCATGGGCCACAGGCCAGCGAGTCATGGTCGGGCCCGAGGCAACGGAGGCAGCAGTCATGTGTGTCGGTGAGAGACATAAGTTTCTTGTACCAATCACACTTTTTGATCACACTGGCAGCCATCGGGGGAAAAAGGGCCCCGGTCTGCCAGTGAAAACACAAAAAGAGCGCGAACGCTAGTCACGAAGGACAAAAACCGAAAATCAAAACTCCGGACTCGATACCGGTGTACTGAGCCCAGGCGGGAAAGGGAACCGGCATCGAACCAGAACAGAAAAAGCCAAAAATAGCCGAAAAAATCTACTTTTTCCCGGGTGACACGAACTCACATCCGTTGGGCTCCGCGGAAAAAGAAAGACTGAGCAAGAGGGCACTCTTGGGCGGGAAGGGGACCGCGCATGCATGCTGCATTCCCAAAGGCTTTATTTGAAAGCTGGGGAAATGCTCCGCATGAGAGCTCCGTCGGCGCCGACGTCACCCTTATGTGAGGACTTCCTGCTTGGTCCTGGAGAATAGATTTTAAATATAAATGTAGCAGCATAAGTGTCGTCTTCCTAAAAATGCATACTATAGTCTCTTCACATGCAAAAGAGCTAAAGGTCACAATGATTTCTAAAAAAAAACCCCAAAAAGTTATCTATGTAGCATTATAAACTTGTAATCTGCCCACCAGTTTCACTTAAAAACGTAATAAACTTGGTTCAGCCTGGAGCCCTAGAGGAAATTAAATCTCCCCTTCACCTCACTGCATCCCAGGGAAGCACTAACCATGCCTGCTTGTGGAAAGAATTCACATGCTGGAGATCTTTCAGCATATGCACCAGGGGGAGGGCTGAAAGTGGTGATGTTAGCTCCCCGGGGGAGTCTACAGGTGCTCTGCCAGCAGAAAATCTGGGAGGTGCATAGGAAAGCATCACCTGCATTCCACACACCTTAAGAGGTCCAGCTCGTGGAAGTTACCCTACACCATAAGGCCATTCTCTAGGGCCTTACTGACAGCCACCATGAAGCTGCAGAAGAGCATAGCCTTCCTGCCTTCCCATAGGTTTTGGAGCCCGCCACCACTCTGTTGCTCCTAAGGGGTATGTTTACTAAAACCCCGCTAGGTTGCGCGCCATGCTAGTGTACGGATGCCATATAAGGAGTGGGCGTTTCAGTCAGAAAAAAGCAAAACCGGGATTAATCATGCGCTAATGTGCGCCACGCACATAAGCGCATGAGAAACTTGCGCGGGAAGCATTAGCAGCGCGCTGATGTGCAAGCACAGGAACAGAGCCACAGTACAATGGTGAAGAAACTGACCAATGGTGCAGGGATCATGGATTCAATCCCCCACTGTGCTGAATGAAGAAGGCTGGCTGAGGCCTTACCTATTATGGGGAAGATTGCTTTAGGAGGCATTTTATTTATATTTTAATTACTTCTACTAGCAAATGCACTCTCAAAGCGTGTTAACATAAGGCGCCCCATAAGGCACATTTTAAATTGCACTGTCCGCCAAGGCACCCTAGAATGTTGCTTATAGGGCGCTTTATAGGGTGCCGTATGAGGTACCGCAAGGTCACAGCACTGTTTTTGATGGCAGCACTGTGCACTTTAAGGAATGAAAATCATAAGTAGGTGTGCTGACATGCAAGGAGCAGCAGCAGCAGCAGCAGTGTAGCACAATGGTTAAGACACTGACCAATGATGCAGGAGTCATGGGTTCAATCCCCCACTGTGCCTAATGAAGAAGGCTGGCTGAGGCATTACCTGTTATAGGTAATAGTGCTGTAGGGGGCATTTTATTTTTATTTTAATTAGTGCTGCCAGCAAACACACCCTCAAAGTATTGTAACATAAGGTGCTGCATAAGGCGCCTCATAGGGTACCCCAGAGGGCACATTTTAAAGTGCACTGTCTGCCACGGCACACTACAATGTTTCTGAAAGGGTGGCCTATAGGGCGCCATATAGGGTGCCCTATGAGGCACAGCAAGGTCATAGCACTGTGTTTGATGGCAGCACTGTGCATTTAAATGCATGGAAATCTGAAGTAGGTGTGCTGACATGCAAGGAGCAACAGCAGTGTAGCACAATGGTTAAGGCACTGACTGCTGATACAGGGGTCATGAGTTTGCTCCCCAGTGTGCCTAATACGTAAGGTTGGCTGAGGCATCAGCTTTGCAATGTACGTATTGTTTCCTGCAGCACTTTATTTGTATTTTATTAATTGCTGCCAGCAAACACGCCCTCACGTGCCATAACTGAAGGTGCCACATAAGGCACCCTATAAGGCACTCCATAGGGCACATTATAAATTGCACTGTCCGCCATGGCACCGTAAAATGTCCCCTATAGGGCACCCTATAAGTCGCTCCACAGGAAAACGTATAGTGCACCTTATATGGATGGTAACCATAAGGTGCCCTATAGGGTGCCCTATAAAGCGCCCTCTGAGGCACCTTATGGGTACAGTACGCAGAGAGTGTTTTTGCTGGCAGCAATAATGTACATTAAAAAGAGATAATGCTTTGGGCAGCCCTATCAAATACCCCCACTGTGGGTTTGAACCCATGACCTCTGGCTCCACATGCAGTGAAGTAACCAGTGGGCTACAGCTCTATAGCTGCTAGCAAGCCCCTGGCTGGCTGTAGAGGGACTGCACGTCACCACACAGACAGTCTGCTGTGGTCACCAGGATAGGGTTAGGCCACCCGTACCCATGATGCACTGCACATGCAAATCAGCTGTCCACAGATGAACACAAGATGGGGTATGCACCCCCACAGCACCTCGGCCTGGTAGGGAGAACTGACCATGTCCACCCCCACAGCACCTCGGCCTGGTAGGGGGTACTGACCGTGTGTGTTACTGGCACAGAGTAGCTACACACCGTCACATTGTGCGGGTACTGTGCTCACCCTGAGTGTGTGGTGGGGCGCCTAGCACCAGATCCACAGCACCTTCCATGGCAGAAATAGGCCATGCTGCAGGTCCCCAGCAGTGCTAATGTGTGAGATAGGTAGTTTCTGCAGAAGCACCTTGGATAGATATGCCTGTCTCAGTCAGGTGTAGCCCCTATGGACCCCCTAGGAGGATTATGTACCACCACCCTTCTCCTCCAGGGCTGAGGGTGCTAAACATGGTCTCCCATTCAACAGATGTACATTCTACCTCCCTGCAATGGTGGCAGTAGAGGGGACCATCAACCCCGGTCCTGCTGGGGAACAGACACCCTACAGAGCAGTCAATGCAGCTCTGTACACATCCATAACACACTATCAGACAGACATTAGGCCTTGATATGCTAAGCTGCACCCCACCACTATCTGATATTCTCCTGCAGCAAGCCTTCAGCCGCTGCACCCTGCAAGGCACTCCATCAAGACACATACCAGCTGCAAACAGTCTGCTAGCTAGTCCATAGTGCATGCTCCTGGTGGAAATGCATGCACCCAGAACTGGGATGTCAGCATACACAACAAGCTGATACATCAGTGACTGAGCTCCAAAAGGAAAACCATAAATATCACATGAGAGAAATACTATATAGCACTATGGGGGTGCCTAGCCATGCTGTGGTCACTGCACAGTCAGGGTGAGAGTGATCTCCCAGCAGGACATGCTGAGGCCACCCTGTCTGTGTAGGTGGTGGCCGAGCACTAAAATGTCTCAGCCAGTGCCCTATGCCCTGTGCAGATGCATCCTGGCCAGGCCACCCTGTCCGGGCTATACCCATGGTACCTTGCTCCTCATTATGCACACTGGCAGGCCAATACTGGCAACAGTGCTGGCAGTGTGGGCTGTGGAGGGTGTTTGCAGCCACCACACACTGGATAGACAGACAGACACCCCCACACCTATGCCAGCATTGTGCTACTATAGAGGAGTTTAGCAGCCCTGGCCACCACACCAGTCCTGGGCACAGTACAGGCATGCATATGGTACGCAATACTGTTGGGGGTCACTCCCCTGGGTGGTAAACACTGTCAGAGACCAGACCTGCAGCACACACCACAGACATCAGAAAGATTGTTATGATGGAGCTCAATGAGCAAACTGTGCTTAACGTAGGATTTGCTATCTGCCAGTAATCATAGGAAACGTTTGATAGCTGTGTACCGTATACCCAGGTGTAGGGTGGCATTGCTAAGGTCTGCAAGTGCTAGTATTGGGAGATGCACGCAGGGCCCAATGTCCTGCCTCTCCAGGAGGCATTGGCTAATGGGGCCTGTGGGTGTGGGTGTGGGTGTGTCTGCCCCTGTTGGCAGCTGCTTTACGGCAGAGGTTCCCAACTCCAGTCCTGGTGTGCCAAACACTGTTTGGGTTTTCATGCTGTCCCTCATGAATATGCATGAGATACATCTGCATACCATGGGGGTGGTGCATAGATATGCAACACAGGCATCTTTATTAGAGGCAGCATGGAACCTGAATGGTGTTTGGCCCTCCAGGACTGCATTTGGGAGACTCTGCTCTAGGTAATGTGCATGTTTATGGTGTCTGTGCTCTGTAGGGTAAAATATAGGCGTATTAACTATGCGTATGTTCTCTGCAATAAAGGTTTGTCCTTCCTATCACGGTTTAGTTGTGGGAAAAATATGTGGACTGCATTGGCAGTAGCCCCAGCTGGGCTTTGAACCTGTGACCTTCTGTTCTTGCACACACTGTCTGTGTGCACTTCACCACCGTGTTGCCACAGATATACTGCATTCCCTGGGGAGTCCATGACTGTACATCTGACAGGGCCTGTTTGTTGCAGTGCACAGCACCCACCTGGACAGGGTTAGGCCATGGTCTGCTGTGGCCACCAGCTGCTGCCACCTCCACCACCAGTACCGCTCCATCCTTAGATTGGAGACAGCATAAACCCTGAAGGTTTTGTGGCCCTCCAGGACTGCATTTGGGGGAATCTGCTCTTGGTAATGTGCATGTTTCTGGTGTCTGTGCTCTGTAGGGTAAAATAGAGGTGTTTGAGCCATGCTTATGTTCTCTGCAATAAAGGTTCGTCTTTACTATCACTAGTTAGTTGTGGGAAAAATATGGGGACTGGATTGGCAGGAGCCCCAGCTGGGGCTTGAACCTGTGACCTTCTGTCTCTAAACACGCTGGTTGTGTGCACTGCACCACCGTGTTGCCACAGAGACAGTGTATTCCCTGATGATACCATGACTGTTTGTCTGGCAGGGCCTGTCTGTTGCAGTGCATAGCACCCACCTACACAGGGCTAGGCCATGGTCTGCTCTGGGCAGCTGCCACTGCCCCCTCCACCTCCAGTACCCCTGTGCCACCCTGCTGACATGCCCTTCTGCTGGTGGTGCTGGTGGTACGCAGTCTCAGGCCATCCTGTGTGTGGGTAGGCGGCTGCCTATGGTGCGGGTTCTGGGGTAGGGGTGCCTGCAAATTTGTCCGCACGTCCCCCAATCACCGCCTGCCAATGTTCTGTGCCCTTGGGGGTACCTGCTGGGTACTATCCCCTGTGACACTGTGATAAACACTCTCGTGCCCATGTTGGGCCCTCATCAGTTGCTGTCTGGCTGCTGTTCAGTTTCAGCATTCCTAGGTGCCATCTAGGCATCTGCCTAGTCTGCACTGTGCCCCAGCTGCACCACAGCATGTGCCGCCTGCAGCTCTCTGTATCCCCTTTCCCAGCATCTGTCCAATTTCCCATTCCGACCTGCCCGCCCTGCTGTTGTGGAAATGTGCATGCCATAGGTAATCTGTCCAATGGAGAGGGAAACCCTGATCAGTGCTATTTCACTGTGGGATCATTCACCTTGTATGGGGACGGAGCGTAGACCCTTCTAAAATTCATATTTATTTTTTGCGGCTTTCTTGGGAGTGTTTTTTGATGTTTCCCATTACTATCACTATTGCCCAGCTTGATTATAATTTTTTTAGATTTTGTTGGGGTCATTTTCAATGTTTATTTGCACTTTTGTACCGTGCACATGTATCACACTTATCACTGTTTTGTAGGTTTCCCTGGTTTTGCTGTACATTGCTGACAGAAATGGTTTCTCTTCCCTTTAAATCGGCTCTACCGCGAGGTTTTCACTCGCGGTATTTTTTTGCTTGAATTTCAGCCCCACTCGTGTGCGGGGAGCCTCTCCCCTCCCACTCTCCACCCATTGACCCCTTCTCTCCGCCCCTGGGGAGCCTTCCTCCGCCCTCTGGGAGCCTTTCTACGCCTCTATCGCACATCAGCGCGCCGCGCACATGAGCGGGCACTTTAGTGCGGCGCGCACGTGTGCGGGGCACAAAAATGCATCATTAGCGTGCACTAAGGTACCTTACGCACGCTAATGTGCGCCGCGCACATGAGCGCGGTTTAGTAAACATACCTCTAAGTACATTAAGTAAGGCCAGGACATATGGATGTATGTTCTTCTAGGCAGCAGGGGGCAGCGCAGAGCATGTTTGAAGCTTAGCCCAGCCATCCCTCCAGCAGCACAAGGACTGCTTATGACTTTGGCGGGGGGGGGGGGGGGGTCTTGGAGCTGCCTGCAATAAGTGCTGCATAGTATTTTATGTCAGGGTTGTTGCTAGATTGGCTGGGAAGGTTGCCATTTTACAGAGTGATGCCAATGCCCAGCTTTATCTACCACTTGATGATAGGAGGGAAAGAAGTGGACAAGTGCCAGGTCTTTTGGGTGTTCTTTCTTGGTCCTGAGTCCCCCATCTCTGCTCCAAAGATGAAAGGGGAAGGTTCTTGGGAAGCTGTTCACCAGGTGATAGACTGGAATGAGTGGTGATGCTCTCACTGGTAGATAAGACAGAGGGGTAATTAAGGCAGGGAATGAATTGGCCAGTGGAACAGCCTCAGCATTAGGGGGTTGGGTGGAGCAGTCTCCCCACCTCTGTTCTCTTTCATGTGCTACTTCTTTTGTGCAGGATAGTGACTGTACAACCCCACACTCATAGCCTATGCCCAACTCTGGGCATCTGTCGCATGGTGGTATGCACTCAATTGCCCACCCATCTCCAGCAGAAGCACAGTGTTTGAGAGGTGGAGAGGATTTGGCAGCAGCTGTGGCAGTGGGTGGCGGAGGAAGAGAGTATGACTCATGGTGTCACTGGGATAGGAAGGGCCTCATGCTTTGAGGTGGATGGGGGAGGGCCCTTTGGCTTACTCCTTTTATATTTCCCTGCCATAGTGATAGACAGACAGAGAAACAAAGCAAACGGAGAAGGTGAAGAAAAAAAAAGAAGAACTAAAAAAGGGAGTGTGGACAGTGCTCATAGTGGACAATGGGGAGATAAGAAGGGATGCCCACACACCCAAGCAAAATTAAAATAAACCCCTACCCAGATATTGCTTTCTGGGCAAGGGGGCGGGGGATGGAGCAAAATCAAACAGTATCAGTGAAGGAAAGGGACACTGGTGAAAAAGCCCATACCAGAGCTGTCAAAAATAAGCAAGAGGGGACAAAAAAAAACAGGAACAAGCCAGAGATAGCTGCACTCTCTCTGCAGAATAATAAATAAATAAAACACAATAATGCACAGAAGGGCGCAGGGTGGGTAGGGAGGTACATCTCCAAGGGCAAAAAATAAAAGAATAAACACAAACAAAACACCTACACTTAAGTGGGCTACTCAAATGGTAATGCCACTTGAGATTTAGCTACTCCCCTGTGGTTAAGGATATGCCGACTGCAGAGGGAGAGGGGAAGTGAAGAAGCTAAGAGGAAAAAAGAAAAGCAAAATCAAAACTCAACCATAACTACAGTATCATTGTAGTCTAAGAGCTATTGGGGGGGGGGGGGGGGAGTGGGAAAGACACAAACAAAAACAGCCCCTGAAATGTAAACCCACCAAAACAAAAAAGAAACTAAAGTCTACACCTGCATTCTGCCAAGGTGGAGAACCTCAGGCTACCTAGATAGGTTTTTAGATATTGTTGGGGAGGAGTCTGTTGTCTTGGTACATAATGGTACCAATGACTTAGGAAAGTGTGGAAGGTAGGTTCTGGAAGAGAAATTTAGGCTCTTAAGTAGGACATTGAAATCCAGAACTTCCAGGATAGTGCACTCAGAAATGCTCCCCATTCTACACGCATGACCCAAGAGGCAGGCAGAGTTCCAAAGTATCAAAGCATGTATGAGATGATGGTGCAGGGAAGAGGGTTTTAGACTATTAGGAATTGGGCAAAATTCTGGGAAAGGGGGGAGGAAGCTTTTCTGAAAGGATGGCTTCCACCTTAACTTGGTGGAACCAAGCTGCTGGCATTAACCTTTAAAATGTAGGTAGTGCAGCTTTTAAACTAGAAAATGGGGGAAAGCCAACAATCACTCATGGTTCAGGATGACGTATCTTTGAAGGATATTAGCAAAACAGGAAAGATAGGGCATCCTGACAGAGAGATTCTGATAAAGGTAATGTAGCTCCCCTACCCCAAAGAGCTTACCGTCAGACTCACTTGCAACAGCACCAATGATGTTTAAATGTAGTCAGATGGCTCAAGTGGTTGGAGTCTGGTGGTTTCTTGGTGGAAGCCAACAGATTTCACTAACCTCGTCTTGCTCTCCCTTTACTATGAAGCAAGTAGAGAGCAAGAGGAAAATAAACTAAAATGGATAAGATACTATCAAGGTGATGTTACAGGTATTAATTGTAGCTAGGCAGTGGTTTGTAATAATGGATTACATAGATGACATTTACTTTCAGGAATAGGATTTTTAGTGCAGTTTATTAAATATTACAATAGTGTAACCATCCAAAATATTCTTCTTAACTCACAGTAACATTTTGCTCATATCAACATAACAATAACTCTGGTAAGTATATTCAGTCACATCAAATAACAGGCAAGTCAAGTTATTCTTTAGATCTGCTGGTGAAACCTTTACACAAAAATTTCCAGGCCAATTCCTACTAAGGAATTCTTATTTTTCTTTTCAAAACTTTCAAACTTTTCTCCCTCTAACAGGTAAGTTCCCTTTGTGGAATTCCTAATGTTCCTGTTAGGTTTTTTTTTTGTCTGTTTTATTTGAGCTCAAACATATTTTCCCTGTTTGTCTCTGTGTAGGGTGTTCTGGTACTTCTTCCAGTTCTCTTTCTTGTGTAGGAGCCCAGGATTCCGGATCCTTCTGTTACTGGATTGAAAATCTTCCCAGATTCTTCAAATGTCCTCTTCTGCACTGGATCCAACATCCTACCTTTAACAAATCAACAAGGTCTATCCTATAAGTTGGGGCAACATGTCTGTCTCTTTAAGAAAGAATATAGGATGTTTTTTTAAGCAACTATAACACTTTCCCTATCTAATTAAATAAAAGGATAAATCAAGGTTACTTACCTGTAACGGGAGTTCTCCGTGGACAGCAGGATAAGTCAGCCACACCTGGTGACGTCATCCGACGGCGCCGTGGACGGAGTACTCTCTCTAGCCCAGAAGGGTTTTGCCTTCTGGGCTGAGCCCCCTCCCCTCCACCTGACCCAGCCCCCAGACCGCCCCTAGCCAGCCACTACTTTCCAAGCCGGTCCAGCACGTGCTAGGGGCGAGGGTATGCCAAGGGCCCCTGAAGGGGAGGATGGGTGGGAGAGTGTGGCTGACTTATCCTGCTGTCCACGGAGAACTCCCGTTACAGGTAAGTAACCTTGATTTCTCCTAGGACAAGCAGGATGAAGTCAGCCACACCTGGTGCCTCCCTAGCTAGGAAGGGCTGAGGTAGCAGGGGCCCACAATAATAATAAGGAGGACACGAGATGTATAGCCAAGAATTTTATCAAGTCATATGAAGAACGTGCAATAGCCAGTGCAGAACAACTTGAACATTATATTTATGTGCAAACATTACTAAACATCATGTGCAACAGCATGAGCGAACAGCATGTGTAAATGGTATGTGCAAATAGCATGTGCAAACAGCATGTGCAAACAGTATGTGCAAACAGTATGTGCAATAGCATGTGCAACATCACGACAAACAGTAGGAGCATACATCAAGTATCAACATCACTGACAGGGCATGTGCATCAACATGTGACAGTAGAATAGACGATCTGGTAACGTTCCCATGGCCGCCTGGCGTTAAGGCTCCATCGGCGGTGCATGGGCCGTCGTTAAGACCGCTTGGCCGAAGGCCTGGTTACGATGCAGGTTGAGGCAGTAGTGTTTCTGAAAACCGGGATGACCAGGTGGCTGCCCTACAGATGTCCGTTGCCGGAACTGAGCGAAGATTCGCCATGGTGGCAGCAAGCGCCCTCAATTGATGGGCGTGGACTGACGGTGCGTGATCGGTACCAGCCTTGTCGAGGCAGAAAGCGATGCACGCGGAGATCCAGAGGGATAGGGTGCACTTGGAGACAGGGCGCCCCGGTTTGTTCGGGTCATAGGAGACAAAAAGCTGCGTGGTACGGCGCTGATTGCTCGTTCTTAGGAGGTACAGACGTAGCGCTCTGACGCAATCCAGTCTGTGGAGTCTCTCCTCCTCCGGAGAGGAATGTGGCTCCGGGAAAAAGGAGGGAAGCTCGATGGTCTGGTTAATGTGGAAGGCAGAGGAAACCTTCGGGATGAACCTCGGGTGCGTCCGGAGGGAGGCTCGGTCACTGGAAAGCTGTGTGTAGGGTGGATGTGCCACGAGGGCCTGGAGCTCACTGATGCGCCTGGCCGAGGTGATGGCTATGAGGAACAAGGTCTTCCAGGAGGCGAACTTCGGTTCTGCTGACATCAGGGGTTCGAAGGGGGGTAGTGTGAGCTGGTTGAGAACCGCGTTGAGGTCCCAGTGTGGAACAGGCTTCCTGACTGGGGGATGTAGATTAGCTAGGCCTTACATGAAGCGGGCTACAATGGGTAGCTGTGCGATGGGAGTGCTCCCTGAGCGGTGGTGGAGTGCAGAAATTGCCGCTAGGTGCACTCGGATGGACTGGGGCTGTAAGCCCTGCTGAGACAGAGAGGCCAGGTATTGCAGAATCTCGGGCACAGGGGCCGAGAAGGGGTCTAGGCCTTGAGTGGAGCACCATATAGAAAAACGGCGCCATTTGAGGCCGTATGACTTCCTGGTGGCGGGGCGGCGTGCCATGAGAATTACCTCCTCCACTTCCCGTGAGAGGCCCAGGGGGGACAGGATTACCCGCTCAGCCGCCATGCTGTCAAGGCCAGGGTCTGAAGATTGGGATGGAGGGTGAGTCCATCTTCCTGGGTGAGGAGATCCGGGATCAGCGGCAGGCGCCGTGGCGGCTGGAGTGACAGACGCCTCAGGAGTGGGAACCATGCCTGGCGGGGCCAGTGGGGAACCACCAGAATGGCTTGGGCTCTGTCGGAGATGATACGTTGTATGGTCATGGAGATCAGGGGAATGGGGGGAAAGGCATACACTAGTGACCATTCCCCCCACGACTCGACGAATGCATCCGCTGAGTGGCTGCACAGGGACGGCCGCTTGGAGCAGAAGTGTTTGCACTTCGCGTTCTGCTCGGTGGCAAAGAGGTCTATCTCCGGGTGGCCCCATGCTCTGAAGAGGGATAAGGCAATTTCTGTCTTGAGGGACCATTCGTGGGGATTTAGCTGTTGGCTGAGCTTGTCCGCCAGCTCGTTCTCCGTTCCAGGCAGGTATGAGGCTCGAAGTAGGCAGCTGTTGGAGATTGCGAAGGCCCAGATATTGAGGGCTTCCCGGCACAGGGACCGGGAGCCCGTTCCGCCCTGTTTGTTCACGTAGAACATTGCTACTTGGTTGTCTGTCTGGATGAGAATGACTTTGCCGCTGATTAGGTTCTGAAAGGCGCTCAAGGCGTAACGAATGGCTCTGAGCTCCAGAAGGTTGATGTGATACTGCATCTCCAGCTCTGTCCATGCACCCTGAGTCCGGAGCTGTAGGCAATGCGCCCCCCAGCCCACCGAAGAGGCGTCGGTGGTGATGGTTAGTTGGTGAGGTGGCTGCGCAAGGGGTCTCCCATGTGAGAGGTTTTCCCCGCGAGCCCACCACAGAATGGAGTTGCGGACAGCTTGGTTCATCGGTATGTGCGTGTTCAGGGGCTGGGAGTGCTGCGACCAGTGTGCTCGCAGATGCCACTGCAGGTGGTGCATGTGGAGCCTCGCTAGAGGGACCGTCTGCGTGGCCGCTGCCATGTGGCCAAGGAGCCGGAGTAGCTTCCGGGCAGTAGGATTTTTGTTTGATCTGAGGTGCAGTACCAATTCCCGTATGGATCTCCTTCGTAGTGGCGGGAGGAAGGCCTTTACTTTGTTGGTATCTATCAGTGCCCCGATGAACTCCAGTTGCTGCGAGGGGCGCAGGTGGGACTTCGGGTAGTTCACTAAGAAGCCCAGCTCGGATAGTAGGGCAATGGTGGAGCGAGTCGCTCTCACTGTCTCTTCGGGGTAGGGTGCTGAGATCAGCCAATCGTCCAGGTAGGGAAACAGGCAGATTCCTTGCTTGCGGAGATGCGCTGTTACAGCGGCTACGCACTTTGTGAATACCCTCGGAGCTGGGGACAAGCCGAACGGGAGGACCTTGTACTGGAAGTGCCTCCCCATCACTTGGAACCGCAGGTATTGGCGGTGGTCCGGGTGGATCGGAATGTGAGTGTATGCCTCCAGCAGATCCAAGGATGTCAGCCACTCCCCGGGCTGGATGAGTGGTAGAATGGATCCGAGGGAGTGCATTCTGAATTTTTCTTTGGTGATGAAGAGGTTGAGTGCTCGGAGGTCGAGAATTTGGCGCATGCCTCCTGATTTCCTTGGGACTAGAAAGTACCTTGAGTAGAAACCAGAAAATTGCTCCAAGATTGGTACTGGTTCGATGGCGTTGGAAGAGAGAAGGGAGAGAATCTCCTTCTCCAGGGCAATGGAGGAAGGACCCGGTGCCTTGCAGGGTGGAACTCCGTGTTGCACTGGGGGTGATAGGAACTTCAAGCGATATCCATCCTTGATGATAGCCAGCACCCATTTGTCTGAGGTGATGGACTGCCAAGCCGAGAGAAATAGGGTGAGGCGTCCCCCCGTGGGGGTTTGGTCCAAAGGCTGATTGTCAAAAGGCTTGATTACTTTTCCCCATCCCGGGTAGCTGGCTTTTTTGTGGCTTTCTATCTCTCTGCCGAGGTTTTTGCCGGTAGGACTGCTGTGATGGCTGTTGCTTGTATCGGGGTTGCCATTTTTGGTAAGAGCCGTACTGACGCTTAGAGGAATTGAAGTAGTAAGGTTTCTGGTGGTAAGAGTTCTTGCAGCCGGTGCGCTCAAAGCCCTCGTCCGACAATGTTTTCAATGTGGTACAGCGATCCTTTAAAGCATTGACGATGTCAGTAACCGTGTCTCCAAAGAGGGACTCTCCAGTGCAGGGAGCGTCCGCAATGCGATCATGGGTGTCCTCTCGTAGCCCGGAAGCCCTAAGCCATGCAAGGTGGCCGGCGGCGATGGAAGAAGCGGCCGTGCGAGCTGCTGTGTCAAAAGCATCAAAAGCCACCCGTACCTGGTGTTTTGTGCATTCTTGAAGGTCAAGGATAATGTCGGCACAATCAGGCTGGGCTCCCTGAGTTGGGGCAGGGATGGTCGCTTTAAGTTTCTCTAGGAGGGCATCCAGGTAAAGGGCCTACTGCAGCTGGTGGGCCGAAATCCTGGCGCTGAGCATGGCTCCTTGAAAGACCCTTTTCCCGGTGTCGTCGAGCGACTTTAGGTCCTTTCCCGGGGGGCCGTTAGCGTTAGTACGCGTGGACTTAGTCCTTTTCAGAGCTGATTCCACCACGATGGATTGGTGCGGAAGTTGAGTCTTGTCGAATCCGGATGCGGCCTGGACTTGGTACTTGTTGTCAAGCTTCCGAGACACTGCTGACCCTGAGGAGGGGTTCTTCCAAAGGGTGATGAGATTCTCGCGCAGCAAAGGGTAAACCGGGATGGTTGCCAGGGGTTTCGGTGTTTCGAGGAACTTGCGTGCCGCCTGCGTCTCTGGGCGTTGGTCGGAGGCTTCAGAGGTGTTAGGAAGACTCAGAGTATAAGCCAGCTTCTGCAGGAACTTGTCATATGAGATGTCCTCTGGGCTGGAGGGGGATGGCTCAACCGACGGTCCAGAGACTATTTCAGAAACCCCTGGAGAGGTATCCTCAGGTGGTGATGTTGTTTCCGCTACCGCAGCAGTCTCAGGGGTCGAAGCCGGATTGGCTACGATGTCACTGGAGGTGGCCGGGGAGGGCAGGGTGGCAGGCTTTGGGATAAGCGGTGCCAGGCCGTTCGCTGGTTGTGTCTGCGCCCATTGCTGGAAAAGGGAGGATAGGAATGAGAAGAATTTTGAGTTCTCGGCACATCCCTCTACCGGAGTTGGTGGGAGGGGTTCAGGTCCTAAAGGCTCCGGTTGATCATGGTCCTCCGATGCAGCCTCGGGGGAGGGGGACCCGAAGTCAAGCAGGTGCTGAGGAGATAGAGCAGCATGCCCCTCATAGGACTCACTGGAGGTGGAGGAGGAGCTGGACTCACTGAGGTAGTGATGCCGTCTGACCCTGGAGCGGCGGTGAAGATCGCGTTCGCGTCCGGAAGAGCTGCTCCTGCGGTCCTGTGACTGTGCCTTTGATGATGGTGCGGGCATGCCCGGTGCCTCCGCGCGGAAGACCGTCGATGCCTCGGCGCGGAGGAAGACTGACGTCTGCGCCGGCTCTGCGCGGATGGGGATCACCGTCGGCGCCTGCTCTGTCGGCGCGAAGAGCCGCTTCTTTTCCTCTTGATCCTGTGCCGGTGCCGATCATCCGCGTCATCATCCGCGTCATGGTGGGCGGAGCTAGGGGCGGAAGCGGCAGAATCCAAGATGGCCGCCCCCATAGCCTCCACATGTTTGGGAGCTCCCGGGATGTCCTGAGGAAGGGGAGGCCTGCAGACAGAGCCCGGGGGAAGAGTAGCTTGTCCCGCAGCATCGCGGCATGGAGCGGAGGCCGGCAGAGGCACGCTCGGGGCCGCAGCGAAAAGGGTCTCTGCTTGTCCCAGGAGAGCCAAGAAGTCGCGGCAGGGAGTGGAGGCCAACAAGGGCACACTCGAGGCCGGGGGAGCGACGGCAGCACTTATCTGGAGGCCGGAGGCAGAGGTAGAGGAGCCTTGACGAGGTGAGGTACTAGGAAATAGTTCCTTGAGCAGGTTTTCTCTTGTTTTCCGTGCTCTGGGAGACATCCTAGCACAGTGGGAGCAGTCTTCTACCTTGTGCGAGATGCCCAGGCAACGGATGCAGCAAGGGTGCGAATCAGACGCGTTCATCTTGCGGGAGCACGCCGGGCACTTCTTGAAGCCCGGCTTGGGCATGTTGGATAAAAAGTAAAATCAAAGAAATTTTAAAAAAAAGGAGAGAGAGTGGAGGTCCGTCTTGCTGGCAAGGCGGAAGAAGTGAAAGTGGCTGGCTAGGGGCGGTCTGGGGGCTGGGCCAGGTGGAGGGGAGGGGGCTCAGCCCAGAAGGCAAAACCCTTCTGGGCTAGAGAGAGTACTCCGTCCATGGCGCCGTCGGATGACGTCACCAGGTGTGGCTGACTTCATCCTGCTTGTCCTAGGAGAATTGATACACCCTGTCTTTGTTTCTTTGAATACATCCACTCCACACCTCCACACTCTGGACTGCCACCCAACCACACCCCTAGGCAGCAATCTCCCAAACATACTTCCCTTAATTGAGGCAGCTAGGGACTGCTTTATTCTTTTAATCCAGGAATGAGACTATCTTCTCAGGCCCATTAAAGGTCAGTCTAAATTAACTAAGCACAGAGCCCAGCAGAATGTTTAGCTCTGCTTCAGTTTTACACAAACAATTCAGTCACTGCTCTAGTTTGAATTTCCCATTCTTTTTTCAGGGAACTGGTCAGTCACTTCTGCACACAAACAGTTCTCCAGGAACAAGCTGGAATCAGTCCTTACATATGCGTGATGTCAGCAGGGCCGGCCCGTCCATTGAGCAAGAATGTTTTTTGCACAGGGCCCCGCGTTTCAGGGGGCCCCGCGCAATAAACATCTTGCATCAGCGATCAGCCCAGCTAGATAAAAAAAAACACAAACCGGCTGCTGCTGCCGCTGCCGCCGCAGCAGCGGCAGAATCGAGCACTCCACGGGGCCCCCCTGCCCTGCAGAATCCTCCTTAAAGCATCAACTCCCTCAGTGTCGGCTGCCAGAGCCGCGAAGGGAGAGCTTCTCCTCTCACGGCTCTGTTAATCACGCCACGGGGCTGATGGGAAATCCCATCAGCCCGGCGGCGGGATTAACAGAGCCGCGAGAGGAGAAGCTCTCCCTTCACAGCTCTGAAAAGCCCGCGCTTTGGGAGCTGATGCTGAAAGAAGGACTCTGCAGGGCAGGGGGGGCCCCGCAGGGTGCTAGATTCTGCCGCTGCCACGGTGGCAGCAGCAGCAGCAGCCATTTGTGGTTTTTTAAAATCTAGCTCGGCTGATGGGGGGGGGGGGGAGGGGAGTTAGGACTGGTAATGGGCTATGGGGGGGGGCTAAGACTGTAAGTGGGCTGATGGGGGGTTAGGACTGGTAAAGGGCTATGGGGGGTTAGGACAGGTAATGGGGTTATGGGGGTTAGGACTGGAAGTGGGCTGATGGGGGGATTTGGACTGGTAATGGGGTATGGGGGGCTAGGACTGGAAATGGGCTGATGGGGGGCGTTAGGACTGGTAATGGGCTATGGGGGCGGGGGGCTAAGACTGGAAATGGGCTGATGGGGGGTAGGACTGGAAGTGGGCTGATGGGGGGTTAGGATTGGTAATGGGCTATGGGGGGCTAAGACTGAAAATGGGGTGATGGGGGTTAGGACTGTAAGTGGGCTGATGGGGGGATTTGGACTCTTAAAGAGCTATGGGGGGATTAGGACTGGTAATGGGCTGATAGGGGCATTAGGACTGGTAATGGGCTATGTGGGGGGCTAGGACTGGAAATGGGCTGATGGAGGATTAGGACTGGTAATGGGCTATGGGGGCGGGGGGCTAAGACTGGAAATGGGCTGATGGGGGGTAGGACTGGAAGTGGGCTGATGGGGGGTTAGGATTGGTAATGGGCTATGGGGGGGCTAAGAGTGAAAATGGGGTGATGGGGGTTAGGACTGGAAGTGGGCTGATGGGGGGATTTGGACTGGTAATGGGCTATGGGGGGATTTGCACTGGTAATGGGCTGATGGGGGGCGTTAGGACTGGTAATGGGCTATGTGGGGGGCTAGGACTGGAAATGGGCTGATGTGGGGTTAGGACTGGTAATGGGCTATGGGGCGGGGAGCTAAGACTGGAAATGGACTGATGGGGGGTAGGACTGGAAGTGGGCTGATGGGGGGGTAGGATTGGTAATGGGCTATGGTGGGGCTAAGACTGAAAATGGGGTGATGGGGGTTAGGACTGGAAGTGGGCTGATGGGTGGATTTGGACTGGTAATGGGCTATGGGGGGATTTGGACTGGTAATGGGCTGATGGGGGGCGTTAGGACTGGTAATGGGCTATGGGGGGGCTAAGACTGGAAATGGGCTGATGGGGGGGTTAGGACTGGAGGTGGGCTGATGGGGGGGTAGGACTAGTAATGGGCTGTGTGTGGGGGGGTAAGACTGAAAATGGGGTGATGAGGGGTTAGGACTGGAAGAGGGCTGATGGGGGGCTTAGGACTGGTAATGTGCTGGGGGGGTTGCTAGGACTGGAAATGGGCTGAGTGGAAGGGGGGGGGCTTAAACTGCAAATAGCTGATGGGGAGGGGGCTTGGAATGGAAATGGGCTGAGTGGGGGGGGGGCTAGGACAGGAAATGGGCTGATGGAGGGGCTAGGATAGGTTTGGAAATGGGCTGTAGCGGCTGCTAAGATTGGAAATGGGCTGTAGTGGGGGCTTGAATTGAAATGGACTCATGGAGCGGAGCTAGAACTGGAAGTATTTATTTTATTTATTTATTTATTTACATTCTCTTATATACCACGCTATTCTGCATCAGTGCGGTTTACATTGAACAAACTGAAATTACATTGAACAGGGCATTATAACTTGGAGATAACTATTTTACAGGGAACATGGGCTATGGAGGGTTAAGTGGCTTGCCCAAGACCACAAGGAGCACCTGTGGGACTAGAAACCCCAGTCCTTCCGGCCCAAGGTTGCTGTCCTCTAGTGGGATTTGAACCCACAACCTTCCGGCCTGAAGTACCTTGCCCCAACCACTAGGCCACTCCTCCACTCCAAGCCCCACCCAGCATCCGCTCCCTTCTAGTCCCTGCATCAGCCCATTTCCAATCCAAGCCCCCATGAGTAGGCTCATGGGGGGCTTGGATTGGAAATGGGCTGAGTGGAGGGGAGCTAGGATTTGACATGGGCTGATGGTGGAGTTAGGAAAGGACTAGAAATGGGCTGATGGGGGGCTGGGATTGGAAATGAGCTGATGGAGGGAGTCGGATAGGACTGGAAATGGATGGGGGAGCTAGGACTGGAAATGGGCTGATGGTGGGGCTAGGATAGGATTGGAAATGGGCTGATGGGGGGGCTAGGACTGGAAATGGGCTGATGCAGGGACTAGAAGGGAGCGGATGCTGGGTGGGGCTAGAACTAGAAGGAAGCTGATGTTGGGGGAGGATTAGAATGGGATGGAGCTGGGAGAGTGAAATGGAGAGGGAGAAAATATTTTGTGTGGGAGGGAAGACAAATCTACAATTGGCCGGATATTTGGAGAGTAAGTGGGGATTGAGGATGGAGGGGTAAAATTTGAGTGGATGAAATAGGAATGAGGAAAGAGCAAAAGGAGAAAGATTAGTATGTTAAAGCAGATGTAGAGAGAGGATGGAAAAAAACTAGAAGAGAGAAGAAAGGACAAATGGACAGCAGATGATGGAGAGTTAGCAGAAGACACGAAGAAACCAGAACAAAGTAGCTGGAGCAATTGAAACTGAAAAAAAATGCACAAAAGGTAGAAAAATCTCTCTTTATTTTAAATTTATTAGCTGGAATATGTCCGCTCTAGGAAATGTGCATCATTAACATCTGCGCTTTGTTTAGTACAAGAGGAAATTAACTTATATTTTTATTTCTACAGTGTTGTTGTACATTCCAAGTTTGGCTTTTGGGGTTCCCAGTTTAATTATTGTCTTCCTGTTTCTAAATTGTGATTCCTTGTTTGGTGATGGTCTATGTTCTGCATGTGTAACTGAGCTGAGGTATTCTGTTTATGTAATTCCTATTTGACATTGCCACTTGTTCTCTTTCCCCAGTAGGTCATGTATTTATTCTCTGAAATGTATTGGTTTAATATTTGCAGTGTTGCCTTTTGATAGGTAGGGTATGGTGCTTTGTGAGTCCTGGTAGTGCTGTTAGGATATGGCGGGTTTGCTATGGGTTCTAAATGGGCAGTGTTTGTAGTAGTTCCTAATGTGCCTGGCGGTTGGCACTAGATTATAGTAATGTAGAAATCTTTTAGTCTTTCTTTATCCATACACTCATTAAGAGGCATGTTTGCTAAAAGTTAGTGTATGGTAACATTATGCAAATATGTATGCAAATGAGGCACCTTATGCAAATGAGGCACCGCACTGAGTCTCCGCACATGGCCCCGCACCCCCCTTGGGCCGCCCCTGGATGTCAGCACCGACAGAGCCCTCGAGGAAGTATCCCCCCAGCTTTCAAAGAAAGCCTTTGGGAGATGCTACCACGCAGGCATGGTCCCCTTCCTACCCAAGAATGCCTTCTTTCTCAGTCTCCTTTTTCCGTGGAGCCGTTCTGATGTCCGCCTGGCTTGTCCCCGGAAAAAGTTGATTTTTTTTTCTCTCTGAGTTTCGTACTCGCCTCTGGTATCGCACCGGTACTCTTCCCACCACCCAATCTTGCTGCCTCGGCGTCGAGTTCAGGTCTATTTTTGTAGTTTTTTCGTTCTTAGTTTTCTGGCGTCTTCGTGCCTTTTTTCCAACTAGCAATCTGATGAGTCTTTGACTTTGCAGGGGTACTTTTTTCCCCCATGGCTACCAGTGGCTTTAAGAAGTGTGATCGGTGCTCAAAAATTATGTCTTTGATCGACACACACGACTGCTGTCTCCGCTGCCTTGGGCCAGACCACGACCTGACAGCATGAGGTCTCTGCAAGAGGATGTCCAGTAAGGCCCTCAAGAGCCGCCAGCAGCAGCACGGTAGGTTTTTCCCTGAGCCTCCAGTGCCTCCAAAAGCCAGGATCCCATCTGAAGCCTTGACACCTCAGGTGGACCTTTCCAAGCCCGGGTCCCACCGTGGGTCTTCAGAAAGGGGGTCTCCCTCGAGGGAACCCAGGAAGAAGAAGAAACCCTCAAAGGCTGCATCCTTGGAAGGATCTGACTGGCCGAGTGCCCCCCGGGCCAGGTCCCACACTCCAAGATGCTCATTCGAGGCATTGGAGAAGGAGCGGCCTGCAAAGGCCCCCTGGAAGGATTCGACCTCGGACCGGCCTTGGTCCCCAGACACCATCCTCCTTGAGGATTCCCCTTCAGGGGAGCTGGTGCCAGGCCTAAGCCTCGGTGCCCATGCCGAAGGCTGCAGAGCCTTCTGGCCTGGAGTCCAGAATGGCGGCCCTGGAACACAGTTTGTCTATCTTCATGGACCAGCAGCGGGCGCTGTTGTCCAGTTCATCCGCCCTGAACCCCGGGTCCCCAGAGGCTGAGCCGATCCTCAAGATCCTTCAGTCTTGAGTTGATCCTCGGCCGAGGTTTCGATCCGGTTCCCGCTCGACGGGACTGTGATCATCCCCGGTGAGTGTGCTGGGCGCCATCCGCAGAGCATCAGGAGTCCTAAAGCTCGTGCAGCAGTCCTCCTACGAGTCCTCGATGGACTACTCCGAGTGGGAGATGGAGGATGAGGAGTCCCCCGATACCCATCGCCACCGCGACATCCTATCAGACTCTCCCATTTTGGAGCCTCGTTGGAGGTCCCAGCTGGAGAATATGAGCTTCCTTGTTTTGTCAATGATATGTCTAAGGCTCTTGCATTCCCCACAGAGTCAGAGGAGGATCCTTATCTTTGGGTGGATGAGTTGGAAATCCTCCAGTATGAGGCTCCTCTGAGGGAATCGCTCATGATGCCTATCGCTTCCATCCTGGAATGGCTGATGTGGCTGTATTTGGGAGACACCGGTGTTGGTGCTAGTGGTGAGCAAACTGCTTGACTTGATGTATCGAGTCCACCGGAGCCCAGGCTTCCAGAAATCACAGCTGCCGCAAAATTCCATGGTGGTGGATTCGGCCATGCATCGGCTGAAAAGCCAGGATGTACTCTTCGGTGCCCCCCCAGCAGGGAGGCCTGCACCTTGGATGCCCTTGGCAGAAAGTGTTACCAGGCCCCGATACTCATCGGCCACATCCAGGCCTACCAGCTGTATATGGGCATGTACCTCTCCGAGTAACCCCTGCAGTGGTTCAAAAACCTGGCCAAGGCAGTCCATGAGTGCTCCAAGTTCATGCCTTGAGTGGCCTGTGATGGGTTCGTCGGCGGCTCAAGTAGCAGCGGCTGGCATCGGTGCACAGCGCCAAGCTTGGCTACAGTCATCCAACTTCGAACCGTGGGTTCAGGACAAATTGGTTGATGTCCCATGACAAGGAGAGAACTTCTTTGGCAAACCCATGACCGACAAGGTTGCTGAGCTGGAGACCGAGTTGATGACGAGGACCAGACTCTCAAAAAAGACCGCTGCTCCTCCCCGATGGAAGGGCTCAGATAAAAAAGTCCTTCTACCCGAGGAAAGGGTCTGGTTACAGAAAATACCCAATGTTTCAGGCCTCCCCAGCTCCCCAACAGAGTCAGCAGGCAAGGGACATGGGCATGGCCCTCCTAAGCAGAAGGCTTCAAAACCCCAGGTACTGGCTCCGGCCCAGCCAGGGGGGAGGTTTTGACTCCTTGAGCATAGCCTCTCTACCCAAAGGAGATCAGCAGTCCACAGGAGGATGTCTGGTCCTCTATGCCCAGAGGTGGCTGACCATCACCACCAACTCCTGGGCACTTCAGGTGGTCAGGGAGGGCTATTTCCTCTATCTGACTCAGACACCTCCCCCTTATTTTCCTGGAGAGCCCCTCAGGTCTCCCCTCCACCGTGACTTTTTACTGGAGGAGTTGGCAGATCTTCTCAAGAACAAAGTGGTGGAACCGATGCCCCACCATTTCAAGGGCAGGGGGGTTCTACTCCAGGTACTTCCTCATGCCAAAGAGAACTGGAGGCCTAAGACTCATCCTCAACCTGCGTAACCTCAACAAATTCCTGGTGAGGGAGAAGTTCAAGATGCTCTCCCTTGGAACATTGCTACCCTACCTCCAGCAGGGAGATTGGCTATGCTCCTTAGACCTCAAGGATGTCTATAAGCACATCCTCATTCACTCCAACCATAGGCGGTACCTGCGGTTCATAGTGGGGGGCGGGCTTTCAAGACAGGGTGATCCCTCAGTTTAGCGTCTGCCGGACAGGTCTTCACAAAATGCCTGGCAGTCGTGGCCACCTTCCTCCATCTCTAGGGGGTCTTTGTCTTCCCCTACCTGGGCGACTGGCTCATAAAGGAAGGCACAGCCTCAGAGATGTGGCAGGCCACTGCATGCACCATCCAGGTTTTGCAGCACTTTGGCTTTGTCATAAACTAACCCACCTCCTCCCGACACAATGTCTGGAATTCATCGGGGCAAAATTGGACACTCTCCAGTCAAAGGCCTTCCTGCCTAGGGACCGAGCCGACCGCCTAGGACCCTGGCATGGGATATACAGCACCGTCCCTCTGTGCCCACTCGGCTTCTCCTGCGCCTTCTCGGGCACATGGCCTCCACGGTCCACATCACCCCAGATGCTCGCCTCCACATGAGGGCGGCACAGTGGTGTCTCTGGGACCAGTGGACTCAGGCCATGGGTCGCCTCCGAGACAGAATCTCCGTGACCCGTCAACTGGAAGATTCTCTGGTCCGCACCCAAGACAGCTGGTCACTGGATGAGAGCACCCAGCAGATCAACCTCCTGGAGCTGCGGGAGATACACATAACCCTGTGAACGTTTTGCCATCACCTGCATCACCAGCCAGTGCTGGTCCAGACAGAAAACCAGGAGGCTATGTTTTACGTGAACAAGCAGGGGGGGGGGGCACAGGATCTCATGCCCACTGCCAGGAGGCAGTGGTCCTTTGCTCATACGCAATCCAACAAGGTATTCTCCTGCGGACTGTATACCTCCTGAGCCAGAACAACTTGCTGGCTGGTAGGCTGAGCAGAGTCCTCCATCCGCACGAGTGGCAGCTGGACACAGTGTGGCTGACGGCTCTTCCAGACCTGGGGGAAACCCGTGATGGACCTGTTCGCCAGCCTGGACAACTTCCAGTTGCCCTACTTCTGTTCCAGGCAGGCCCACCTTTCCAGGGTGGCAGCGGATGCATTTCTCATCTCGTGGTCAGAGGGCCTCATGTACACCTTCTCTCCCATGCCACTGATCCCCAAAACCTTGTTCAGGACCCTCCGTGACAAGGCCTCACATTCTGATAGCCCCTCGGTGGCCTAGGCTACCATGGTCCTGCTGCTCTTCTGATTAACGGTGGAGACCCCCATTCCATTGTTACAGTATCTTCTCCACCTCTCACAATCCGGGCTTAAGTCCAACTCCGTCTGGTTGCACCTCAGTGCCATGGCAGAGCACCACCACCCGGTAGTTTGCCTCTCTCTGCTCTGGGAAGAGCAGTGCCCTCACAGTGCTCTGCTAGAGAGGTGGATATTTAACTCCTGTGACAACTTTGCTGTAAGTTCTAGATGTCTATTTGATTATTTATATATTTATTTATTGTTGTCTTATTGGTGTGCTACTTCACCTCCCGTTCCCTTTAGTTTTGCACTTCAGCTTCTCAGCTGTATAACTTACCTTGCCTCTCTCAACTAACTGGCTTTTGTGTGGTAGCCAGGTTAACTGTTACTTTAAATTAAATATCTCTCCCTGCTCTGTCCCCAGAACCTGCTGCGTTTTAAACTTTTTTTCCTGCTCTAGCCTACCCGAGGGACTACCCCCTCCCCCCTGCTGAGGTATTGTATAGCCTTCTTCCTGTCTCCTCTTCCCACGTGTGCATAGTTCTGTTTGCCTTTCTCTGCTCTGGGAAGAGCAGTGCCCTCACAGTGCTCTGCTAGAGAGGTGGATATTTAACTCCTGTGACAACTTTGCTGTGAGTTCTAGCTGTCTATTTGATTATTTATATATTTATTTATTGTTGTCTTATTGGTGTGCTACTTCACCTCCCCTGTTCCCTTTAGTTTTGCACTTCAGCTTCTCAGCTGTATAACTTACCTTGCCTCTCTCAACTAACTCAATACATTATTGGCCTCTTGCTTTTAAACGATTAAAAATTACAATCTGAAGATTAACGTCGTTCACTTTCACCACTGCAAGGATCAGAAATAAATTACAGAGGTCTCAGTTAGAAAAGAGCATTGCTACTTAGGCTTACGCCAATCTGCAGCAAAATGCTTTATCACATCAACGACCTCCAAAATAATCATAAAAACAGGTAACTAGTCTGCATTATTCTTCCATGTTGTAAGGATAGACAGATAACATCCGTAAACTTGACTTGCAAACTTAACTTGCGAGACTAGATATCGCTGTAGTACTCATTGATTCCAACGTACATCCCCAGTACCATCAAGACGTTTCACACAGACGGTTTCTTCATGCAAAGTCTATAAGACAAACAAAACATACCAATCACCATCATTCCAATCCTGACTATACACTACCACTATCCAACACAAAAGGAATAAAAATATAAATGCCATCATCAGAACCTTACCGCAGATGCCGCCCGCGTTCAATCAAACATCGGCTCAATGCCGCTCTCACTACAATGAAAGCTGTAACTGCCGTACTGAACAAAAATGCCGCGCATGCGGGATACAAAACACGACTCCATCTTTAAAGCCCCTGGATTGTGTAATGCAACAATATCAGCCTATCAAGGACTCATACGTCACTAAACCAACTCTAGCATGAAAGGAACACCCTCCTACCATCTCCACATGTTCAGCAAAGAAAAGGAAGAAAAACTAACCTCAACATTGATAGACCTATGCAAAGCAGTGTGCGCAAACCCTACCATTGAACAGGAACACCTGTCGCTCTGGGCATTTCCCTTACTACATATGTGGTCGAAAACTACCTATAAACTAGGCATCTCTACTGGCTGCTCCCGAAACCCTATATCAACTTGCACCAAGTTAAAAGCATGCCGACCATTCTATACTATTATTTAATCCCATCGGGGCAAGGGTATTCAATTGATAAATCAATCTCTGCTCATTCTTAATCAATACCTGGTCTAAGGTCCTACCGTCTCTTCCGCCATCTACCTGGTCAAGACACAAACAGCGCAACTGCTCAAATATATGACCTTGTTGGACACAATGTGAGACAATTGGGGCCTCCAAAATCTTACGATTCAGGCGGCTCCGATGTTACCTCATACGTATACGAAAAGAACGCGTAGTCTTGCGTATATAACATAAACCACATGGGCATAATATAGCATAAACTACATTGCTTGAACCACAAGTGGTTTTACGTCTTAATTCGACTCTTACACCCTGGTATTCAAAATCCGTAGCGGGAATTGTAATCCCGTTTTCTTAGAGATCTGCTCTAATCGAAACCCCCGGTTTGCCCTCCAGCAACCGAATGGGACCTTGCTGTGGTATTGAGGCAGCTCACTCGCCCATCCTTTGAGCCTCTGGTGACTTGCCACCTACAATACCTCTCTTGGAAGGTGGCGTTCCTGGTTGCACTCACCTCTGCTCCCAGAGTTAGCGAGCTTCAGGCCTTAGTGGCGGAGGCGTCTTATACCAGGTTCTACAAGAACAGAATGTTGCTCTGCAAGCACCCTAAGTTTCCTCCGAAGGTGATATCATCCTTCCATCTCAACCAGGAGGTAGTACTCCCTACCTTCTTTCTGAGACCTCACTCCAGTAGGGCAGAGATAGTCTTTCACTCCTTGGACTGTTTGTCCTATATCCAATGCACTTAGAGCCACCGCAACCTACTCAGCTTTTCGTCTCCTATGACCTCAGTAGACTGGGGGAGGCGGTCACCAAGCATACTCTGTCCACTTGGGTGGCCAACTGTATTGCCCTCACCTATGAGCAGGCGTGGATCCCACTGGAAGGCCGTGTCATGGCACACTTTGTCAGGGTCATGGCGGCTTCAGTGGCAAACTTGCGCTCTGTCCCTATGATGGACAGTACATTTTGTTTCACGACTAAGAAGATCATTCATTTCTCTGAGTTGGGACACATTGCAAGTCCCAAAATTCGTGATCTGTGTATTTCCCAATATTCTTTGCTTATCTCTTATCTCATATCTTAATTTCGCTAAACGAGTGACTATCTTCCCTTCAGAAACTACATAATTCTCAGAATACACAGGGGAAGACGACGGAAATACACCTGGAACATCTTCAAATGCAGCCACCTCTGCTTTCTCCAGTGGTTCACTCGTTGTATCAACATTCACTAATACAAACAATTCATTTTTCAATTTATGTGCCATTCGCTGCCACCAACTAAACACTAGCCCTTCATGAGCATCACATATTCTGTGTCTAGTCAGCAAAGCACATTTCAGATAACAAAGCTTATCTACAGAAAATGTTCCTTCCAAAGGAAATTGTAACAGCACATTATTAATAGTTACTGCATGCCAGTGCACAACATAAGTGGTAGCCCTATCTCCATATTTGTCACGCATACAACAAGAAGGGCTACCTTTCTGGAGAGCTAAACGCATAGCCTCAACATGCCATTCACACAATTGAGTCAACTCCTGTTCACCTAACAGATTGCTCATTGCTGGCACCATAAAATACTCACAAACACCTTCCCTCCTTGCCAGGAATGTTGAAATCTTGCCCGGCAAGAGAAAGCAGATATTTTGTTGCTACAAGAAACACATTTAAATCAAAAAGAATCACTAAAACTTGGTATAAAACCTTATACTTTAGCTGCATATTCTGCAGCAATTAATAAACGTAATGGAGTAGCTATACTTGTTAGAAAATCCATAGGTACTAATATCCTGCAGACTCGCTCTGATACAGAAGGAAGATGGACTAAAGCCTTGATTAAGGTGGGAGGTCTAGAGGTGGCTATCATAAACATATACGCCCCTAATGCAGACTATCCAGAAATTTTTGCTGTGATATCAAGGGAAGCGCATATGGATACGGGAATAGTGCTGATCATAGGAGGAGATTTCAATCAGACAAATGACCCCTTGGTTAATAGAAAACTGCCTCGGACCTCTAAACCTTCTAAGACGCATATTGTTCTTTCTTCCTTGATCAAGGAGATGGCATTGGTGGATATATGGAGGGTACACCACCCGTCGGAGCTAGATTTTACCTATTTTTCGCCTCCATATCAGTCTCTGTCACAAATTGATTTTTTTCTAGTTTCCAAAGCACTAATTCCTAGCATAGAGGCGACATACATACACCCAGCACATATATCTGACCATGTGGCCATCTCTTTGGTGATACAAGATGAGGGGGTGCATGCAAATAGCTCAGAATGGTTTTTTGATAGAGCCCTCCTAGACAACACAGATTTTTGTATTGAAATCAAAGCCGCGATTGCAGAATACTTTCAATTCAACTCTCCTCAGGCCACTACAGGTTGGGCCTGGTGGGAGGGCTTTAAGGCAGCTATAAGAGCGGTTATAGCCAGCTTTAGTATCCGGCAAGCTAGACAGCGTAAACAACAACTGCTAGCTCTAGAACAACAGATTAAGGCTGGGAAGTGGGTACTATGCCGGCGAACGGACCCGTGTGTTAGGAAATAATAATGTTTAATTTAAGTGCATATACAGGAGGCCTGCACAAGGAAAATCAGAATAATATATATATGCCCTTTGTACATTCTGGGTGTATAGTATGTAATATAAAAATCCAACGCTGTTCTAATTGTTGCAGTCGTTGCTCGCGATCTCCCCCTCGGGGATCAAAAGGAACATGATCTATCACAGTCCAGCTCAACTCCTCAAAAGAGTGAGACAGTGCTATACAATGTTCAACTAGTGGAGCTGTCAACACCTTGTTTTTTATGCGCGATGCATGTTCTGCCAAGCGTTGTTTGAGCGACCTGGTAGTGCGTCCCACATACAATAAATCACATGGACATCTCAACAAATACACTATATGAGAAGCAACGACTGCAACAATTAGAACAGCGTTGGATTTTTATATTACATACTATACACCCTGACGGGTTAAATCGAGATATCGATTGGATCACCATTCTATGATGTAGCGAATTCTGATTGGACGTCTGTCTACCTATGGAGAGGTGGAATCCTCTGACAGTGAGGATTTTCCTCTTCCCATTGGTGTTTCCCCTGTTTAAAAATGACGAGGTAAAAGCCATTCATTACATAATACCCAAGCAAGCCACGATGAAGGTGGCGGTGTTTAGAGTTGGAAGAGAATGACGGCAGTTTGTTGTAATACTTTATACGGAGATTACACTTGATACAGGGCGCACACCCGAAACGTGCACGTCGTGTATAGTATATCTTGGAATCTGCAACATGAAGGACACTAACTGCGGCTAGTGGATGAAGATAAGTAATTGATTTTTAAATTCACGAGGGTGAAACGAAAAAAAGCAGTCCACAGCCTGGTGAGGGCTAGGTTAACAGTGCTGGCCCTCCCCCGGTGGGCTTCGACAAAAGAATTGAATAATTAAGGGGTTTTCTTATGTTGGTTTAATTTTGGTCTCTTAGAGATTCACCATCATAAATAGGGTATTGTTGATTTAGAAAAAGTCTGTTAGCATGTTTACTGTGCTTAGTTTATCTCTGTGCATATACGACACCCCCCCCTCCCCCCGGTCTCTAGCGAAGGTAAAACTGATGACTCAGAGTCCTTCGAATGCAAGTGACAAGTGGTGTTTGTTTATTCTTCCAATGCTCCGCTCTTCCCTCCCCCTCCCTTCCTGTTCTTTGTTGTTCAAAGGCTACGGACAAGCAGACAACAGAAACCTGAAGTTACAACGTAAATTATTATTCCTTATCGGTCCTACAGTTCAGTCCTCCACCACTGGGTAGTGCACCTCCTCCTGCAACATGGAGACTGGACAAGTCAAACTTGTGACATCACCGGGTATATCCTGCTGGTCTTCTCCCATGATCCCCCAGTGTGTCCAGTCTCCATGCAGCATGAGGACGTAGTGAGCCTAGGTGCTGGGCTCACTTGAGAAGCAGTTAAGGAGCAGTTAGTCAGGATTTGATTTACCTTGCATTTCTTTTGCCCTTCTTTAGGTGTAATCCTGTAAATTGAATTCATTTTCATTTTCATTTAATTTCATTTACTTTTACTTTATTTATTTTCACCTAGTCTGCCTTAGTGTAAAGGGGGGTTCTGTCCCTTTTCAAAGTTCACGCTGCCAGCTAGCCTCTCTGCTTGGGATTCTTCGGTCTCTGTGCCCGGTGATGATCTCTCCCCCAGGACTGTACGGGGGAGAGCTCTGTGGAACACCTGCATTTTGGCAGTGTCCATGCGGCAGATTCCCATCGCGGCGGGAGCCTCAGGCCGTTCGAGGTTCTTTAGCCGGTGGGCCGGGGCTCCCAGTGTCTGCTACTTCTGGTGGCGCGAGGCAGCAGCGTGTCTGGACAGCTCTTCACCCCGCAGCTACAGCGGGGTAACTGCTGCATCCCGACGCCACAAGGGAGTCTCTCGAGTCCGCATGGAGGGGCTCTGAGCTCTTGCCGCCTCTGTGGTGTTTGGCACCAAACGGGCCTGCTTCGGATTGGCGCCATTTTCTCGGTAGGGCTGAGGCCTCGTGGCGGAGAGCGGAGCAGCCCCGCGTTTGAGCAGACAATGCTGTTCCACGCGGCTACACCCAGATAAGGACTTCCTTTTGCTGTTACTTTTAATTTTAATTCTAATTTTAATTTCCTTTTAATTTTAATTTCCTTTTAATTTCATGATAGTTTATAGTTCTTTGAATGCAATGTGATTGGTTTGGGTTTTACTTCTTGGGGGGTGCCTTTACCTTTGTCTGCATTCTGGCAGTTAGCGACGTCTGTCAGCAGCAGGTTTCCGTGCTAGGATTTGGCCATTCAGGGTCATCGGCGGCACAACCACCTACAAATTGAGCCATTTCTGAAATTGTCATTTACATAAGGATGCTATTTCCATGTTTATACGCTTGGAAATTGTGCAGACAGCCTCTAAATGTCGTTATGCCATCTGCAAATTTGATCGCCATGCTTGCTGATCTATTTTCCAGATCATTTCAGTGCAGTAGATGTTACCAGATGCCAGTTCCAGTGCAGATCCCGAGACATTCCACTATTTACGGGTCTCCTGTGAGAAAACTGGCCATTTAGTCCTATTGTGTTCCTGTTTTTGATCCATTTCCTATTCTATAATAGCACATCATCTCCTTCCTCAGGAGAAGTTCATAAGAGGCTTTGTCAAGTACCTTCTAAAACATCCAGATACATATCATTTGGCTTACTCACATGTTTATTAACCCTTTGAAAAGACAGCTTGGTGCTGCTTTTCAGAACAAGTTCTATCATTTAACTGGCACTGAACTCAGATTCATTGGTCTGTAGTTTCCAAGATCGCCTTTGAAGCTCTTTAAAAAAACAAACAAACAAACAAACAAACCCAATTAGTGTTACATTAGTAACTCTTCAATCTTTAGAGATCATTAATACTAATGTTATGATTGAGCCTGGCTGATATTATGAATGATCACTATTAGACAAAAATTAGCTAGGCTAAGACACTTTGATTTGGTTTTCTGCACTATGTTATCAGAGCGCAGCTTGCCCATTTGGCGGGAACACTGCCCATCTGGGCCATCTGGGGAAAGGCCCCTGCTGGGGATCGCGAGAAGTGTTGCTGGATGGCACAGTCCGGGGCTTAGTGTTCCAGGGTCCTGGAAGGGTTGATAGCGGCAGTCAGGCCTCCCTGTCTTTGCTATGACGGTCACCTAGGTTCAAGCGTCCTGTGTTTTGGGTGACAGGAGTGGGAAACCTGGACATGTGGTGCTGGATGTTGGATAGGCTCATTCTTCTTAGGTGCACTCTCCTTGAGTGCGTCTGCATGTCCGTGTTCCGTCTGTGATCTCATGCTCAGGTGATTGTTGCAGCAATGACAGAGATCGCTTGGGATATCGTGAGCGGGGTTGTCTTGGTGTTGCATGGGGTTGCCAATGCAAGACGGGGCCATCCTGAGGAGTTTGGGCCTCAGTCATCAGCTTTCCCTTCGGTGGCCCGGCTGTCCAGGAGGCACCCCTCCAGATCCGCCGGTCCAGTTCTTCTCTGCCTCTTCTCAATGTGGGCAGGAGGGCTGGCAGATCTGGAAATTCACGTCCACTGCACGTTCTACTGTTTTACCTCTGTCTTGGGGTTCTGAGGTCATATATTCCCAATCATTTGTTTGGTGGGGTGCTGCTGTCTGTTGTGCAAGACAAGGTGGTCAACAGTCGGAGGCTGTCGTCTATTCCCCTTACCCCTGAAGGTGCTCACAATTTAAGTTTTTTGTACCTGCGGAGGTGTATGTTAAAGGCTAGCAGGTGCACTTGTGGGACCAGAATCCTTGGTTCTTCCGACCTTCCGTTGAGGTGCGCGTGTGGGGTTTACTCCCTTGGTCGGCTAGCAACTTGCTTCACCCATTGGGCCTTCCCTTTCCTCAAGGCATCGTTGCGTCCCACTTCTTCGTGGGGGCTCGCCGCAGGGCCTGGAGTTATGCTCAGCCGGTTCCAGCCAGGGCTGAGTCCTTGGGGGGAGGCTCCGATCCTAACGATACAGGGAGTGCTGGGATCCGTTTAACCAGGTTACTTCGGGCCCAGCGTACGTCGTCTTTTGCTGGCCGGTTTAGGTCTTCGGGTCGTGGCGGTGCTCCGAGAAGACCAGTAGGCTGCACAGTGCTTGTCTTGGAGCAAGCGCGGGATATCTGTAGGTTCATATTCAAAGCCGTCCGGTTACAGGTCCCTCCATTGTGGAATGCTGTACTAGTAGGCATACTTCATATGCTGGGCTTACAAGTTGGCTTCCGCGCTGCTCGGCATCAGCCAAGGTGACTGCCGGTTTAGGCTGTGGAGTCAGCCTGGAGGAGGGGCCTTGCGTTCTCTGGACAATGCCCTGTTCGGTTGTGTGCCTTGTGGCCCTTATGGAGTTGTAAAAAGGAAAAAAAAAAAAAAAAGAAGAAGAATCAAACAGGAAAGCCTTCCTAATTGTCCCTACTTCTTTTTTATAAGGTTCTGTCCCTTTCTTCCGGGAGCTTGGCCGGAGCGTGGTTAGACTCAGCTACATTTTGGGGATCCTTTATGTACAAGGCGTTTTAGTGTACGCAGCATGCCCAGTGTTCCATCGTCTGACTGGAACGGTGCGCGGTACGTCAGCCGTGGCAGGCGTTCACGGACACGGTAGCGGATCGAGCGCTGTAGGTGCTGTCTGAGATCTCCGGGATGGTGGCCTATTTCGATCGGCAGGGTGGAGTCGGTCGGGTGGTCAGGGTGGCCCGAGCGAAGGGACAGCGTGCGCGGTTGAAGCCTTGGCGGCCTGCATTTCGGTGGGGACACTGTGGTGGCGAATGTCCTTAGCGGGGTCCGAGTGTTTGCCGGAGGAGTGAGATTGCATCAGGCGGTGTGCGCGCCGCGTGTGCTCAGATGCGGTCAGCCCATATTGGACCTCATGGCGACCTGTCAGTCTGCGGCGACGGGTCGATGTTTAGCAGAGGACATATGAGGCTACTGGATAGCGTCGACGCATTGGTACGGGGCCGTGGCCCGGTCCATTCTATGCCTTTCAGAGGTCATAGTGAAAATGGCCGACTGGGTCTGGTTGCTAAGATATGTGCTCTTCATTAATCAGTGGGGACCATTACCAGTGTATTCTGCAACATTTGCATGAGCTTGCATAATCTTTACTTGCAACCAATCGAAATAACTGTCCAAAACCAGTTGATGCAGTCACTACTTAAATTTGCCTCGCTTGACAGTAAAAAAAAAACAAAAAGACATATTTATTTTATACCGATAGGTCCCTCACAGCATATTTGGCGATTCCTCGTCCTGGTGTTAATCATGCAGATAATTTCTGCTCTAGTTGTGGTGATGTGACTTTTACATCAAAAAAAAAAAATGGCATATAACTGTGGCGGTTCAGAAAGCCTACAATTTATATTTTGGCTGCAGAATAAAAGATCAGGATAAAAGCTAGGCGCCACACATATGCTGCAATACATGTGTAGCAGATCTCAGGCTGTGGATGGATGGGAAAAGACCATCAAAGTCTTTTGCGGTTCCAATGATCTGGAGAGGGCCCATGGATCACGTCGGCGATTGCTACTTGTGCATGGTTCCTCCAATTCCAGAGGGCATATCCAGGTGATGTAAGCGGTTGGCCTACTGGCATTGCGTCGTGGGCGTGGCTACCAGAGTCTCCTTTCTTTTTTGTCACACCATGTAAGACTCCTCATCTTCTGAAACAACGCTTGACTCTGGGGCACTTGACACCCTCTTATATGCCCTTGGTGGATCACGCTTGGTTTATTGCAACTCATTGCTTAGCTGCATTCCACATTCTCAATTAAAAAGACTCCAACTGGTCCAGGACATAGCTGTAGAGCTACTTTGTGTTGCAAAGAATAAAGCCCTTAAGAGGTGTGACAAATAGGGTGTTTGACGCTGGTGGTTTTTCCATTTCCCTCATTTTGCTTCCCACCTCTGTCTGGATGGACCTCGGTTCTGTTCTCCCTCGTGGAATCCGGCTGTGCCTGTTTAGTTGTCGGTTTGGGACTTACGCAAGAACACTTTGCTTGTAACCTGCGTTCCTTGGACCTTAGGTGAGGTTCCGTCGCTTTCTGGGAGGTCTCTTCGCTGCCTGTTCCTCCGTGGAGGCGGGTTCTGCGGGAGAGCAGCGGTTGCTAACACTTGACACCCTGGTGGGGTCGAGAGCCAAGGGGGAGCTCAAGCGGATTTTTCAGGCGGAGCTCCGGTAGCCTTCTCAGTAGGTCTGTTTCTAGGGCATTCAGTGTGTTTGCGATGGCGAGTTTGTCTTTCTGAAGCACTAGCGCTGCTTGGGGCAGAGTTCTGTGCTGTTTTCACCAGTGAAGAGGATCCAAGTGGGCTCTCGGTCGTGTCTTCCTGGTTGGCTTACCGCCTGTTGACGTGAGGAGCGGGCTGGGGTCGGTGCCTGCTCTGTTCGTTTAGGGGCCAAGCCGACTGGATAGGTCCCTCCCAATGATTACTGCTCTGGTACATCCCAGTGGTGGAGGACTGAACTGTAGGACCGATAAGGAAATGGAAATTACACTTACCTGGTAATTGATGTTCCTTGAGGGAGTACAGTTCAGTCCTCATTCCCGCCCGGGGATGGATGTTTCAGACGCGAGGCGTCAGTTCCGAGTATGCTTTCGGATCCTAGAGTCGGCAACGGGCTCTGATTGGCAGGTAACCGCGAGAGCAACCTTTTCTGCCTATACTCTTCCTTAGTTCTCCTTCCTTCTAGCTCTCTGTCTTCTGCTGTTTGGTGCGCAAGGGGACAGGGGCACGGAGGAGGGTGTTTTCGGCCTTTCTTTTTGGGGCCCTGTGATTTTAAAGTTGAAGTTTGAGCATAGCTTTGTATTTAGTACTTTAACTGGTTGTTTGCTCCTTTGAGTCTGCTTTGACAGTAGGTCACTGGGGGATCATGGGAGAAGACCAGCAGGATATACCCGGTGATGTCACAAGTTTGACTTGTCCAGTCTCCATGTTGCAGGAGGAGGTGCACTACCCAGTGGTGGAGGACTGAACTGTACTCCCTCAAGGAACATCAATTACCAGGTAAGTGTAATTTCCATTTTATTTGCAGAGTGTCTATTTATTGCCATATTGTAAGACGACAAGCTAAATAGAAAAAAAAATAATTTTACTCTTGTACTCAACAACGGTATGGCTGTCACTGAAATATGTAATAGGGTGTGTCTGTATTTAGACACCCATTGCTATAGCAATGTACTGAATAATGAAATACTAAAAGAGCTCTTAATCTGCTTCACAATATCCCTCTCCGAGCCTCATTGGCCAGGTTGGCTAAAGGTGAATTGGCCACAGGTAAAAGTGTAAATAACAGCTGGGGCTCGCCGGGATTTTCCCACAGTGGAGTGACTCCTGCTGAGTGGAGGTGCGAAGACGCGTCCTGTTGATTTCAACAGTCTCACCTCCTTCTCTGCGGAGAGGTCTCTTTACTGGCTGATAATGGTCCTGGGTGACTAGAGGTATTGTGAATCGGAGTGTGATAGACAGTGAATTAAAAGCAGGCACTGCAGCAACCAAGTAAATTCTGTGCACAGACCGAGGTAAGGAAAAGTGGGACTTTGGTTTCTACCTTGGTGGTTTGTACATTCTATTGGGAACTGAGACTGATTGTGTGTGAGTGAGATGTATAATGTAAATAGTGGAGAAATCTGGGGAGTGGGGTGGGCTCCAAATACCCCGAGGGTCTAGTTCATTATGCAGGGCGAAATTTCTTAAGAAAGCACTTGTAAGCTTTGATTTGTCTCTTGTTTAAATAAGAACTGAAACAGAAGTTTCCCAAATAAGTAACTCCTTAGTGTCCTTCCCAACAAGCTGAAAAAAAATGTTTTGTTTACAGTAAATATTGTTTTTCTTTTATTTGCTGGTTGGTGCAGGATTTAAGGAATCTGAATAAGATTGTCCAGACCTAGCAATGGATACTTTCCTTTGAAAACCTTATTTCAAAAGAAACCCCTTGATTTGTATATTTATGCTTTTGGTTAAAAATATTGAGCTAAATTTTGCATGAACACAAATGGTTCAGTATTGTAGATTTGAGGTATATGTTTGAGCCTGCTCCCTAGGCACTATGTAGATGATCTTCCAAGTTCAGGGCAGGAGAAACCAGTTGTGATAGAAGCCATTCGCAATCTGATGCATTTCTTGGGTAAGAAAGGTTTCAGGGTGTCCTGGGAAAAAAAATTAGGTTGGGGCTATCCCTTCCCCCTACAACATCAGAAACGAAACCAGAAACTTAACAAAGAGAACAAAGAAGAGAGAGGGAAAGGGGGCAGCCCCTCCTGTGGGCTACAGAAGGCACAAATGATTTTGGATTATAGCACAGCCCTTCTCTGACCGTTTGTCAATGCATTTTGTAGCATGGCCATATTTACTAGCCAGGGGCTGACTTCCTTTCATCTTGAGGTGACTGCCACATTATAAGTGAAGGAAAGTAAAACTAAAAAATAAATCCGGAGAGAATAAAGGATATTGTGGAGTTACCTTTGCCTAAACTAAGAGAGCTGATATCCGTTTGGCTGGGTGTAAAAGGGCTGTAATTCTGTCAGAAAGGTCTGGTGGAAACTGTTCTGTTTTTCTTTAACCTTCAAAGTAGGGGTTGGGAACCCTGTCAGGACAATGGGGCATCCTGAGCCAGTAATTAAAAGACTGCAACTTGAAAAAATGATTTGAATCCTGAGTGAATAAGAAGGTCATGTTATGTGTCTGGTCTTTGTTTGTGTATGCTATTGAGTAAACTTAAAGAGTTTTAAAAAAACTGAATTTTATATTTTGTGGCAAGCACCTCAGAGGTCATAATTATTGTTCATATATTACAAAACACATAGAGTTGTAACTATAGGAATTTAATAGCAATCACAATTAGTGACAATTCTCAAGCAACTTTTTCTTTTTAAACTCTTAATTTAGGACTCTTCTCTCTCTTGTTCAGCTATCTGCATTTGCCTGAAGGAATCTAGACACAAGACAGACCTGCTGTTTACCTTGCTATTTGTGTTTGAGATAACATCAAGGTTGAACTGTTACTCTAAGCAAATTGTTTTTAACATAATTTCATTGTTTCAGATCAGTTTGATACCAGTCTCAAGTATTATGTATAAGGTTTTAATTTAAATGTGACAAAGCATGATTTTGAATTCACCTCTTTGCAGTTTCATGTTATTTGAATGTCTGTTTCCTGAACTGTAAAATTTTAAGTTAATTACTTTGCATTGTTAAGCTCGGTGCTGATGACTGACAAACAGGACAGTAGCACCATGGGTGCTGGCTATATTGATCTTTCTGATTTGACTTATTACAATATTGGATTTTAGGATAAATTCATCTGTTTTCCTGTATTTGAATTTTATGTGTTGGGGTCCAGAGAGAAAAAGTTTTTAACATTTCAGTTTTAGGAATACAGTATATTGTAGCACTATGACATACAAGTTTTCTTTAGTTTACACACTTGCACTTTATGTTACCAAAATACTTGTTGTAGCAGTACATTATGTAGAGGTTCAGTACACATAGAAATTATAGAATTTTGGAAAGAGGCTGATCTGCAATTGCTTTGTTCCCAAGCACATAGATCACATTTAGTGGAAAGATGGAGCTTAGTTACCAGGAAATATGAGAATATTTGTAAAGTTAGTAGACAAATAAAATAATAATATTAACTTGAGATGATTGGATAAACTAAATTTTACTTGTTAGCAACGATCTAGGAGAGGTTTAAAAAAAATAATAATAATAAAAAAATAATAATAATAATAAAAGAGAGAGAGAGAGAGACAGAAGGTGAGGCTACAGCCTTGGGAAAGGCAATAAACATGCTGCTCCGAGTGTGATGATCTGGGCCACCGGAATTCTAACTGCTCTAAGACTCTTCGAGGACCCACAAGGCCTGAAGAACATGAACCTTGCATATTTATGCCTCTGAAGAGACATGAATAGGCAGGGGGGAATAGGCCAAGAAGAACCCAAGGATCGTCATGAGGCCCAGCCACAAATGCCTTGCAGTCCAAGAAGAACCTGAAGACGTATCGCCATGAGGCCCAACCACCAATGCCTTGTACCTTCTTAGGCCTCTCACCTCAAAAGAATCTCTTAAACACCATGATTAGTGAGTAACTTGCACAGATCCTTGTGGGCACTACAATTATAAGATCGGTCCTCAAATATTTTTAAGTTTCCACAGCACTCTCACTGGGAACCGGGTATAAGATAGACTAGTCACACCTGAGAGATTATGTGGCTGTTCTGTTAGAAGCCATACTCCTTCCTATTGGGATTGATGTTATAAAATGCCGTGAAGCACTAGTCTATATTGTAAGAACTTTACCTATATTTTGTTTAGGCAGTTGCTAATTAGAATCTGTTAGAAGCCATACTCCTTCCTATTGGGATTGATGTTATAAAATGCCGTGAAGCACTAGTCTATATTGTAAGAACTTTACCTATATTTTGTTTAGGCAGTTGCTAATTAGAATGAGCACTGTTACTCATATTGTTATGCTTATTGAAAAGGATCTACATTTATATTTTATATATACCTTTTGTTTACAAAAATACTAAGTTTCTAACAATTGTTTGATGTTCTTAGCAGCCTTGCCAAATAAGGATACACTAGTATGGTATAAAAAGGACAGAAGGACCTATGCATGTAGTTTGATGGAATGATGTAAGTGAAAAAAAAGTGGTGTTGAGAGGAGTGTGATGGAATATTCATGTTGGAAAGGAGAACTCAGATTAACATTATAAAATGGTGAGGGTAAATTGAAATGTGAAATGATGTATCCGATGTATCCATCTAGAAAGAAAACTGACAATGAATACTCTACAATATTTGATTATGCCATCCCCATTAACTCCAATTTTGAAAGTCATCAGCCCAGAGATATATCCAATAATTGGAAATAGACACTTGGAGATAGGCTGAGTGCACTTTTCATCCTAATGAGCTTTGGGGAGACCCACACTGGCCATGTGGTGCTTTTCAGATGCTTTTATCCCTTTTTGCCTCTATGTGTCCTGGCCCGACACATGAAGGTAAAGGAGGAAAGTTACCTACACAAATTTTTACAAATTGGTAAAATTCTAAAATTGTGAAAAATTTGGGGAAGTGTGGGCATTTTGTCAAAATGTATTAGCTAAATTGAGAAATTAAACTGTCTTGCCTTTGACTCTGTTCAAAAAAAAAAAAAATTGCCCTAAGGGAGTAGACTGAACTTTTTCTCCCTCTGAACTGTTATATGGAAGACTGCTTATTTTTATACTCCTGAGCCTCACATTTGATCTCTTGTATTTCCTAGCAGCAGAGGCAACTCTCTTCCCTCCACAGGTATGCTCAGCAGGTCCAGTCCTTTCTGCTGGATGACTCATCTCTTTTCTTTCAATCCGGAGAATGGATTTTGGTAAAGACATACCACCAGCACATGGTACAAGCCCCTTTTCCAGTATGGGACCGTTCCAAGTTCTGATAACACCGATTGCAGTGAAGGTGGCGGCTAAAAGATTCTGAAGCTATTGCCCTCGCTGGAAACATTCTCCATATACAGATCAGGCTTCAGGACCAGGATGAGAAGTAGCTGACGCCGGGGCAGCCAAGGCCCTAGCAACTGGAGAGGAGAGGAGAAGACTCCTGAAGAAAAGCAGCTTTCGGCCTAGAGGTACCGAACCAACATATCCCTTCAAGGTTGGTGACAGGTCAGAGCACCTCACAAGCACGGTACCTTAGACCCGCTCTACGGACCTCCAAACTACAGTGATCGCCATCACATGGACAGCCATCCTGTGTGACTCCTCCCCTTCGTGGATCCATGCGTCAAGAATCAAGTGTGTATCGTCTCCACTGACATATTCGGTTCCAGCCTCCTGACCATCACGCACAAGACTGTGTTGACTCCTCCTATCACTCATATGGTGCCTCCTTCAGCCCATTTCGGGAACTGTTAATACGGCAATACTACTTGCCCAGACTGCCTTACCTTTTGTGTGCGCAGATCGCTACAAACTGGAGCTTTTCTCTCAACATGTCTCATTACTGTATCTTCTAATCTGTGTGATAATTTAAACTGCACCCAGCCCCATGTTTCTTTTTCTATTTTTTTGTATAACATTGGTGTTACTCGCCTCTCTTTGGGATATGACTAGGTCCCTTGCCCATTGTAAACTGTCTCTAGTTTTAATGCTACAGATTGTTTTATTGTTTCTGCTTTTAGCCTGTCTAATATTGCTCTATACTGTTCTTCAACTACAGGGAAGTTTCTCATGATTACTCTCTGATATATCTTTCTTTGGGGTGGTCTCAAAGGGCTGCTTATTGCCCTATTGAACGGTTTTATAATTCTTGTTCTTTTTGCTGTATATTTTCATTTGTTCTTTGCTGTTGTTGAAAGGCCCTACAAAGCTCTACCACTTTTATGTATTCCTATACTCCTGCTTTTATGGTGGCTGATGTACCTGAGCTGCCGCATACAGATGTTCCATTAATAATGTCTGTTTAGTTATTTTGTAGTAAATTGTTAGGCTGTTCTTATAGTGGGCCTATGCAGGCCCAAAGGGGGAATTGTTAGGAAATAATAATGTTTAATTTAAGTGCATATACAGGAGGCCTGCACAAGGAAAATCAGAATCCTATATATGTGTCCTTTGTACATTCTGGTGTGGGTATGGAAAAGGAATGTGCTGTGCTAAGCTAAACTGATTGTTCTACTCAGAGATGACTTGTATTTGCATAGTTACTGATAAGCTATAGTGGGCCCCAGAAGATGGGTGGATGACGTATGAATATGTTTCTGATAATGTATAAAATACGGACAATCCCTAAACCCTTTGGAATAAACTTGCATACTTATCCTTCTGTGTGGTCTGTGAGTTTTATTCCCCTGGATTCCAGCCAGCCGGAGCAGCACACCGCAGATGAGGGTTCGGGACTTCCCTGTCCTGGAGTGACCAACAAGAGGCAGACCCTTTACACCGTGTATATTATTATGGCTGCAGTGCTTAAGATTTAAATTCAATGCGTTATTAACGACGGAAGCCTCTCAAAACATTAAAGCGCAAAAAGGTGTCTACTATCGAGAAGGAAATAAAGCAGACAAGCTTTTAGCCAATGCATTAAAGGGAGGTAGGGAGGCTAAAAGGGTAGCGGCACTTCGGGACACACAGGGACAGAGAATGGTTGTGAGAGACTCGGAGATTGCTGAAGTCTTCAGAGCCTTCTATACTCATCTCTGTGAGTCGGAACAGGAATTTTCACAGGTTAACTTTGAGGAGCTGCTCTCAGGGATACAGAGACCAACTCTGAGTAAAGATATGAGGGAGGAACTAGATAGGCCCTTCTCTGAAGGCGAGATCAGTCAGGCCATAACCTCGTTGGCTACAGGCAAAGCGGCGGGCCCTGATGGGCTTCCTGCTGAATTTTTTAAAGCATTTACGAAAGAGCTGGCCCCTTATCTATGACAATACTTCCATCTGTTAGTGGAGGCGATGCCACAAGTGGGTTCCTTTGCTGCGGCGAATGTGGTAGCCTTTGAAAAAGCTGGTAGAGACCCACAGATGGTGGCTAATTATCGGCCAATATCCTTGTTGAACATAGATTATAAGATATATGTGACTGTTTTAACGGGTCGACTGTCAGGACAGATGCCCTCCTTAATCCACCCCAATCAATGTTGCTTCCTAGAAGGCAGGTCAACGGCCAATAATGCACGACTTTTATGGCACATTCTGGTCGGCACAGAAAATATGAAGAAGCCTTTAGTAGGCTTATCCCTCGACGCTGAAAAGGCATTTGACCGATTAGAATGGCTCTTTTTATTTTCAGCCCTTAAATGGTTTGGCTTTGGTGAAGGCTTTCTCCAGTTTCTTAAAGTTATGTATGCTCAGCCCATAGCAAATATTTGCGTTAATGGAACAAAATACCTCCCAGTAAAACTAGGGCATGGTACGCGCCAGGGCTGCCCTTTATCTCCCATGCTATTCAACCTAGGAGCCGCTAGCTCACCTTCTTCGGCAATGCCCGGCGATTCGAGGGGCATCTATAGCTGACATAGAAATTAAGCTATTGGCATATGCCGATGATCTTCTTCTATTTGTTTCCCCAGAGTCAGTCCCTAAGGTGCTGGAGCAGATAGACCGATACTCGCTGCTCTCAGGTTATAAAATTAATTGGACAAAATCAGTAGTTTTTCTGCTAAACTATTGGGTACATAAGGAGGACATGAAAGACTTCCCATTTGTTTGGGAATCCAACATGGTAAGGTACTTAGGAGTACATTATTGCTATCCCTTAGAGGAAACCGTCCGTTTCAAAACCGACGTTATATTAACAAGATATGACTTCCAAATGGTCCTGAGATATGACTTCCAAATTGGTCCCCTTTAGCACTATCCTGGTGGGGTCGCCTAGAGACAATAAATATGATGATAGTCCCCAAGATTAATTATATCTTAGAGATGATACCCTGCCTGATGCCAACACAAACATATCAGCAGATGGAGAGAGAATTAATACAATTTTTATGGAATAATAAAACGCCGAGAATAGCATGTCAAAAGCTTAAGCTCAATAGAGAGGAGGGTGGCGTAAAATTTCCAGACTTCCAATCCTATCATAAAGCATTCTTATTAAAGCAGGGATCGAGATGACTAGAGTGCCAATCAGAATGCAGACCAATATGGTTAGAAGTAGAAGAGAAGTTAGTGGCCCCGATACCAATGAAGTACCTCCCGGGCATTCAACTAAAGCAGAGCGCATGCTGTCCCAAGATGATAGTTGATACGCTTAGCGCGTTTATCACTCTCATTGATGCCTGTGGTACAGATACAGATTTTTCTGCTCAGCTACCATTGTGGCATAATCCCCTATTTAAAATCCAGAAGAAGACAGTTGCCTGGAGCTGCTGGTACTCAAAAGGAATCTGGAATGTTGGCCAACTGGTAAAGGAAAATAAATGGAAAGAATATAGTGAATTGCAGCAAGAATTTGGTCTCCCAATTAAGTTATACTTTCAATGGGTGCAGCTCCGGCACTGTATTATAAACTCCAAGTTCGATATCAAGGTTGTCACAGAGAAGGGTGGTATAGCTGAGATAGTTCAAGAGGTGGCATAAACAGAAGGTGTGGCTTCGCTCTTCTATAGGAAGTTGAAACAAAACTTCGATTCACATGTACGGGGTTTATAGAAAATATGGGAACATGACTCCGGGATTACTCTCCCCAAGCAGCAGTGGAGGAAATTCTGGAGTAAACAAGTAAGAGTATCGAAGTAAGCTTCGGTCACTCAGACTCTGTTCTTTTTTAATCATAGGGTCTATCATACACCAGTTAAGGTGGCAAAATGGGACAAGACTACTAGTAATCTTTGCTGGACATGCAACAGCAGTATTGGTACTTTTGCCCATATCGTTTTTGAGTGTCCGGGAATACGGATTTTCTGGGAGCAAGTATGGGAGCAGATACAAACCATTCTTAAATTTAAAGAGACCCTTACTTGGAGGGTCATAGGAATCTCCAGGAACAAGCAGGAATGAGTCTTCACATATGGGTACGTCGGTACTGACGGAGCCTGCGCGGGAACGCTCCCCAGCGTCCAATCAGAAAGCTTTTGGGAGCATCCCACAGCGCCTGCATGCTGCCTTCCCGCCTTTCCAACTGTCTCTCCTCAGTTGTTCTTTTTCCGCGGAGCCAGCAGGTCATGTTCCTGTCACCGCAGAAGAATTTCCTTATTTTTCCTTTATTTCTTTTCTTTCGCGTCTGCCTTCCTCGACGCTATACCGGTACCGCCGGTTGTTATTCCTTTTCTTTTAAAAAACAAAACAAAACCTTTTCTATTCATTTTTCTTCAGTTGCACTTCAGTTTTGGGCCTTAGGCCCAAAACCTTTTTCCTTAAATATGGAAAGGCCTGCCTCAGGTTTTAAGAAGTGTAGAAAATGTGGCGGTACTATCTCCGTCACCGACACCCATGACTGGTGTCTAAAGTGTTTAGGCCCTGACCATTCCATTACAGATTGTGCGTCCTGTTCTATGATGTCGAAGAGAGGTCGACAGAACCGAGGTGCCAGGCTCAGTACCCTGTTTCCCTCTGATGCGGCTTTGGTGGCATTGACATCTTCCAGGGCTTCTTCTTCTTCACATGGATCTCAGGTAGCTAAACATAAACCCAGCCGGTCCTCGAGGGGCAAATCTCCTGCTAAGCATCGAGATGCCTCCGGCCTTGCCCTCGAGGATCCTGCACGGGTGAAATTACCCCGGCGGGAGGCTTCGGCCTCTAAAGTATCATCATCGGGGTTCCAGGATGATCTAGATGGCGTGGCCTCAACAGATCTCCTGGTGCCATGCTCTGGGGTACCAGTGGCCTCCACTGGTACCGACTTTCAGGCATTGGCAGTGTCAATGGATCAGAGGATTCTGTCCATCGAACGCAGTCTGGTGGCTTTCCTTGTGGCATCGACACCCGTGGTACCGCAACAGACTACTCCGCCGGTACCGGCTCTGGCATCGCCATCAGCACCAATACCGGTACCAGTGGCATCGACATCGGTGTCTGCCATGCCGGTACTCTGCCCTCTGCAGCCCTCCGGTACCGATACCCCAGTACCGGTGATTCCCGATACCGATCTTCATCGGTACGGGTATCAGGCTTTGCAAGAGCATCCAGACAGACGGTACTTCGATTCCTCTGATGACTCCGAGGATTCTGAAGTGTCTGTCGATGCAGGGATGCTTCTTCCACAGGAGGAGTCCTCACCTAAACGAAGGATGTCTCCTCCAGAGGACTTGTCTTTTCAAGACTTTATCAGAGAGGTGGCTAGGGGCCTCTCTGTTACAGTGGCCCCTGAGTCCAAGCCTCGAGCCAAGGAGTTAGATATTTTGCAATATCCTAAAACTCCTAAGGAGGCAGCTACCTTACCTATTCATGAGATTCTGTATGATCTAATGTTAAGGATGTGGGAAGCACCTCTAACCACCTCTCCTCATTCTCGCAGGTTGGACACCATGTATCGTGTCCCTCCTTGTCCTGGGTTCCATAAAACTCAGCTCCCTCACCACTCTATTGTGGTAGAGTCTGCAATAAGAAAGATTAGAAGTGCCAAAAGACATGCCTCTAATCCTCCAGGACGTGAATGTAGAACCTTGGATGCTTTTGGGCGTAGAGTCTTCCAAGCTTCCATGCTTGCTGCGAGAATTAATTCCTATGGTCTTTACATGGGAATGTTCTTGAAAGAGGTCACTGACCATTTACAGACTTTAAGTCCTTTTATGCCTGACAATAAAAGGCAAGAATATCTTGCTGGGCTTAAACTTGCCCAGGATATCTCCAAATTCTCTAACCGTGCAGCTTTCGATACCTTTGAATGTGTAAGCAGGGCCTCAGCTATAGCTATAGGTGCACGTAGGATTGCTTGGCTTCAAGCATCTGATTTGGAGACCTGGGTACAAGATGAATTAGGAAATCTCCCTTGTACAGGGGAAAATCTGGTAAGGATTGGCAAGCAAAAGCCAATCAAATGGATGCTGAATTCTGCCTTGGATAGACTATCCAAGTCTACAGCTGCGCCTGCCAAGAAAAGGTTGTTCAAGAAAACACCTTTTTCTAAAAAGGGAAGGCCCTATTCTGCTTATACTCAGAGGGCATCTTCTGCAGCTTCTAAACGTCAGCAATCCTCCAAACAGACCAAGGCAAAGGCTGCGAGGTCTGCTCCAGCCCAGCAATCTCAGCCCCCTCAGGGCCTTTGACTTTCTGCTAGAGAACTTGACCTTCCTGGCTCTAGAAGGCCCAGAGCCCTCCACCATTCCAGGAAGGTTATGTCACTTTGCTCCCAGATGGGGGCAAATCACAGCAGAGCAGTGGACACTCTCCATCATAAGAGAGGGGTACAAACTTCATTTTTCCAGTTTGCCCCCTCTCACCAGAGTGCACCAGTTCAATTCTCCAACCTCCCTCCTCAACCTGTTAGAGCAGGAGGTTGCCACTCTTTTAGCCCAAGGGGCAATAGAGGAGGTGCCTTCTCAACAACAGGGCACAGGGTTTTACTCCCCCTATTTTCTTATCCCAAAGAAAACAGGGGGCTTCAGACCCATTTTAGATCTCAGAGAGTTGAACAGATTCCTAGTCAGAGAAAAATTCAAGATGGTTTCTCTGGGAACTCTGCTGCCATACCTTCAGAGTCAGGATTGGCTTTGTTCTCTAGATCTCAAGGATGCGTACACCCATGTTCTCATCCATCCAACACACAGAAGGTTCCTTCGGTTCCTTTTTCAGGAGAAGCACTATCAATACAGGGTGCTTCCCTTTGGCCTGGCCTCTGCACCAAGGGTGTTCACGAAATGTATGGCAGTGGTTGCTGCTTTTCTGCGCACCCTGGGGATCTTTGTCTTCCCATATCTGGACGACTGGCTCATTCGAGCTCCTACCCAAGCAGAGGCCCAGACTGCTTTAAACTGCACAATGCGTATCCTGCAATATTTAGGGCTGGTAATAAACATCCCAAAATCCAATCTGATCCCTACTCAGTCCCTGGAGTTTATAGGGGCATTGCTGGATACTACAAAGGCAAGGGCCTATCTTCCCCAAGGCCGTTGCCTTCGCCTGATGCAGTTAGCTTCTCAAGCAGAGTTAAAACCCCTCCTAACTGCTCGAGACATGTTACAGCTGCTAGGCCACATGGTATCCACCGTTCATGTGGTACCATATGCCCGCCTTCACATGAGAGCAGCTCAGTGGACTTTATCCACCCAATGGACCCAGGCATTGGGCGGCCTATCAGACAAAATAGCAAACACAAGTCGCCTCATTTTGTCCCTCCAATGGTGGAAGTCCTCCCAAAACCTGTTGCTGGGGTCCCCCTTTCAGCAGCCTCTACCCCAGGCAACTCTGACAACAGATGCTTCACCAATGGGCTGGGGAGCTCATCTTCAGGACCTCTCCACCCAGGGCATCTGGTCCCCGCAAGAGACTTGTCTGCATATCAATCTCTTGGAACTCAGAGCAATCTTCCTTGCTCTGCGAGTTTTCCATACCCTGCTCAGCCACAAGACAGTCCTTATCCATACGGACAATCAGGTAGCCATGTTCTACATAAACAAGCAGGGAGGAACTGGCTCTCTGTCACTTTGCAACGAAGCTCTGCGACTGTGGGCCCTCACCAGAGAGCATCACATTCATCTGCTGGCAGTCTATCTTCCAGGAGTTCAAAACTCTTGGGCAGACAGACTCAGTCGAGTTCTGCTTCCACACGAGTGGTCCCTACATATGGATCAGGTATCCAAGGTATTTCAACTTTGGGGAACCCCGGACATAGACCTATTTGCAAGTCCGTGGAATGCCAAACTTCCCCGGTTCTGTTCCAGAACTCTGGTTCAGGGGGCTCAGGCAAAGGATGCTTTCCTCCTTCACTGGGGTCAAGACTTCCTCTATGCCTTTCCACCCATTCCCCTAATTCCCAAAACCCTGTTCAAGCTTCAGAGAGACAGAGGCCACATGATCCTCATAGCTCCACGTTGGCCTCGGCAGGTGTGGTACCCTCTGCTTCTACATCTCTCTCAAGCTCCCTCCCTAGAGTTAGGGTCTGCTCCAGACCTCCTTTCTCAGGCGGACGGAAAGTTGTGGCATCCCAATCCTCAGTCTCTGCATCTCAGGGCTTGGTTACTGAGGGCCTAGATCTCCAGCCTTTACATCTTTCTCAACAGGTGAAAGATGTTCTCTATACTTCCAGAAAACCGTCCACTAGACGTTCTTATGCCTTCAAGTGGAAAATGTTCACCATCTGGTGTTCCGAGAGGGGTCTTAACCCCCGAGCCATACCTCTGGAATTGTTACTGGAGTATCTCCTGCATTTTTCTAATGCAGGCCTTAAGACAAATTCAGTAAGAGTCCATCTGAGTGCTATTGCAGCTTCACTCAAGCCTCTAAATGGACAAGCTGTTTCCTCTCATCCCCGTGTAGCAAGGTTCATGAGAGGCCTCCTTTTAACAAAGCCTCCCATTAGACCACCACCGGTGGCATGGGACTTAAACTTGGTTCTTGGTCAGCTTATGAAGCCACCTTTTGAACCTTTAGCTACTACTTCCTTGAAATACCTTTCTTGGAAGGTTATCTTTCTTATTGCAATCACATCAGCATGCCGCATTAGTGAATTGCAAGCACTAGTAGCTAATCCACCTTATACAAGGTTCCATCATGACAAGGTGGTCCTTAGGACTAATCCACATTTTATGCCTAAGATGGTCTCGCCTTTTCACCTCAACCAAGAGATCTACCTACCTGTCTTTTTTCCAGGTCCTCATGCATCAAGTGCAGAGAGGAATCTTCATACCCTGGACTGTAAAAGAGCTCTAGCTTTTTACTTGCAGAGGACACAGCAACATAGAAAGTCTTCCCAACTCTTTGTTGCTTTTGATCCTTCTCATCTGGGTCAACCATTCTCCAAGAGAACACTTTCCAACTGGATTGCCCAGTGTATTTCTTTCGCCTACCAGAGCAAAAACATGTCTCTGGAGGGCCATGTCACAGCTCATAATGTGAGAGCCATGGCAGCTTCAATGGCTCATCTGAACTCTGTGTCTATCGACGACATCTGTCGAACAGCCACTTGGGCCTCGGTTCATACCTTCACAGCCCATTACTTACCTGTAACAGGTGATTTCTGGGAACAGCAGGAATAAGTCTTCACAACCCACCCACCTCCCCTAAGGAGTTCTCTCTCTCTCTCTCTATCTCCTTTCCCTCTTTCTCTCCCTCTTGTCTCAGCTATAAAACTCAACTGAGGAGAGACAGTTGGAAAGGCGGGAAGGCAGCACGCAGGCACTGTGGGATGCTCCCAAAAGCTTTCTGATTGGACGCTGGGGAGTGTTTTCGCGCAGGCTCCGTCGGTACCGATGTACCCATATGTGAAGACTTATTCCTGCTGTTCCCAGAGATCACCTGTTACAGGTAAGTAACTGTGCTTTCCAGTCGGCAGCAAGGCTCCCCTTCTTACATCCAAGGGTATTGAAAGAACTGAAATATGAGATTGCAGACCTGCTATTAGTAATGTGTGAATTTTCATTAAAATCATCTGTAGTACCTGAAGAATGGAGGATCGCCAATGTAACGCCAATTTTTTAAAAGGGTTCCAGGGGTGATCCAGGAAACTACAGACTGGTGAGCCTGACGTCAGTACCGGGAAAAACCATCATAAAGAACAAAATTACTCAGCATGTAGATAGTCATGGCCTAATGGGAGACAGCCAATATGGCTTTAGACAAGGAAGATCTTGTCTTACTAATCTGTTATGTTTTTTTGAAGGTGTGAATAAACAGGTGGACAAAGGTGAGTGGGTTGATATAGTGTATCGGGACTTTCAGAAAGCCTTTGACAAGGTCCCTCATCAGAGACGTTTGGAAAAACTAAAGAGTCATGGGATAGGAGGCAGTGTACTATTGTGGATCATGAACTGGTTAAAAGATAGAAAGGTAGGGCTAAATGGCCAATTTTCCCAATGGAGAAAGGTGAATAGTGGTGTACCTCAGGGATCTGTGCTGGGTCCGCTGCTTTTTGACATATTCATAAATGACCTGGAAAGGGGAATAACGAGTGAGGTTATCAAATTTGCAGATGACACAAAACTATTTAAAGTTGTTAAAACCCAAGAGGATTGTGGAAAATTGCAAGAGGATCTTGATAAATTGGAAGACTGGGCATCAAAATGGCAGATGAAATTTAATGTGGACAAGTGCAAAGTTATGCACCTAGGGAAGAACAACCCAAACTATGGTTACACGATGCAAGGTTCCACATTAGGAACCACCATCCAGGAAAAAGATTTAGGCGTCATTGTGGATAACATGTTAAAACCCTCAGCCCAGTGTGCAGCGGCGGCCAAGAGAGCAAGTAGAATGCTAGGTATCATAAGGAAAGGAATGGAAAATAAAACAAAAGGTATTATAATGCCTCTATATCGTTCCATGGTGAGACCGCACCTTGAATATTGTGTGCAGTTCTGGTCGCCGTATCTTAAAAAGGATATAGCGTTATTAGAAAAGGTTCAGAGAAGAGCCACCAAAATGGTAAAGGGGATGGAAGGATACTCCTATTGTTGCAGCAATCGCTGTGAAAAGCTCTTATTCAATCACTCACCCACAGAAGGAAAACTCACAGGCAGGCTGGAATGCAAACAGGATCTTTAATGTGCACAGGATCAGACAGAGATACCAGCAACCTCCACAAGGGTCTGAACCCTGAGGGACGGCCTACAATGCCTTATATACAGTACAGTTTTAAACTCATTCTACAATCCCATTTGCCACAGGTATTTCCTGCCCACCAATCAGCAGCCCCTGGGGAGGTACCTGGGTGACCTGTCCAAACCAGTATGCTCTGGTCTGTTGGTTTCAGGGCTAGGGAAATACTGTGCTCAGACCTGGAGTGGGGGAAGGGTGCCTACTGGAATCTCAATGTCTCTCTTAGCAGGCTGATTACCTCATGGCTTGCGGGGGAAGGGTCAGGCTGATCAGAGCCTCATGGCTTGCAGCATGGCTTGGGGGAAGGGCTATCTACAGTTCGCAGCATGGCTTGGGGGAAGGGCTACCTATAGCTACCTCATGGCTGCCTCATTCCCCCCTTTTTAAGTAAGACCTCAACCGCTAGAGGCGGTTGAGGGCTGTATTACTGGAGGCAAGCCGCAGAGGAGTATATTGGGTCAGGGCCATGACCGTGGCAGCCGCCTTGCGTTCTACCAGGGTGCCAAGGGTGGAAACAACCTGTAAGGAAAAAGGCACCTGGTTAAAATGTACGGTACAGCAATGGGACAAGTTAAGGTAGAGAGTTACGTATACAGGTCTGCATGTTCAGAGCAGTTTGGGCAAGTAATACTGCTGTGTTAGTAGTCTCTGCACTAGTTTGAAAGCAAGTCTATATCAGCTAAGGCACCTTTTCTCAGTCTGATCCCGGTTCCAGGAAAGGTGTCTGTAAATCAGTCTCTCCGGTGGTCCAGAGTTCGTCGGCAGTCTGTTAGAACCCCGTACTGGGCAGAAGTGTCAAAGCGTAGGGGCTGGTTTGGAACTGTGACAGAAGTCCAGGCTGGAACAATTTCTGGTGCAGCGGCCTTGACACGAGAGTGATGGATCCTCGGAGCAACTTCAGCCACCTTGACAGCCGTGGGGGTGGTCCGCAGAACAGTATACGGGTCTCGCCACTGGGGAGTTAGCAGATCCTGCTTCCACTCCTGGATCCATTATCACTGGAGGTTCCTTTGCTGGTAGGAAATATTCCATTATGCCCTTGACTGATCTCCACATGTTTACAGATCAGACAAGTGCACGCGCGTGTTCTGTAATTCTGACAAGTTTTAGAATCACACCAATTTTTTTTTTGCCTGTGAGAATTTGTCATCAATTTATCCCCCTTTGCCTCTGCATGCCTGGCCAGGACACACAGAGGAAAAGTAAGGCAAAAAAAAAAAACATCTGGAAGTACCACATGGTCAGTGCGGGGTTTTTCCAAAGCTCATCAGGATGCAAGGTGCACCCAGCCTGTCTCCAGGTGCCTACTTACAATCTTTGAGTATTGTGGTGGGGCCTAGATGACTTCCTAAATTGAAGATACTGGAGATGGCATAGTTGAATAAAATGTTCATCATTTTTTATATTCATTAGCCAGATACATCACTTCACATCATTAAATTGCCTTCACCAGTTTACTGTCCATCAGAGTCCTTCCACATCATTAAATTGCCTTCACCAGTTTACTGTCCATCAGAGTCCTTCTTCTTAATATATCACTTTACCCCTCACAACACTTTTCCACCAACTACATACATAGGTCCTTCAATTTTTTTCTTTTTTCTATACCATACTAATGTATCCTTATCTGGCAAGGCTGCTAAAACAATTGTTAGAGACATAGTATTGTTGTAAACAGTGTCCATTTCCCACTAACTTAATTGGTGCAGTTCTAGATTGGCATGGGTGCTCATTCTAAATAGCGACTGTCTAAACAATCTTCAATATAAAACGATACATCAATTCCAATAGAAAGAAATATGGCTCCTAACATGACAGCCACATATCTCTCATGTATGACTAGAGTCTATTGTACACCTGGTTCCCAGTGAGAGTACTGTAGGAAACTTAAAAAATACTTGGACTGATCTTGAAAATGCAGTGGTCCACAAGGATTTATGTAAGCTATCCATTAATTATGGTGTCAAAAGAGATCCTCTTGAGGTGAGAGACTAAGAGGGTACAAGGCATTGGTGGTTGGGCCTCATGGCGATACTCCTTCTGGTTCTTCTTGGCCTGCAAGGCATTTGTGAATAGGCCTCATGGCAATACTTCCTCGGGTTCTTCTTGGCCTATTCCCCCCTGCCTATTCATGTCTCTTCAGAGGCATAAATGTACAAGGTTCGTGTTTTCTCAGGCCTTGTGGGTCCTCGAGGAGTCTTAGAGCAGTCAGAATTCCAGTGGCCCAGATCATCACACTTGGAGTAGCACGTTTTATTGCCTTTTTCCTAGGCTGTCGTCTCACCTTCTGCCCCTCTCTCTCATTCATTTTCTCAAAGCTCTCCTGGATCATTGCTGACAAGTAAGATTTAGTTTTATCCAATCAACTCGAGTTAATGTTATCATTATATTTGTAAATAATATTTTTACAAATATTTCCATATTTCTGGGAATCACAGTTCCATCTTTCCACTAAATTTGCTTTATATACTTGGGAACCAAGCGATTTCAGATCAGCCCCTTTCCAAAATTTAATATTTACTCATCTTATTGCTGTGTATACTGGACCTCTACATAATGTACTCCTACCAGTATATTTGGTAACAAAGTACAAATGTATAAACTAAAAAGATTTGTATCTCACAGTGCTATAATATATTGTGCTCCTGAACTCTGGACACCAACATTTAAAATTCAAATACAGCAGGACAGGTGAATTTATTCTAAATAGCACCTATGATGTTACTGTCCTGTTCATCATTCATCAGCACAGAGCTTAACAAGGCAAAGTGATTACCTTGTATCTTATAGTTCAAAACAGGCATGAAACTGATACTTTATAAGAAGGTTGGTGGATATCTGGAATGCAATATCATTGTAGTATCAGAAAAATGAATACAGTTGATCAAGGCAGTTTAATGTACCAAGCAGGAAAGAACGCAATCAGCACAGCATTTACTGTCTGCAGAATAAACTGCCAAAGATGGCATATCATGCAGAAGTATTACTTGCTTAAGTTTGTATGTGCAGTCAAAACCAAATATATGTACCAGAGATAAAATCCAGGCTTTAAAGGACAAGTAAAAAAATCTTCATTTCTTCATGATCTTATAAGGATTTTTCTCCAGCCTTTGTTTGCTTCCAGCAGACATTTGAGGATGCTCAAAGGAGGCACCTCATGGTTCTAGAAGCTCAAACTCTACAATTAAAATTGATGACAAGAGGATTGTTTGCAGGCTAGGTGTGGCTAGGTGAATTGGGGTTCTTTGTCCTCTAGGAGAAAGACTCCTAGATGATTTTTTTTTTCCTTTTGTCCTCTCTAATGGGCCTCCATTCATCTGCTAGAAGAAGGAACTCCTCCCAGTATCTTTCTATAGCTATGCAAACTATTTCAGCAGTTCCAACTATCCCCCAGTCACCGCTGAGAGGTGTGACCAAAACACCTGGTTCCCTGACCACTGATCATGCATGAAACATAGCAATGAAATTGGATATGCATCAAACAATGCAATTGTCTTCCTTCACTGATATAACAGTACCACAGTCCACACACAGCAAACCCCCCCCCCCTTTCCAAACTGTCCCCTTCCCTGCAATCAGTAGACCTGGTGTTTTTCACTGTTTGGGGACACAGGGGCGACTCGTCAATAACTTCACCTTTTACTGATAGAGTATCAAAATCAATCCTGAAATATAAAGACCTAATGTCTGGACAAAAACTTTCTTTCCCTAATGTCACAACTAAACACAGAGCCACTAACAAACACAGAGCCACTAGCAATTTTTACATAACAGTACATTAACTATATGGGCCAGCCATGAATCTATATAGGGAAGCTGGTCCGGATACTCCTTCACTATAATTTAGCCTCCGGACCCCATGCTCTAATCACAATTCACAAATCACAATGTTCAGTGTAAATTTTCTAATCTCACTTCTGGGAATACAATATACAATATAATCCTGGTAACAGGCAGAGTTTGGTTGCACAAAACACACAGGACCACAAAGGGAAAAAAAAGAAAGAGGGAAAACAGAAAACAGAGACGTCTCAGCAGCGAATACTCATACACTCTCTTTCCTCAGTAGCAGCTTGTTACAAATACATCACACACACACTCTCTCTAGCTGTATCATAGGATTTAACTTTTACCATGAGGATATTAGAAATATGAGAAATATAGCTAGCTATTTTCTAATGTCCACTAGATGGAGCTCCAGGATCACTTTAACCATAAGGATAAAAATACAGCTAGTTTTTAAATGACCACTAGATGGAGCTCCAGGATCACTCCAGGGCAGCCCAATACTTCTGCACAGGGAAATACACGTGCTGTGCACTAGATCAGTGCAGAGAAACGCACGTGGTGTCCACAAGATGGCTGCTACCTCCTCGTGCTCTTCCACACCGGCTCTTTACAGATGGAAAAAAAGGGGAAATGGTGGACTTCCAAGCATCACTTCTCTTTCAATCAACTATAAAAAAACAAAATGTTAGCATTTTATTTATTTATTTTTGGTTTTAAAGGCAGGAAACCCAGCGGGGGCCCAGGGAAGGCAGAGGAATTTGGCGGGGGCTGAGGGAAGGCAGATAAATTCGGCGGGGGCCCAGGGAAGGCAGATCAATTCGGCGGGGGCTCAGGGAAGGCAGATAAATTCGGCGGGGGCCCAGGGAAGGCAGATAAATTCGGCGGGGGCCCAGGGAAGGCAGATAAATTCGGCGGGGGCTCAGGGAAGGCAGATAAATTCGGCGGGGGCCCAGGGAAGGCAGAGAAATTCGGCGGGGGCCCAGGGAAGGCAGAGAAATTCGGCGGGGGCCCAGGGAAGGCAGATAAATTCAGCGGAGGTCAGCGGTGCACCGGGACAGCACCGGGAGGCACAAAACCTCAGCGGAGGCCCAAGGGAAGGCCGGAACCTTAGCGGGGGCTCAAGGGAACACCGGAAAATTTAGCGGGGGTCAGCTGTGCACCGGGACAGCACCGAGAGGCACAAAACCTCAGCGGAGGCCCAAGAGAAGGCAGTAATTCACATGGGAGCACATGGGGAGCATGGATTCACATCGGACAGCATGGGGGGGGGGGCGCAGAATTAACATCGGAGCACAACTGAGAGAGAAATTCACATCGGAGCAGAAATTAACACAGCGGCAGCATGGGGGAACAGAAATTTACATCGGAGCACAGAAATTACATCGGGGGTTCAGGGAAAGGCAGTAAATCCACACCGGAGCACATGGAGGGCAGAATTCAACATCGGAGCAGAAATTAACACAGTAGCAGCATGGGGGGAACAGAAACTTACATCGGAGCACAGAAATTACATCGGGGGTTCAGAGAAAGGCAGTAAAACCACACCGGAGCACATGGAGGGCAGAATTCAACATCGGAGCAGAAATTAACACAAATTAGAAACGGAACACAACGGAAGCATATTAGAGCCCTCTCCTTGCAGTCACGCTTCAGAAAACTCTCCACAAGCAGAACGGAAAGAAGAGAAGCAGCGATCTATTCTTTATCTCAGGTATGTTTAACTTATCAAGTGCTATATTTAGTTACATTTTTTCTTTCGGCAGCGCTTTTAAAAGATCTCAGATTACTGCAGTTTCAGATATTCAGATTTTACCGGTATTCAGATTCAGATACAGGACGAGCAATGGCTTCAGGGCCACTAAGGCCCGTACTAGGACTGCTCGTGCAGTTGATCAGGCTGCTACAGGTTCCCAGAAATTACCAGGACTCACAGATAGAGTACAGAACTAGCCCCAGACAAGGTAGCAGTACTCACCAGAACTCTGATCAGACAGGAAGTTTGGATGCCAGTCTATCCAGCTGGTTTTTCAATCGGGGATTCAACCGCAGGGACCAGCTGTCCAGACAAATCAAGGTGTCCTTCCGAGCACAAAGTGGCCCGGGGGCGCCAAGGACCGTTAATCACCTGGAGGGGCTGGTCCCTGACTGGTGGAGGCCCAGATGCTGCAAAAGCAGAAGTCTTCCCACCGTGGGTGTGATGAGAGAGGCTTTTCTTTTAATATTTCCCGGCCAATGCACCAAAATGTTGCAGCAATCGCTGTGAAAAGCTCTTATTCAATCACTCACCCACAGAAGGAAAACTCACAGGCAGGCTGGAATGCAAACAGGATCTTTAATGTGCACAGGATCAGACAGAGATACCAGCAACCTCCACAAGGGTCTGAACCCTGAGGGACGGCCTACAATGCCTTATATACAGTACAGTTTTAAACTCATTCTACAATCCCATTTGCCACAGGTATTTCCTGCCCACCAATCAGCAGCCCCTGGGGAGGTACCTGGGTGACCTGTCCAAACCAGTATGCTCTGGTCTGTTGGTTTCAGGGCTAGGGAAATACTGTGCTCAGACCTGGAGTGGGGGAAGGGTGCCTACTGGAATCTCAATGTCTCTCTTAGCAGGCTGATTACCTCATGGCTTGCGGGGGAAGGGTCAGGCTGATCAGAGCCTCATGGCTTGCAGCATGGCTTGGGGGAAGGGCTATCTACAGTTCGCAGCATGGCTTGGGGGAAGGGCTACCTATAGCTACCTCATGGCTGCCTCACTATGAAGAAAGGCTAAAAAGGTTAGGGCTCTTTAACCTGGAAAAGAGACGGCTGAGGGGAGATATGATAAAAGTCTATAAATTAATGAACGGAGTGGAATGGGTAAACGTAGATCGATTGTTTACGTTATCAGGGTATAGAAAGACTAGGTAGGGGACATGCAATGAAACTACAGGGTAAACTATTTAAGACTAATAAAAGAAAATATTTTTTCACTCAACGTGTAATCAAACTCTGGAATTTGTTACCGGAGTATGTAGTAAAGGCTGTTAGTGTAGCCGGGTTTAAAAAAGGTTTGGACAAGTTCCTGGAGGAAAGGTCCATAAACCATTATTAAAAAGGGACCCAGGATATCACTGCTTGACCCAATACAAGCATTGTGGAACCTGTGTCTTTTGGGGAAACTGCCAGGTACGTATTACCTAGATTGGCCACTGTTGGAAACAGAATACTGGGCTTGATGGATAAGAAAATAAAAATAAATGAATAAATAAATAAATCTTATGTTCTTATGTTCTTACATAGAGAAGGCTGTTTCTTGCTGGACTTCATAATGGGGCTGGCGATACATTTAATTGTGCTCAATTGGAAATGTACTGCTAACCTGAATGTGCAGACATGGTGGAATCAAGTATGTTTGTATAGCAAGTATGAACAAATGTCTAGGAAAGCCTCAATGCCTATAAAAGACGGTAGTCTTAAGTGGAAAATATTGAATGATTTTGTGAACATAGCTGACATAAGTGTATGAAATGCATAGCTCAGACTGTGAGCCCAAATGTGCCCATGTTAAAGGTAATCCTGGTATCCTGTGGAAAGTTTCGTATCAAACTTCTCACTATACTAGATGTGTCCTAGAGGAGTGGGAGGGGGAGGGGGGATGGGGAAGTTACAGTTCTGGTTAATTTCACTGTTCGGTGTTTGATAAAAGTGGTTGGATGAAGGCACACATTGCATTTTTGTATGACGAAAATGTAAATAAAGCTATTTAAAAAAAAGTGTGTTCATTTTTTTCTTTTGTTTCAGCGGAATTTAATGCTTGTGAAAGATGTCAGATTGACAGCTGTGCAAGCTTCCCCATGTTATCTTGTCAATGTGCCTCTCTTCTGCTTTGCGGTAACAACTTCAAAGGGTCAAATGCTAATTTCCATATCATCCCGCTAGACTAGTCCAGACAAGTGGGTTGTGTTCTTCTACCAGCAGATTGATGAAGATAGATAGCCAATGAAATACCCAGGTTTCATTGATATCACTTGCATGCCTCTATCAGCCTGAGCCACTAGAGGGCACCTGAGTATTCTTCTGTCTCCAACAGATAATGGTTGGATTTTCTCAACTCTGAAGAAAATCTGAACTGTGAGGAAAAAGATTGATTTTGTTTGTGAACAACCACATTGAGGGTAACTCTCTCCCTTGAGCGTGACATTGGAGACTCCACTAGACTTAGATCTTTTTGGTAGCCAAAGGAGGAGGAAAAATTGGTTTAGTTCTCCAGGACCAAGCAGGAAGTCAGTCCTCACATATGGGTGACATCGACGTCGATGGAGCCCTTGCGGAGCATTTCCCCAGCTTTCTATGAAAGCCTTTGGGAATGCAGACAAGCATGCGCGGTCCCCTTCCCGCCTAAAGGTGTCTCTTGCTCAGTCTCTCTTTTTCTGTGAAGCCCGTTGGACGTGTGTCCTAGTCCTCCTGGAAAATAGTTGGATTTTTTCGCGATTCCTTCGCTATTTTTTCTCCGGTTCGACGCCGGTTTCCCTCCCGCCGGGTTCGGTACACCGGTATCGAGCCCGATCTTATTTTTTCGGTATTTGCCCTTAGTGGCTGGCGTTCTGCCCTTTTTTTTCTTTTTCCCTGGAAGGCCGGTCCTTTAACCTCGCGGGGACTCTTTTTTCCCCGATGGCTTCCAGTGGTTTCAAAAAGTGTGATCAGTGCAAGAAACTAATGTCTCTCACCGACACACACGACTGCTGCCTTCGGTGCCTGGGTCCTGACCACGATCCTAAGATCTGTGAACCATGTGGAAAGATGTCCTCCAAGGCGCTTCGAAGTCATCAGCACCAAAAGGAAAGGCTTTTCTCCGACTCGGCCTCCGGCCGGGCCCGGACCTCGTCTGAGTCCTCGACATCTCGGGAATCTGATCCCGAGCACCGTCGGGGCTCCTCGGACAGAGGGTCTCTCGACCGGGAACGAAAGAGGAAGAATCGGCTCGCGAGGGCGTCATCGTCGGAGGTCCCTGGCTCCTCGAGAGCTAGGTCTCAGACCCCCGACCGCCGCCACGGGCCCGTGGAACAGGAGAAGCCTCCAAAAGTACCTCGTGTGGAGCCGGAGTCTGCTGGACACGTAAGTCCTGTAGTCCTCGTGGACTCTCCTCCCAGAGAGCCAACGTCGGGCCCGGCACCTCCAGGGCCTGAGTCGGTGGCTGCTGAGTCTCCTGAGCTGGGTCTCAGGCTGACAGCCCTGGAGTGCCGATTGTCTGCCTTCATGGAACAGCAGCGGGCGCTGATGGCCAGCCTGTCTGGCGCATCTGCCCCGACCACCGGGACATAGACATCAAAGTCGACCCCGGAGACTGAGCCGATACTCGAGACCATGAAGGCTCGAGGTCGACCTCGGTCGCGGTCTCCCTCGACTTCCCATTCGGGACCGAGGGTGTCGACGCCGGTGCCTTCGGCGTCGGGGCGGGTGCTCACAGGCCCCGCGCGGTCGGACCCCGATTCCTCATCGGGCGAGTCCACCTGGGAGACAGAGGACGAGGAGTCCCCTGACACCTTCCGGACTCGGTTCGTCCCGTCGGACTCACCGCAGTCTGAGCCCCGGAGTAGATCCCCTCCGGAGGATGCCTGTTTCTCGGAGTTCGTCCGGGATATGGCCACTGCGTTGGCTATCCCTGCGGACCCCGAGGAGGAGCCTTGAGCCGAGGAGCTCGAGGCCCTACAGCATGACTCTCCTCCAAAGGAGGCCTTTACTGTTCCGGTTCCTCCGATGCTGGAACGGCTCCTCTTCCAGATGTGGGAGGCACCGGCCTCGGCGCTGGTTCTAAGCAAGTGGGTCGATTCCATCTATCGACTCCGAAAGAGCCCTGGCTTTCAGAAAGCGCAGCTACCACACCATTCCATGATGGTGGAATCGACCATGCATTGCCTGAAAAGTCAGAAGATGCACTCCGCGGTGCCCCCTGGCAGGGAGGCCCGGAACCTGGATGGTTTTGGTAGAAAATGCTTCCAGGGTTCTATGCTTGCTTGCCGTGTCCAGTCTTACCAGCTGTACATGGACATGTACTTGCGGGACCTGGCCAAGGAGCTGGCCGGGTTCTCTGCTGGTCTCTCCAGGGAACCCTTGCAGAGGTTCAAGTCCTTGTCCTCGGGGATACGGGAATGCTCCAAGTTTATGTCCCAAGCTGCCTACGATGGCTTCGAGGCTTCGGCCCGTGTTGCGGCAGCCGGCATCACGGCTCGACGCCAGGCGTGGTTGCAGTCATCGGATCTCGAGCCGTGGGTTCAGGACAAGTTGGTCAATGTCCCTTGCCGAGGTGAGACCCTTTTTGGCAAGCCCATGATCGAGAAGGCCGCACAGCTCGAAACCGAGCACCTCACGAGGACAAGGCTGTCTAGAAAGACTTCTGCCCCTTCTCACAAAAAGAAGGGCTCGGATAAAAAGCCCTTTTACCCAAGGAAGGGCACTGCCTACAAACAGTACCCACAGTACCAGGCCTCCCAGGCTCCCCCACAGGGTCAGCAGACCAAGGGGCAGGGTAATGGGCCCCGTAGGCAGAGGACCCCCAAGCCTCCGGCCCCTGCTCCCACTCAGCAGGGTGGGGGTTTTTGACTCCTTAGGCATAGCCTCTCCGTCCCTGCTCTCCCAACCCTGCATAAGGAGGTTGACTTACCCTGTTTGCCCACAGATGGCCACTCATCACTGGAGACAGTTGGGTGCTAAGCATTGTCCACAAGGGCTATATGCTACACTTCCAACAGTTGCCTCCTCCTTACTTTCCAGGGGAGCCTCCAAGGCCTCCCCTGCACACAGATCTTCTCCTTCAGGAGCTCCAATGTCTGTTGCGGGACAAGGCAGTGGAGCCTGTGCCTCCCCACCTCCAAGGTCAAGGGTTCTACTCCAGGTACTTTCTTGTACCCAAAAGAACCGGTGGCCTCCGGCCTATTCTCGACCTCAGAAATCTCAACAAGTTCCTAGAGAAAGAGAAATTCAAGATGCTTACTCTTGGAACACTACTGCCCTACCTTCATCAGGGAGATTGGCTATGCTTCTTAGATTTAAAGGATGCGTACACTCACATCCTTATTCATCCAGACCACAGAAAATACCTCAGGTTCATGGTGGGAGGAAACCATTATCAGTACAGAGTACTGCCTTTTGGCGTCACCTCCGCTCCCAGGGTCTTTACCAAATGCCTGGCAGTGGTGGCAGCCTACCTGAGAAATCAGGGTATCTTTGTCTTCCCCTATCTGGACGACTGGCTCATCAGGGGTCAGACGTGCCAGGAGGCCAGACAAGCCACCCTCCGAACTATTGCTCTTCTTCAAAACCTGGGATTTGTCATAAACTTCGCAAAGTCCACTTTGCTCCCCTCCCAGAACTTGGAGTTCATAGGGGCAAGGTTGGACTCTCTGCTGGCAAAGGCGTTCTTGCCAGAAGACAGAGCCCAAAGACTGATAAACTTGGCAAACCAGTTTCTCAGCAGGTCACTGGTCTCCGCCAGACTCTGCCTGAGGCTTCTTGGCCACATGGCTTCGACAGTACATGTGACCCCCAATGCCCGGCTCCATATGAGGCCTGCACAGTGGTGCCTCCGAACTCAGTGGACACAGGCCACAGGCAGCCTCAGAGACAGAGTAAGGGTGTCCAGATGATTTCTGAACTCCCTCCTCTGGTGGCTGCACCCACCCAATCTGCTGCAAAGAGTGCCCTTTCAGATTCCTGGGTTCACAGTGGTGTTGACCACGGATGCCTCCCTGCAAGGCTGGGGGGCTCATTGTCTAGGAAAGTGCACCCAGGGCCTGTGGTCTCCCTGGGAGGCCACACAGCAGATCAATCTACTGGAACTCAGGGCTATTCGTTTAGCCCTCAAGACTTTCTCTCAAACACTGGCTCATCCGTCTGTCCTAGTTCAAACGGACAACCAAGTAGCCATGTTTTATGTGAACAAGCAGGGCGGAACTGGATCCAGGCTCCTTTGTCAGGAGGCACAGGACCTTTGCTTGTTTGCTCTCAGGCACAACATGCTCCTCAAGGCAGTGTATCTACTGGCCAGGACAATTACCTGGCAGACAGGTTGAGCAGGATTCTGCAGCCCCACGAATGGCAGCTCCATCCCTTAATGGTTCAGAAGATTTTCCTGAAATGAGGACTTCCAACCATAGATCTGTTTGCCAGTCCATCAAACAAACAACTGACAAGGTTCTGCTCCAGCCAACCGCACCCTCTGCGGCTGGCAGCAGATGCTTTTCTGATTTCCTGGTCCCAGGGCCTCCTGTATGCGTTTCCTCCCATGCCCCTCGTGGCCCAAACCCTGTTCAAAATTCTTCAGGACAAGGCCTCGGTCCTGCTGGTAGCTCCCAGATGGCCGAGACAGCCTTGGTTTCTGCTTCTACTTCAGCTGGCAGTGGATCCCCCACTGCCTCTGGGGTTGCAACCAGACTTTCTCTCTCAGGATCAGGGTTCCCTTCTGCACCCAAATCTCAGAGCTCTCAATTTGATGGCATGGAGGCTGCAAGGGTAGTTTTGGCTCCCTGGGGCCTACCTCAGGAAGTTGAGGAGGTTGTCCTAGCCTCTAGGAAGCAGTCCACTAGAAAAACCTATGCCCTGAAATGGAAAAGGTTTTCTGTGTGGTGTCAGCTACGTACAGAGGATCCTTTCTCCTGTGTTGTACCAGTAGTGTTTCAGTACCTGCTGCACTTATCCAATCAGGGACTTAAGTCCAATTCTGTTCGGGTCCACCTCTCAGCTCTAGCAGCTCACCACTCACTGGTGGAGGGACATTCTCTGTCAGTTCACCCCTTGGTGTCCAGATTTCTTAGAAGCTTGCTCTTGCTGAAGCCTCCAATCCGTCCTCCAGCTCCTGAGTGGGAATTGAATGTGGTCTTGCAGCAACTGACTCGCCCACCTTTTGAGCCGATGGCTACTTGTCCTCTCCGCTTCCTTTCTTGGAAGACACTCTTCTTGGTAGCCTTAACCTCGGCCAGGTGGGTGAGTGAGCTTCAGGCCCTAGTCTGTGACAGGCCTTACACCCGCTTCTATGGGAACAGGGTAGTCCTTAGGACTCATCCAAAGTTCCTCCCAAAGGTTGTCTCCTCTTTCCACCTCAACCATGAGGTGGTTCTTCCGACCTTCTTCCCTAGGCCTCATGCAAGCCAGGCTGAAGCAGTTCTGCATACCCTGGACTGTAGGAGGGCCTTATCCTTCTATCTTGACTGTACGCAGGGGCATAGAAGGGCTACTTAGCTCTTCATATCTTTTGACCCTAATAAATTGGGCTTAGCTGTGTCCAAGCGTACCTTGTCCACCTGGGTGGCTGACTGTATCACCTGGGCTTACAGGGCGTCTGACCTTCCTTTGCAGGGTCGGGTCATGGCCCATCGTGTCAGGGCAATGGCTGCCTCAGTGGCTCACCTCCACTCTGTACCGTTGGTAGACATCTGCAGGGCTACAACTTGGTCCTCAAGCCAGACTTTTGCAGCCCATTACTGTCTGGAGAGGGAGTCCCGTATGGACAGTGCTTTTGGCCAGGCAGTATTCCGCAATCTCTTTGAGGTTTAGGCAACTCCTGCCCTCCAGCCCTCCGTTGGGCTACCGGTGGAGGTCCTTTCAGTGAAAAGCCTTTCTTTGATGCTGTGACTAGAGGGAGTTCTCTTGTTCAGCCTGGGTTCCTGGTAGCCGAGAGCTAGGGAGTCACCCATATGTGAGGACTGGCTTCCTGCTTGGTCCTGGAGAAAGAGTAGTTACTCACCTGTAACAGGTGTTCTCCAGGAGCAGCAGGAATCAGTCCTCACAACCCTCCCTCCTCCCCTGGGAGTTGCAGTTGTACATAGTTTATTTTTACATTTTGTGTGCTGTTTTTAGCTATGTCATTTGACTGAGCAAGATGGCACCTTTAGGCGGGAAGGGGACCGCGCATGCGTGCCTGCATTCCCAAAGGCTTTCATAGAAAGCTGGGGAAATGCTCCGCAAGGGCTCCATCGACGTCGATGTCACCCATATGTGAGGACTGATTCCTGCTGCTCCTGGAGAACACCTGTTACAGATGAGTAACTACTCTTTCCACACACTTATCATGATAAGGGCCTGTTGAGCAGCCAGAAAATTGGAAAGCTTTGGAAGAGATCAGATGCCTCGATGCCCCGTCCTCCTCCTCCGTCCCCTCCCTTCTCTCCCTGAAGACTGAAGACACCTTAGATGCTGTGAACCTGTTAAGAAAATGTAAGAAAGAAAAAAACAGCAGCTGGAGAGTAGCACTGAGCCTGGCACGGTTTGCCCTGCCTGAGGCTCCCAGGGAGTGAGTACCAAGGCTTGACTTCATCATTGTCCTTATTGGGGGCTCCTGCACTTGTCTTGGGGCATAAGTCTGAGTGGACCACGGGTGACCATTGACTTGGCATTGGCACTTCTCGCCATTTTCTAGTACACACCATTAATGTTTTCTGCCTTTGTGCGCCTTGCGTCCAAGTGGTCCCAGCACATGTTCTGTCTGAGCGGCTTCAATGCGTGTTCCTGCCTGTGTGCCCATAAAGCGCACTCATGTATGCGCTCTCTTAGTGCATGCTTTTGTGCCTAGATGGCCTTAGTGCATCCAAATGTTTGCCTTAACTTTGTCTTCTTCCAGGAAGCACTGTTTGGCCTGTGGCAAGCAAAGAGCCTCCTCACTGGATTTATTCTGCTTGGCAGCCTCTGACTTTTCACTGGTGGGCCCGTCTCCCTTCTTCCAATGAAGGGATTTGGTTGGCCTGGCATTTTCCACCTCAAGGTAGGAGGCGATTGATGGTGGTATGGGTAAGAATAATAGTCTGGTCATATGTTCTAGTGATCACACTTCTGGCCGCTCCCCTTCTTTAGAGGGCTCAGTTCCAGCTGGGGATCATTCTCAAGGAGACAAGTTGTCGGAATCCAGGTTGTCCTCCCCAGAATTATTTTCCTTCTTTGGCAAGCCTGGTCTTAGGCATGGAAACTCAGACTCTGCAGCATTTGGTTTCTCTCGAGCTCAGTCATATGAGGAATGAAGCAGACTACAGAAGTCCTGCTTGAGTTCCTCCTAAGCAACCCAAACGAAGGTTGCCTTCTGGAGATGTGGGTCAGCTGTGGTCTGTCTGAAATTTGGACTTGAGAGCTGGTTCTGATGTCTTGGCTGAGGAGTCTGATGCAAAAAAATAAAGTTTTCTCTGTCAGAGGTTCATGTGGAGGCAAGCATTTTCCACCTGTCCTTCAGTTTGCCGTCCTTCAGTTTGCTGCCCTCCCTTTGGCCCCTCCACTGCCCCCAGAGTGTTCTCCAGTGGTGGTATCTGATGCACTATGGTGCTAAGGACTATGCTTACACCCATTTCTGGATGACTAGCTCATCTGAGCCTGCTCTCTATCAGATGCCTCTCAGGTTTCGGCCCAAGGGGTGTCTGGGTGTTCAATCAGGGAAAGCGTCCCTGAAATTACTGGAAGCATGGTTTGATGCTTGAGTGGGCAGTCTTCCTGATGGAGGAGAGAGCACAGAGATTATTGGAATGACTTGAAGTGATCTGTTCTCAACAGGCTCCCAGGGTTTGGATTATCTCCAGCCTCTTGGCTTGATGGCAGCAGCTATCAAGATAGTGCCTTGTGTGGTGCTCAAATGAGGCCACTCTGGCAGCCCTTCCTGACCTGAGTTTGAGCTCAGGCTTCCACTCCAGCTGGGAGTGAGAGCTAGCTTGAGGTGGCAGCTACGCCCATGTTATCTGAAGAAGGGCATGCCACTGGATGATCCCTTGTAGATTCTTCTGGCGATGGACACCAATCGTACGGGTGGGGAAGCCCTTGTCAAGACTGAACAGCCCAGGGATATTGTAACCACAGGCAGGCAGTTTGGTCCATCAACCATCTCAAAGCAAGGGCTATCTGTTTGGCCCTCTTGTGCTTTCGCATTCTTGGTCAAGGGCAGGACGGTGCGAATGTTCTCTGGCAATGCCATGGAGTGGCATATGTAAATCACCAAGGTGTGCAGGAATGGCCTTGGGAATGGCTTTCTGTTTTGCTTGGGCAGAAATGAGCCTCTTAGCTCTCTCAGCTCAGCACATTGCCGAGGTAGTCAATGTAGACGTGGTTGTCTTCCCTCATCACTCTCTTGATCCTAGTTCAGTGGGCGTTGTCAGGAGACATTTCATATGCTTCTTCGCCATTGGGGTCCATCCATGAAGGAATTGATGGTATCTTGCTCCAATGACAAGATGTGCTGTTGCTTCACTCACCACACGAAAACTGGGCTCAAGGGCATTGTCACGCTGATTCAGTCCTGGCCATGGCAATGGCTGCAGTATGTTCTTCCTCCATGGCTGCTGTTTGGGCATGTGCTTTGGCACATGGAGCACCATCTGGGCTGGAATTTTCTCGTGGTGCTGGATTGGATGAGGAGAACATGGTTTAGGGAACTGATGGATTTCTCCTCGTCACCTGCCCTATTTTGGGGCAGGTTGCGACAGGGGTCATTTGTCCTGGATGACCTGGCTCCATCCTCATTTATGACTTGGCTCTTGAAAGGAGTTGGCTGACGTGTAAGTGCTACTCTCATGCAGTAATTTCCGCTCTGCTCAAAACCCAGAAAGGTTCTACCAGCCTGGCATTCGTATGAGTCTGGTACCACTTTGAGTGTGGGTGCGGCACACAATAGCTTGTTCCTGTGTCTGCCAATGTGCTGGCTCTGTTGGTGTTCTGCAGGATGATCTAGAAAAGCTTTTTCCCTTACCTCCCTGAAAGTCCAGGTGGCAGCCTTGTCCTGTTTCAGAGGTCCGTTGGCTGAAAAGTCTTAAGTCTTGCACCCAGATGCTTCACATTTTCTTCAAGGGGTTTGGAGTCTGCATCCTCCCCTCTGATCATTTGTTCCTTCCTGGGATCTATGGTGCTCAGGGCCCTGGTATTGGAGCCTTTTGAGCCTCTGAAGTGTGCTCCTCTGAAGAATTCAACTCACAAGACTGTTTTCTTGGTCGTGATTTGTTCGTCAAGGTGGATTTCTGAGCTGCAGGCACTGTCTTGCCAGGATCCATATTTGTTCTTTTCAGAGAAGGTCATTTCCATTTGGGCTGTGCCTTCCTTTTGCCCAAGGTGTTATCTCCCCTTCATGTGAACCAGGTGGTTTGCTTGCCCTCCTTTTCTAAGGAAGTCTAAAGGGAAAGATAATGATCCTCACCTTGTGGCTATCCGGAGGGTGCTTCTCCGGAACTTGGAGGTTACAAGTTCCTTCCATATGTCTGACCATCTTTTTGTGCTGTTGCTTGCCTGTGTAAGGGTGTTGCGGCCTTGGGGCCTTGGATCAAGGAGGCAATTGCCTTGACATATCTGTGATGGAACCGGCCAGTTCTGGAAGGTTTGCCGCCTATTCTATTCAGGTTCAAGAATTCTTGTGAGTGGGGCGTAAATCAGTAACCCCTTCGGACATTATCTGGCTGCAATGTGGGCATCACTTTTTGTTAAGCATTATTGCTTGGATTTCACACTCTGGCAGACACAGCCTTTGGCTCAAAGTTTACAAGCTGCGGTGTCTTCTTCCCGCCCAGTGGAGGCATAGTTTTGATATGTCCCACTTGTCTGGACTGGTCTAGCAGGACGATATAGAAGGTGACATTTTACTTATCAAATAATGTCCTTTCCTTGAGTACTGCTAGACCAGTCCAGGACCCATCCCTGGAACTGTTTTTGGTCTGTTTTTTTCTCTGGGATCAAGCAGGAAGTCAGTCCTCACATATGGGTGACATCACCAATGGAGCCTGCGCGGGAACATTTCCCAGCTTCCAAAGGAAGCTTTTGGAATGTACTCCATACATATGTACTGTCACAACCCCATCCCTTTAGCCATGTGCTTAAAGGTCAGGGTGGACATTATTGTTGTATTGAAGGTAGAAACTTTTGTTAGCCCAGAAGCCTTCTGGTACTAGTAGTCCCTTTCTTCATAATGAATAGTTGTGTAAGCCATGTGAATGGTAAAGTATAGGGTTTTATTCCCTTAATGCACAAAAGGTTCAAACGAAGACAACAGGACTTTCACCTTGTTCAGGATTTCCACATAAGGTATTTACATAGGTCAAAAACTTGGATATGCTTCACAGTCTTTGTTAGTTATGCAGGGTTCAAACAAAACAGGTTATACAAACAAAAGCAATGCTTCTTCTTTCAGCTTGTCAAACAAAACTGTGTTTCAAAAGTATATCCTGCATGCTATATTTCTCTCAAGGATTCTAAACTCCCAGTACAACAAAACATACAGTCCATAGGGCATTCAGTTAGCAAAGGGTCAGATTCAGCAGGTTCTATCTGCATAGCCTCTTGTTCTGCTGAGATTATCTGTGGCCCCTGAGCTTTCCCCATATATTCCTGGTTTTACTTCAGAACTTCTTCCTAAGGCTCTCCAGCCTGGCTGTACCCAGTCTGGCAAATATGCAACAGGTCTTTTGGTAAGCACTCTTTCTATAGGTTCCCAAACCTTTCTCCAGCTGCCTTGGCTGCTCTTACGGCTCCCTGGCTTCCAGGCCTTTCTGTGACCCGGCCTCAGTTCCTGGTTCAGATCTGTGTCTCTTAGACTCCCGGGCTGAGTCTGGTTCACCCACCTCTGAACTCCTTGGGGCTTACATACAGGGGAAGAAGCATGAAAGTACCTCTGAACTCTTGGTTCTGTGTCTCTGGTATTCTCCCTACCAGGCACTCTCCCGGTTCTCCTTCTGTCCTTCCTGAAGACTTCATTCTGGAGCTTCCCAGCCTGAAACTGGCTCTCCTGGAACTTGTTCGTTTCCTGTAAGGGCTGCAAGTTCAACTGCCTTTTCTCCTCTCTTTGGAGCCGTCTCCTTTCTCTTTCTTCTCTATCAGCAGCTGCTGCGGCTCGTGCCACTCCTCTCCCTTCTGGCTTGTCTATGCTTTGCTTATAAAGCTGTTTCTTAGGTAAGGATTCTGTCCCTCTGACCAGATGTATCTGATTATGCTTTGAATTAGTTCTTGCATCATCCCAACCTGGGCGTGTCAGCCTACCTTTTGAATCTCCGTGCATGCTCCCTCTAGCTGCACTTCTCACTAACTGCACTTTATGTATATCATTTCCTTTAAAGAGATCAGTGTTTTCTTCTACCTCCATGGGTTTACTGGCGTCTGCTTCATCACATATCCCCCCCCCCCCCTTAAGATATTACGGGCTGGCATTTTCTCGTCTGCACAGCTCGTAATTCTAGACATGGGGTCTGCATTGTAGTGCAATTTTCCCGCTCTGTGCTCTATCTTGGAGTGGAGGAGTGGCCTAGTGGTTGGGGCAAGGCACTTCAGGCCGGAAGGTCAGGGGTTCAAATCCCACTAGATGACAGCAACCTTGGGCCGGAAGGACTGGGGTTTCTAGTCCCACAGGTGCTCCTTGTGGTCTTGGGCAAGCCACTTAACCCTCCATAGCCCATGTTCCCTGTAAAATAGTTATCTCCAAGTTATAATGCCCTGTTCAATGTAATTTCAGTCTGTTCAATGTAAACCGCACTGATGCAGAATAGCGCGGTATATAAGAGAATGTAAATAAAATAAAATAAATCGCACGGCTGTAATTTCTCCTCCCTCGGCCCTATGTCGGCTGAGGTGACCAAGGCTGTTCGCTCATGCCAGGGTCTGAGTACATTAATGTGATACACTTGCTAGTGACCGCTCTTGTTCTCTATCATATATGACACTGGACCAAGCTGCTTAACCACTTTATATGGTCCTCTCCACTGGCATTCAAATTTTGGGGTAGCCCCTGTCACCATCACTATCACTTTCTCTCCTATTGATAGTTGTCATGGCTTTGTGTCCCTATCATAATACTTTTTCTGTCACCCTTGACTGGCCCTTAATTTCTCCTCTGCGAATTGGGAGGTCCTGTGCAGTCGTTCCCGCAAGTTTCGCAGAAACTGGGGTACTCCTATTTCCTTTTCACCCGGTTCCACCCATTGTTCGCGGAGTATGTCCAAAATCCCTCGTGGGGCACGTCCATACATCAACTCGTAGGTAGAAGTCCCCAAAGAAGCTTGTGTCCGCTCCCGGCAAGCATATAATACAAACGGGAGCATGGTATCCCATTCAGCCATTTCTCCGTCTAAAGCACGTCTCAACATCTGCTTTAGGGTTTGGTTTAGTCTTTCTACTAACCCATTACATTGGGGGTGATAGGCGGCTGTCCTGACGTGTCGTACGCCAAAGGCGTCCCACACTTGGGCCAAATACTTAAACATAAAGTTACTGCTCCAATCGGTTAGCACCTCCTGTGGAAAACCTATTTCACAGAATAACTTTATTATCTCCAAGGCTATAGTCTTGGCGGATATGTTCCTTAGGGGAATACCCACGGAAATCTTGTGGCTTGGTTGACCATAACTAGCATGTATTGAAAACCTCGAGGCGTCTTCAACAAGGGTCCCACTATATCCATAGCTATTCTATGGATTGGTTCCGATATAATGGGCATCGGGAGAAAAGATGCCTCGCCTGGCCGGACAGAGGTCACTCGCTGGCAGGAAGAACAGGACACGCAAAATCTCGAGGTCTCCCTAAAGACGCCTGGCCAGTAAAACCAGGCCAGTATTTGGTCTAGCGTTCCCTGTACCCCTTTATGGCCCCCTATTGGGTGGTCGTGAGCCAGCCTCAAAACTAGGAACTTGAAAGCGGCGGGTATCACCAATTTTTTACGGATTGTTCCGGTTTGAGGATCTAAACTTTCCCCGTAGAGCACCCCTTTATCGAAAAGGAATCTTGGGAAGGTATGCTTTTCCACCTGGGCATACTCAAGCGCCCGAGCGAGCGTGGGATCAACTCTCTGTTCTTTGGGGAAAGATGGGAACCTCTTTACTAAATCAGCAGGGACCCAGGGCAATCCTTGTCCCGCCTCTAACTCAACTCTCCGTTGAGAGCGGCACCGCCTTTCTTTGCGTTTTTCCGCCTTGCCCTTCCTAATCCTTTCGGGCGGGGCGGTTATTAGGTCGTCATGTGAGGGCAACCCTGCTAGCATTTCATCCTGGGGTTCAGATGGTTCCCCTAGAGCCTTGGACTGAGTTCGAGTAGACACAAGGGCTTCACAGGGATATAGGCCCTTCTCCAACCCTTTTCTAAATTGGGGCCAGTACCTACCTAGCACCAAGTCATGTGGTAACTTTGGAACTACAGCTACCAATATTTCCTTTTCTATCCCTAATCCTTTCACTAACAGCTTATATACAGGATAGAAAGATGAGGCTCCATGAATGCATCTTATTCTCACTTTTCCCTCTGCTCGGTTCGGTACTGACTCAGACTGATCTTCTATGGTACGCCATAGTTTCTTGGAGATCATGCTCTGATCCGCACCCGAATCGAGTAGAGCACTTGTGGTTATACCCTGCAGCTTAACCTCTAAAAGAAAACCTTCTCTTGTCATGTCTGTATTTCAGTTATTAGTGCGGTACGTGCTTTACATTCACTTTGCACATGCCCCAGTTTCCCACAATGAAAACACCTTTTTTTTTCAAAGTGACTTCTTAGCCTAGGCATACCAGTTTTTAAACCTTCTAGTTTAGACTTTGGCCCCCTTTCTGATGACTGCACACTAGCCCCTGCTGCTGTTTTGGAAGCTTCACCATCTTTGTGAATAGCCAAATCCGCTTCAAAATACCTTTCCGTTAGGAGGATTGCTTCCTCCGTGGTACGTAATATAGTAACATAGTAGTTGACGGCAGATAAAGACCAGCATGGTCCATCCAGTCTGCCCAGCGAGATGGCAAGAGTAGGTGCACCTGTCGCTCCGCGCAGGCCACCCCTCTCCATATCCTTGTTCAGGGGTAAACCCACCACTCCATATAGGACACCCCTATTTGTTGAGACGTTATATGGTTCGGAAGTTAGATGGTTCGGAAGTTAGATGGTACCGTTTATTTTGTTTTTTTTTTTGTTTTTTTTTTTTTACGGCAGGTTTTTTTTTTTTTACGGCAGTTTTTTTTTTTTTTTTTTACGGCAGTTTTGCAGTATCAGGAAGGTCTGCACTTCTCTAGGCACAGCATCCATAAACTGTTCTAGTACAATAGTATCAACTATGGTATCTATGGTCTTACCCTCGGGCATCAACCATTTCATTGTCAGGTTCTTAACCCTTTGACCTAGAGCTTTCGGTGTCTCCCCAGCTTTAAGTCGGGTTGCTCTAAACATCCGGTTATACACCATAGGAGTTAACCCAAGGTGATCTCTAATAGCCTTTGTTACTTCTATATAATTATTGGCAAGAGTTGCAGGCATAGTCCTATAGGCAGACAACGCCTCTCCGGTGAGCGAGGTTGCCAGGCGTATGGCCCACTGCTCCTTTGGCCAGCCTATCGTATGAGCTATCCTATCAAAGGATTCAAGAAAATCATCTATATCATCATTAGGTGATAATTTCCCCAATGTCAATGTCTCAGAAGACTATGGTCCTACCATACAACCATACAATTGTTAGCTATAGCATCTAGTCCCTGAGGAGACGAAGCTGCATCCGGCGTCTTCCTCTGGTTAGCCAACCATGCTTCCATTAGTTCAAGCACGGGCTTTTGCTGAGCCTGCATAGCTTCCACCGCCTGTTCCTACGTGTGGAAGGCCATCTCTCTTTGCTTGTCAAACTGCGCAGCCATCCATTGTAGAACCTCCTTCGGCTCCATAGTAGCCACTTTTCCTACAGAAAGAGAGACAAAAAAAACCCCAAGTGCATTACTGGCAACTCTTTGTCAGTCCCCCTTTTAGCTGGACTCTTAATACGTCTTGCACCTGAATCCGCCACAGGTTATGCCTAATCCCTTATTACCTGCTTCAGGCGTTGACTCATGCTTTTAGAAAAGATGTGTCCGCTGGTCCTCCACCGTTCCACCAGTGCTGGCAGCGAATCTTCACGTAGGGGTTTTTTTTTCTCCTTTTCTTTTTCCTCAAACTTGGCAGCTTTTCTTCCTGAACCGGTGTAGTCTTCTTTTGCTTCGCAAGAAGAAAATCCTAAAATCTACGCCACTATGTCACAACCCCATCCCTTTAGCCACGTGCTTAAAGGTCAGGGTGGACATTATTGTTGTATTGAAGGTAGAAACTTTTGTTAGCCCAGAAGCCTTCTGGTACTAGTAGTCCCTTTCTTCATAATGAATAGTTGTGTAAGCCATGTGAATGGTAACGTATAGGGTTTTATTCCCTTAATGCACAAAAGGTTCAAACGAAGACAACAGGACTTTCACCATGTTCAGGATTTCCACATAAGGTATTTACATAGGTCAAAAACTTGGATATGCTTCACAGTCTTTGTTAGTTATGCAGGGTTCAAACAAAACAGGTTATACAAACAAAAGCAATGCTTCTTCTTTCAGCTTGTCAAACAAAACTGTGTTTCAAAAGTATATCCTGCATGCTATATTGCTCTCAAGGATTCTAAACTCCCAGTACAACAAAACGTACAGTCCATAGGGCATTCAGTTAGCAAAGGGTCAGGTTCAGCAGGGTCTATCTGCATAGCCTCTTGTTCTGTTGAGATTATCTGTGGCCCCTGAGCTTTCCCCATATATTCCTGGTTTTACTTCAGAACTTCTTCCTAAGGCTCTCCAGCCTGGCTGCACCCGGTCTGGCAAATATGCAACAGGACTTTTGGTAAGCACTCTTTCTATAGGTTCCCAAACCTTTCTCCAGCTGCCTGGGCTGCTCTTACGGCTCCCTGGCTTCCAGGCCTTTCTGTGACCCGGCCTCAGTTCCTGGTTCAGATCTGTGTCTCTTAGATTCCCGGGCTGAGTCTGGTCCACCCACCTCTGAACTCCTTGGGGCTCACATACAGGGGAAGAAGCATGAAGGTACCTCTGAACTCTTGGTTCTGTGTCTCTGGTATTCTCCCTACCAGGCACTCTCCCGGTTCTCCTTCTGTCCTTCCTGAAGACTTCCTTCTGGAGCTTCCCAGCCTGAAACTGGCTCTCCTGGAACTTGCTCCTTTCCTGTAAGGGCTGCAAGTTCAACTGCCTTTTCTCCTCTCTTTGGAGCCGTCTCCTCTATCAGCAGCTGCTGCGGCTCGTGCCACTCCTCTCCCTTCTGGCTTGTCTATGCTTTGCTTATAAAGCTGTTTCTTAGGTAAGGATTCTGTCCCTCTGACCAGGTGTATCTGATTATGCTTTGAATTAGTTCTTGCATCATCCCAACCTGGGCGTGTCAGCCTACCTTCTGAATCTCCATGCATGCTCCCTCTAGCTGCACTTCTCACGAACTGCACTTTATGTATATCATTTCCTTTAAAGAGATCAGTGTTTTCTTCTACCTCCATGGGTTTACTGGCGTCTGCTTCATCACAGTACCGGTCTTCCTGTCCGAAGAAGCCATCTTACCTCAGTCTTCTTTTTTCTGCGGAGCCCTTCAGACGTCCATCTGAATCCCAGAGATAGGTTGAATTTTTTACTTTTGTTTTTTTTTGCCTTTCGGTACTATGTTGTCTCGATTTGTGTCGCCCTTCCTGCCTTCATTGATCCCACGACCATCGGTACCTCAGCGCCATGTTTTTTTCATGTTTTATTTTCTTTTTCTTTACGCGCATTTTCTTTATTTATTTATTTAACATTTTTTATATACCACATTTCCTAGGGTCAATACGGTTTACATGTAACACATTTTAAGGATTACAATAAACAAGTAACCTGGAACAATGTGTTTATAGAATTAGGAGTACCTATGCTAATAAATTAATTTAAATTTAACTTCAACATTTATATCAACCATATTGATCTTTTTTGTACCTGTTTAACAGTAGGTATGCGTTTTCTCATGCCCCCTGGTTGGTGAAGATTGGAGTCCTTTGACTTGATGGGAGCTGTCTTCTCAACCATGTCAACCCCAAACAGTGCTTCTAAAAAGTGCACAGAGTGTGGTTGGACCATCTCGATTGCTGACTGCCACTCTTTGTGCCTTCAATGCCTTGGGGCCGACCATAAGCCTTTGACTTGCCCGCTGTGCCTGCAGATGATGCGCAAGGAGCTCAAGAACTGAGAAAAGCAGCTAGAATCGTTCGGTTTCAAGGCTTCTACACCATCCCTTGAAGAATCGGCTCTGAAAGAGGACCGGGCAACCTCCAAGCCTTGAGGTCATGGGACACTGGACTGGTGGCTCTCCTTTGACGAGGCGTGCCCCTGGAAGGAGCGGACTCCGTCCATATCAGCATCGAGGGGCAATGCCGATGCCAGAGAGAAACCCCCTGGTCATCAGCGTCGGAGCCCTCGAAGTGACTCTGAAGGCAAAAGCTGGGAATGGTCTTCCAAGCTGCCCCAGCGGGAGGAGTTGCCTCTAGAGACCTTGAAGGTTCAGCGCAGGACTCCCAAGGCCATAACCCTCATAGAGTTCCTGCCGAAGGAGCTGGTGTTGGCTTTGTCAGTGCTGGTGCCAGTGCTGACACCGGCAGCTATGGAGCCCTCCCTTCTAGTGGAGAGGATGCTGGCTCTTGAGCACAGCCTGGCTGTCTTCATGGCACAACACCTCCCCCCAGAACTAGGTAATTCGAGTTCCTTGGCACTGATGATGGCCCCGTCCATAGCGGAGGCCTTGCCGGCAGAGGTGCAGCTGATCCTTGAAACCTTTACAGTTTCCTCGGGGTTCCGAGACTGCTCCCAATCCCATTCAGTCCAGCCAGTCTCCTCCAGTACCTCCGGTTCTGAGCATCAAGAACTGAGGACTCCTTCCCACCATCGATGGAGTTCTCGATCCCCTCGATACTTCAAGTTTCTCAGTCACTTGGACTCCATCTGGGAGATTGAGGACGAGTCTCCAGAGATGTTTATGTTTATTGGGAACTTAATAGACCGCCCATCACAATAGCGTCTGAGCGGTTTACAATATACAAAAGGCTGCTTAGAAAATTAGGAAAGGAATGCCATAGTGTGATAGGAAAGAAGAGAGAAGAGTAAAAGGTCGAGGCTAGATTATAGTAACAGAAACAAGGGAAAACAACATCATGGGGGTGGTGAAAAGGGGCACGGGGGGGGGGGGGAGAGGCCAAAAGCTAGGCAGATGGGTTTTTAGATTTGCCTTAAATGTTTTAAATGAGAGTTCCAAGCGGAGGTCTGTGGGGAGCGAGTTCCATAGATGATAGGCACTGAGATGTGCCCTCGGATCCCTCACCTCCTCTTGAGTGTCGAAGGCCCCCTCCTGAGGATCTCTCCTTCCTGGAGTTTCTGAGGGATGTGGGTAAGGCCTTGCCTTTCACCTTTGAGGCGGAGGAGAACCCTCAAACTGAGGAGCTCAAGATCCTTCAGTATCCCACCCCGCCAAAGGAGGCCACATGGTCCTATCTACCTCATTCTGCAGCAACTCCTTCTGAGGATGTGGGCGACCCCACTTATGGTGCCTATGGTAGCAAGTGGCTTGATTCCATGTATCGGGTCCACAAGAGCCCAGGCTTTGAGAAAACACAACTGCCTCAGAACTCCATAGTGGTAGAATTGCTCATGTGCCACATCAAGCACAATAAGACACACTCCTCAGTGCTCGTGGGTCAGGAGGCTCGCACCATGGATGACTTTGGCAGGAAGTGTTAACAGGGCTCGATGCTTGTGGCCCGTATACAAACATACCGGCTGTACATGGGCATGTACTTGAGGGACCTGGCAGGGGAGCCTGCCAGTTTCTTGGCTGAGCTTTCTGATGACTATCTTGAGAACGCCTGGAGCCTGGTCAGTAAAATCAGGGAATTCTCCAAGTTTGTGACTCGGGCAGCCTATGATGGTTTCAGGTCTGTGGCCAGAGTGGCTGCAGTGGGCATCAGTGCCTGCCATCTGGCATGGCTACAGTCCTCGGACCTGGAGGAATGAGTTCAGGACAAATTGGCTGATGTCCCATGCTGGGAAGAGAACCTCTTTGGCAAACCCATGATGGAGAATGCTGCTAAGTTGGAGACGGAACAACTCACCATGACCAGGCTCTCCAGGAAGACTGCTGATCCTTCCCAACAGAAGGCTTTGGGGAAAAAGTCCTTCTACCCGAAGAAGAAGAAAGCCTACAGTGTTTATCCCCCATACACTCTTACTAGGCACCCCCACAGGGCCAAGGCCAAAGACAGCAGATTAGGCCTAAGACCCCAAAACCCCAACTGGGGTATTTGGCTGATATCACTACCAAATATATCAGAAGACCAATCCCCAAGGCATTGAAGCCCATTGAACACATTAGGGGACGTCTCCTATTCTTTGCCCACTGTTGGCTCAGCATCACCACCAACACCTAAGCATTGCAAATAGTGAAGGAGGGTTACCTCCTACATTTCGAGCAGACCTCTCCTCCATTCTTTCCAGGGGAATACCCTCTGGAACCTCATCATAAGTCAAACAGATGTTTAGCCAGTTCGCTCTGTACAGTTGTAAATAGTTACCCACGTTTCTATCCAAGTTCTGTTCCCTGTTAATTGTGAACACAAATCAACGGTTTTGAAATGTATATTTAACTGGTTCTATGTAAACCGCACTGATGGAAAATAGCGCGGTATATAAGAGAATGTAATAAAATAAATAAATAAAATAAATCATTGAGAACTTCTCCAACTGGAAGTAGCCAACCTTTTGGAAGCCAGGGTGGTGTAACTGGTTCTGCTGTCTCAGACAGGAAGAGAGTTCTATGCCCGATACTTTCTGGTCCCCAAAAAGACGAGTATTTTCTGACCCATTCTGAATCTTCACAATCTAAATCGGTTCCTTGTAAGAGAGAAGTTCAAGATGGTATCCTTGGAACGTTGCTGCCCTACCTCCAGCGGGGAAATTGTCTGTGCTCCTTCAGTCTAAAAGATGCCTACACCCACATCCTCATTCATCCTTCTGCACTGACAATACCTCCAGCTTCATCATCACAAAGTACCTAGTGGCCGTGGCCACTTTTCTCCGCATGCAGGGAATTTCCGTCTTTCCATTCCTGGACAATTGGTTGGTAAGGGGCAGCTTTCTGCACAAAGTTCGCCAGGCCACACAACATACCATCCAGGTCCTGGAACATCTGGGCTTCGTTATCAATTACCCAAAGTCCCACCTGCAACTCACTGAGCGCCTCGAGTTCACTGGGGCTCTCCTTGATACTTCAGTGGCCAGGGCATATCTCCCAGCAGATCGCGTCCACCATCACTTCTCTCTGGTGCACCAGATTCAGTGCTGTTCAGTGGTGTCCACTCACCAGATGCTTCGCCTCCTTGACCACATGGCTTCCACAGTCCATGTCACTCTGTTCGCCCACAGTGGACCCTCTGCATTCAGTGGTATCAGGCGTCTCTGACAGGGTGTATGTAACTCCACCACTCCCATCGTAGCAGCAGTTGGTGCATCTCTTAGCAGGACTGCCCTTCCAAGTGTGCCCGCACCAGCAAATTCTAATGATGGATGCCTCCAAGCTTGGCTGGGGAGCTCATTTCGGCAGCCTCTGCACGCAAGGCCTCTGGTCAGAAGGCAAGAGCCTACACCAAATAATATTCTTCAAATCTGAGTCATTGCAAATGCGCTGCAAGCTTTCTGGACACAGCTGGCCTGTCATGTTGTTGTCATATAAACTGATGACCAAGAGCGATGTTCTACATCAACAAGCAAGGGGGCACGACTCGTACCACTTCTGTTGGGAGACAGTTCGGCTCTGGAAGTTCGCCTTGAAGCACCAGATGCTTCTCCAGGCAGTGTATCCCCCAGGCAGTGTATCCCCCAGGAAAGGACAGTGCCTTAGTGGTTCTGAAACCACACGAGTGGGCTCTGAACACCCAGGTGTCTCACAGGATCTTTCAGATGTGAGATACTCCCACCATGGATCTCTTCATATCTCCCCTCAATGCCCAGCTACCACTGTTTTGCTCCAGGATGCCCTGTACCCATTGGATGGCATCCAATTTCTTCCTCCTGGTTTGGAGCGAGGGCCCACTCTATGCTTACCAATTGACTCCCCTGGTGGCCAAGACCCTCTTCAAGGTCCAAGCAGATGTGGCCTCCTTGATATTCATTGCCCCACGGTGGCCCTGGCACCGTGGTACCCCTTGTAACTACAGCTGTCTCAGGCACCGCCCCTTTGCCTGGGCTGTGCCCAGGATCTGCTGTCACAGGAGGAGGGCACCCTACTACACCTCCAACTCCACTCCCTATTGCTCACAGCTTCGCTGATGAGCGGGTAGCTTTAGTTGAAGTTCCATCTGCCCAAAGATGTCGAGACCATTCTCCTGGCATCTCACAAAGATTCAACAGGAAGGTATATTTATTTATTTAACAAAGTTTTATACACCGCCTCTTCCTGTGATCAGAGGCGGTATACATCGAACATCACCACAACTTTTACATTGAACATTGGAACTATATACAATTAACATGATCAAACTATTTACAGATAATTATGTACAATATAATTGCATAGGTTGTTTTTTAGTGATACTGCATATTTTAAGGTTATTGAGGTAGATGAAGGAAATATTTGTTAGATCTTTAGATTTCTTGGGAATTAGTGAGATTGTCTATGTCACCAAAGTGTTCTATGAAAAGGTATGTCTTTAGGTCTCTACGGAATTGCAGGAGGTCTTTTGTTGCTCTTACAGTGGTGTGCAAAAGTCTGGAATCGCTTGTAAATTTGACGTTTTTTCAACTTCGTGACCTTATATCTTAATTTCTTTTTCCTCCCAGTGGCTTTTTCTGTGTATCTCATGATACGTGATAGATTTGGCTATTAGGACCAACTTTTAGTATTGGTTTGGTCCTTATTTTCTGAGTTTGTTCCCCATAGTTGTCCTGTTGATCGATTTTCTGTTGGCCAACAATATATTTTTGTAAGTATGCTTTAAAATATTATGGACGCACACCAGGTTTCCTTCAAATTAATGTATGTGGCCTTGAAAAAGGCCGTTTTTATGTGTCAGTGATGCCTCAGTATTTGATGGGCCACCCTTTGTTCTTGATCACCTGACTGCACCTTGTTGGCATTGAATGAACCAGTCGCACAAGGTGATCGTTGGTGACAACGCGGTTCCAAGCTGCAATGAGTGACTCAATCAACTCACGCTTTGATGTCGGATGCCTCTTGGATATTTCCAAGGCCACCTTGTGCCACATGTTCTCGATTTGATTCAGATCTGGAGACTGGGTAGGCCAGTCCATTGACTTGATGTTGTTCTGCTGCTTCCAGCTGATCACCTGTCTGGAGCGATGGCAGGGTGCATTGTCATCTTGGAACAGGAGCTGGCCAGGAAACAGCTGGTGTATTGACGGCACTATGCACTTTTGCAGTATGGTGCATGACCATTCCATCGAAGATGTGAAGACGTCCAACGCCACTGGCAGCCATGCAGCCCCAGACCATTACCTTCAAAGGATGCTTCCCAGTGAGGTTTATACACTCAGGCTTGAATTCCTCTCCAGGAAATCCCCTCACATAGGTGTGGGCCTGGTTACCAAACAGGCAGAAGGTGCTTTCATCACTGAATAGCACCAGTAGTATAATGGGTACACTACTTGTCAAACTGATTGACAGGTGAGATAAGGATGGCAGGAGTTAATCAGCGTTCACTTCCGGTGTATGTCCCGCCTTAGGCCACGCCCCCTCCCATAGAAGTGAATGGTGAGTTAGCCCCGCCCACTCCCGCCCCCAAAATGTTGACAGGTACCAATCAGCGCCCACTTCCGGTGTATGTCCCGCCTTAGGCCACGCCCCTCCCATAGAAGTGAATGGTGAGTTAGCCCCGCCCAGCCCCACCCGCTCCCGCCTCCAAAATGTTGACAGGTACCAATCAGCGCCCACTTCTGGTGTATGTCCCGCCTTAGGCCACGCCCCCTCCCATAGAAGTGAATGGTAAGTTGGCCCCGCCCAGTCCCGCCCCCAGGCGTGGCCACTGCCCCCACTTGACACACCCCTGCCCCTGCCCCAAGGATGACATCATCCAATCAGCGTACACTTCCGGAGGTGTGTCACACCCACGCCACGCCCCACAATATGGCATTAGCCAATCAGCACCCACTTCCGGGTTTGTGCTACGCCCACAGCCTCCCACCCTCCTCCACGCCCCCTGCCTACATCATCGGAAATTACATCACCGGAAACAGTGTGTCATCAGAAGAGGAACAGTATGGCTGACTCCGGAAATGATAGTATGGCTGACTCCGGAAATGTGTTTTTGCTTCTGCTTAATGCTGAAAAACAAAAATGCTTTTCTCTCTCTCTCTCTCCCACACAGACTCAGTTGTTTTTTTCTCACACAAAAACTGATTCTTAGCACAGAGAGACAGGCAGGCTAGAATCTTTTTCTTTCCAAATGCAATTAGCACATCTTTGTTAGAGGAATCAGTGCTGCCTCTCACCCTCAACCACGCCCCTGCCTACATCATCGGAAATGGACTGTCCCTTTTTGCTGACATCAGCGGGGAGCAGTGTGACTGACTCCAGAAATGTGTTTTTGCTTCTGGTTAATGTTTACATCTGCAAAAAAAAAGCAGGAACCCTGGAAAACAAAAAATGCTTTTCTCTCTCCCACTGCCCCAGTTCTTATTTCTCACAAAAGATTCACAGCACAGAGACACACAGGCTTTTCACTGAGACACAGACAGGATAGAAAGCTTTTCTTTACAAATGTTAAACCTCAATTAACACATCTTTTGTTAGAGAAACCAGGGCTGTCCATGTGATAGAATTTTACTTTTAAGACCTCATGGTTAGAGAGAAGTATTCTGACAGTCCTGTAGAGTTCAGACTGAAATACAGAGAGACCTGAGTTCAAATCCCCCTAATACAGCTATTTTTTTTTAGAGAGCTGAGTTCAAATCCGAATACTAATACAGCTATTTTTTAGTGGCTTTGAAAAAACCAATACAGAGAGACAAGCCTGAACATGTCTCTCTAGGGTGTGGTAACACATGATTGGTTGAAACAAGAGGTCTGTTCTGAGCATGCTCCAGGTGTTCTGAGCATGCTCCTGGTGTAAGGCTGTTTGTGTCCTGTGTGTAAGGGAAACATTTTAACACAGAGATTAAAAAATGGCTCTTTTTGGAACACCAAGCAGAATTTCCAGCAGGGCACACAACATTAATTACTTCCTTAAGGACCATTGTAGGTTTAATTAACTAAGCATTCCTAAAACACACCACACATAGGTTCAAAATATTTTATTTCAAATAAAATGTTTTCATCTTGTGAAATTCATTTGAGCATTACAAGTTTAAAATATATAAAGGCATACATATAATTTTTGTTCATCTGTATGTTCAACTAATAGATTCTGGAAATACATACATTTTCTTTCATTTTATGGTCAACAATCATGGCAACATTTTTTAAAGAATGATCTATAATCTCTGTCACAGATTAAGCCTTCCACTATTTCTATTTCGCCGTCTGCCACAGAATTAAGCAAAATATTGAGCAGTTGTCCTGGATTTCTACTGGTATTAAAATCTCTGACAAGTTCAAACAAAAAATTCAAATTTTCATAAATTAGGACAGTTGCTTTCATTTTATGACCCGCAATCATGGCAACATTTAAAATAGGTCCTAGACACAACCTGTTACAAGTTTTATGGATTTTCTGTTGTATTTCATTGCGTCCCCACTTTAAACAGTCATGATGTCTTTGGCCTGGAGCATGTATTACACAAGCTGCACAGTCTCTATGCATAACGCCCTGCCAGCATTTCTTGATAATACAGGCCACTGTTGTTTGTATAACAGATTTAAGTGTGTTTATTTCATCAGGTTTTGTGTAGTCCCTTTGACTGGCTATGACACCAAATGCCTCCCTTTGATATGTACAGAGAAAGCACAAACAGCATAGATAGGCAGCCTGTATGTGCTCCTGTAGGAGCGGAGATTCGTCACTTCCCTACAAAAAACAAAACAAAATAATGTCAGTGTGAACCGCCGTTTTTTCTATAACACTTTTCTAAATAAAAAAACTTCTCTTACCTCTGCTGATCCTAGGTCTTCCAATAAACAGTTTGTTTCTGCATCTACAGCGGCGTGATATAATTCTATATCCTCCGGATCCATTGTGTTGGCAGATGTTAAGTCAAGTTCGGTGCCAGAATCGCAGGGTTCTTGAGAGTTGAAAAATATTTGGGCATCTGGATAACCCACAAAAGCTGCTATTTCTTGCTCAGGCTCTGCCAGACTCTCCTGTAGTTCAAATGGATTTTCAATCGGTGGATACCCCTCTGCAACGGCATCATGGTCCTTAAGGAAGTAATTAATGTTGTGTGCCCTGCTGGAAATTCTGCTTGGTGTTCCAAAAAGAGCCATTTTTTAATCTCTGTGTTAAAATGTTCCCTAGAAAGTACGAAAAACGCAAAACTCACAAGTGATTGCAGAGTTTTGCCCACCACTGTAGTTGGTCAGGGAGAGAGTTCCACAATATTGGGGCCACATATGAGAAGGCTCTGGTGCTGGTGCATTGTTTTGTATAGCGGATGTGTGAAGGAATTATATATGTGTTTTGGGAGGTTTCTCCTTACTCTTGAGTTGTTAGGTGTTGTGAGGAGAGTGGATAATAAGGTGGTAGATACAATGTTGTAATGTTTGAAGATAATCATTATGTATTTGTATCTTACCCTTGAGGTTATTGGTAGACAATGGAGGTCGCAAAGTATAAGGGTAATGTGGTCCAAGTGTCTTGAGTTTGTCACTATGCGTGCTGCCAGGTTTTGAGCTAGCTGGAGCTGGTGTGTTTTTTTTTTAATGTAGTCCCTGGAGGATACTTTTACAGTAGTCAATGAGTGGGGTTATTAGAGATTGTAGTACAGTGAAATCATAAGGGTCTCGACACTATGTTGAGGTCTAAACCCATGCTGATTCTCATCTAAGGGGGCATTCAGTTCAATGAAATCCTGAAGTTGTAGTTGTACAACCTTTTCTATCACCTTCGACAGGAAAGGTAGACTTGATATTGGGCGATAGGAGTTAGGTAGGTTTATGTCGGAATTTGCGGTTTTAAGAATGGGACGGATCATCGCCTGCTTCAGTGCATCATGCATGTATCCTTGACTCAGTGAGGCGTGTCACAGATGGTTGGAGTGAATTCATCTTTTGTTGATTTTAACCAACTGACCAGGCAGGGGTCATTGGGCGAGGTGGTGGTGTTGATGTTAGTTATGATATTTCTAAGGCGATTGTTGTCGATGGGACTGAATGTTATCCAAGATGGGTTGCAGTTTGTTTTTGGGTCTGTAGTGTTGGGGCTAGGTGAGTCAATGGGAATCGCATTTAGGCATGGTTGGGTGATCTTTTTTATATAGTATTTTGCTAGCTTTTGTGGGTGTTTCACTATGGTCTCATCTTCATGGGTGTGAGTTCTGGTTAGGGTTTTTACTATAGAGAATAACTCTCTTGGTTTGTTTAGAACTTTGGATATTAATGCTGTACGATATTCTTTTTCTCATATTTATTGAATCTTTATATTGTTTTAGAGCTTGCATGTATTGCTTGTTGTCTTTATCTGTTTTTGTGTGTCTCCATAAGTGTTCTAATTTTCTTAATCTCTGTTTTAGTTTTTTCAGGTCCTGTGTGTACCATTTATTTGTGTATCTTTTGTGTATCTGCTTTTTCATATTATGCTCCCAGCCAATGGAATAAACTCCCACTATACCTCAGAGAGATTAAAGACCTTACATCTTTCAGGAAGGAACTTAAAACCTACCTATTTAGTCAACACTATAGCAACCTACAACCTGGAACCAAATTTACTACACAAAAACATGCAACAAACCAAACACAGGTCTACCCCACCTAATGCCGGACTTCATTTCTCATCCACCCAAGTTAGTCTACTCCCAATACTTTATTCATGATCACAAATAACTATTATAGTCTCTTACTAACCATGTAAATCTACCCTTCTGGTTCCTTGTAACATAGTTTTATGACTCCTTGTAACATAGTTTTATACTTCCTTTTATGTTAATAACCCTCACATTGTTTTCCATTGTTTTCCATTTAACCTAGTTATTATGTAACCTAGTTTATGTTCACCTAATATTTAATGTAATTCAATATTGCACTGTTCTGCTATATTGTTGTTTAAGTTCCTTGTTTTTGCTCAACTAATGTTTAATGTAATTCAATATTGCAATGTTCTGCTATATTGTTGTTTAAGTTCCTTGTAAACCGCCCCTGATCTCTGGAAGGGGCGGTATAAAAAAGCACTGAAATAAATAAATAAATAAAATCTTGTTTTGATCTTGCTGTTGTCTTTTGGGGCAACGGCTGCATTGCTTAAGGTTGTGTTCCAGTTTTGTATGGTTTCATCTAAATTTGTGAGGGAGCTAGCGATGTGTGGTAGTATATTTTCTAAGAAGGTTTCTTTAAAAATTTGTATCGTCCATCTTTGGTGTTTTTTCAGGCATATTATTAGGTAGGGAGGGTAAGGTAAGTTTGATAAGGAAATGGTCTGTCCATCGTAGAGGGGTAGTTGTAGGGGAGGAGTAGCAAGTGTTCTGTATGGTGTTTGCTTGGAGGAAAATGAGATCAAATACGTTACCTTTGTTGTACGAGTATGTGGGGGGTTTGTACTATTGAATAAGATCCAAGTCTGACATAGCGTGCATGAATTGGGAGGAGTGGATACTATGCAAAGAGAGGAGGTTAAAGTCTCCAAGAAATATTTGCATTTTATTTGTATTTGTGGAGCATGCTACAGTAGTTCTAGAATGGTGGCAAGATTGTCAGGAGAGGTCGAGGGAGGTCTATATATTAGGGTAAGAGAGAGGTATTTATTTCCTATAGTCAGGATGTCAATATCCTCTATATTTTTGTTCATCTGTAGGGTAGTGTGTAGTCCTTTTTTAGCTAATATTAGTACACCACCACCACGCTTGTTTGCTCTAGGACAGTGGTATAGATTGTAATCAGGATGTGTCAGTTGGATGATTAATACCTGATCTGTTTCTGCTAACCATGTTTCTGTTAGGCAAAGTATGTCAGGGGCCTTGTCTTTGATTAGGTCAATAAGGACTGGAATTTTGTTTCTGGCAGACCTTATATTCAGCAAGATACATTTTATAGGATCTGGTGTGTGTGTTGATGGGGTGCTGTGGGTGTGAGGGCTTGGTTTTATATATATGAGTCTCGGTTTGTGTGCTTTGTTATGATTATAGGTATAGCATCATTGTGAAATCTGTGGGTAGTTCCTGTAATAATAGTGTACTATAGGGATATGGCTGTGGGGCAGTATGGAGGGATGGAAAGCGTTTATTAAGGGAGTTAAAAGGATCAGAATAGCAAGACCAAATGAAATGTATTTTTTTTCCATGTTGTATGAGGAGTTGCTATTTTAGTGTGCTTTATTATTGAGATTGCTCTTCAGTGTTACTGAACAACCTGTTAGATACTGTCATGCCACTACTACTCGCCTCTAGCTTAGAGGGGCGTGGTTAATAGAGGAACTTTCTGCTATCCACTTTTTAAGCCTTTTTCAAACTATTTCCCCGCAGTGCCCTCTGGGAAATGTAGTATTTACATAAGAACATAAGATATGCCATACTGGGTCAGACCAAGGTCCATCAAGCCCAGCATTCTGTTTCCAACAGTGGCCAATCTAGGTCATACGTACTAGCAGTTTCCCCAAGGGACACAGGTTCCACAATGCTTGTACTGGTTCAAGCATTGATATCCTGGGTCCCTTCTTAATAATGGTTTATGGACCTTTCCTCCAGGAACTTGTCCAAACCTTTTTTAAACCCAGCTACACTAACAGCCTTTACTACATCCTCCGGCAACAAATTCCAGAGTTTGATTACATGTTGAGTGAAAAAATATTTTCTTTTATTAGTCTTAAATAGTTTATCCTGTAGCTTCATTGCATGTCCCCTAGTCTTTCCATATTCTGATAAGGTAAACAATCGATCTACGTTTACCCGTTCCACTCCGTTCATTAATTTATAGACTTCTATCATATCTCCCCTCAGCCGTCTCTTCTCCAGGCTAAAGAGCCCCAACCTTTTTAGCCTTTCTTCATAGGAGTAGCCTTCCATCCCCTTTACCATTTTGGTGGCTCTTCTCTGAACCTTTTCTAAAATCGCTATATCCTTTTTAAGATACGGCGACCAGAATTGCACACAATATTCAAGGTGCGGTCTCACCATGGAACGATATAGAGGCATTATAATATCTTTTGTTTTATTTTCCATTCCTTTCCTTATCATACCTAGCATTCTATTTGCTCTCTTGGCCGCCGCTGCACACTGGGCTGAGGGTTTTAACAAGGTATCCACAATGACGCCTAAATCTTTTTCCTGTGTGGTGGTTCCTAATGTGGAACCTTGCATCGTGTAACCATAGTTTGGGTTGTTCTTCCCTAGGTGCATAACCTTGCACTTCTCCACATTAAATTTCATCTGCCATTTTGATGCCCAGTCTTCCTATTTATCAAGATCCTCTTGCAATTTTCCACAATCCTCCTGGGTTTTAACAACTTTAAATAGTTTTGTGTCATCTGCAAATTTGATAACCTCACTTGTTATTCCACTTTCCAGGTCATTTATGAATATGTCAAAAAGCAGTGGACCCAGCACAGATCCCTGGGGTACACCACTATTCACCTTTCTCCATTGGGAAAATTGGCCATTTAGCCCTACCCTCTGCTTTCTATCTTTTAACCAGTTCCTGATCCACAGTAGTACACTGCCTCCTATCCCATGACTCTTTAGTTTTGCCAAAAGTCTCTCATGAGGGACCTTGTCAAAGGCTTTCTGAAAGTCCAGATACACAATATCAACCGACTCACCTTTGTCCACCTGTTTATTCACTCCTTCAAAAAAACATAACAGATTAGTAAGACAAAATCTTCCTTGTCTAAAGCCATGTTGGCTGTCTCCCATTAGGTCGTGACTATCTACATGCTGAGTAATTTTATTCTTTATGATGGTTTCTACCATTTTTCCCGGTACTGATGTCAGGCTCACTGGTCTGTAGTTTCCCGGATCACCCCTCGAACCCTTTTTAAAAATTGGTGTTACATTGGCGATCCTCCAATCCTCAGGTATTAGAGATGATTTTAATGATAGTTCACAGATTACTGATAGCAGGTCTGCAATCTCAAATTTCAGTTCTTTCAACACCCTTGGATGTATACCATCCGGCCCAGGTGATTTGCTACTCTTCAGTTTATCTAATAGTTGTAAGACATCTTCCCGATGTATCGATATTTCCTTCAATTCTTCCACACCTTTAAATACCACTTCAGTCATGGGTAACATCCCTACATCTTCCTCAGTAAAGACCGAAGCAAAGAATTCATTCAGTCTCTCCGCTATCGCCTTGTCGCCTCTTAGTGCTCCTTTAACCCCTTTATCATCTAATGGACCAACTGACTCTCTCACAGGTTTTTTGCTACGAATGTACTTGAAAAGGTCTTTATTTCGCGTTTTTGCTTCCGCAGCAAGCTTCTTCTCAAATTCTCTCTTTGCCTGCCTTATCAATGCCTTGCATTTGACTTGCCAGTGCTTGTGCTGTTTCCAGGTTTCATCGTTTGGCTCTTTTTTCCATTTCCTGAAAGATGCTTTTTTGGCAACAACAGCCTCTCTGACCTCACATTTAAACCATGCTGGCAGTTTTTTGGACTTCCTTCCACTTTTCTTAAAGCGTGGAATACAGCTGGTCTGGGCTTCCAAGATAGTATTTTTCAACAACACCCAAGCATGATGTACGTCTTTAACCTTTGCAACTGCTCCTCTTAGTTTTTTCTTAACTGTTTTCCTCATTTTATCACAGTCTCCCTTTCGAAAGTTAAAGGGTAGTACTGTGGATTTCCTTACTATCCCTCCTCCACTAATTAAATCAAAGGTGATCATGCTATGATCACTATTGCCAAGTGGCCCCAACACCCTTATCTCTTGCACTACATCTGGTGTTCCACTAAGGACTAGGTCTAATATTGCTTCCCCTCTGGTTGGTTCATGAACCAGCTGCTCCAAGAAGCAGTCATTTATTTCATCTAGGAACTTTATCTCCCTAGCATGTCCTGTTGTGACACTGACCCAGTCGATGCCGGGGTAATTGAAATCACCCATTATTATTACTGCACTGTAACGTTTGCTAGCTTCCTTGATTTCTTTGAGCATTTCATCATCCATTTGTTCATTCTGGCCAGGCGGACGATAGTACACCCCCACTGCCATCGCCTTCCCCTTTTTACATGGAATTTCAATCCATAGAGATTCTACAGCAAATTTTGTTTCTTGCAAAACTTTAATCCTTTCTGACTCAATGCCCTCTCTAACATAGAGCGCAACCCCTCCACCAATTTGGTCAGCTCTATCATTACGATATAGTTTGTACCCAGGTATCACAGTGTCCCACTGGTTGTCCTCCTTCCACCATGTCTCTGATATTCCAATCATATCTATCCTCTCGTTTAGTGCTATATATTCTAACTCTCCCATCTTGTTTTGTAGACTTCTAGCATTTGCATACAAGCATTTTAGAGACTGTATTTTATTCATATTAATTTTGCTATTGGTAGACATGGGTAATTTGGGATCTTTAAGTTCTGTCTGCTCCATACTCGAGGGTATTTGGGCTACTTTACTCTTTTTTGGAACCTCTCTGCTTTTTGTAGTATCCTTCAAGGATACATTCTTCCGAACCATGCGCTCTTGGGCGACTGTCGGCTTTCCCCTATTATCTAGTTTAAAAGCTGCTCTATCTCCTTTTTAAAGGTTAATGCCAGCAGCCTGGTTCCATCCCGGTTAAGGTGAAGCCCATCCCTTCGGAAGAGCCCCTCCTTTCCCCAGAATGTTCCCCAGTTCCTAACAAATCCGAACCCCCCATCTCTGCACCATTGTCTCATCCACGCATTGAGACTCCGGAGCTCTGCCTGCCTTTTGGGTCCTGCGCGTGGAACGGGAAGCATTTCGGAGAACGCTACCCTGGAAGTTCTGGATTTCAACTTCCTACCTTAAAGCCTAAATTTAGCTTCCAGAACCTCCCTACCACATTTTCCTATGTCATTGGTACCGACATGTACCAAGACAGCAGACTCCTCCCTAGCACTATCTAAGACCTTATCTAGGTGGCGTGTGAGGTCCGCTACCTTCGCACCAGGCAGGCATGTTACCAGGCGATCCTCACGTCCACCAGCCACCCAGCTATCTACATGCCTAATGATCGAATCACCAACTATAACTGCTGTCCTAACCCTTCCCTCATGGGCACTTGGCCCTGGAGAAACCTCCTCGGTGCGAGAGGGGTTTACATCACCTGGAGGACAGGTCCTAGTTACAGGATCACTTCCTGCCACACCAGGGTGATGCTCTCCTTTCACGTGACCTCTCTCCTCCATGGCAACAGGGATGCTGCCAGACTGGAGGTGGGACTTCAGGACTATATCCCTGTAGGTCTCGTCTATGTACCTCTCTGTCTGTCTTATGTTTTCCAAGTCTGCTACTCTAGCCTCTAGAGAACGGACTCGTTCCCTGAGAGCAGAGAGCTCCTTGCACCTAGTGCACACGTAAGACCTCTCACCAGCTGGGAGAAAATCATACATGTGACACTCAATGCAAAAGACTGGAAAGCCCACATCCCGCTGCTGGACTGCTGTCTGCATCTTAGTTTTAAGTTTGTGTTTAGATCTTTAAGTTCTTTATGTACTAAAGGGTGCTATGGATATTTATACCACTAAAACTGTACCTAAGAAGTTTAATATACCTTGTTCACCTGAAGCTTAATTAATCTCAGGTCCTTAGTGTATGACTGATTTGGGTAATGAGCTTCACCTGAGAGAACCTCCTGTCTTTTAAGTTGTGCAAGTACCTATAAAGCTGTGATTATCCCAGGGAGGGTGGGTGTGGGGAGGGAGGAAGGGATATAACACTTATTAAAAAAGGGCTGCTACACAGTACCTTGTCCTGTGCCGCTGAGGTAAGCTATATTCTGATTTGATTTAAATTATAGCTCTTTGCTGCTACTAGGCTCTAACCTATTAAGAAATTTAAACTACAAGCTCTCTGCTGGATTCTAAATTTAACCAGAAAGCTTTCTTCTGTGTTTTAATTTGAAACTAAAAGTACTTTGCTGATGCTAGGCCCTGAGTGACTATGAAATTTAAACTACAGCTGTCTACTGGGTATGAAAGGTAACCAGAAAGTTCTCTTCTGTGTTTTAAATTGAATCTTAAACTGTTGCTACTAGGCCCCGACTGATTTAACAAAAAAAAAATAGTGGGTTCACAGATTAATTAGCTTTAAAAGAAAAAAAAATTCCTTTCAGAAAAATTCCCAGAAGTATATACTCACAATTTCAGATTTCTCTCCAGAAGTAACAGCCCCCCTTTCTAGTCCTTCCTGTTTAGCTATATGGGTGCATCAGGCAAAAAGTTGTAGTTAGGCTCAAAGAGGTAAGGCAAATGACAGAAATTTATTTTGTACTTGTTCAGGACTCTTTGAAGTAGAGCATTGTCCAAAAACAAACCCAAACACAAAATGCTGTTTAAAGGTTCTCTATAGTTCAGGATACACAGTCTTTAACAGCAAGGATATTGCATTCCCTTTTTAGCCTTGCTGGCTAAAGCAAAAAAACAAAATCACATTTAAAGTCTGTGGTAGTTTAGCTTCTATTCAGCTTCAAACCTTTCTTGGTTACCTTCCAAGTAATGAATACAATCCAGGGGCAAAAGAAAGGTTTGTTATAATAGCTACTTTAGCTTACCCCAGTGTCCTCATTCCAGCAGCAGGTGATTAACAAGCTTATCACAGTTCCAGGCTTGCTCCTTAGTCCCCGTAAACTTCCCCTTTACAAACACGTGGGAATCATGGCCACCCTCTTGTGGACTTTGGGTACCTTTTTCTGGAAGAGTTTCTTTCAAGACTGGCTTGCTTTCTCTACGTTCTCAGGTTTAAAGCTTGGCAAAAGGAACAGTCCATGGGAGTGTCCTCATCATTCAGCTTCACCTCGGGCTCTCCCAGCTGCATGGGTTCTGACTCCCCGTCCTGCTCACAGTGCTCAGCTAACAGCCTCCCAGGGAATCTTGGAGTCTCTCTTATTCCTGGCTCCAAACTCTCCTGCAGACGTGCTATATGCCAATTAGCACTTTCTCCTCCTGGAAGCTCAGTTCCTCTGCTCTGCTCAGCACCAGTCAAGCTTCCCTTGCTTGTGTCTGTGCCTCTGCTTGTGTCAGCCTGGCTTCCTGCTTCTCTTCCCCCTCTCTCATGCTCTGGCCTAAGTTTATACTTCCAGGGCTCTAGCTCCAACTCCTCCCTACTCAGGTGATGGCAATCAGCCTGACTTTGGGCACCTGAGTGTTTGGAGCATTCACTGCCTAAGGGGTTCTGGGCTCTGTATCCTCTCCCCTTCCTTCCACCAGATGGTATAGCAGAAAGTGCCTTCAAGTGGCGCAGACTTTCAGTCTGGCGTGTGGACCAGGCCCTCAACCCCTTTACTTGCTCAGTGGAGGTGGTGCTGACTTACTTGGTTCACCTCTTCAACTCAGACTGAAGTCTAACTCTGTCAGGGTGCACCTGAGTACTCGTGCAGCATATCACCGCAACATTGATGATCAGCCCCTTTCTGCTCTTCCGCTCATAGGACATTTTGGCCTTCTACTTTTTTGTCCCCCTATTCAACCACCGCTGGTGGCATGGGATTTCAATGTCATCCTGGGACAGCTGCTCTTGGCACCCTTTAAGCCGCTGGCCACCTGTCTACTCAAATTCCTCATCTGGAAAGTCATCTTTTTGGTGGCTCGCACTTCAGCATGCAGAATCAGTGAGCTGCAGTGTTTGTAGCATACTGCCTTGTACTAGATTCTACAAAAATAGTGTGGTGCTATGCACGCACCCTAACTTTCTCCCTAAGGTGGTTTCAGCATTCCACTTAAACCAGTCCATGATACTGACCACTTTTTTCCCACATCCTCACGTCTCCAGGGCGGAGGCCTCTTTTCATACTTTGGACTGTAAGAGAGCACTCACTTTTTATCTTGAATGGACAAAGCCTCATCGCCATTCCACTCAGCTCTTTGTTTCCTACAACCCCAACAGGCTGGGGGTAGCCATTTCTAAGCGCACCCTCTCCATCTGGGTGGCTGACTGCATCTCCTTTGCTTATACCCAGGCTGGGCTTACCATAGAACACCACGTCATGGTGCATAATGTTTATGCTATGGTAGCTTCAATGGATCACTTGCACTGTCTCCACAGTGGATATTTGTAGGCCTGTACAGAGTCCTCTGTCCACACCTTGCAGCCCACTACTGCCTGATAAGGATTTCCAGCATGACAGCACTTTTGGCCAAGCCATGCTCCATGCTCCAGCACCTCTTTCGAAATTAATGCAACTCCTTCACTCTGGCCCTTCTGTCTGTCCAGGCTATCAGAGAGTTGACTGTTGGTTGATGCCTGAGGCTAGTGTTGACTCTCGGAATCTCAGTGTTTCCTGCTGTTTTCTTGGTTTGTTTTTCTGGTTGCCCCATTGACCTGTCTATGGATTTTTTGGTAGCCTGTAGCTAGGGATTCCCATATGTGAGGACTGATTTCCTTCTTGGTCCCGGAGAAAGCATAGTTACTTACCTGTAGCAGGTATTCTCTAGAAACAGCAGGAATCATTCACACTACCTTCCCTCCTCCATGTAGAGTTGTTTTCTTTTTGGGCTTCATACTGAGGTAAGATGGCTCCATCGGGCAGGAAGACCGGCAGGCAAACATGGAGTACATTCCAAAGTTTCCTTTGGAAGCTGGGAAGTGTTCATGCACGGACTCTGTCAGTGACTTCACCCATATGTGAGGACTGATTCTTCCTGTTTCTGGAGAACACTGGCTGCAGGTGAGTAACTACGCTTTATCTGGTAAGTAAAATTTCATCTTAGTTTCTATACTTGTGCAAGCTTTGGCTCCTTTGTTGAGAATGATAACCATGGTGCCAATTAATATCAATACAAAAAAGAGTAGTGCTCCCACACACCCTCAGTGTGGACAAAAACTTTATTCAACCATCAATCATCCTGAACATCATTATTAAAAATAGTGTGAAATCAATGTAAACACAATTTAAAATTCAGCTTAACCTCATATGTTTTGGCTTTTGCATTTTCACACTATTACTAATATTGATGTTCAGGATGATTGATGGTCAAACAAAGTTTTCATCTGATCTAGTGGTTGTGGGGCCGCTATTCTTTTTTTGTGTTGGTTTATTCTGTGAGGTGAATTTTGCCACTAATTTGTGTTACAGCCTATTAAAGCCAAACTATGATAGTAATTTTTTTTTTGGTAGCGATATGAACATTGAGCCAATCCAAAAATCTCTGTCTGCCTTGAAGGGCCTCAGCACTGACCTGTATTTGGCTGATATCAATACCAAATGTATCAGAGGACCAATCCCCAAGGCATCAAAACCCATTGATGCGCAGCACTCCTGAAGAAGATCCAACTACCATACAGAGTGGAAGTCAGCTCAGGTAGAGACTCAGACATCACTTGAATATTTATCTAAATCTGAGTTGCAACACTCCAGGGAAACCAATTATAACTCTGAATATTCCTCGGATGAGAGGACTCCAGAGCTCCCACTGGATCCCTCACCACCTCATTTGCGACACAAATCTCCTGAGGACATTGTCTTTCAGAAGTTTATCTGGTAATGACCAAGTCCATTCCTATTCAGTTAGAAATGTAGGAAGAGCCCAGGGCCAAAGAACTGGAAATCTGCCACTATCGGGATCTACCCTAAGGATACAGTGACAGTGCCTATGCACTGCATCCTTCAGAGGCTGCAGATATGGATGTTGGAGACCTCTCTCTTTGTGCCTCCTATGAGCAAGAAGATAGAGTCTATGTATACAGTCCAGAAGGCTCCTGGATTTGAGAAGTGCCAGATTCTGCCCCACTCCATGGTCGTTGAATCTGCTCTCACAAGGAGCAGAAGTTCCAAGTCGTACTCTGCATGTCAGGTGTGAGAGACTAGGACCCTATATTTTTTTGGGAGAAAATTATTAGAACACCATGCTCATGTGACATTTTGTGTCCTACCAGCTCTTCATGGGCATGCACTTGCAGAACACCATGCACAGACTAGAGGAGTTTGCCGATGCTCCCTCCAGAGAAGTTTTCACAATTCTGTTCTCTAGTAGACCAAGGGAAGGAGTGTGGAAAATACATGGTCTGAGTAATTTATGATTTTGATATGACATCAAGAACCTCTGCCCAGTGCGCAGGAGCAACTCATTGATGTGCTGTGCTGTGTTGTGCTGTACTGTGGAGAGAATCTTTTCTGAGACAAAGTTCAGGAGGCTGCTACCATGATCAAGCAGCATAGTGATACTTTAAAAATCTTCAGGACCACTGCCGATCTGGCCTTTTAAGAGGTTTCAGAATGGAGGGCATAAGAGACTACTGGAGTGGAGGAATAGACTACTGGTTGGAGCAGCAGTGAAGTGACCAGATTGACCAGAGTTTGAATCCCACTGGCACTCCTTGTGGCCTTCTGCAGTCACTTAACCCTCTATTGCCTCAGATACAAAATTAGATTGTAAGCTCTCTAGGAACAGGGAACTACCTACTGTAGTTGAATGTAACTCATCTTAAACTACCAGTGGAAAGGTGTGGGCTAAATATTACTACTCTCACAGGCATAGGTATGCTATTCCCAGACTAAACAGGCCTCTTGTTCCCTACCTAGGCAGCAGAGTTCTCAGAAAACCTAGCCAGCATCCCAGCCTAAACCAGAGAACATGGCCAGTCTACCATTACTGAAGTTGGACAACATTTCCATGGAGGGAGCTCACTGTCCTTGCAGACTGTTGTCACCTTATAATCTCAAAAGGGTTGATTCTCAAAATAGGCTTCTATGGATACAGATTGCATCTATTCAGATGCTTGCCAAATTGTCCCCCCAGGACCTTGCTTACTTATTTTTCAGCACCAGGAACTACTCCTCAGGAAATTTCTACTTTTCGCATAGCGAATACCATCAAGCTCATTCCACTAGAGCAGGAAGGGCAAGGGTTTTATTCCCTGTATTTCCAAATGCCAAAAAAAATGGAGAAATGCTGTCCTATCTTGGATCTAAGTGATCTGAACACCTATCTTGTTCAGGAGATGTTCAGAATGCTTTTGCTCAGCATTCTGCTTCCCTTCCCGAAAAAAGAGATTGGATATGTTCTCTGGACCTAAAGGATGTCTATACTTACATCCAGATATATCACAGTCACAGGAAGTATCTCAGATTTGTGTTTCAGTTCCATGTTCTGCCCTTTGGCCTAGTATCTGCTCCTCGTTCTTTCACCAAATGTCTAGCCACATTTGTAGCATATCTATGCAGAATGGGAGTGGATGATGGACTTATCAAGAGTGCCACTCAAGGAGTTAAAGAATCTGTGCAAATCACCATCAGGGTGCTGGAGCTACTATGGTTCATTATCAGCTACTCAAAGGTTTTTTTTTACTAAAGGACACTAACTGTTAGCTCAGGTCTGGCCCACACTAAAGGTGCATGGTGAACATATGTTGACAGCTAGCACAGGGCCATGACAGCACCGCTGGATATTGGTGTTAATTGTCCATGGCGTGTTAGGGTTGTAAGTGGGAGAGTTAGGGTTGGAGAGTAGGTGGGGTGAGCATCGTGCAGATAGTACACTCACACTACCAGAACAGCGGGTTGTCAGCATGGGTGCACTCACCATCACCTCTATAGGTAGCGTTGAATGCACTTGCGTTGTTATTGTGCCACAGCAGGACCATGTGTACCACAATAACTGTAGGGAACATGCTTTCCATGTTCCTGGCCATTAACTCTTTGGTGTTGTCCTAATGCACCATGGATTTGCATGTTTGGTGCAACTCCACCGTGACCTTTATTAAAGGGACTCCACCATCTAATCTAAGCCCATTCCACCAATTGGAGTTTATTGGAGCTCTGCTAGACACGAATCTGATGAAAGCCTTTCTTCCCATGAATAGATTAATTCACGTGGAGCCCGATTCCAGAACATGAATATCTGGCCTGTGGACACATCTAAATTAAAAATGGGTCCCTTTTGAACCTAATTCTGCATCTGCAGGTCTGGATGTGCTTGCGGATCTGGAATCAAGGAGATAGACATATTCAGTGCAACACGGGCAAAGCGCTATTCAGCCAGCCCGTGCAGGCATTCGGGGTGTGGCCCGCGCATGGATGCAGGCATGGACCATGCAATGTAATGGAGAAGCATGTCCCTGTCAATATTATTGGACACAAGTAAACATTTTGGACATCCCCGTGCCACCATATTCTGAAAATTACATGTTTTGGATCCTGCCTGTCTCCACGATGTACCCATGGACGCCACGCACCTCAGGAAAAACGTGCATCTCCTAAGCTGCTCATCACAGACAGTAGTTTGCTGATGCAAACTAGACATAAATATCTATGAGAAATGACAACTGCTACAACCTAGAACATATACTAGTCCTCTTCATGCCCTGAAAAGTGCTAGTTAATCCCAGTGTACCCTAATATGCTATAAAAGAATTATATATGCAGGGCCGTACCGAGTGAAGATCACGCCCTGTACGACTTGCACATCGGGCGCGCGCTCCCCCCCCACCGCGGCGGGAGAGAAGAGGCGCGCCCAATGTGCAAATCCTTCTTGCAGGGAGGGAAAGATCTGCTTAGCATGCCAGCGAGAAGGCTTAAGGGGCACATTTTAGCTGTCCTGCCATTGCCTGCTGCCGCTGAGAGAAGAAAAAGTGGCAGCGGCAGGCAACGGAAGACAGCTAAACTGCGCCCCTTAAGCCTTTGCACCCTGTGCAGCCACACCGCTCACACAGGGCTAGGTACAGTCCTGTAAATATGTATGTCAGAACATACCTTGCATTAAATGGAACGTGGATTTAGGAAACGGCCCCAGTGATTCTTGCCTTGGTCATCTCTACAACCATACTTTAAATTGCTAGGGATGGACCTTTACCAAGTGCACCAAACCTGGGACTAAAATTGCAGTTCCCCAAAGGATATATAATATTTCTGGACAATAAATGTATGCCCTTTTCATGCCTATGGCCTGTAAGTGAATTCATTCTGCTGCTTTGCACTACCTTTCCCCTTTTCTCTGACCCTATACCCCTCCCTGGGAACTCCGCTCTTCTGTCAGATTGCTTCTGTCTGTGCCCTTCTCTTCTACTGCCAAATCATTCCTTTCACCTTGCTGCTCCTTATGCCTGAAACAAACTACCTGGATCTGAATGTCAGACTTCTTCTCTGATCCACATAAGTTCCCTTGTGTTTCCTTACCATTCTTCTTAAATGTATCCTGTCCACAGATGCTGTGTTGTCTGTCTTGACGAGATTATAACCTCTACTGAGCGGAGACCATCTTTTATGTGTGTCTGTGCAACACTGCGTACACCTTGTAGCACTATACAAATTATCAGTCATAGTAGTAGTGGTAGTAGTATGGCCTTCTGGCTATGGCATCTGATTCACATATTTATTATTTATTTATTTATTATTTTTATTTATTTATTTATTACAATTTTTTATATACCGCACTATTCGGCATCAGCGCGGTTTACATTATAACACAACGACCATAACAACAAGCTGTTAGGTTTTACATCGAACAGGGGTACAAACATCGAACAGGGGTACAAACATGGATACAAACATGCAGCTACATCTGTCCCATCATGGCGTATGTCGTTCTGTATACATCTGCTTTCTCCAGGAACAAGCAGGAATCAGTCCTCACATATGGATGACGACGCTGACGGAGCCCTCGCAGAAGCATCTCCCCAGATTTCAGAGAAAGTCTTTGGGAGATGCCACCACGCATGCGTGGTTTCCTTCCTGCTCAAGGGTGCCATCTTGATCAGTCTCTCTTTTACTGTGAAGCCCTACAAAAGTTCATCTCTCTTCCCTGGAAAAAAGTTGATTTCCTTGTGCACTTATGTGCATCTTCTGGTTAGCACAGGTCCTTTTCCCGCCTCCAAGCCCGTCACTCCTGCATCGGAACTTGGAACCCATTAGGTTATTTTTCCATCCAGCGCGGTTTTGCGCCTTTTTCAACCGTGGCTGTGTAGAAGGTTTTTGACCTCACTAGGGCCCTTTTTGCCCCAATGGCCACCGGGTTTAAGAAGTGTGATCAGTGCTCTAAGAACATGTTCCATACCAACACACATGACTGTTGCCCTCAGGTGTCTGGGTGCTGACCACGACCCAGAGGCATGCTGCTTGTGTAAAAAGATGCCCGCTAAGTCCACCCAGAGTTGCCAGTAGAAGCAGGAGGACATCTTCGATAGGTCAGACTCACCACTGGTATCTCCAGTAGCCGCGTGCTCTAAGGCCCTGCATGGATCCTCGGAGTTGTGTAAAGTCCCCATGGTGCCCAAGTGGGCATGCGGGCACCCCGACTAAGGTTCCCCAGAGCGAGAGCATTAGAAAAAGAAGTGGACATGCATGGGAAGTGGATATGCATGGCAAGTCCCATGCGTGGTCCCACAGCCCCTGGAGGATATCCAAACAGTCAAAGTTGGAACGGGAGCAGCAGGCGAAGGTACCCCAGACAGATGCCGAGGCCTTTGGTGATGGATCTCAGATCCATGAGGCTCATCCCATTTAGGATTCCCTCTTCTCCCCAACACCCGACCTGATCATCATGGAGTCGGTGTTGAAGGCTGCAACCCCTGAGTGGGAAGCCAGGATGTTGGCATTGGAATGCAGCGTTTCTGCATTCCCTGCCTCGCAACTAACGTCAATGCCAAGCCCCACCGCTGCAAGTGCTGAGACAGCAGGGACCTCGATGTTGAAGAGTCCCTGGGCCGCTGAAGAGATCCTTGAGAGCTCCATGCCTCGAGCCGATACTTGGCAAGGGCCTCGATTCTGTTCTCTGACATCAGGAATGAGATCCTCTCCGGCAAGCGCCTCTGGCTTCAGACATGCCTCAGCCGTGGTTCATCGAAGGCCGGATCCACTGCCTTTAGAGCAGTCAAGCCTCGAGTCTTCAACGGACTACTTGGACTGGAAGTCCGATGTCGAGATTTCTCCAGAGACAGGGACACCCCATGACCTTCCCTTGATCCATCCGCGCCAGTTTCAAGGAGCCGGTCTCCGCCCGAGGACACCTCATTCCTCGAATTTGTCTGGGACATGGCGAAGGCACTGTCCCTCACCACGACACTGGAAGAGAACTCTCGCACGGAGAAACTCAAAATGCTCCAATACGAGGCCTCACCCAAGGAGGACCTCATGGTCCCATGCTCTCCATCCTCAGGCGCCTCCTTCTCCGAATGTGGGAAACACGAGCATCGGTGTTGGTTGTTAGCCGACACCTGGACGCTATGTACCAGGTCCAGAGAAGGCCCGGCTTTAGGAAAACACAACTCCCTCACACCTCCATGTTGGCCAAGTCAGCCATGCGTCGACAAAAAAGCCCGAAGTCACATTCCTCAGTGACCCCGGGCAGGGAGTCCCGAGCCCTTGATGCCCTCGGGCGGAAATGTTACCAGGGCTCAATGCTGGCCTGCCACATACAAGCTTATCAGCTGTATATCGGCAAATACCTTAGAGACCTAACCAATGAACTCGGGGGTTTCTTGGCGGGTCTCAGCAGGGACCACATCCAGTGTTTCCAGATCCTCACAAAGTCTGTTGGAGAGTGCGCCAAATATTTGTTTTGAGCGGCCTACAACAGGTTTGAGTCTAACGTGAGAGTGGCTGCCGCAGGCATCGGTGCTTGACGCCAGGCCTGGCTCCAGGCATCGAACCACGAGCAGTAGGGCCAGGAAAAACTCCTCAATGTCTCTTGCCTTAGTGAAAACCTCTTTGCTAAGCCAATGGAGGTCAAGGCAGCAAAGATCGAGACCGAGTATGTCTCCAGGACTCAACTCTCAAGAAAGACCTCAACTCTTAAGAAGAAACCATCAGGGAAAAGGCCTCCCTTCCACCGGAAAGGCCAGCCTTATCAAGACTATCCCCCATACCAGGCCCCCTCAGACTCCTCAGCATGGTCATCAGGGTTTGGGAGCAGGCTAGGGCCAACGTAAGCCTAAGAGCCCCAAGTCCCAGACACCAGCTCCAGCCCAGATTGAGTCAGGGTTTTGACTCCCAGAGCATAGCCTCTCCACCCATGTGGGACCAGCTGCCAACAGGGTGGGCGCCTGATTCATTTTGCCCACCGGTGGGCTGCCATCACCACCAACTCCTGGGCTCTTCAGGTGGTCAGGGAAGGTTATCTCCTTCACTTGGACCAGATACCTCCCCCTTATTTTCCAGGAGAGCCCCCTTGGACTCCCCTGCACCAGGGCCTGCTACTGCAGGAACTTGCAGGCTTTCTCAGGGCTGTGGAGCCCATACCACACCACCTAAAAGGACAGGGGTTCTACTCCAGGTATTTCTTGGTCCCAAAAAAGAACAGGATGCTTAAAGCCCATCCTAGACTTCATAAACCTGAACAAATTCCTGGTATGGGAGAGGTTCAAAATGCTCTCCCTTGGAATTTAAAACAGAGAGGAGAGCTTTCTGGTTAAATTTAGAACCCAAGATTCCCTCTATCTAAGCAAGGGCTGTGGGACTCCCCCTGGAGATTGGTCACAGAGTACCTTAGAAGCAAAGGACAGGGTACTGTGTAGCAGCCAACTTTTAATAAGTCTTTTTCCCTCCCTCCCTCCCCAACACCCACCCACCCCTGGGATAATTGTAGCTTTATAGGTGCTTATACCTCTTAAAGGAAAGGAGGTGCCATATTCACTCTCAGGTGCAGCTGTTTATTCTCATCAGCATACATTAAGGACCTGAGATTAATTAAATTTCAGGTGAACAAAGTATATTAAACATATTAGGTATAGTTTTATTAGTATAAATATCCTCAGCAACACTTAGTAAGTAAAGAACTTAAATATCTAAACACAACCTTAAAACAGAGATGCAGACAGCAGTCCAGCAGCGAGATGGGGGCTTCCCAGTCTTTTGTACTGAGTGTCACATGTATGATTTTCTCCCAGTTGGTGAGGGGTCTTACATGTGCACAAGGTGCAAGGAGCTCTTTGCTCTCAGGAAACGAGTCCGATCTCTGGAGGCAAGAGTAGCAGACTTGGAAGTCATAAGGAAGACAGAGAGCTACATAGATGAGACCTACAGGGATATAGTCCTGAAGTCCCACCTCCAGTCTTGCAGCATCCCTGTTGCCCCGGAGGAGAGAGGTCACGTGACAGGAGAGCATCATTCTGGTGTGGCAGGAAGTGATCCTATAGCTAGGACCTGTCCTCCAGGTGATGTAAAACCCTCTAGCACCAAGGAAGTTTTTCCAGGGCCATGTGCCTATGAGGGAAGGGTTAGCTTACCAATAACCAGATTAATATGAATAAAATGCTTGTATGCAAATGCTAGAAGTCTAAAAAATAAGATGGAAGAGTTAGAATATGTAGCACTAAATGAGAAGTTAGATATGATTGGTATCTCAGAGACATGGTGGAAGGAGGACAACCAGTGGGACACTGTGATACCTGGGTACAAACTATATCATAATCATAGAGCTGATAAAATTGGTGGAAGGGTTGCGCTCTATGTTAGAGAGGGCATTGATTCACAAAAGATTAAAGTTCTACAGGAAACAAAATTCGCTGTAGAATCTTTATAGATTGAAATTCCATGTAAAAAGGGGAAAGCAATGGCAGTGAGGGTGTACTATTGACCGCCTGGCCAGATAAGCAAATGGATGACGAAATGCTCAAAGAAATCAGGGAAGCTAACAAAAGTTACAGAACAGTAATAATTATGGATGATTTCAATTACCCTGGTATTGGCTGGGTCAGTGTCACAGCAGGACATGCTAGGGAGATAAAGTTTCTAGATGAAATAAATGACTGCTTCTTGGAGCAGCTGATTCATGAACCGACCAGAGGAGAAGCCGTTTTGGACTTAGTCCTTAGTGGAACACTAGATCTGGTACAAGAGATAAGGATGTTGGGGCCACTTGGCAATAGTGATCATAGCATGATCGTGTTTGATTTAATTAATGGAGGAGGGATGGTAAGGAAATCCACATTACTGCCTTTTAACCTTCAAAAGGGAGACTATGATAAAATGAGGAAAATAGTTAAGAAAAAATTAAAGGAGCATTTGCAAAGGTTAAAGACTTACATCAAGCTTGGGTGTTGTTTAAAAATACTATGTTGGAAGCCCAGACCAGCTGTATTCCACGCTTTAAGAAAAATCGAAGGAAGTCCAAAAAAACTGCCAGCATGGTTTAAAGGTGAGGTCAGAGAGGCTGTTGATGCCAAAAAAGCATCTTTCAGGAAATGGAAAAAAGAGCCAAATGACAAAAACTGGAAACAGCACAAGCACTGGCAAGTTAAATGCAAGACATTGCTAAGGCAGGCAAAGAGAGAATTTGAGAAGAAACTTGCTGTGGAAGCAAAAACATATAATAAAGACTTTTTCAAGTACATTCGTAGCAAAAATCCTGTGAGAGGCATTTGGACCATTAGATGATAGAGAGGTAAAAGGGGCAGTAAGAGGGGACAAGGCTATTGCAGAGAGACTGAATGAATTCTTTGCTTCAGTCTTTACTGAGGAAGATGTAGGAATGTTACCCATGACTGAAGTGGTATTTAAAGGTGATGCTGCAGAAGAATTGAAAGAAATATCGCTACATCGGGAAGATGTATTACAACTATTTGATAAACTAAAGAGTAGCAAATCATCTGGATGAGATGGTATACATCCAAGGGTGTTAAAAGAACTGAAATATGAGATTGCAGACCTGCTATTAGTAATCTGTGAACTATCATTAAAATCATCTGTAATACCTGAAGACTGGAGGATTGCAAATGTAACGCCTATTGTTACAGGGGTGATCCGAGAAACTACAGACCGGTGAGCCTGACATCAGTACCGGGAAAAATGGTACAAACCACCATTTAGAAAAAAATTACTCAGCATGTAGATAGTCATGGCTTAATGGGAGACAGCCAACATTAAGGAAGGTCTTGTCCTACTAATCTGTTATGTTTTTTTGAAGGAGTGAATAAACAAGTAGACAAAGGTGAGTCAGTTGATATAGTGTATCTGGACTTTCAGAAAGCCTTTGACAAGGTCACTCATCAGAGCCTTTTGTCAAAGCTAAAATGTCATGGGATAGGAGGTGATATAATATTGTGGATCAGGAACTGGTTAAAAGATAGAAAGCAGAGGGTAGGGCTAAACGGCCAATTTTCCCAATGTAAAAAGGTGAATAGTGGAGTACCCCAGGGATCTGTGCTGGGTCCGCTGCTTTTGACATATTCATAAATGACCTTGAAAGGGGAATAACGAGTGAGGTTATCAAATTTGCAGATGACACAAAACTATTTAAAGTTGTTAAAACCCAAGAGGATTGTGGAAAATTGCAAGAGGATCTTGATAAATTGGAAGACTGGGCATCAAAATGGAAGATGAAATTTAATGTGGACAAGTGCAAAGTTATGCACCTAGGAAAGAATAACCCAAACTATGGTTACACGATGCAAGGTTCCACATTGGGAACCACCACCCAAGAAAAAGATTTAGGCATCATCGTGGATAACATGTAAAAACCCTCCGTCAGTGTGAAGTGGCGGCCAAGAGAGCAAATAGAATGCTAGATATCATAAGGAAAGGAATGGAAAATAAAACAAAGGATATTATAATGCCTTTGTATCGTTCCATGGTGCGACCATACCTTGAATATTGTGTGCAATTCTGGTTGTTGTATCTTAAAAAAGATATAGCGTTATTGGAAAAGGTACAGACAAGAGCCACCAAAATGGTAAAGGGGATGGAAGGATAATCCTATGAAGAGAAGCTAAAAAGGTTAGAGCTCTTTAACCTGGAAAAGAGACGGCTGAGGGGAGATATGATAGAGGTCTATAAATTAATGAATGGAGTAGAATGGGTAAACGTAGATCAATTGTTTACATCATCAGAATATAAAAAGACTAGGGGACATGCAATGAAGCTACAGGGTAACCTATTTAAGACTAATAAGAGAAAATATTTTTTCACTCCACGTGTAATCAAACTCTGGAATTTGTTACCGGAGGATGTAGTAAAAGCTGTTAGTGTAGCTAGGTTTAAAAAAGGTTTGGACAAGTTCCTGGAGGAAAGGTCCATAAACCATTATTAAAAGGGACACAGGATATCACTGCTTGACCAAATACAAGCATTGAGGAACCTGTGTCTTTTGGGGAAACTGCTAGGTACTTATGTCCTAGATTGGCCACTGTTGGAAACAGGATACTGGGCTTGATGGTCCTTGATCTGACCCAGTATGGCATATGTTATGTTCTTATGTTCTATCTCCAGCAGGGAGATTGGCTATGATCCTTGGACCTAAAGGATGCTTATACCCACATCCTAATCCACCCCAACCACAGGCAGAACCTAAGGTTCATGGTCGGGGGCAACCATTACCAGTGCAGGGTACTACCCTTCAGCCTGGTCTCCACCCCAAGAAACTTCACCAAATGCCTGGCAGTGATGGCCACTTTCCTCCGTCTCCAAGGGGCCATCTTCCCATACCTGGACGATTGGCTAGTAAAAGGAGACACATAGGTACAACAGGCCATGGCCCGCACCATCAAGATCCTACAACATCTGGGATTCATGATAAAACATTCCAAATCCCACCTCACTCCAACACAGGACCTGGAGTTCATAGGGGCTCACTGGACATGCTCCAAGCTAGGGCTTTCCTCCCCTTGGACAGGGCGGATCGCCTCAGGGCCCTAACGACCGAGATACAGCACTATATAAGCTTTTATATACCGCCACTTCCAGGGATCAGTGGCAGTTTACAATGAACAGAACGACTAATTTTACATTATAACTATCACACTGTGTGGGCACGGTCCATGCTCCGCCTGCTAGGCCACATGGCTTCCAGAGTCCATGTGGTCCCCAACACCTGCTTCCACATGCGGGCAGCTCAGTGGTGCCTCAGCTCACAGTGGTCTCAGGCCATGGGTAGGCTCCAGGACAGGATCTCTGTATCCCGTCAACTAGCAGAGTCACTCAATTAGTGCAGGATGCACAACACCTGCAGAAGGGCATGCCCTTTCAACACCCAAATCTCCAGTGGGCCGTCACTATGGATGCCTCCCTATTGGGCTGGGGTCCACACTGCGAGGAACTGCACACACAGGACAATTGGTCTCTCGAGGAGAGCCAGCAGCAGATCAACCTGTTGGAGCTCAGAGCCATTTCTCTGGTGATCAGGGCCTTCTAACACTGCCTGCAGCACTAGTCGATGCTGGTCCAAATGGACAACCAGGTCGCAGTGTTCTATCTGAACAAACAAAGGGGCACAGGGTCTCACTGCCTCTACCAGGAGGCAGTTGCTCCTGCACAATCAGTCAGGGAATGCTCCTCAGGGTGGTATACCTGGGCCAGGACAATTTCCTGGCAGACAGACTGAACAGGGTCCTCCAGTCACATGATTGGTACCTAGACCACAGGGTGGCACAGCGGCTATTCCAACTATGGGGAACCCCAAGTTCAGACCTCTTTGCCAGTCCAGCCAATGCTCAGCTGCCATGCTTCTGCTGTCCCCATCCGCACCCATCCTAGATGGCAGGTGTGGATGCCTTCCTCATCTTGTGGTCGGAGGAGCTTCTATATGCCTTCTCTCCCACGCCACTGATCACGTGAACCCTCTTCAAGGTCCTGCAGGACAAGGCTTCCATAATCCTGTTGGCCCTACGGTGACTCAAACAGCCTTGGATTCCCCTGTTACTCTGCCTATCTACAGAGCCCCCAGTCCCTCTGGTGAGTTCCTCAAGACTACTGACCCAAGAAGAGGATTTGCTTCTCCACCCCAACCTAGGGTCCCTGTCGCTAACAGCATGACTACTGAATGGGTCGCTCTCGCACTCTTCAACCTTCCCAGGGAGGTGGAAGAAGTCCTCTTGGCCTCCTGTAAGAACTCCACGAGACCATCCTATGCCTTCTTGCAGATTTTCAGTATGGTGTGCAGAGCAATGGGTTGACCTGTTCTTCTGCCAGGCGCACACGGTGCTACAATACTTGTTCCACCTCTCGCATACTAGATTCAAGTCAATTCTATCAGGGTACACCTGAGCGTGCTCTCCACGCATAATCACTCCATAGAGGGCAAACCTCTTTCTGTGCAGCCCCTCATTATCTGATTCATATGGGGCTTGCTGCTCTCTAAGCTCCCCATCCGGCCGCCTCTGGTGGAATGTGATCTCAGTGTGGTTCTGACACAGCTTACCAAGCCGTCCTTCAAACCTCTGGCTACCTGCCATTTGCGTTACCTATCTTTGAAGATTGTCTTCCTGGTGGTGCTCACCGTTGCCTGCAGAGTCAGCGAGCTTCCTTCTGAAGGTGGTATCCGCCTTCCACCTCAACCAAGAGGTGGTGCTCTCTATTTTCTTTCCATGGCCCCAAATGACAAGGCAGCAGCCATTCTCCATACTCTGGACTGCAAAAGAGCCCTGTCCTTCTATCTGCAGCATAGTCAGGACCACCACAAAGCCTCACAGCTTTTTGTTTCATACAATTCAATTCAACTGGGAGAGACTTTCACCAAGCGGATGCTGTCCACCTGGGTGGTGGACTGCATCGCCTTTGCCCACGATCAGGCTGGGCTATCATTGGAGCACTGGGTCATGACACACAACGTCAGGGGTATGGCGACCTCAGTTGTGAGCCTACACTCTGTCCCTATGGCAGAGATCAGCTGGGCAACCACCCGGTCCTCAGTCCACACCTTTGCAGCTCACTGGGAGTCCCGACAGGACAGTGCCTTCGGCCAGGCCATACTCCATAATCTGTTTGTGGTTTTGACAACTCCTGCCCTCCAACCCTTCTTGTTCAGGCTACCGGAGCCATGGTTCTCCCTGGATACTGGGGTCCTCAGAGTCTGTCCTCAGATTCGCTTGCAACTGCTGTTTCGCTAATTGAATGGGGTGCAAAAATAAAGGCAAACACGGATAAGCAATTTATTTATAAAATAAATAAAAGGTAACTTGAAAGGAAGTAATTCACTTGTTCAGCTGTAATTAGAAAAGATAACTGGAGACCACACCTTGAAAAGGATATAAACAGGATGGAGTCAGTACAGAGGGTGGCTACTAAAATGGTTACTGGTCTTCATTCTAAAGCATACGAGGACAGACTTAAGCATCTTAATATGTACACCTTAGAGGAAAGGCGGGATAGAGGTGATATGATTGAGACGTTTAAATACCTCTGTGGCATAAATGCTCAGGGGGAGAGCCTATTTCGATTGAAAGCAAGTTCTGCTATGAGGGGACATGGGATGAGGGTGAAAGGGGTAGATTCAGGAGTGATATGCGGAAATATTTCTTTACGGAAAGAGTGGTGGATCCGTGGAATAGTCCCCTAGTGGAGGTGGTAGAGATGAGGACAGTATCTGAATTCAAAAAAGCATGGGACAAACACAGAGGATCTCTAAAGGAAAAAAAGGGACTGTTGTAGTTCTTGATGCATAATCAGTAGTCAACTTTAACTCATTTTCACTACAACTGCTCATGGCTGGGCCATGCTTTTCTTCTACAGGGTCTCTGTAGCCTGTAGCTAGGGAATCCCATATGTGAGGACTGACTTCTGCTTGTTCTTGGAGAAAGCATAGTTACTCACCTATAACCATGAATAATTACTCTGTAATTAGTTACACCTGTTACCTCCAGGTTATCTCGTCCATGTTCAATGTAAAAACTCAATTGTCGTGTGACATTGCAGTATGTTTTTTGTTCAATTGTAAACCGCACTGATTTGAATAGCGCGGTATATAAGAGAAGTAAATAAATAAATAAATAACAGGTGTTCTCCAGGGACAGCAGTAATCAGTCCTCACAACCCTCCCTCCTCCCCTTGGAGCTGATGTACAATTTTTGGCCATCTTCTTTTGTCAACTCTAGCTATGTTATCTGACTGAGCAAGATGGCACCCTTGGGCAGGAAAGGGGGCCACACATGTATGGTGGCATCTCCTAAAGGCTTTCTTTGAATGCTGAGATGCTTCCACGAGGGCTCCACTGGTGTCAACGTTGACGTCACCCATATGTGATGACTGAGTCCCGCTGTCCCTGGAGAACACCTGTTACATGTAAGTAACTATGCTATCTGTGGGGCAGCCCTATCTGCCTTCCCACAGTCTACTTTGTGGCACTGCTCCCCTGGTCAGGCCTGTGTGGGCATGGGAGGGGGGATCCCGGTGACATCATACTCAGGTAGCCAACCTCCTGATAAATCACTACTCTCGCAGCTTGCATAGATCCTAGACTGGGGAAGGATGCAGGCCTCATGGCACAATCTATAGGATTGTTGGCACAGCATCAGTCACGTCTCCCATTGCCTGGCTTCCCTATCACACTGGCATCTGATGACATTACAGTCATCCATATGGTCCAGGTACTGGCCAGCTATTCATGGCCTCCCTGAATTGCAGATCAGCACACTAGATCTGCCCGTGCTACCCCCAAACCACACACTCTCACTTGATGTCACAAAAGACATCATTCTGCCAAACTAAATCTATGACTAACAGCTGCTATACCATGATGGCATGACATCCCAGGACAGCACATATGATTTCCCTTTCTCACTTAGGGTTGCCAACTTTTTCACCAAGAAAAACCCGACACCTTTGGCTCGCTATGCTCCACCCATTCTCCTCCCCTAGTCCCACCCCTGCCCCGCCCCCAGCCCCACCCACAAAAATTACCGAGGATACGTGTAGGCTAACTTCCTTGGTCAGATAATAATTAAACTGGGAACCCCAAAATCCAAACATGAAATGTACAACACTGGAGAAATAAAACTATAAAGTAATTTCCTCTTGCACTAAACAAAAACGCAAAGATGTTAGCAATACACACTTCCCAGACCAGACATATTCCAGTTAATAAATTCAAAATAAAAAGTATTTTTCTACCTTCTGTTTGGGCATTTCATTTTTCAGTTGCAATTGCTCCAGTCACTTTCTTCTGGTTTCTTCGTGTCTTCTGCGAGCTATCCATTTGTCCTTTCTTCTCTTTTAGATGTTTTCCATTCTCTCTTTATTTTTGCTTTAACATACTGATTGTTTCCCTTTTGCTCTTTCCCCCAATTCTTTCCTTATTCCTTTATCATCCATTTAAATTTCACCCTCCCATTCTCAATCCCCTCTTACTCTCCCAATACCCGACCCATCATAGACTTTTCTCCCACACAAAATATTTTTTCCCCTCTCCATTCTCATTCCCCATCCATTCTAGTCCTCCCCCAAAATCAGTTCCCTTATAGTTATAGACCCACCCAGCATCCACTCCCTTCTAGTCCCATTCTCCCATGCCCCACATCAGCCCATTTCCAGTCCTATTCCAGCTCTTCATAAGCCCATTTCCAGTGCTAGCCTTCACATCACAGGCCATTTCCAGTCCTAGCCCCCGCCCCCCAATCACAGCCCATTTACAGTCCAAGTCCCCCATCACAGCCTATTTCCAGTCCTAGGCCCCCCACCATCACAGCCCATTTGCAGTCCTAGCTCCCCTAATCACAGCCTATTTCCAGTCCAAGTTCCCCCTCCCTCCACCATAGCCCATTTCCAGTCCAAGTCCCCCCCCCCATAGCCCTTTTCCAGTCCAGGTCCCCCCCATCACAATCCATTTCCAGTCCATGTCCCCCCCCATAGCCCTTTTACAGTCCAGGTCCCCCCCCCCCATCACAGCCCATTTCCAGTCCAAGTCCCCCCCCCCATAGTCCTTTTCTGGTCCAGGTCCCCCCCCATCACAACCCATTTCCAGTCCAAGTCCTCCCCCCATAGCCCTTTTTCAGTACAGGTCCCCCCATCACAGCCCATTTGTAGTTCCCCCCCACCCCCCCCCGTGCAGCTGCTGCTCCTGCTTCTTACTGAGCAGCAGCTGCAATAAAGTTAATTTAAAAGTAAGGAAACCTGTGAGAAACCCTCCGCTCCTATGAAACTCCTTCTGCAGGGTCCCTGGCTGAAAAGGAAGTGACATCAGAGGGGCGGGCACTGCAGAAGGAGTTTCATAGGCCCGGAAGGTCCCTCACAGGATTCCTTATTTTTAAATTAACTTTATTGCAGCCGCTGCTCTGTAAGAAGCAGCAGCAGCGGCTGCAAGGGGGGCCAGGACTGTGATCGCAATCGTGATCGCAAGCGCAAAGCCGGTTTTCTGCTCTGGCCGCTCCGATCTCACAGCCAGAGCAAAAAACCGGCTTTTCAATGGCCGGTTTCGGTTCTCTGCCGGCAACCAGTCCGACCACAGGAAAACTGGCCAGGCCGGCTGAAAACCGGCTGGTTGGCAACCCTATTCTCACTGCAACACGATTTGTTTCTAGACTCACTCACATACTATGCTTACATCAACAGTCGCAGTTTTCAAAACAGGATTTGTTAGGGTCCTCTGGATCAGCTGTTTTAATACAAACAGGACATTTCAGCATAGCCTGAATAAACACTATTGCGCTTCTTAACATTTCTGTAAGGGAGTTTATTAATGTTTCTTTACCTTACAACATTCCCTCTCCTCTGCTCTCTGTTCTTTGTAACTGCATCTTGTGTTTTCCAGACTGCAGTCATACCAGTTCAGCACATACTTGTCACAACCATTCTTCTCTATGGGACAAATTGCAGAGCACTGCAGAATTTTTTCTATATCCTGGCCTTATTCCACGTTTCAGCAGGAATAATGTGGATATTTTAAGGAAACACTTAAAATGTAAACGAGCCTTTCCTGAATACGCTTAATATATCTCCGTGGCTGACCACACACCCATTCCACCCCTTCTGGGCACGTTCTGAGATCCCCATGCTAGGACTTAAATATCCCCGCTGCATGTACAAACCCTTAATTCGTGTTCTGGAATTACCTCCTTAGTGAACATAGCAAGGTAAGTTCAAAAGAGTTGGCAGGTTTCAGTGAGAACCTTGTTGAAAATGCTGGGCCACATGTCCTCAATGATCCATGTAACTCTCATGGCATATCTTCATTTGAGTCAATCTCAGTGGACCCTGAGCACACAGTGGAAAAATAAGAACATATCACAAAACCTACCATACTGGTCAGACCAAAGTTCCATCAAGCTCAGTTCCTATATCCAACAGTGGCCAGTCCAGGTCACAAATATCTGACATATCCCAAAAGTAGCCAGTTTCATGCTACTTATCCCCAGAGATAAGTAGTTTTATTCACTTGGACTACTTTAATAACAATTTGTGGACTTTTCCTCCGGAAAGTTGTCCAAAACGTTTTTAAACCCAGCTATGCTGCCTGCTTTTATCACATCCACCAGTTCCAAAGATTAATAATAAGTTGAGAGAAAAAATATTTTCTCATGTTTTAAAGATATGACTTTGTAGCTTCATGGCATGTCCCCTAGTCCTTGTATTTTTCGAAAGAGTAAACAATCTGGGTTGAAAATGGCTGTCTCAACCAGTTTCCAGTCCACAATAGGACATTGCATCTATGCCATGACTTTTTAATTTCCTCAGGAGTCTCCAATGTGGGACTTTGTCAAATTCTTTCTGAAAGTCTAAATAAACTTTATCAACTGGCTCATCTTTATCCACATGTTTATTTGTGTCTTCAAAGAAATGGAGCACACTGCTGAGGCAAGACTTCTCTTTGTTATATCTCTGTTGACTTTGTCCCATTAAGCCATGTCTGTCCATGTGTCTAGTAATTTTGTTCTTAATGATGGTTTCCACCATTTTGCCAGGCATTGAGGTTAGGCTCACTGGTCTGTAGTTTCCCAGATTACCCCTTGAGCCCCTTTAAATAATAGGCGTTACACTGACAACCTTTCAGTCTTCTTGTACCATAAACAATTTTAATTGTAGGTTAAAACTCACTAATAGTAACTGTGCAATTTTATCTTTGAGGTTTCTCAGAACTTATGGGTGTTGTGATGGGGTATATAGGAAGTTACCTGTTCCTCTCCAAAGGGATTATCAACAGTCCACCTTAATGGACTCTACAGCTCAGAATCCAGGGCTGGGAGGGTGCAACATAGAGGGATTAAGAAGCCAGTTATTTGCTCAAGGGAGGAGAGAGGCCCATTGAGACAGAAAGCTCCTTCCAAACAGGGTTGGGAGAGGAGTCCGGCTGTTAGGTAGGCAATTCAGGAGGTGGGAGTTATATTTACAGACACTGAAGTCCAAGTGACTCACTGGACTTTGTGCTGAACTGAATTCTGTGCTTTAAATTGTGGGTCGGGAAGACACTGAGAACCAGCCTTGTGAAGGTAACAAGCTCGGGTTGATTGATGGACCACTGAAGGGAAATAAAAGAAGTTTCTGTTTGGCCTTGAACTGTTGTGTGCCTGATATTTTAAAAGCTCCCTTGTCGGCACATGCCATGCTGTACCACAGGTTTATGCCATCCAGTCCAGATGATTTGCTGCTCTTTACTTGATCAATTTGTTCTTCATCTTCTGGGTTCACCGAGATTTGATTCAGCTCTTTTGACTTATCACTGTTGTATACCTTTCACGGTATGGGTAGTTTCCTCACATCTTCCTCAGTAAAGAACAAAGCAAAGAATTCATTTAATCTCTCAGCTATGGCCATGTCTTCTCTGAGTGCTCCTTTTACTCCTTGATCATCTAATAGTCTAAATGACTCCTTCTCAACTTTTTGCTTCAAATGTACCTTAAACATTTTTTATTCTGGGTGTTTGCACTATGGCAAGCTTCTTTTCAAATTATTATTTTTTGCCTTCTTATAAACGCCTTGTATTTAACTTGCCAGTGCTTTTGCTGTTACCAACTTTTTTCATCTGGTTCTTTTTTCCATTATTTGAAAGATGTTTTTTAGGCTCTAATAGCCTTTCACCTCAACTTCTAATTATGCTGGTCATCATTTGGCCTTCTTATACCTTTCTTAATGCATTGGATACATCAAGTCAGGGTTTCCATGATTTTATTTTTAAACAACGTACATGTATGATGTACAGTAAACTCTTGAGCTTTGCAGCTGCTCCTTTACGTTTTTTTCCTAAACATTTTTCTCATAGTCTTCCTTTTGAAAATTAAATGCTGACATAACAGATTTCCTTTACGTACTCACTTTAGCTATTAAGTGGAATTTGATCATATTATTATCACTAGTTCCAAATGTCCCAATATTTAGCTCTTGTACCAGATCCTATATTCCACAAATGACTAAGAGGATCATTCTAAAAGGTTTAGTCATGGTTTGGACTTCTGAAGACATGCACATGGACATCAAAATCAAGGATATGTCTCGATAACCATTCCACAAATGCCATTCGCAGACATCTCCAGTACGGGGACAGGTATGTCTGGGGAGGGGCAATGGACTTACACATCACCATTTGATCCCAGAAGCAGCGGAGCTGTCTGCAGGCATGTGCATGTTTATTCCTGCTCCAGGCATGAATAGGTATCAGGAAAGTGTTTGTTTTCACTTTAAAACATCCAGAGAGTGTAGAGAATTAAGTGACTAGCTTTAGATTACAAAGTCCCACACTGGGATTTGTACCCTAGTCACCCAACTCTTAAGCTACTACTCTAACCATTATGCTATTAGACATTTTGGTTTGTGATAAGGAAGCTTATCATAGCTCAGGAAGGAGCTATAGAAAAGGTGAAGTGACTCTGAACAAGCAACCTGTCAATTCTGGTAGAAATAAGAAAACAGAATTTTCCCATAAAAGACTACCAGTCCCAGAATGCACCAGGTTTCCAGCAGCCATTAGAGGAGCTGAAGTGGGGAAACGTGTGTTCAATTAGGAGGGCTATGAGGTAATCCCTAAGCACTCATCTCAAAGGGCAGGGCCTGATTCGGCACAGCTGCGCTGTGTTAGGGAGGAGCACTCATCTAAGCAGAATAAAGGTAGAGTTTATTCTACAGAGAAGTATCCTGAGAATCAGCTTGAGCTTGATCATCTTCATCATCAGGAGGATCATCAGAAGCAGAAGCCAAACTGGACGGACAGAGAGGGAAAGAAACCCTTTGGAAGAAAGAGGAGAAAAGCCTTTGAGAGGTCTAGAAGAGTCCAGAGCAGTACGTATACTGGGAGGCATTCCAAGGGCCAGCATACACCATTGGACTGGGGAAAGCCAGAGGAATGGTGCTGCAGAGCTAGGAATCTCCAGACGATACCTGTGAGAGAGACGGCTGCACGTGTAAGGGACACTAAGACCCGTGCCAGAAGGTATGTGAAGAGAGATCCAGTGTCCAGGGATCTGGATTGGAAGGCTGGACATAAGAACTGGACTACATACTGGCCAGGCTATATAGAGAGGAACTCTAACAGCAATGGAAGCTCAGGTATGAACACTGATCTATGCCCTAGCTATAACCTTGAAAGACAGCAGGGAAACAAGTATTCTCCTGAAAGTGCTCCATTGAGAGATTCATCTATGCCAATCCATGATATTGAACCCATGCTTGTTGAAGAAGGGGGAATGATTGCAGATGAAGAATGTGTTTATATGGACTGCTCTCTGTCCAAACTCCTTTGGTGATTTTCTGTTATAAAGTACAGCAACCATCACAAAGAAATGCAAACTTGTTCTTTAATCTACTCAGAAAAGCTCCTGAAGCAGGATTTGACCCACACAGTAGAAAGCAAGCCAGCTAAGGGGTTTCAGCTGGATAACTGCTAGCAATTGAGCCTTACCTAATTGCTTGTGAGCTCTGAGAGAATCACTTCTGAATCTATGTGGGAAGATATAAGAAGATAACCTGAAAAGAACAGTTTTTTTTCTCTTTGTAGCTTTTGGTTTGTTGTTTGATACTTGCTAAGAGGATATTAGCTAAGCCTACAGAAAAAGACCAGTTTGTTGTCAACCAGGTCTTTATTTCTTTTGCTTTGATTGCCTGACAAGTTTAAAGGTTGTTTTCCTTATTTTGTTTTTCCAAGTTTAACACTGAAAGCAAGTAACCTGATTTATGTGCTACCAAGCATATCTGTGTTGGGAGAAATAACCCCATAAATAAATATCTTATTGGCTTTAACACTTGAGCACAACTAAATTATTGTCAGCAGCTGTGTCTGGTGTGAATGAACTGCATTGCCCACAATCCCTTGCAAATCATATAGATATATGCACTTGCCAAGACTGTGAAGATTCTTACCCAGGCAACCGTCTGACAGGTTTTGAAATACTCTCCTGGGGATGTCTATATAGATATTTGATATATGTTTATGAGGTGTGACAAAAAAGAAACAAGACTGTCCCATAAATGTTTTATTACAAAATCTACAGAGAAATTATGCATTGTCCCCTTCAAAGTTATCCCCCCCCCCCCCGAGTTAATGCACTTCTGCATTCACTTCTGCCACGTACGGAAGCACTTGGTAAAGTTCTCCTTCTTGAGATTCCTCAGCTCCCTGATCACAGTGACCTTGATCTCTTCTACAGAGGCGAAATGAGTTCCTTTGAGCACAGTCTTCAGACTGGGGAAGAGCCAGAAGTTGCATGGTACGAGATCTGAGGAATAAAGAGGGTGGTCGGGAGCTGTGTTCTGTTTGTTGGCCAAGAACTGCCTCACACTGAGCACGATGTGTGCGGGCGCGTTTTCGTGGTGCAGCAGCCAGGACTTGTCTCTCCACAGAGCCTGCCTGCTGCGCCAAACCCAGTCATGGAGGTGATTGAGGACCTGCTGGTAGAAGTGCTGGATGACTGTCTGACCCTCGGGCACAAACACATGATGGACCACTCCCTTCTGGTCGAAGAATGCGATCAGCATGACCTTGATCGGGACATGTGCACTTCTTGGGTCTGGGTAACAGTCAAGTTTTCCACTGCAGGCTCTGTCTCTTGCTTTCAGGGTCATACTGGAAGACCCAAGTCTCGTCTCCTGTGATGACTCGGCCAACAAACCCTGGATCTTAACCAGAAAGCTCAAGTTGATTCTTTGCTCCATATTTCTGCCACCTCCAGTTGCATGACAAACGATGGAGCAGTGTGCTACAAAAAAACCTGAAAAAGAAAAACAGAGTGAGAGAGATGAAAAATATTATAACAGAATAGTGGTGAGATGTTGCACAACACAGTGACATAAGCGGTTAGCCAACTGGCATTGAGTCATGGGCGTTGCTGCCACAGTCTCGTTTCTTTTTTGTCACACCTCGTATATCGGGCACGTCCACGTTTCTGGAATTGTGCCTGAACTTGCATGTGCCTGCCTTTCTTTTCAGACATTCAGGCTTTGACGTCCCAGATTGCACTTGGACGTCCCATTTGGATTGTGTCTCAACTTCTAAAATAGCTTCTTCTATAGTCAGTTCCTGAATTAGCTGCTCTATGAATAAGTTATTTATAGCATGTCCAGATGTGAAATTTATCCTATCAGTGGTGGGGTATTTGAATTCACACATTATTGTGTTCCCAATTTCTGATAAGATTTCATCATCTATTTGCTTATTCTGTCCAATGAGACGGTAGTAAATCCCTACCACTATTTTCTTCCCCTCAACACATGGAATTTATATTCCTAAAGATTTTTTTTTACTGCATAACTGTTATTCTATTTGACTTAATGTCCTCTTTTTTTTTTTTTAGAAACTTTATTTATAAACACAAAAAAAATACAAAGAACCGCAAACCACAAGCTCCGAGCGGGGTGGACTCTGATCCCCACCTCCGAGCTGAATTAACAATTAGGTGCCATTTACATATATCTCCCACTCCCCCCACCCCACCCCCTCCCCCCCCTCCCCACCCAGTCCCAATCCCGTTCGGGAGATACCGGTACCAGGGAATCTAACAGCCCATTTGCAATACCTCATTACGAACACCAGAGCTCAGCACGCGGATATAGGGGTCCCAAAGCCTCTGAAAGGCCGGCCACCGCCGGGTACTGCCCCGAGCTCGTCGACATTCCCACAGCATTAATTGATGAAAGGTATTACGCCATTCCCAAAAAGAGGGCGGCTGTGAATTCCGCCGCCCTTGCAAAAGGGGCCCCTTACCCACCAGACAGGCTTTGCGCACCAGCAATCGCTCCCATTTCCCTTTAGGCTGGGTGGGGCGCAATCGGTCCAGTACCACCAGGGGTCCATCCCAGCACACCCGCTGTCCCAGCAGTCGCACCAGAAAGGCGCAGATTTTAGCCCAGTAAGGCCGTATGTGGCGGCATCCCCACCACACATGAAACAGGGTAGCAAGAGGTGCGGAGCAGCGCGGGCAGCTTGTCCTCTTTAACATAGAATGCCACACCTCCACCAATTTGATCCATCCTACCCCTGCATTATAATTTGTATCCTGGTATCACAGGCTCAGTGACATTATCTCAGTCACCAGACCCCTTCATAAGTCTCTCTAATGGTGGGTGATCCCCATGAATCTGGCCAAGGGCTTGCTTTTTCAGGAGCCCCCTTACTAAAAATTGCTGATAACCAATGCATCTACACTGGACTAGGTTGCTCATTTTGATGAGTTCCATACTCGGGTTGTGGACTGGCCAGGAGTCTCTCCTTCAGATCAATTTCCTGGAATTGAGAGCAAATTTGAATGCTCTAAATGCTTTCAGAGATCAGCTGGCTGACCAAATTGTAATGATTCTTGACTGACAATCAAGTTGCCATGTTTTATGTAAACAAGCAGGGAGGAACAGGCCCATATCTCCTTTGTTGGGAGTCCATCAGATTGTTGAATTTTGCTGTCTCTCACGGGATGACATTCAGAGCCACTTACCTGGTAAGAGAGAACAAAATCCTGGTAGATGGAGTCGAGTCCTTCAGCTTCATGAATAGAATTTGGATAGGGAGATTGCACTGAGTATCTTTTGAGACTGGGGCACCCCATTGGTGGACCTCTTTGTCACTCCCCAGAACAAGCAAGTTCCTTGGTTCTGCTCTAGAGTAGGGTCACAAGGCAAAACTAGCCTTAGATGATTTTCTCTTCCATTGAGGGGAGGGTCTTCTGTACACATATCTGCCCATTCCTTTGATAGCAAGAACTCTTTTGAACCTCCAAAGGCATCATGATTCTCATTGCACATCACTTTCCAGGCAACTCTGATTTGCTCTTCTCCAGGACCTCTCCATCAGATGACCAATTCAACTTGGTGACTCTGACCTTGATTATGCAGGATCAGGGGAAACTTTTATATCACAGTGTCAAGTCCCGAGCTCTCACAGCTTGGATATTGAGAGAATAGAGTTCCAGTTTTTGGACCTGACTGTTGGAGTAGCCTGTGTCCTTTTGCCTTCCAGGAGAATTTCCACTAGAAATGGTTTCAAGTGGCAGAGTTTTGCCCTTTAGTGAGCGATAGGCCCTAGATCCCTTCTCATACAAAAACTGCTTGAATACCTTCTGTATCTCTCAAATTCTAGTCTAAAACCGGCTCTGAAAGAGCCCATCTTAATGCATTTGGTGATTATCGCTATCATTTAGAAGAAAAGCCCATCTCTCTATAGCCTTTAGTTGTTCACTTGATGCAGAGCTTGCTTCCATTGAAGCCTCCCCAAAGCCTGCCTCACACAGTGTCTTGGGCAGGACCGTACCGAGCCCTGTGCAAGCGGTGCAGACACACAGGGCACTGAGATGTAAGGGGCGCATTTCAGCTCTATGCCGTTGCCTGCCGCTGCCACTTTTTTGGCGGCAGGCAGCAGCACAGAGCTGAAATGTGCCCCTTAAGTCTTCTCGCCGGCACACTAAGCAGGTCTGGTCTCCCCGGGAGGGACCAGACCTGCTTAGTGTGCCGGCGACTTGCACATCGGGTGTGTGCCTCTTCTCTCCCACCCCCATAAAGTGGCTAGATGGAGGTGGGGGGGGGGGGTGCGCGCGCCTGATGTGCAAGTCACACAGGGCGCATTTCACTCTTGGTACGACCCTGGTCTTGGGATCTTAACATGGTTTTGTCTCAGCTGATTAAAACTCCTTTTGAGATATGGACTGACTTGGACGGTTCTCTTTTTGATGGTGGTAACTTCAGCAAGCAGAATTAGGTGATATTGCATACTATAAGAACATAAGATATGCCATACTGGGTCAGACCAAGGTCCATCAAGCCCAGTATTCTGTTTCCAACAGTGGCCAATCTAGGTCATATGTACCTAGCAGTTTCCCCAAGAGACACAAGTTCCACAATGCTTGTACTGGGTCAAGCATTGATATCTTCGGTCACTTCTTAATAATGGTTTATGGACCTTTCCTCCAGGAACTTGTCCAAACCTTTTTTAAACCCAGCTACACTAACAGCCTTTACTACATCCTCTGGTAACAAATTCCAGAGTTTGATTACACGTTGAGTGAAAAAATATGTTCTTTTATTAGTCTTAAATAGTTTACCCTGTAGCTTCATTGCATGTCCCCTAGTCTTTCTATATTCTGATTAGGTAAACAATCGATCTACGTTTACCCGTTCCACTCCGTTCATTAATTTATAGACTTCTATCATATCTCCCCTCAGCCGTCTCTTTTCCAGGTTAAAGAGCCCTAACCTTTTTAGCCTTTCTTCATAGGAGTATCTTTCCATCCCCTTTACCATTTTGGTGGCTCTTCTCTGTACCTTTTCTAAAATCGCTATATCCTTTTTAAGATACGGCGACCAGAATTGCACACAATATTCAAGGTGCGGTCTCACCATGGAACTCATCATAAATTCCTTCCAAAAGTGGTAGAGTTCCACCTTAACCAGTCAGTAACCCTGAAAACACTTGGTCCAATATTCAGTGGAGGCAGATAGCATAATCACAGTGCCTAGTCATACCTGCTGAACACTAAACCCAGATATTCAATGCCAGGGCCATATTCGGCAGCAGCAGCAGTTAAAGTCAATCTGTTCTTTGTAATCTGTTTGAGGTTTAGAATCCAATTCCATTCCCTCCTAGGCCCAGTTTATCTTTTGTTCTAGGCTACTCCTATCCCCCCAAAAAACAGGGAGAACACTCATGACACATTTCAAGCTGTTCCTCCAAAAAAAAAAAACCCAGCATAAAAGCAGGATGTCATGTTTGTTTGAACTGCTTGCAGCCCTTTCTTTGTACTTTCCTTTCCTTGTGTCAACCTGTAGCTAGGGATTCCCATATGTTAGGACTTATCCTGCTTGTTCTCAGAGAAAATAGGGTTATTCACCTTTAGCAGATGTTCTCCATGGACAGCAGGATAAGTCCTCACAACCCACCCTCTTCTCCTTGGAGTTGCTCAGCTCTGCTTTGTATGTGACTGAGGATCCTTGGGTGCAGTAGCAGCGGTGGGAACAAGCATGGTGTTGCAAGCCCTGCTAGATTGTGCTACATGCTGACTGTAGTCAGCCCTGCAATATGCAGGGGATATAGTAAAACTGAATCTCCAGGAACAAGCAGGAATGAGTCTTCACATATGGGTACGTCGGTACCGACGGAGTCTGTGCGGGAACGCTCCCCAGCGTCCAATCAGAACGCTTTTGGGAGCATCCCAACATGCCTGCGTGCTGCCTTCCCGCCTTTCCCAACTGCCTCTCCTCAGTTTTCATTTTTCCACCTTTCCCTGAATCCTTTTTCCTCTTGAGATTTACATCCTGTAGTTTGCTTTTTACCTCTACAAGCATCTACATCAGTTCCATCCTAAAATTTACATATGTCCCTCTCAAGGGCACATCCTAACTATTAGCTCAATGAGCTTCTTGAGATAGTTATGCTTTACAGGTACTGCAGTTACTCCTCGTCCACTACTACACAGAAGAGTAACAGCTGTCAATAAGGTCATCATCCCTTATCTTTGACTTTTTTCCTGTATCAGCATCTCTCTCACTACTTATTAAGGTTTTCCTCCTCAATAAGTCTTCTTTTCAACTCTGCCACTCTTTCCAGGACATTTGGTCTGTAAGAGTGATGCCACTTTACTGAGGGCTTTTTCTTAAGCCCCTAACAGTTTCTTTCAGAGTTGTCTCCCCCTTGCATTCTTAGTTCTTCCTGGCAGCTTTTCAGACAGTGGCGGAGGCTCACCTCTCCTACTTCTGTCTGTATTTCTTTCCCAACCTTGGGACCTTTTTGCTGCCCTATCAATAGTTAGAACTGCAGGGGCTCTTAATGCTTAGACCACTGACTTGCTGTCCAAGCAGCCAGGGCGTGTTCTCCATTCTTAATGGTTTCTGGCCTTGCCACTAAATCCCAGACGGTTTAACAACCTTTCTGGCTATTGTTGCAGGCCTTACCTTTTCTCCTTAGCCTTCCCAATCCTTGGATTTGGCGGAGTAGTTCATGCTTCCTACGGGCTCTTGGACATCAGGTTTTCTTCAAATTAGCCTGCAACATGCTCTCTGCATCTCTACGGAGCAGCTCTACACTATGGGGCCTTATTGGAGAGCACATAATGTCAGATGGTTAGGAAGGGTTGTACCCAGTCAGGCTTACTGGATTCTCCTTGCCCTTACCATTTCCATTAAAGGCTTCTTAAAATAAAGGTCACAGGCCTTTAATTAAGAGAAGACCTAAATAATTATCCAATTCCCTGGTTTGCTACACATCTCCAGGGGACCCCTTCACCAGGGATGGTTTCTTTCTTTCAATATAGACCATCCCTGTCTGGTTTATTCCTTCCATCATCAATTCTTCATGGCGTGATCCATGTTGAGCACAGCAATGCCCCATACCCCTTTTTACCCTCATTGAGGGTCAATATGGTATTCTTATAGCATCTTTTTCTCCAGCTACCTACTGGAGTTATGGAAGGATTCAGACTCACTGTCTGCAGATTACAAAACATCCTCTGCATTTTCCAGGTAGTTCTCCATTCCTGGTTTTTCAAGGGCAAGAGTTCTTAGAGGACTCTAGACTTCTCTTGCCAATGAGATAACTCCCTGTGCTTCCTACCCTTTACCAGGAAGTAGGGATTCTCTGAATATCTACTCAAGCAGGTACCCCCCTTCTTGTTGTTAGATAATTCTTTCTCCACATACCCTATGTACGAACATGGGTAGCTATACATATATATATATAAATACACATAAATATATATATATGTCTATGTTACATGTATATGGACATCTGCATGTCTATGCCCATATCTCTCTCTATATATACATATGTGCTGTATATATCTCTATTTACCTATCTCCATAGATATGGATTACCATATATGATAGTGTAAAGGTATATGTCATATACTCTTTCTGTCTGTCTGTCTAGATATATATATAACTATACAAATATATATATTCCAATATGGACCGACAGATACTCTCTATCCCTTTCCATGCTGTCCCAGCATACTTAGGGTTCTCTATGCTCAACCACTTCCTGTGGTAGTTCAGGAGTTTTTATACCATTACCTTCAGTTTTGAATACACCTGAAGCCCTCCACATGTTTCCTTTTCCATTACGAGGGACTTCTTTCTGCATCTTCAGAAAATGAGAGGCTACAATGCCTCATTACTCTTATCCTTATTGCTATCGGATATGGAGATCTTTCAAGCTCCCTCTCCTATAAGGACTAGGTCTCTTAAGGTCAAAGGACTTTTCAGTTTTATCCAATGGAGACTTCCGCGTTTTCCGCTAAGTCCTACCTCATTGAACTACCCCAGCTCCACTGGGATTGTTCCTCTCACCCTAAGGGTTCTACCTCAGCCTGTCTTTTGCACAGTTGTCTACCTCTTCTTTCATTGAGGTACCCCCTGGGGATATTCTGTTGGTTCATATTCACAAATCCTTATGAACCTCCATATACCCTTCTACAATACCACCAGGTGAGGTCCATATTGGGTTATTGATTTTCAATATTACCACAAAATATCACCCGCACAGAGCCTATCTGGGCATCCTGTTTGGTTGAGCTGTTCAACAGCACATCTTTTTAGCTCAACTCCTACCCTCCATCCCTGGAATGCCTGGGGTTTTAGTAAGATAGCATGGCTCTCAAACTCGCAACATGCTGGGAATCCTCCAGGCATTTTAGCTTGGGAGTCCCCATATGTGAAGACTCATTCCTGCTTGTTCCTGGAGATAGCACAGTTACTTACCTGTAACAGGTGATCTCTAGGAACAGCAGGAAAAAGTCTTCACAACCCACCCACCTCCCCTAGGAGTTGCATTTTCTCTATCTCTATCTTTCCCTTTCTGCTCTCTCTCTCTCTTTGCCTCAGCTTTAAAACTTAACTGAGGAGAGGCAGTTGGGAAAGGCGGGAAGGCAGCACGCAGGCGTGTTGGGATGCTCCCAAAAGCGTTCTGATTGGACGCTGGGGAGCGTTCCCGTGCAGACTCCGTCGGTACCGATGTACCCATATGTGAAGACTTATTCCTGCTGTTCCCAGAGATCACCTGTTACAGGTAAGTAACTGTGCTTTACCACGGAACAAATTTTGACTATTCCCCCTTCCCCGTCCACCCCGTGAGAGCCTGGGTGATGCGGCAGGGCCCAAATACCCTGGAAACAGCTACAGCCATAGCTATGGCCGAGCAGTATTTGGAGGCTGAGGAAAGCTGGCAAGGTAAGCAGGAAGAAGTCATCTCTAGAAAAGCTCTATCATCCGAGAACCCAAAATGCCCTCCAATCAAAGTATCCCGGAAAGAGAAGGGGAGCCCTAAGGGGCGGCAAAGGAGAATGAGGTCCTGAGACTTGGAGAAAGTCCACTGGAACCTCGTGGATAGTACATATACCCCACCCAAACAATAGGGCCCTCCTTAGGTGTTTTTCCTGTGGGAAGGCGGGACACTTTAAAAAAGACTGCCCCCACATGGACTGCTCCTTTTCGAGGATGGGGGTAGGTCTTCCCATTACAGAAGGGAAGGTGGATCAGATGTTGAGAAAAGGGGTACGGGTGGGGGTGAGTAGGCCTTATATCCCTACTGGTCACTGGCATCAAGCAGTCCCTGGTATCTGGACCTCTTGCTGGGCATTGGGAGCTCAAGAGAGATTTTTGGTGGGCTAATAAATGTGCGGTGTGTACATGATGATATAGTGAGAGTGCCTACCTACGGAGAAGGGGTAACTTGGGAGGGAAGGACCTAACCCCTTAAAGGTAGAAATAGTCCAGCAACTGCTGTATTTCCTGATATGGGGACAGACTAGGAGGAAATGGAGGCAATGTTGGCTCCTAAGAAGGGGTGGGTATCCACCAAGGCAAAAGATTATCCCGGTGAGGAGGAAGAGATTCTAATTAGGTGATATATTTCTCTTTTTGGATCAAGAGATAATTGCGGAACCAGGAAAGAGTAGGAAGCCCAAAAATGCAAAAAGGCTTGAAATAATTGAAAAGGTTGGCTCCCTCTGGGCAGGTGGAAGCAGTAGGAGAAGAAGTTATGCAGAAGTTCCATCAGTATGTGAAAGAGCAGAAACATGAATCCTTCCTAAAAATGTACTGGGAAATATCCACCCAGGAGTGGAGGGAAAGAACTCAAGGCAAGGGGGACCCGAAGTTTTCAGAAGGACCCTATTAATCCTGGCCCATGCGCATCCCTTTGCCGGCCATTTAAGGGAAGCCGGGATTGCAGAAAGGCTTACTGCCCAATTCGTCTGGCCAGGCCTTTACCAGGATGTACGGGCCTATTGCCAGTCATGTCCGGAGTGTCAAAAGGTGCCTCAGAAGTTGCCCGAAAGATCTCTTCTCACCACATTTCCCGTAATGGAGCAGCCATAAGATCGGGTAGCAGTGGAGATTATTGGGCTCTTAGAGAAGAGTGCCAGACCAATATATCCTAGTGATGGTGGACTATGTCACTAGGTACCCCTGGGCCATTCCCCTGAGAAAGACAAATGCGTGGGGAATTGCTTGGGAATTGTTGACGATTTTTTGTCAGGTAGGGTTCCCTCAGGAAGTATTAACCAACTGGGGAACCAATCTTTTGTCCCATAATTTAGGAGAGGTATTCAACTCTTTCAGATTAAACATTTAGACAGCCACTTACCATCCCCAGATAGATGGTGGTTAGAACATAAGATATGCCATACTGGGTCAGACCAAGGTCCATCAAGCCCAGTATCCTGTTTCCAAAAGTGGCCAATCTAGGTCATAAGTATCTAGCAGTTTCCCCAAAAGACACAGGTTCCACAATGCTTGTATTGGGTCAAGCAGTGATATCCTGGGTCCCTTTTAATAATGGTTTATGGACCTTTCCTCCAGGAACTTGTCCAAACCTTTTTTAAACCCAGCTACGCTGACAGCTTTTACTACATCCTCCGGTAACAAATTCCAGAGTTTGATTACACGTTGAGTGAAAAAATATTTTCTCTGATTAGTTTTAAATAGGTTACCCTGAAGCTTCATTGCATATCTCCTAGTCTTTCTATATTCAATGACGTAAACAATCGATCTACGTTTATCCGTTCCACTCCATTAATTAATTTATAGACTTCTATCATATTTCCCCTCAGCCGTCTCTTTTCCATGTTGAAAAGCCCTAACCTTTTTAGCCTCTCTTCATAGGGGTATCCTTCCATCCCCTTTACCATTTTGGTGGCTCTTCTGTGTACCTTTTCTAATAATGCTATATCCTTTTTCAGATACGGCGACCAGAACTGCACACAATATTCAATATTCCTTTCCTTATGATACCCAGCATTCTATTTACTTTCTTGGCTGCCGCTGCACACTAGGTGGAGGGTTTAAACATGTTGTCTATGATAACACCTATTTCTTTTTCCTAGGTGGTGTTTCCTAATGTGGAACCTTGCATTGAGTAACCATAGTTTGGGTTGTTCTTTCCTAGGTGCATAACTTTGCACTTGTCCACATTAAATTTAATCTGCCATTTGGATGCCCAGTCTTCCAATTTATCAAGATCCTCTTGCAATTTTCCAAAATCCTCATGGGTTTTAACAACTTTAAATAGTTTTGAGTCATCTGCAAATTTGATAGCCTCACTCGTTATTCCCATTTCCAGGTCATTTATGAATATCTTAAAAAGCAGAAAATCTAGCACAGATTCCTGGGGTACTCCACTATTCACCTTTCTCATTGGGAAAATTGGCCATTTAACCCTACCCTCTGCTTTCTATCTTTTAACCAGTTCCTGATCCAAAATAGTATACTGCCTCCTACCCCATGATTTTTTAATTTTCCAAAGGTCTCTAATGAGGGACCTTGTCAAAGGCTTTCTGAAAATCCAGATACACTATATCAACTGACTCACCTTTGTCTACCTGTTTATTCACACCTTCAAAAAAACATAACAGATTAGTAAGACAAGATCTTCCTTGTCTAAAGCCATGTTGGTTGTCTCCCATTAAGACATGACTATCTACATGTTCAGTAATTTTGTTCTTTATTGTTTATACCATTTTTCCCGGTACTGACATCAAGCTCACCTGTCTTCAGTTTCTCGGATCACCCCTGGAACCTTTTTAAAAATTGGAGTTATTTTGGCCATCCTCCAATCTTCAGGTATTAAAGATGATTTTAATGATAGTTCACAGATTACTAATAGCAGGTCTGTAAAAACATATTACAGTTCTTTCAACATCCTTGGATGTATACCATCTGGTCCAGGTGATTTGCTACACTTCAGTTTATCAAATAGTAGTAATACATCTACCCGGTGTATCGATATTTCTTTCAATTCTTCCGCAGTATCACCTTTAAATACCACTTCAGTCATGGGTAACATCCCTACATCTTACTCATTAAAGACTGAAGCAAAGAATTCATTCAGTCTCTCCACTATGGCCTTGTCCCCTCTTAGTGCCCCTTTTACCCCTCTATCATCTAAAAGTTCAACTGACTCTCTCACAGGTTTTTTGCTACAAATGTACTTGAAAGTCTTTATTACACATTTTTGCTTCCACAGCAAGCTTCTTCTCAAATTTTCTCTTTGCATCTAACTTGCCAGTGCTTATGCTGTTTCCAGTTTTCGTCATTTGGTTCTTTTTTCCATTTCCTGAAATGATGCTTTTTTGGCAACAACAGCCTCTCTGACCTCACCTTTAAACCATGCTGGCAGTTTTTTGGACTTCCTTCCACTTTTCTTAAAGCATGGAATACAGCTGGCCTGGGCTTCCAAGATAGTATTTTTAAAGATCACCCAAGCTTGATGTAAGTCTTTAACCTTTGCAACTGCTCTTTTGGTTGAGGTTCAGTCAGACCTTGATCCACATGATAAAGGAATGCCTTGGAAAGGACATCCAGGAATGGAATATGCTCATCCCCTATGTCCTATATTTATTTATTTAATTTTCTTATATACCGCGCTATTTGTCATCAGTGCTTGTATATGCTTGTAGGGAAGTGTCCCATGCCTTATTAAGATTCTCTCCATTTGAGCTGATGTTCGGCTGCCAGCCCCGAGGTCTGTTAGAGTAATAAAGGAGACCTGGACAAAGAATGAGTGGTCACCTCAGTTCCTGACTACCTGTAGGTGCTAAGGAAGAAACTGGCAGGAATTTGGGAAGCCATGAGAGAAAACCTAAAGAGGGCCCATGCCCACCAGAAGGTGCATTATGACCAAGGTGCTAGGAAGAGAGAATTCCAACCCCGGGACCAGGTACTAATATTGGTACCCCCCTTGGTCATCAGGTTGTTTGCCCAATGGGGGGGTCCATTTCTGGTGAGGAGCCAGCTAGGGCCAGTCATATATGAGGTGGACCAAGTCCACTGTAAATACCAGGTCTACCATTTTAATCTGCTATAGCTTTGGTAAGCCAGAATGGGCTAACCAGGGCCTGAATTTTCTCCTTTGTCAGCAACCGCCTCACTGATGTGGGGACAGTATGCGACACCCAGTCCCTGAAAATAGGTGAGTCCCTGACTCCCCAGCAGAAAGTGCAGTTAAACCATGTAATAACCCAATTTCAAGATGTGTTTCCCCTCTTCTGGGATTTCTGGGATGTACTCACCTAAGTGTCCATTGAATTGAAACCTTCCCTGGGAAAGTAGTTTGACAGAAGCCATATCGACTTCTGGAGGTAAAACAGAAGGAGGTGGAGAGGGAAGTGGCAGAAATGCTGGGATTGAAGATAATTGAGGAATCCTCTAGTGAGTGCCTAGTCCCATAGTCCTTGTCGCAAAATTGGATGGGTCCAAGAGATTTTGAATGGACTTCTGGGGGGGAAGGGGGGGGGGGTTAATGCCATTTCCCAGTTTCATGCCTATCCCATGAGAGTGGACGAGATAGTGCAACAACTGGGAGGGGCAGAGTTCCTTTCCACTCTTGATCTAACTAAGCGATATTGGAAAAACCCACCAGAGAAGAAGTCTAAAGAAAAGACTGCTTTTGTAACCCACCAGGGTCTATATCAGTTTAGGGTGCTCCCCTTTCGGCTTCATGGGGCCCCCACAACATTTCAGAGCATTATCAATCAAGTATTAGGACCACATGTGAGTTATGCTCGAGCTATTTGGATGATGTGATCATCTTTTCCCCTACCTAACAGACTCACTTAAAACACCTAGCATCAGTCTATCAGGTGAGACTAACAACAAACCCAAAAACGTGTGCCCTAGGCCAAAAAAAGTTTCAGTACCTTGGACAGTATGTAGGAGGAGGTTGGCGAAACCAATGCCTCAAAGATCACAGCGATCCAAGAGGTGAGACCCCCACAAATGGAAAAAACATCTATGAGCTTTTCTAGGCTTGGTAAGGTACTGCCTTAAGTCTGTGCTACACTTTGCGGATTTATCTGCTGACCTTACCTTGCTATTGAAAAACTCCCAACCCAATTGGCTAGTTTGGAATAGAGTAGCAGATTGGGCTCTTAGACAGCTTAATGAGGTCCTGTGTAAAGAGATGTCCTAAAGAATATAGACTTTCAACAAGAATTCCTTTTGCAAACAGATGCTTCTGGTGTAGGACTCAGGGCATTGCTGAGCCAGGGAACAATGGGAGAGGAGCACCCCATAATGTATCTTAACAGAAAGCTTACTGATGCAGAAATGAGGTATTCAACCATAGAAAAAGAGTGTTGGGCAGTCAAGTAGGCTACTGATTCCTTAACGTACTACCTGCTGCAAAGGGCCTTTATCCTCGTAACGGACCATGCCTCTTTAAAATGGCTAAGGGTCACGAAAAATTCCAACCCTCGGCTGATGTGGTGGTACCTTTCCCTTCAGGCCTATATATCTCAGGTGGTCCATTGGAAGGGAAAGGACCATAAATAATAATTACCTGTTCTGGGAGGAAGGAAGTGGTGGGGCTACAACTGAGAGATCTCTTAGTACCAGGACCCACAGTTTAAGATAACCACCTTGGTATATGGGGTACCCACCTCACATTCTGATTAGAGAGAATCTTAATATCTGATAGCAGGTGGCAGTTGTCAACCAAGGACAGCTATGTGGGTGGTGGCTGGTGGCTGGTAGGGCAGACCAGAATTCGTTCTGACCCATCTGAGAAATAGTGGTACTAAATCCCTGAGTGTGGAGTTGGTGGTGGGAGACAGTGAGGAGTGGATTCTGGGTCAGGAGAATCCATGGCTGCTTTTTGGTGTTGGGACTCTTGATACAGCTGATTGCTGGATGCTGGATCCTGGATGTTGATTGCTGACTGATGGGTGTAGACTACTGGATGCTGTTTGCTGGATGCTGGGTGCTGGACAACCTGAGGACCTAACCGAGCGAAGGATGTATTGGAAGGTTCCGGGACTGGGACGCTTGATGGGCCCTAACTGTAGAAATTAGTTAATATAAATGTATGTAAATGTATGTTCACTATTAAAATTGGTGTAAAATCCATAGGTAAAAAGTACCCACAGATGCCAGCAGTCAGTAAATTAACCCCATGAAGGGGAATTTTCAGAGGGGTTCTCTGTGGGTGTACTGGAGTTTACCCATGGAGAAAAACAAACTGCCTTCCTTCCTTTTTTGGGGAAAAGTATGTACACTGATCATGTACTTTTCCCTGTTGAGAAAGAAGTTAACCAAGGGTGGGATATTTATTTATTTATGAATATATGGCACAAAAGACCTGTTGATGCTGAATAAGGGCATTATGGCCAGTGCTAAGATGCAGAAATCTCAATATAGCATGGATTGATTATAAGAAAGCTTTAGACAGCATCCCACACTCTTGGATAATACATTGCCTTGAAATGTATAAAATAAATTCTGGTTTGATAGAGTATATTAAGTTCACTATGAAAATGTGGCAATCCACACTCTTTTTGAGATATGAAGATGGTCAGTACATCATTCCTAACATTAAAATCCAGTGAGGAATATTTCAGGGAGATTCCTTATTGCCACTTCTGTTTTGTTTGTCGCTTAATCCAATGAGTGCTCTCATCAACTCTTTGGGGTATGGATTTAACCAGAATTCTAAAGACTGAACCAACCCAGAAGCAACTTCCCATCTGTTATTTATAGATGATCTGAAACTCTACAGTTCCAGCGACCAACAATTAGCAGAGCAGCTTCGTGTGGTGAAAAGCTTTTCTGATGACATCAGGATGACCTTTGGCCTTGACAAATGTGCTAAGGCAACTTTTTTTCAGAGAAAAATTGAGCAAAATCGAAAACATCTCTCTTGTTGAGGGCTGTGATATCAAGGACCTTGAACAGGAAGGTGTATATAAGTACCTTGGAATAGAGGAAGGAATGACACTCGGGCAGAAACTATTAAGATCAGTAAAGAATATTACAGATTAAAACTGTTAGTGAAAAGTGCTTTAACATCACAAAATAAGATACATGCCATCAATCAGCTGGCAGTTCCTGTACTCTTCTACAGTTTTGGGATTGTGGATTGGCCTCATAAAGAGCTTGAAAAACTGTATGTGCGAACAAGAAAACTCCTCCATGCTCATGAAGTAATTTACAAAAATCAGTGTATGCCAAGATCGTACATCCCTAAAGCTGAAGGAGGGCTAGGACTTATAAAAATTGACTATACCTACAGAGCTACTATCATAGGCCTCCAAGCCTATCTGACAGCATCATTGGATCCAAATACACAAAAGTGCTGAAATATGAAAGTAATCATTCAGAATCTGTATCCATTATCAAACTTGGACAAGCGTTTTGACGATTAGAAGGAATGAGCGAGAATCCACAGGTGTATATGAGAAAGAAAGCAACACAAAAAAAAGAAGAAGGTTTCTCCAGGACCAAGCAGGAAGTCAGTCCTCACATATGGGTGACGTCGGCGCCGACGGAGCCCTCGCGGAGCAATTTTCCCCATCTTTCAAAGAAAGCCTTTGGGAATTGCAGCGCGCATGCGCGGTCCTCTTCCCGCCCAAGGGTGCCATCTTGCTCAGTCTTCTTTTTTCCGCGGAGCCCTACAGACGTTGCCTGTGAATCCCCGCAGAAAAGTTGATTTTTCTTCGGTTCGACGCTGATTCTTTTCCCGCCCGGACTCGCGACGCCGGTTGCGAGTCCGTCCTTTATTTTTCGTTTTTTTGTCCTTCGTGACAGATTTCGCGCTTTTTTCCTTTTTTCCTGGCAGCCCGGTCGTTCGACCTCGCAGGGGCCCTTTTTCCCCCGATGGCTGCCAGTGGCTTTAAAAAGTGTGACCTCTGTAAGAAACTTATGTCTCTTACAGACACTCATGACTTCTGCCTCCGCTGCCTCAGCCCAGATCATGACCCCATGATCTGCGGGTCATGCGGCAAGATGTCCTCAAAAGCATTGAGGAGTCAGCAGCACCAGCGGGAGCGTATCTTCTCTGACTCCGGCCGGGCTCGGACCTCGTCAGAGGCTTCGACGTCTCGGGACTCTGGTCCTGAGCATCGTCGGAGTTCCTCTGAAAGGGGGTCTCCTACCCGGGAACATCATCGGAAGAAGAAACCCGCGAGGGCGGGATCGGTGGACGCTCCTGGTTCCTCGAGGGCCAGGTCGCATAGCCCCGATTCCCGTCCTGGGTCCGCGGAGACGGAGAGGCCGTCAAAACATCCTCAACTCGAGGTGGACTTGCCCGCTCACGTAAGTACTGTTGTCCTCGTGGACTCGCCTCCGAAGGACCCGACGTCGGGCCCGACGCCGTCGGGGCCCGAGTCGGGGGCTGCTGGGTCTCCTGAGCTCGGACTCAGGTTGACGGCCTTGGAGTGCAGTCTGTCTGCCTTCTTGGACCAGCAGCGGGCATTGATCGCTGGCCTCGCCGGTGCTTCTGCCCTGACCGCCGGGACATCGACCTCCAAATCGACCCCGGAGACCGAGCCGATCCTCGAGTCCATGAGGGCTCGAGTCGATCCTCGGTCGAGGTCTCCTTCGGCCTCCCGTTCGGGACCGAGGTCGTCGACGCCGACTCCCTCGGCGTCGGGGCGGATGGCATCAGTGCCCGCCCGACCGGAGCCGGTCAACTCCTCCTCCGAGGAGTCGGCCTGGGAATCTGAGGACGAAGAGTCACCTGGTTCCTTTCGGACTCGGTGTGTCCCTTCGGACTCCCCCGAGTCCGAACCTCGGAGACGGTCCCCCCCGGAGGATACCCGGTTCTCGGACTTCGTGAGGGATATGGCCAAGGCCTTGGCCTTCCCTGCGGATCCCGAGGAGGAGCCTCAAGTCGAAGAACTCGATGCCCTCCAATATGACTCTCCCCCGAAGGAGGCCTTTATTGTACCGGTTCCTCCCATGCTGGAACGACTTCTCTTCCGCATGTGGGAGAGCCCGGCATCATCGCCGGTGTTAAGCAAGCGGGTTGATTCCATTTATCGAGTCCGCAAGAGCCCTGGCTTCCAAAAGGCACAACTACCGCATCATTCCATGGTGGTGGAATCGGCCATGCATAGACTAAAGAGTCAAAAAATGCACTCCTCGGTGCCCCCTGGTAGGGAAGCCCGAAGCCTGGATGCCCTCGGTAGAAAGTGCTTCCAGGGCTCTATGCTTGCTTGTCGAGTCCAGACATACCAGCTCTACATGGGCATGTATCTCCGAGACCTGGCTAAGGAAATAGTCGGGTTCTCTGCTGGTCTCTCCGACGAACCTTTGCAGCGGTTCCAATCCTTGTCTACTGGTATTCGGGAGTGCTCCAAGTTTATATCTCGAGCAGCCTATGATGGTTTTGAGGCTTCGGCTCGAGTAGCTGCGGCCGGCATCGGTGGACGCTGCCAGGCTTGGCTTCAGACGTCCGACCTCGAGCCCTGGGTACAGGACAAGTTGGTCGATGTCCCCTTCCGAGGTGATAACCTCTTTGGCAAGCCCATGGATGAGAAGGCTGCACAAATCGAGACGGAGACTCTCACCAGGACTCGTCTCTCAAGGAAGACCTCTGCCCCTTCTCAAAAGAAGAAGGCCTCGGGGAAAAAGCCCTTTTACCCGAGGAAAGGTGCTGCCTATAAATACTACCCTCAGTATCAGGCCTCCCCAGCTCCCCCGCAGGGAAAGCAGGCCAAGGGACGGGGTAATGGGTCCCGTAGGCAGCAAGCCCCCAAGTCTGCACCACCAGCCCCTGCTCAGCAGGGTGGGGGTTTTTGACTTTCTCAGCATAGCCTCTCCCCCTCAGCTGGTTTCTCTCAGCACAGGAGGCCGGCTGGTCCACTTTGCCCACAGGTGGTCCAACATCACCACAGATACCTGGGTACTTCACATAGTTCAAAAGGGCTATCTTCTTCACTTTCACCAGGTACCTCCCTCCTACTTTCCAGGGGAGCCTCCCAGACTCCCTTTGCACAGGGACTTACTCCTTCAGGAGTTAGCAAGTCTCGTTCAGGAACAAGCCGTGGAACCGGTGCCCCACCACCTGAAGGGCCAAGGATTGTACTCCAGGTACTTCCTGATTCCAAAAAGAACAGGAGGCCTCAGACCCATCCTGGACTTGCGAAACCTCAACAAGTTCCTTGCAAAGGAAAAGTTCAAAATGCTTACCCTTGGAATCCTGCTGCCCTACCTCCAGCAAGGAGACTGGCTATGCTCCTTAGATCTAAAGGATGCGTATACTCATATCCTTATTCATCCAGACCACAGACAATATCTCCGGTTTGTTGTGGAAGGAAACCATTACCAGTACAGAGTACTGCCCTTTGGCCTATCCTCCGCCCCCAGGGTGTTCACAAAATGCCTAGCAGTGGTGGCGGCCTATCTGAGACTTCAAGGTCTCTTTGTGTTCCCATACCTGGACGACTGGCTCATCAGGGCCCAGTCTGCCCAAGAAGCCACTCAGGCTACTCATCGCACTGTGACTCTGCTCCAGCACTTGGGTTTTGTCATAAACTTCGCAAAGTCCACTTTGCTCCCCTCTCAAAATCTCGAGTTCATAGGCGCCAGATTGGACACGCTTCAGGCGCGGGCCTTCCTCCCTCTGGACTGGGCCACACGGCTCATGGAACTCGCCAGCCGCTTTCACAGCAATTCCCTGGTCTCCGCCAGGCACTTTCTGAGACTGCTCGGCCATATGGCTTCCACGGTCCATGTAACCCCCAATGCCCGCCTGAACATGCGTCCTGCTCAGTGGTGCCTGCGCACTCAATGGCATCAGGCCACGGGGAGCCTAGCGGACTCCGTACAGATCTCCGACCAGCTGGTCTCCTCTCTGCGATGGTGGCTTCATCTGCCAAACCTAGTGCTCAGGGTGACTTTTCAGCCCCCTACACATTCTCAGGTCCTAACGACCGATGCTTCTCTCCAGGGTTGGGCAGCACATTGCCAGGGTACTTGTACTCAGGGTCTCTGGACTCCTTGGGAGTCCGTTCAACAGATCAACTTCCTGGAGCTCAGAGCCATCCGCCTAGTGCTCAAAGCCTTCTCTCACCTGATTTCTCACCAGTCCGTACTTGTCCAGACAGACAATAAGGTTGCCATGTTCTACGTGAACAAGCAAGGCGGAACCGGCTCCTTCCTTCTCTGTCAGGAAGCACAGAAGCTCTGCTCTTGGGCCGTCCATCGCAACATCGTCCTCAAAGCTGTCTATCTCCCAGGTCAAGAAAACTACCTGGCAGACAAACTGAGCAGGGTCCTCCAACCGCACGAGTGGAGGTTGGATCCGCTTGTGGTTCAGCGGATCTTTCTCCGGTGGGGCCTCCCCACCATGGATCTGTTCGCCAGTCCTCTGAACCGACAGCTTCCCAGATTCTGCTCTCGACAGCCGCATCCTCTCCGGGTAGCGGCGGATGCTTTTCTGATTCCATGGTCCACAGGCCTCTTGTATGCCTTTCCACCCATGCCTCTGGTGTCTCGGACGCTCTTCAAAGTTCTCAGAGACAAGGCATCGATGATCCTAGTGGCTCCCCGGTGGCCGAGACAACCTTGGTTCCCGCTTCTGATGCAGCTGGCGGTGGACACCCCTCTTCCTCTGGGGTTTCAGCCCGCCCTCCTCTCGCAGGATCAGGGGACGCTCCTGCACCCCAACCTTCGGTCCCTTCATCTGATGGCCTGGCTGCTGAAAGGGTAGTCCTTGCTCCTCTCCAGCTACCGCCAGATGTGGAAGAGGTCGTCTTGGCCTCCAGGAGGCCTTCCACCCGAAAGTCCTACGCTCTTAAGTGGCGTCGGTTCTCCGTCTGGTGTACTCAGCAGTCTCAAGACCCCTTCTCCTGTTCAGCATCATTGGTCTTGCAGTACTTGCTTTCTCTTTCCAATCTTGGACTTAAGTCCAACTCGATCAAGGTTCACCTCAGTGCTCTTTCTGCGCATCACATGCCGGTGGATGGTAGACCTCTTTCCAGCCACACTCTGGTGGCTCGTTTTCTCAGAGGCCTCCTTCTCCTTAAACCACCTTTGCGCCCGCCAGCCCCGAACTGGGATCTCAATGTGGTTTTACAGCGGATTACCTGTCCGCCTTTTGAGCCTATGGCTACCTGTCCTCTTCGTTTTCTTTCCTGGAAAACCTTGTTCTTGGTGGCCCTCACTTCTGCAAGACGCGTTAGTGAGCTGCAGGCCCTAGTATCTGATCCTCCTTACACTAGGTTCTACAAGAACCGGGTAGTCCTACGGACTCACCCTAAGTTTCTTCCTAAAGTGGTTTCCCCTTTTCACATCAACCAGGAGGTGGTACTTCCGACCTACTTTCCCAGGCCACACTCCAGCCGAGCTGAAATGGTCCTGCATACCCTGGACTGTAGGAGGGCGCTGACCTTCTACCTTGACCGTACGCGGGAGCACCGAAAGGCTGTTCAGCTCTTCGTGTCTTATGACCCCAACAAGTTGGGGCTCCCTGTCTCCAAGCGTACTCTGTCCATCTGGATTGCGGACTGCATCGCTTGGGCTTACGAGGCTGCGGGCCTCGTGCTGGAAGGAAAAGTCACCGCTCATCGTGTTCGGGCGAAGGCTACGTCAGTGGCTTACCTCCGCTCTGTTCCATTGGCAGACATCTGCCGGGCCGCTACTTGGTCTTCAAGCCAGACCTTTGCAGCGCATTACTGCCTGGAGAGGGAGTCCCGCAGGGACAGTGCTTTCGGACAGGCAGTCCTCCGTAACCTCTTCGAGGTATAGGCAACTCCTACCCTCTGTCCCGGATGTTGGGCTACCGGTTGGAGACATATTCAGAGAAGATTCCTTCCTTCTGTGCTACTGACCTCGAGGGAGCTCATTTTTGTGCTTAGGGTCTCCGGTAGCCTTAAGCTTGGGAGTCCCATATGTGAGGACTGACTTCCTGCTTGGTCCTGGAGAAAGCGTAGTTACTCACCTGTAACAGGTGTTCTCCAGGAGCAGCAGGAATCAGTCCTCACAACCCTCCCTCCTCCCCTTGGAGTTGCAGTTATATGCTTTCGTTTTTGCTAATTTTTGCTGTCTTTTAGCTATGTCATCTGACTGAGCAAGATGGCACCCTTGGGCGGGAAGAGGACCGCGCATGCGCGCTGCAATTCCCAAAGGCTTTCTTTGAAAGCTGGGGAAAATTGCTCCGCGAGGGCTCCGTCGGCACCGACGTCACCCATATGTGAGGACTGATTCCTGCTGCTGCTGGAGAACACCTGTTACAGGTGAGTAACTACGCTATCCACAACAAAGCAGGGAAAGCAGAAGCGGTAGACCAATAAAGCTTTTTGCACACTATCTTTTTGTGTTAGTCCTGGTTTCTGGTGTTCCGCTTCTGCTTTCCCTTCCTTCCTATGAGAAAGAAAGCAACAGAATTTGCAAAACAAGAGAAAAAAACTCTTCAAAGAATTAGATCAGCAGACAAGGAAAAACGTGGCAAATGCACAAATACAGTGGAAAATACAGAGTGTTACTCCAAGAACCTTTTGTCGATCAAGAACGGACACATGAGTGGTTGAGGAAAGGTAGACTGAAACCGAAGGATGAAAGACTGATAGTTGCAGCCCAGGACAGCGGATTATGGACAAGATGGTTTATGGCGTGTATTGAAAAAACTGGCACGAAAGACATATGCTGATTCTGTAAGAAAGAGCTGGAAACAGTGACTCACCTAATAGCAGGTTGTGAAGTTCTGATGGCAGAAAATTTCTATACAGAAAGGCACAACAAAGTAGCACGCCTCCTCCACTGGAAACTCTGTAAACACTACATACAATATCACTGTCTCTGAAAAGCACTGGGATCATGACCCAAAGAGAATAACAGAGAATGAAGAAGTTATGATCACCTGGGATATTCCCATTCCGATGGGTAAGAAACTGGATGCCAGAAAACCTGACATAGTGGTAAAGGAGAAGAATACCAGAACAGCATTGATAATAGAAGTGTCGGTACTGAGTGATTATTCTATGAATCGCGTGGACAGGGAGAAGATCTTGAAGTATCAAGAAATGCAATCAGAACTAAGAAAATGTGACAGAAAAATACAGAAATATTTCCCATTGTACTGGGAGCCACAGGCCTGATAAAGAAGAATTTCCAAGCACATCTTGACAAACTACCCATACAGGTTACATCTTATGAACTCCAGCAGGTGTCTCTCTTTGGCATGATGCAAGTATTACGCCGAGCATTAGCAGTAAATTTGAGAGATTAAGATCATATTCCACATACCCTGGCTTAGAAGTGAGGTTCACGACTACCATAGTATGTGCAAAACAAAACTAACCCATTAGGAGAAACTACCCCAAGAAAAACAAACTGCCCTCCTTCCTTTTTTTGGGGGGAAAAGTATGTACACTATGTACTTTTCTCTCTTGAGAAAGGAATTAACCAGGGGTGGGATATTTATTTATTTATGTGCTTTTTTGTATACCACCTTATCACGAGATCAAAGCGGTTTACAATTAACCTACTTAGTTACATCAAAAAGGAACAAGATGTGGATATAACTTTTACAAGGAACAGTGAACACTAGATTGAAAGATAACTGTTAACATATTTACAAAGTGGCAACTGACATAAAGATTATAACTGTGGCAACTGACATAAAGATTATAACATGTAAAAAAATCTTATGCGCCTGAATGTAACAAGCATAAAATGTATATATGTAAATATCTCCCTCTCCCCCACCTATACATGTATGCTGTAAATATCCCTTGAATCATATTTTCCCCGTTTATTGAAAATTCCTGGCATTGGTCTGACAACCTATCAGACAACCTTTGTAAATCACGCTGTAAATTTTGAAATTTGTCAATTGATCTGACTCTCCCTGTTTACCTAATCAAACCGCTCCTGATCGCTGGAAGTAGCGGTATATAAATATATGCTAAATAAAATAAATAAAACTATTAACATATCTACAATGTAGCTACTGGTACAAGGTGATAAGGTTAGAGAACTTGGGGATAAGAGTAAGGTTTATGTTAGGTGAACTTTCAATTATGTTATCAAGATCCTCTGACTCAGATGTGATTTTGGTAATATATCCTTAAGAAAAGAATCTTTGTCAAACTTTTTAAATCATTGTTGTATTCATAATTGTGAAGCTGATTAAGCAGTGGTCTGACCAAGGAACTTGCTCCGTTTGTGTTTTATGGATATAATTGGTTTTGCATATTTCATTAGGCATAAATATAAGATCATGTGAGTTGCCTCTATTGTGGGTAGGAATGTTAATTAGCTGCTGATAGTCCATATTGGTCATTGCATCAAGGAAGGATTTCACATGGGCATTGTGTAAAGATACAAGGTTAAAGTCACCTAGTATTAGTATCTGTCAACAATGAGCCACCTGACTGAAGACCGAACACAATTTAGGACAACTATCCAGAGGGTTGCCTGAGTCGACACTGACTTGACGGCACTTAACAGTAACAACAGTATTAGTTTCTTCCTGATCGTCCCTCCAGTCTAGTCCCAAACCTCTGGGTAGTCAACCTCCTCTAGCAGCTTGGAGACTGAAAACTTCACTCTTGTGATGTCACTGGTACATAAGCTCCGGTTCCGCCTTCTCCCACCAGTTACTTCAGTCTCCAAGAAGCTGGAGGACTCATGAGCCTGGAGGTTCAGGCTCACTAGAGGAGCAATTAAGGCAGTTAGTTTAGAGTAGTTGATTGACTTCAGATTGGATTGAATTGAAGAAAAAAAAAAGAAGGGGTTTAAATTTATTAGGATATTGCTAGAGTTGGAGTGCTCAGAGTGCTGAGGCTCCATCCCTCCCCCTTGTTCCTCCCTCCCCCCCCCCCCCCCGCCATGCCAGCCCTCCGCTGCCTTGAAGACTGCTGCCAAGAAGAGAGGCGAGGCTCAGGGCCAAGAAACCGACAGTAAGAGTGAGGAGCAGGTGCTCTCCAGCAGTAGCATAAGCAGAGGGTTTGCCTGCACACACTAGTGAGCCGGAGCCGGGGCACAGGGGCAGTGCTCCGGAGATGTTCCTCCGGCAGCCTGTCTCTCCAGGAGGGCTACCGCTCTGCAGTAGGACCCAGGGAGCGGCAAAAGATTGCGCACTTGCAGTGACCTGTTTGAGGGGAAATTTGGAGGACAAGGAGAAGAAGCGTGGCTTCGGAGATCAGGTCAGTGTGCAGACTCCGGCACGCTGAAGCACGTCTGCCGCCGCAGCAAGCCCAGCCGCGCGGCAGACGTGCGGGAAAACACAACGGCTGTTGGTTTTGGTTACCTTTGCACGGTGGTAGCCAGGCCGGGAAGCTTCAGGTTTTTTGGGGGGTTTTACCTCACCATCAGCTTGGCAGTATTGAAGGACCCCATTAGTGATTAAAGGAAAAAAAAAATTGGATAGAGCTTAGATATCAGTAGCTCAGTTCCAATCTCTCTGGTTATTAGGGGGGGGGGGCTCCCTTTTTCCTAGTTGAACAGAGAATCGACTACAGAGTGGGGGGATGGTGAATGACTTCATCTATTCTCAGGGGATGCCATCCAGACCTCACTGCTTGCTCTGTGGTGCAAAATGGGGTACAGTTTCAGAGGCGGGAGTGTGTAGGGCCTGCGCGCACGAAGCTGCGGAGATGGAACTGCTTCCTGAGGGGGGGGGGAGGCTGTCCATGGAGGAACACCGGTAGTGGATCCGGAACCGGTTTCCACCATACTCCCATCTCTAGACCCGATGCCAAGCACGTCTTCGGCTCCAAATCTCTCCGGGTCGCAACAGTCCTTTCCAGGAGGGCTGGCGGCAATTTTTTCACTAGATTTTGTGGCTTTGATACAGCATGCCTTCAGTGCACCTCAGGGGAGGCAGGCTCCAGGGGTTCTTATTCCCGACCTAGGGTTGAAGCGGCCAGGGACTCCTTTGGTCGCAGTGGTCACAGGTCTAGCGGCAAAGAAGTTCAGAAACGGAAAGGACCGGTCAGAACACTCGGTGCTATTGGAATTGGAGGAACCGGATACTGACCTGGATTTGGATGAAGAGTTGGAGGAAGGTGAGATTGCGGAGCAAGAGGATCAAGCAAGAGTGGTACGCGTTTTTAGGAAAGAGGAGTTGCCTGCACTCATCTCGGAGACTCTGAAAGCGCTGAATATGCCCTCAGGGAGTCTGTCAGAAGATACTACTCTGGAAGACTCTTTATTGCAGGCGTTTCGGAAGATGCAAAGAGCTTTCCCAGTACATAGGGTAATTCAGGAAATGATTCTGCAAAAATGGGATTTGCCCGAATCGGCAATGAAAGAAGCTCGAGTCATGGCACGTCTCTACCTATTGGTAGACCAGGATAGAGAATTGTTTAAGTCTCCCAGAGTGGATGCCGCGGTCTCTGCAGTTACCAAAAAGACTACCATCCCCGTGGAGGGCAGTGCTGCCCTCAAGGACACCCAGGACCGTAGACTGGACTCCTTATTAAAACAGGTTTTTGATGTAAATGCGCTCTCGTTGCAAGCCTGTATTTGTGGAGCTTGGATGGCGAGGGCCTGTCTGCGCTGGGTGCAGCAAATTCAAGAAGAACAAGTGGAAGAGGCGACAGCAGAGGCATCTAGGTTGGAATCCGTAGCAGCCTATCTGGCAGATATTCATTATGACCTTATCAGAGGTCTTTCGAAGAGTATGGCGTCGGCCGTGGTGGCGAGAAGATACCTTTGGCTGTGTAATTGGGCAGCAGATGGGTCTTCCGTCGAGATTAAGTAAACTCCCCTTTCATGGAAAACTACTATTTGGAGAGGAGTTAGATAAGTTGCTTAAGGACTTGGGAGAGCCCAAAGGTGGTAGACTACCGGAAGACATGCAGAAGCAGGGGCGAGCAGCACCCATGCCTAAAGGCCAGAAGAGGGAGTTTAGGCGCTTCTGCTCTCCACGGTTTGGACAGAATCAAAGGGGACGTTTTTCCTATAGAAACCAGGGCTATCAAGGTTTTTGTGGAACAGGTAGGGGATTTGGAGCGGCCTCCTCCTCTACCTCGAACCTTAATAGATCACAATGATGCCAGGGGTACCCAGGAGGAACAGGTTCCCGTAGGGGGTCGGTTGCGGGAGTTTTACCCGGCCTGGGTCCAAATCACTTCGGATCAGTGGGTATTGGAGGTAATCTGAGACGGTTATGCCTTGGAATTTCAAAGGCCAGTGAACGATTCTTTCATACAACCTATGTAAAATAATAGTACTCTATTATTAAAGTTTATGTTACCTGTAAACCGCTACTGATCGCTGGAAGTGGCGGTATAGAAAAGATGTATAAATAAATAAATAAATAAAGTCCCCGTGCAAAGTTGCTCTCAAGCGCCTGGCTGTGCGGGACATGGTGCGAAGGCTGTTATCTCGCAAGACCAATGTGCCGTAGGTCGATACTCCATATATTTTGTGGTTCCAAAAAAGGAAGGAACGCTTCGGCCAATTCTGGATCTCAATAGAATGAATCGATGTCTCCGGGTTTCTCACTTTATGATGGAGACTCTAAGATCGGTCATAGTAGCAGTAAGAAAAGGGGAATTTCTTACTTCCTTAGATCTCACAGAAGCGTATCTCCACATTCCTATTTGACAGGGGCATCAAAGGTTTCTCAGATTCGTGGTTGGATAGTGCTGTTTTTAAAGTTGCTTTCCTCCTGGTGGTGTGCTGGGCCCGATTGGCCTTGGAGGGGGGAAGCGGGAGGGGCTTGCTTTCCCGCTTCTACCCCCGATGATAATCGGGTGCTGATGTGTGTCTTTCGGCTGTGCCGGATGGCGCTTCTTTTAAAGTTGTTCTCCTCCTGGTGGTGTGTTGAGTCCGATTGGCCTTGGAGGAGGGGCTTGCTTTCCCTCTTCTACCCCCGATGCTGATCAGGTGCTGGTGTGGGTGTTTCAGCCGCGCTGGATGGCGCTTTTGTTAAAAGTTGCTCTCTTTCTGGTGGTGTGCTGGGCCTGATTGACCTTGGAGGGGGGAGCGGGAGGGGCTTGCTTTCCCGCTTCTACTTCTGACGCTGATCAGGGGCTAGAGTGGGATAACATATATTCTTCAGTTTGCATACTTTCCACCTGTAAAGTTTGCAGGTTAAATCCTTGAACATCATGGCCTGCAGGAATTTTCAAAGGGAAACTCAGTAGGCATTTTTTATTTATTTATATTTATTTACAAACATTTCATAAACACCCTTTTTGTAAATTAAACCCCAAGACAGATAAAATAAGATCTATACAATTTATTTATTTATTTATTTAACACTCATTTATATACCGCAACTTCCAAAGTTCAGTTGCGGTGTACAATTAACAAAGCGCAGTTTGTTTTACATAGAACATCTTAAAAATTTTACATTGAACATCATAAGTTAAACAGAGCAACGAGTAATAAACTAAACAGTATATTTAAGCTAGAGCATTGTGAGTAACAATTAACTAACAAATGTAATGTCTAAAACAGCATAAGACAGTACATAACATATGCAACTATATACATGTGGAGGTATTTGGGTATAAGAGCTTGGATCATCGTTTCATATAAGCTATATGTATTGTCCATTTAGAAGGTGGGTATGTACTTGAATGTGGTCGGGCACCTGTTTATCCTTTATCTAAGTTGAGTGCTAGGTTTTCCATGGTATTATAGTGTTTAGTGAATAGATATGTTTTTAATTTTTTACGGAATTCCACGATCTCTGTTAGTGATCGTAGATCCTCTGGTAGAGAATTCCAAATGGTTGGAGCTATGTGAGAAAAGGCTCTATTATTTGTTAATTTATCTGCTTTTATGAAGTCTTTTGGAATCTTTAGTTTATTTAATTGTCCTTTTCTGTGAGTAGGCTTAGATGGTTCTTTGCATATTAGATTACATAGAGTAGTCGGAGCCAAATCATTTAAGGCTTTGAATGATGTTATTATTGTTTTGTATATTATCCTGCTTTGTATTGGTAACCAGTGAAGGGATGCTAGTATTGGTGTTATGTGTTGGAGTGAGTTTATTTTTAATATAATTCTAGCTGTTGCATTTTGAGCTAGTTGAATTCTTTTTATGTTTTGTTTTGAAATGCCCATTAGTATTAAGTTGGCGAAATCAAAGTGAGGGGTTATGGTAGCCTGTATTATATTAATAAAATCTTGTATAAATACTAGAGGGCATAGTTGTTTGAGGATTTTAAGTTTGAAATAAATTTTCTTTATAGTATTTTTAATGTGGGTTTCCATTGTAAGATGTGTATCTAAGATAACACCTAGATATCTTATTTCATTTTTTACTTTAATTTCTTGGTCTTGTAGTATTATGTGAGTTGGAGGGATAAATGATTGATTTTTTGTTACGATTAGGACTTCTGTTTTAGTATGATTTATGTGGAGATTTTGAGTTTTTAGCCATATTGTGATTTCGTTATAGCAGTCTGATAGGAGTTGTAACGGTAGGTTAGGGATCGTAAATGGGATGTACATCATGATATCATCCTCCCTCCGGCCTTGTGAAGAGCTCTCCCGGCGGGGATCGAGCAGGCCAGGAGCCTCCCACCAGGCAGCATTACCCAATCGGGGCACAAGGCAGCAGGCCTTTAAAAACACCGCCGATAGGGCGCGTGGCCCTTTTCCTCCCTCCGGCCTTGTGAAGAGCTCTCCCGGCGGGGATCGAGCAGGCCAGGAGCCTCCCACCAGGCAGCATCGCCCAATCGGGGCACAAGGCAGCAGGCCTTTAAAAACACCGCCGATAGGGCGCGTGGCCCTTTTCCTCCCTCCGGCCTTGTGAAGAGCTCTCCCGGCGGGGATCGAGCAGGCCAGGAGCCTCCCACCAGGCAGCATCGCCCAATCGGGGCACGAGGCAGCAGGCCTTTAAAAACACCGCCGATAGGGCGCGCGGCCCTTTTCCTCCCTCCGGCCTTGTGAAGAACTCTCCCGGCGGGGATCGAGCAGGCCAGGAGCCTCCCACCAGGCAGCATCGCCCAATCGGGGCACGAGGCAGCAGGCCTTTAAAAACACCGCCGATAGGGCGCGCGGCCCTTTTCCTCCCTCCGGCCTTGTGAAGAGCTCTCCCGGCGGGGATCGAGCAGGCCAGGAGCCTCCCACCAGGCAGCATCACCCAATCGGGGCACGAGGCAGCAGGCCTTTAAAAACACCGCCGATAGGGCGCACCCGCACCTTGCGGGCCCGCGCCTGAGGGCCTCGCCAGAGGGCCCTTTGGCGTGGCCCTTAGGCGGTGGCACCTCCTCAGAGCGTAACACCACAGCAACAACAAGAAACCCATTTATACATGGTCTCCTATGCTGAACTGCAAGTATTACCTAAATGACACCAGAGCTATCTAGTAGCTAATAACAAGTATCCTCCCAACTGTGTTAGTGTTTATTACTGTGGCCAACAACCAGCTTTTGCATTCTTAGCAATTTCAGTACTACTTTAACTCACATCTGACCTATTACTGTTGTCAGTAACGTACTTCAGATTTAATACTGTTGTCTGTGACTCACTTTAGATTTACTGTTGTCAGTAACTACTCACAGATTTATTACTGTTGCCAGTAACCCAATCAAGAGATACTATTGTTGCTAGTTGTCAGTAACTCCTCTCAGATTTATTACTCTTGCCAGTAACCCATTCCAGAGGTACTATTGTTGCTAGTAACTCACATCAGACTTACTGCTGATGCCTGTAAATCACATCAGATCTATCACCATTGTCAGTAACTCACCTTATTACTACCTTGCTAATTTGTAACAGCTGATTGCCCTACTGTTATTTAACTTTCTACTCTCTACACACTAGCCTTTAACTGTCCTTACTATTATTGACAGTATCCTACTACATATTAACTCTTAGATTTTACCACCTTAGCCAGGTATCCACGTGTTCAAGACCCCAGCTAACATACCACTGAGTCAGATATTGAAAATGCCACATCCTAACATCATGCTACTAAGAATATCCTACACTTGCATATTATTAGCGATAATAATAATCGACCTATCACTAAGTTTAAATAACAAAAATCATATGACCATTCCTATTATCCACACACATACCCGAAATGACTGTCATTTTGGACACACTCACTCATACAACCACCCAAAAATAAATTACCATAGACTAATACACTTAAAACAAACAAACTCACTTCAAACATGCAAGTAAATCTACACCAACAACTCATCCTCCCTATCATGCATCCTTATCAATTCACGATCAATGAAAAACAAGCTCCCTATATTTAATGATCTGATAACAGACTTAAAACCAGACATCTTATGTGTCACAGAGACTTGGCTTTTTGAAACAGATACAGTTTACCTAAATCAACTAGATAATGATAACTATGACATATTTTACAAACATAGATCCAATAAAAAAGGCGGAGGAGTACTAATGATGACAAAAAAGATATTAAATGCCAAATCAATCCAATCAAACATTTCTAATAACATAGACACATTATTGATAAAAATCAGTCACATGAGAATTTGTTTAATTTATAGACCCCCAGATCAAAGATCAGATTGCCTGGATTCCCTTATTGAACTCCTTAGCACATCTACCGAACAAAACCCCATAATCATGCTAGGCGATTTTAATCTTCCATCACTACCAATACTGGATTCCAAACTATTTCTAGACACTATATCAGATATAGATTATCATCAAATAATAAACACTGCAACACATATCAAAGGAGGAACACTTGATCTGGTTTTTCTTCCTGATACATTCTTCAAGCTACTCAACTCAAATTCCATAGAATGCACAGAGATGCCTTGGTCAGATCATTATATTATCAAAATAAACCTCATATATCCTACCACTAGCGTCAAAAATTATACAAGAAGTGGCCCTACCTCAAAATTTAAAAAATTTAATGAAACTGAATTCCTGGACTCAACTATCCCCCACCTCTTACCATCCACATCAGATTTGGATGATGCGGTTAACAACTGGTACGAAACTATAAACAATGCAGCTAAAAATAATTACACAAATAAACAGAGGGTACACACTAAAACAAACCGTACACCATGGTTTAACAACACATTAAAAAAAATGAAAAGAGAACTAAGAAAACTCGAAACTAAATGGCGAAAATCTAAGTTGACAATACACAAGGAAATATACAATAACCATCTCACAAAATATAAGGAAACATTAGACAACACAAAGAAAAACTACTATGCAGCAACTCTATCAAAATCTTATAATAGACCTAGAGAGCTATTTACCATTGTCAGAAATCTAACCAATAACGCTCAAACCCCCAGCAATGAAATCACTGACATCTCAGTACAAACCCTAGCTAATCACTACCAAAATAAATCAAAGAAACCTTCAATACCTTTAGATACCTTTAACACTTCTCACCAGTCTGTTGATGATTGGTCAGATTTTTACCCTATTACAAAAGTGACATTAAAAACTATCATCTCCAGACTCAATACTACAACTTCATATTTAGATCCATGCCCAGTATCTTGGATAAAAAACACACTACCTACACTACTATCCTACATTCTCCCAATAGTCAACCTTTCATTAACCCAAGGTTACCTCCCACCCTCACTTAAACATGCACAAATACGCCCAATCCTAAAGAATTGCAATCTAGACAAAACATCTCCAGTATCTTACAGGCCCATTTCTAGCATACCATTTTTGGCCAAAATAATTGAAAAAGTAGTGCAATTACAGACACAGGAATACATAGACGCATCTTATCCACTTGATGAGCAACAATATGGATTTCGACCACGCCACGGTGTAGAAACACTTCTAAGTATTATTTGATACTCTCCTAAGAGGAATCGACAATCACAAACAGGCTTTCATCCTCCTTTTCATTGACATATCAGCAGCTTTTGATAGTGTACAACACTCATTAATGCTCAAAAACCTACGTCAGATAGGCATGAACTCTACAGTACATAAATGGTTCACCTCCTATTTAAACAACAGAACGCAAAATGTAAGAATAGGTAATCAAACCTCCACTACATATAAGCAAGAAATAGGTTTACCACAAGGTTCAGCATTATCAGCCCTACATTTCAATATTTACATAAAACCGGTCTGCAATATCTTTACAATGGAGCTAGCACAGAACTGCTTGGACAAGTTTAAAATGACTTGCATATTGCACAGAGTTTTAAAATTGCTTTCCTCTTTACTTTACAATGAAAATAATTTAAATAAAGAAGTAATTTACTAACCATTAATGTATGTTATTTGCTGCAGGACCTGCAACAAACAATGCACATTAATGGTATTAACAAGTGTTGCCAATGCAATGTATACAGTTAAGTCAATGCTGACTCCTGGCAATCCATCTCCTGGGTTTTCTTGGCAAGGTGCGACTGGAAGTAGATTGCCAGGTCTTTCTATTCAGTGAGTTTATAGCCCCTGATATAACACATTTGAAAAAGAACTATTAGTTAATAATTGCTTCAATGTTTATGACAAATACAGTAAAATAATAATTGTACTTGCAAACTATCCAAGAAAATGGTTTTAATTACTATTTTCATAGAGAATTCCTAATTAAGAGATTTTGCATGCTATATTATGACATCAGATGACTATTTAATTATGTTTTTATAGTATGTACGAACATATGAAAATACTTCACTGGTGCAGAGGGAATTGGTTCAACTCGTCTACCTAGCTGATGCAGTGAGTTACTTTTTGTTATTTAATTTAAAAAGTTGTTCCTAATGAACCATTTTTGTTAACTCCTTAAAATTTAGCAGTTTTCTGCATTCTTTATTTATGTCAAGATTTGTTTGCTATTTTCTTCAGCAACTACTATTAAAAGAAATAAGTAAGAACCTGAGACCTAATAAGATGTAAAAACTAGCATTTTCTCCATAGACAAGCATGGCAGATGGAGGCACACTTGATAGTGAAGTCCGGAAAACTGATCCAGTGTGTAGAGCGCTCTCCTAGCCTAGGAAGCTGGGGTGTTTTTGTACTGAGCCAGCATGGATGACCCAACTCCTGACACTCTCAGGTGAAGCCAGTCTGTTTTAATCCACAGCAGGATCCAGATGAGGCCATTGCTGTCTTCTCTCATGGCACTCTCTGAGGAAGTTTTTTTGTTTCCATATTTTCTCTTATGCTGGCTCTATTGCTAACTTATAAGAAAGGCTGTACGTATCTTTATTATTTTGGGCTGCTGAATCCTATTAAATGGAGAACTCCAAAACTGTAACTCCTCCTCCCCCCTCTGGGTCCTTCTAGTACACCGTCGGGGGAGAGTTGACAGGAAATCACTGAAGCTAAGGTGCATGGGTGAACATAGCACGCTTTCAGCTTCAAATGCTTCTAGGGTTGCCAGCCATGTTATTATGGACCGTGCCTCCACTCCGATCCCCCCTCACAGTTCAGTGATGCTAGAAGTCAGTCAACAATCTTCCCAAAAGTGCGCCAAGACTAAACATGCATCTCCTGCTGATCCGCTGCTTTCTGGAGTGCAATACCTGGACAAGACTGCTCACAGTCACCCTTCTTCTCCAACTCTGCCACAGGTAAGTGCCTCTGTGAGTCAACCTCTGCAGCCCGGCTCTTCTCTCAGTTACCCTTCTTTCCTTCTCAAAATGCACCCTTTCTGGTTCCCTCTTCCCTAATTCCTCCTCAGCAAAGCTCCTTGCTATGGCTGGTAAATAAATTTCTAGAATCCATTGCTATGCTGTAGCAGTCTATGACTTCCCCAGCGGCAGTTTTTCCATATCCTCCACAGAGGTCCTGGTTCTATAGAGCCTCAAGGTATCGTCAACCCTTCTATTTCTTCTGACCTACAATACTGTCCTTTCGGACAACAGATCCCAACTTCAGATTCCCACCTGATTGGCCACAAGCTTCCCAGCAGCATGGTTCTGAAATGCTTAATTCTATAGGTGAACTACATATCTGGCCTGCTTCTGATGAGTCAGGAGAAGAGGAGGTGTCTTCTCCTAATTCTAAAACACAACCACCTGTGCTTGATCCCCAGGATGAGCATTCAAATTCTGTTCCTCCTCAAGCTCACAAAAGTCCTGGTTCTGGGTCCAAGTGACATTCCATCCACTAAAAAGGATTTTCAGCCTATCTTGAAATCCATGTCTCACCCTAAGGAGATTTTCACCCTGCCTCTACATGATGTTCTCCACGACTTGTAGATAACTGCTTGGCATACTCCTCTCTCTGTGAAATCATCTTCTCATCATCTAGAGACAAAATATAGATTCTCCGGAAACAAGCAGGAAGTCAGTCCTCACATATGGGTGATGTCGACACTGACGGAGCCCATGCAGTAACTTCTCCCCAGCTTTCAAAGAAAGCCTTTGGGAGATGTACCACACATGGTCCTCTTCCCGCCTAAAGGTGCCATCTTGCCTCAGTCTCCTTTTTTCCGTGGAGCCCATTGGACTTGTGTCCGTTCCTCCTGGAAAAAGTTGGTTAATTTTTTGTCCTTTGTCTTCTTTCTCTGGTTGCGTACCAGTTCTCATCTCGTCCCCAGGTCTGTTTGCCTTGGTGTTGTGCTCTCGGGTTCTTTTCTTCATTTTTCTCAGTCTTCGGTCTGCGCAGGTTCATGCCTTTTTTCCTGGCCGGCCCCACTGTGGCCTCGGACAGTGGCTTCAAGCTGTGCGACCACTGCACACACATGTCGCGCATGGACCCAGACGACTGCTGCCTTTGATGCCTCAGGCCGGACCACAATGCCTTGGTCTGCAGTTTTTGCCAGCAGATGACTCCCAAGGTCCGCAAGAGCCATCAGCAGAATTGCGAGTCCCTCTTCTAGAAGACCTACCCAGCTTGGAGTCGTCTGCGAGACTACACGCGAAGGCCTCCTCCGGGATGTCAAACCCTCATGGAGACTGAGCTGCCTCAGAGCCCCAAGGCCACAGAGCCTTGAGCCAGAGGATGAGGGACGCTCCACAAAGAACTGGAAGTCATCAAATGTCTCATCGGGTGATGAGTCTGGGAAAGTGGGAAAGTCCATGGGCCCTTGACATGAAACTCTCGATGCAAGGCTGAGAGCAATGGCCCAGATAGGCCTAGCAATTTGCCCCATTGAGAGCTGTCAATGTCTCAGGATCAGCTTCAGACCCCTGAGACCATTCTTTTTGAGGACTCCCCCTCAGCGGAGCTGGTGCTGGGCTGAGGATCCTCGGTGCCTGCACCAAAGGCTGTGGAACCATTGGGCCTCAAGTCTAGGATGGTGGCTTTGGAGTGCAGTTTGTCTGCCTTCATGATCCATTAGTGGGCTCTGATGCCTGGTTCCTCCGGGTCCTCACTCCCAACCACTGGCCTCTCCACGTTGAGGGACTCACTGGAGATCGAGCTGATCCTCAAGCGCCATCGGCCTTGAGTGACGCCTTGGCATTGGTCCTAGTCCTGATCCTTGCGGCTGCACCTTTCTCCACTTAGTGCCCTCGGCTCAGACCGCAGGACCACTGGAGAACCAGGGCCATTGGCCCCAGACAACCCTTAAAGTCTCCACTGACTCCAAGTCTGACTGGGAGATGAAGGTCGATGAGTCCCTGGACACCCGCCACCACTGGGATGTGCCCTCGGAACCATTTCCCCTAGAGACCTGGCACCAGTCCCCACCCAAGACATTGCCTTCCTGGACCATGAGAGATATGGCGAAGGTCTTTGCCTTCACTGAGTCCAAGGAGGAACCTCGGGCGGAGGACCTCGAGATCCTCCAATATGAGGATCTCCCAAAGGAGGCACTCATGATACCTGTTCCCCCCATCCTGGAACAGCTGCTCTTCCGCATGTGGGAGACCCCTCCTTGGTGCCCGTAGTGAGCAGGTGGCTGGACTCAATGTACTGGGTCCGCCGAAGCTCTGGATTCCAAAAACCTCAACTGCCTCACACCTCCATGGTGGTGGAGTCGGCCATGCATAGGCTCAAGAGCCAGAAGAAGCACTCCTCTGTGTCCCTGGATAGGAAGGCCTGCGCCATGGATGCCATGGGCAAAAAGAGCTTCCAGGGTTCAATGCTTGTCAGCCAGATCCAGGCCTACCAGCTATACCTGGGTATGTACTTGCGGGACCTGGCGAAGGAGCTCACCAGGTTCTCAGCTGGTCTTTCTGAGGAACTTCTCCAGCGGTTCTGGACCCTAGCTTCCGCAGTCAGAGAGTGCTCCAAGTTTATAACTTGAGCGGCCTATGACAACTTCAAGTTGGCGGCTTGAGTAGCTGCGGCGTGCATTAGTGCTTACTGCCAGGCTTGGCTACAGTCCTCTGACCTGGAGCAGTGGGTGCAGGACAAGTTGGTTGACATCCCTTGCTGGGGAGAGAATCTCTTCAGCAAACCCATGATGAGTAAGGCCGCCGAGCTGGAGTCCGAGTTTATGACAAGGACCAGGCTCTCTAAAAAGACTGCTGACCCTTCCCGGAGGAAGGCTTCGGGCAGAAATTCTTCATTCCTGAAGATGAGGAAGGCTTATGGAAACTACCCCCAGTACCCGGCCTTTCCAGCTCCCCAACAGGGCCAGCAGGCCTAGGTACAGGGGCATGGCCCACATAGGCCTAAGGCCCCCAATCTCCAGACAGTGCTCCAGTGCAACCTGGAGGGGGCTTTTTACTCCTTGAGCATAGCTTCTCTTCCACCAGGAGGCACAGCCCTGCAGCACCCAGGGGGACCATCTGACACTCTACACACGCAGTGGCCCGCCATTACCACCGACGCGTGGGCCCTTCAGATGGTGAGGGAGGGTTACCTCCTCTACCTCCATTAGATGCCCCCACCATTCTTCCCAGGAGAGCCCCCCAGGACTCCCCTTCACCAGGCTCTACTCCAGCAGGAACTCGCAAGCCTCCTAGCAGACCAGAGTGGAACCCATCCCCGCTCACCTCAGGGGTGAAGGGTTCTACCCTCACTACTTCCTGGCCCCCAAAAGGACCAGAGGGTTTCATCCCATCCTAGACCTGTGGGACCTCAACAGGTTCCTGGTGAGAGAGAAGTTGAAGATGCTCTTCCTTGGAACATTGCTGCCATACCTCCAGCAGGGAGACTAGCTATGCTCCTTGGACAAAGGATTCGTGCATTCATGTCCTCATCCACCCCTCCACAGGCAGTGCCTTTGTGTCGTGGTGGGAGGAGGTCACTATCAGTATAGAATGCTACCTTTTGGCCTGGCCTCTGTCCCATGGGTATTCACCAAATGCCTGGTGGTACTTGCAGTCCACCTCTGACTCCAGGGTTCTTTGTCTTCCCCTACCTGGATGACTGGCTCATCAAGGGAAGCACCACTGCCAAAGTACAATAGGCAATGGCCCGCACCATCCTTCTGGAGCACTTGGGGTTTGTCATCAACTACCCCAAGTTTCATCTCCAGCTGACTCATACGGGCGCAGCTGGACACCATCCAGGCCAAAGTCTTTCTCCCACAGGACAGGGCCCTGCGCCTCCAGGCACTCACAACAAGCACCCAGTGCCATCTTTCTGCATCAGCATGACTGATGCTCCACCTACTGGGGCACATGGCGTCCATGGTGCATGTCACCCTCGATGCCCGCCTGTGGTTGCAAACAGCCCAGTGGGCCCTCTGCTCCCAGTGGTCCCAGGCCAAGGGCGCCTATGGGACAGGGTGATCGTCACTTGTCCCCTGGCTGACTCTCAACTGGTGACAATGCCTCCAGCACCTACTGGCAGGGATGCCTTTTCAGACCCCCGCACCTTAGAGAATCCTTGTCACGGGTGCCTCCAAACTGGGGTGGAGAGCCCATTGCGACAACCTCTGCACTCAGGGCAGCTGGTCACCAATGGAGAGTCTCCAGCAAATCAACCTCCTGGAGCTCCAAGCTGTAGCACTAGCCCTCTGGACTTTTCACCACCACTTGCAGCATAAGGTGGTACTGGTCCAGACCAACAGTCAGGTAGCTATGTTCTACATCAACAAGGAAGGAGGCACGGGTTCATCCCTTCTTTGCTGGGAAGTGGTGAGCCTCTGCTCTTATGCCAGCAGCAATGGGATGTTCCTGCAAGCAGTATACCTCCCGGGCCAGGATTTACAGGATAACACCTTAACCAGCAGGTGGTGCTTCCTACCTTCTTTCCGCAGCCTCACACCAGCAGGGCGGAAGCCATGCTCCACACGCTGGACTATAAGTGGGCTCTAGCCTTCTACCTGCAGCGCACTCAGAGCCACCACCAAACTCCATAGCTGTTTGTCTTGTATGACCCCAGTCGGTTAGGGACAGCGATCTCTAAGCGCACCCTGTCCACCTGGGTAGTGGACTGTATTGCCCTCGCCTATAAGCAGACCAGTCATTTACTGGAGCACTGTGTCACAGTGCACAGCATCCGGGTCATGGTGGCCTTTGTGGCAAACCTGCGTTCCATCCCCTTTATTTATTTATTTATTTACATTTCTTTTATACCGCGCTATTCAACATCAGTGCGGTTTACATAAAACATACACGTTGCATATAATGAACGGTGTTTGCAGGTAACAGGAAATAAAACTTGAATAACTTGGGGTAACTATTTACATCAGATTTTCATATTATACAGGCTATACTCATGAGTGTCTTATAGGGTAGGTTTAGTCATAATATCTATCTTAGACTGCAGGTGACGCTACTGTATCTTCGTCTATCTTGTAGTACTGAAGGAATAGGTAGTGTTTCACTGCCTTCCTAAATTGGACCAAGTCAGTGATTACTCGTATGTTGGGTGGGAGAGAATTCCAGCTTCTCCGTGCACATAGTTTCAAAGCTCTGTTAACTGTAGCATGGGTGCAGTGGGTTATTTCTTTTGGGACTACTAATGTGTTGATAGCTGCCGATCTCCTGGCCCTGTTGGATGGTGTGGTATGAATGAGCTCTGCTAGTGATGTAGAGGCTAGTCCATTGATTGATTTGAAAGTAAGCAGCAGAATTTTGAAAGATAGTCTGGACTGTATGGGGAGCCAGTGAAGATGTTTTAGGATGGGTGTGATATGATCTTTCTTAGACGCTCTGATTAGAACTCTCGCTGCCGAGTTCATCGCAAGCTGTAGAGGGTTTAAAGTAGATTGAGGGAGACCGTGCAGGATTGAATTTGCGTAGTCAAAATGAGTCGTGATTAGTGCCTGATAGATAGTCTGGAAGTTGCTTGGTTCAAGTAGGAAACGAAGGTGCATGAGGGTACGGATCTTGTGGTATACCGCTCTGACTACGTTGCTTATGTGGATTTTCATGTCAAGGCACTGGTCCAGGGTGACTCCAAGGTACCGGATCGAGGATTTAGTCTGAAGTTCTGCTTCCTTGACTTTTATATGTGTTGGTGTGATGAAATTTAAATTCCTCATGATGAATAGCACCTCAGTTTTCTTGTGCTGAATTCTAAGGTTTTGGGATTGAAGCCAATTGCATACTGCATCAAAGCATTCTGTAAGTGGTGAAAGGTCTGGGTTTTCTGTCGAGAAGGGCATGTAAAGTAGGACATCGTCCGCGTATACCAGGTAGTTTACCCCAAAAGAGCGAATGAGGTTACAGATAGGCTGCATGTAGATATTAAACTTCAGGGCGGAGAGGGAGGATCCCTGCGGGACTCCTTGCTTCTGGTGGAAAGGTTTAGAAGTTGAGGCACCTGAACGTACATGTTGCCATCTGTTTGTGAGGTAAGATTCACACCAGACTATCGCTGTCTCCGAAATACCCTTCTCTCTGAGTTGCACCAGTAGAAGCTCGTGACATACTGAGTCAAAAGCAGCTGCTATGTCAAGGAAAATAAGGACAAATCCCTGCCGGATGTTATCAATTCCTGTGGTTATATTATTGATAAGTGTGGTGAGGAGGGTTTCCATGCCATGTTGTTCTCTAAAACCATGTTGGCATGGGTCTAGTGGTGAATTGTTGTCGACGTGGTCTTGAATTTGTTTTTGTACCTAGAAACATAGAAACATGATGACAGAAAAAGACCACAAGGCCCATCTAGTCTGTCCTTCCATAACAACAACTACAACAGTCCACTTTTTACCTTTAGAGATCCTCTGTGTTGGTCCCATGCTTTTTTGAATTCAGTTACTGTCCTCATCTCTACCACCTCCACTGGGAGACTATTCCACGGATCCACTACTCTTTCCGTAAAGAAATATTTCCGCATATCACTCCTGAATCTATCTCCCTTCACCCTCATCCCATGTCCCCTCGTCGCAGAACTTGCTTTCAATTGAAAGAGGCTCTCTCCCTGAACATTTATGCCACGGAGGTATTTAAACATCTCAATCATATCACCTCTATCCCGCCTTTCCTCTAAGGTGTACATATTAAGATCCTTAAGTCTGTCCTCATATGCTTTATAATGAAGACCACTAATCATCTTAGAAGCAACCCTCTGTACCGACTCCATCCTGTTCACATCCTTTTGAAGGTGTGGTCTCCAGAATTGCACACCATACTCCAAATGAGGTCGCACCAAAGACTTATACAGAGGCATTATCACCTCCTTTTTTCTGCTAGCCATTCCTCTCCGTATGCACCCAAGCATCCTTCTAGCTTTTGCCGTCGCCTTTTCTACCTGTTTAGCTACTTTAAGATCATCGGACACAACTACGCCTAGGTCCCGCTCTTCTTTAGTGGACAAAAGTACTTCACCTCCTATGCTGTATTGCTCCCTTGGATTGCTGCAGCCCAAATGCATGACCTTACATTTTTTAACATTAAATCCCAGCTGCCAAATTCTAGACCATTCTTCAAGCTTAGCTAGATCCCTCCTCATGTTATCTACACCTTCCTGGGTGTCTACTTTATTGCAGATTTTGGTATCATCTGCAAAGAGGCAAACCTTACCCGACAGCCCTTCCGCTATATCACTAACAAAGATGTTAAAAAGAATCGGACCAAGGACAGATCCCTGGGGCACACCACTGGTAACATCCTTCTCCTCAGAGTGAGCTCCATTTACTTGTACTCTTTGTCGCCTCCCACCCAACCAATTTCTAACCCAAGCAGTAACTTTAGGGTCCATCCCTAGGGTGCTCAGTTTGTTTATAAGTCGCCTGTGAGGAACAGTGTCAAAGGCTTTACTGAAATCTAAATACACCACATCTGGAGCTCTTCCTCGGTCCAACTCCCTGGTCACCCAGTCAAAGAAATCAATCAGATTTGTCTGACAGGACCTGCCTCTGGTGAATCCATGCTGCCTCGGATCCTGTAATCCGCTGGACTCCAGAAACCTCACTATTTTCTCTTTCAACAGCGTTTCCATTAATTTACTCACCACTGAAGTTAAACTAACCGGCCTGTAGTTTTCAACCACATCCTTACTTCCGCTTTTGTGTAAAGGCACCACATGAGCCTCTCTCCAGTCCTTTGGCACCACTCCCGACTCCAACGAGGCATTGAAAAGGTCAGTCAGTGGAGTTGCTAGAATGTCCCCAAGTTCCCTCAGTATTCTAGGGTGTATCCCATCCGGTCCCATCGCTTTGTCTACTTTGAGTTGAGCTAGTTTCTCACGAACACAGTCTTCTGAAAATTGTTCAAGATGTCCCTCGCTTCTGTTCGTATTTGTGGGTGTTTTCTGAGGTCCTGCTCCTGGTTTTTCATCTGTGAACACAGAACAAAAATATTTGTTAAGTAATTCCGCTTTATCCTTATCAGCTTCTACATATTCCCCCCCTGTACCCTTGAGTCTGACAATACCACTTTTGCCCTTCCTCTTCTCACTAATATATCTGAAAAATGTCTTATCCCCCCATTTTATTGCATTGGCTATTTCCTCCTCCTTTTGAATCTTTGCCTTCTTGACTACTTTGCTAGCTTCTCTAAGTTTTTCCAAATACAGATGCCTGTCTTCCTCTCTCTGTGATCTCTTGTATTTCATGAAGGCCTCCCTCTTTTTCTTCACTTTTTCAGCTACTTCCTTCGAAAACCATAGCGGTCTCCTGTTCCTTTTGCCTTTGTTTACCATTTTAACAAAAAGGTTGGTTGCCTTTAAAATACCCCCTTTCAGTTTTGCCCACTGTTGTTCTACATCCCCCAGCTGTTCCCATCCCACTAACGACTCCCTGAGGCATTGGCCCATCATCGCAAAGTTAGTCTTTTTCTATTATTTTGGCCAGAAGTGGTATGCTCGATATCGGTCTGTATGAGTCCACTTTCAGGCTGTCGAGCTTGCCATTTTTCATCAGAGGTCTAATGGAGGTATGTTTGAGGGATTGAGGAAACACCCCTGTTGTGAAAGATCTTTCCATAAGCCTGGCTATAAATGGGCTAAGATCAGACCATAGCCCCTTTATCCAGAAGGCAGGGCAGGGGTCAGTCTGGGCAGTGGTGGTGTTGATCGTAGCAATGGTGTTTTCAATGTGTTTCTTAGATGGTGTAGTGAACATGGTCAAGGGTGTTATATTGTTTTGTACCATTGCCATTGAGGGTACTGGATATTTGTTGGTATGGCTTATCTTTGCTTGCAGATAGTCAGCAAAGTCTTGAGGGTGGATATTGTTTGATTGTTCAGGTACTGGTTCCTTAGTTAAGTTCTTTACGAGGCTGAAAAGGTCATGAGGTTTGTTCAGTGATCGTTTCAGAGAATCTATGTGAAATTGCCTTAAGTTTGCAGTTACTGCTTCACGATGGTGTGCAAGATGGGAATTATATGCCTCTTGATCTATTTCTGAGTGAGATTTACGCCAGCATCTTTCCAACTTCCGTAGGAGGGTGAGAGATGATCGTTGTTCTGAGGTGTACCAAACTGCTGAGGCTCGCGTCCTTGGTGGCTTGTTGGATGGTGGACGTACGGCAATATTACTGAAGGTTTTGTTCCATTCAGAAACCATATCTTGTCGGAAATCTGCCGGGCCATCGCCTGGTCCTCAGTCCATACCCTCGCAGCTCATTACTGCCTGGAGAGGGAGTCCTGCTGGGATAGCGCCTTTGGTCAGGCAGTACTCTGTCATTTGTTTGGGGTGTAAGCCAACTTCTGCCCTTTGGTGTGTTCAGGCTACCGGAGTACTGGTACTTGCTGGACACCGGGGCTGCTCATTTGTTGCTTCTCAAGGCTCAACCTTTTTGGTCACCCATCGCTTTTTATAGTTTTTTTCGATAGCCTGTAACTAGGAAGTCCCATATTTGAGGACTGACTTCCTGCTTGTTCCTGGAGAAAGCGTAGTTACACACTTGTAACAGGTGTTCTCTGTGGACAGCAGGAATCGATCCTCACAACCCTCCCTCCTCCCTGGGGAGTTGCTTTGCTTTTTGCCATCTTATGCTGTGTTATCATACTGAAGCAAGATGGCATGCTTAGGCAGGAAGGGGACCACACATGCGTGGTACATCTCCAAAGGCTTTCTTTGAAAGCTGGGGAGAGGTTACTGCGCGGGCTCTGTCGGTGCCAACATCACCCATATGTGGGGCTGAATCCTTCTGTCCCCGGGAACACTTGTTAAAGGTGAGTAACTATACTTTAACAGGAGGTCTGGGTCATCTACATTCACAACTTCTGCATCTCTCTGTTATATCAGAAGGTTCTCTCAAGCATTTGAAATAATCTAGAGCTTCCTCTCACATACCTCTGGGCAAAGACCACCATATCCTGGATACAGTAGGGCGCAAAATGTATCAGAGTTCTATGTTAGCCTTAAAGATTGAGAGAATGTTCTACGTGGGAATGTTCCTCAAAGAGGTGTCCAGGAATCTCGAGGCCTTCGCTCCTCTCCTCCCAGATGACAAGAGAGCAGATTATCTTGCCCTAGTCAAGCATAGCCAAAATGTTTCGAAGTTCAGCAATAGGGCTACCTTCAATGCTTTTGAATGCACAAGCAATGCCTCAGCAATATGCATCGGTGCACATAGAACAGTGGGTTCAAGGTAAGCTGGGCAACATACCTTGCACAAACAAAAACCTCTTTGGCATAGACTGGCAAGATAAGGCCTCTCAGTTAGATTCAGAAAATACTACTCTAAAGAGACTGTCCAGAAAAATAGCTGACCCTGCTAGGAAAAAGACACCTGTAAAGAAGGCTTTTTAAAATAAGAAGAAGAGATTCTACTCTCCTCCTATTTCTCAGTATCAGAGTCAGGCCCCACAGAAGATGCAGCAGTCTCCTAAACAACAGAAGAAGCCACAGGTGACTAAATCTCAACCAGCTCTGCAGCCACAGCCTGCACCTGTTTTTTGACTCTTTCCTAGAGAACATTGCCATGCTGCCTCTGGAGGACCCCATCCCCTCCACATAGCAAGCAGACTGTGTCACTATGCCTACAGATGGCATCTCATCACCTCAGAGCAGTAGACACTCACCATAGTCCAGGAAGGGTATAGACTTCATCTGAAAACTTTGCCCCCCTACACTTTCATGGGGGAATATCAAATGCAACCCTCACTCACTGGTCTCCTGCAAGGCGAGGTGTCTTCTTTTCTGTCTCAGGGTGCCATAGAAGATGTCCCAACATGCCAACAGGGAATGGTTTCTTCTCTCTATACTTTCTCATTCCAAAGGAAACCGGAAGATACAGGCCCATCCTGGACCTCAGAAAACTCAACACGAAACGTTTCTAGTCCATGAAAAGTTCAAGATGATCTCTGTTGCGACTCTTCTTCCCTCCCTCCAGAGTCAGGACTGGCTCTGTTCTCTAGGTCTAAAAGTAGTGTACACACATATCCTCATCCATCCAGGACACAAAAAATATCTACGCTTCACCTTTCAAGGAAAACATTATCAATACAGAGTCATAAGAACATAAGAACATAAGATATGCCATACTGGGTCAGACCAAGGTCCATCAAGCCCAGTATTCTGTTTCCAACAGTGGCCAATCTAGGTCATACGTACCTAGCAGTTTCCCCAAGGGACACAGGTTCCACAATGCTTGTATTGGTTCAAGCATTGATATCCTGGGTCCCTTCTTAATAATGGTTTATGGACCTTTCCTCCAGGAATTTGTCCAAACCTTTTTTAAACCCAGCTACACTAACAGCCTTTACTACATCCTCCGGTAACAAATTCCAGAGTTTGATTACACGTTGAGTGAAAAAATATTTTCTTTTATTAGTCTTAAATAGTTTACCCTGTAGCTTCATTGCATGTCCCCTAGTCTTTCTATATTCTGATAAGGTAAACAATCGATCTACATTTACCCGTTCCACTCCGTTCATTAATTTATAGACTTCTATCATATCTCCCCTCAGCCGTCTCTTTTCCAGGTTAAAGAGCCCTAACCTTTTTAGCCTTTCTTCATAGGAGTATCCTTCCATCCCCTTTACCATTTTGGTGGCTCTTCTCTGAACCTTTTCTAAAATCGCTATATCCTTTTTAAGATACGACGACCAGAATTGCACACAATATTCAAGGTGTGGTCTCACCATGGAACGATATAGAGGCATTATAATATCTTTTTTTTTATTTTCCATTCCTTTCCTTATCATACCTAGCATTCTATTTGCTCTCTTGCCCGCTGCTGCACACTGGGCCGAGGGTTTTAACATGATATCCACAATGACGCCTAAATCTTTTTCCTGGGTGGTGGTTCCTAATGTGGAACCTTGCATTGTGTAACCATAGTTTGGGTTGTTCTTCCCTAGGTGCATAACCTTGCACTTGTCCACATTAAATTTCATCTTCCATTTTGATGCTCAGTCCTTCCCTTCGGACTTGCCTCTGCCTCAAGAGTCTTCACAAAATGCTTGGTGGTCATAGCCACATACCTGAGGTCTTTAGGGATATTAGTCTTCCCTTACTTAGATACAGATGCCTCCAAACTGGGTTGGGGAGCACACCTGGGCAACATGTCCACACAGGGGCTCCGGACAATGCAAGAATCACAAAATTCCAAATCAATCTCCTGGAACGTCATGCTATCTCAAATGCTCTCCAGGTGGTTCAACACCTCCTCAGGGCACAACAGTTCCAAGTCAGGACAGAAAATCAAGTTGTCATGTTCTATGTGAACAAGCAAGGAGGAACAGGCTCATGGCCCCTCTGTGAGGAGGCTCTTCACTTGTGGTCCTTTGCCACTGCTCTAAGCGGTGTACCTCCCGGGGGAGTTCAATATCTTGGCAGATAAGCTGAGTTGGATCTTTCTTCCCCACGAATGGTCTTTCCATCTGGTCACAATATTCTACACCTTCCAGACCTGGGGAACTTCAGACATAGACCTGTTTGCCATTCCACAAACTGTCAAGCTCCCTCATGTCTGCACAAGAACTCAGATATCCACCAACCAACAGGTGGATGCCTGCCACCTACCCTGGGGTCAGGGTTTGCTTTATGCTTGCCCTTCTATACCTATCATCCCCAAGATGCGTTTCAAGCTTCAGTCTGACAAGGGTTCCATGATTCTCATAGCCCCTCACTTTATTTAAGTAGGCTTATATACCGCTTCTTTTTTCTACCAATCAAAGCAGATACTGTATATATATATATATATTTTTTTTTCCCTTATCCCTGAAGGACTCACAATCTATGTTTTTGTACCTGAGGCAATGTAGGGTTAAAGTGGCTTGCCCAAGGCCACAAGGAGCACCTGTGGGACTAGAAACCCCAGTCCTTCCAGCCCAAGGTTGTTGTTCTCTAGTGGGATTCAAACACCTGGCCCTCTGGCCCGAAGTAACTTGCCACAACCACTAGGCCACTCCTCTCTGCTTGTTCACTGGCCCTAACCCATGAGCCCATTCCTCCCTGCTTGTTCACTGGCCACAACAACTGTGGTTTCCACTGCTTCTGTGTCTGACTCAGCCTCATCCTCTGCAATTGGGATCTGCACCCGATCTCCTCTCACAGGATGATGGCTCACTACTCCATCCCAATCCATAGTCTCTCCGTCTCACAGCTTGGCTGCCGAGAGCATAGCATTACAAGGCTTCAACCTTACACGAGAGATCAAGGAGATTCTTTTGGTTTCTAGAAAGCCCTCCATCAGATATTCATAAGCTTTTAAGTGGCATAGATTCTCTGTCTAGTGTTCCCAGAAAGATCTCAATCCCTTTTCTGCCCCATTGGAGTCACTCCAGTATCTCCTCCACCTGTCCTTGACAGGTCTGAAAACCAACTGAGTGAGAGTCCACCTCAGTGCCATTGCGGTCTCTCACCACCTACTGGATGGACGGCCAGTCTACTCACAACCGCTAGTAGCGCATTTCATGAGAGGCCCCTTTTGTCCATGCTGCTCATTAAGTGACCTCCAGTGGTTTGGGACCTCAGTGTCATTCTAACACAGCTTCTCAAGCTGCCCTTTGAACCATTAGCCACAACCTCACTAAAGTTCCTGTCTTAGAAGGGATTCTTCCTAGTTGCTTTGACCTCAGCTAGATATATAAGTGAGCTTCAGGCTTTGGTGGCAGACCCATCCTATACCCGGTTCCACCATGACAAAGTCGTCCTTCGGACTCACCCACACTTTATACCAAAGGTGGTGTCTCCTTTCTATTTAAACCAGTCAATTTACCTTCTTTCCTAAATCGCATGCATCTTAAACAGAAGCAACTCTGCACACTCTTGACTGCAAACGTGTGTTGGCTTTCTATCTCCAAAGGACCCGAGATCACGTAAAGTCTCACAGTTGTTCATCTCCTTTGACCCTAGTCTCCTGGGTCTCCCTGTATCTAAACATATACGCTCAAGATGGATAGCAGACTGCATTTCATTTGCTTATGACAAAGTGGGATTATCCCTGGAAGGACATGTCACCACTCACAACGTTTGCGCCATGGCAACCTCGATGGCTCAGTAGCCACTGATGAAATTTTCAAGGCAGCAACTTGATCTTCCATCCATACCTTCGCTGCCCATTACTGTCTGGACAAGGACTCCTGCTGGGATGCCATGTGTGGCCAAGCTGTACTCCAGCACCTCTTTCAGACTTAAAAGCAACTCCTATCCTCTGTCCCGGACTTTAACAATACCAGAAATCCAAGTATAATCCATAACCTCTTCAAGCCTACTCCATGGCGAACCTCCACCAGTTCTGAGGTCAGTTCATCTGGTATCTGAAAGCTAGGGAGACCCATATGTGAAGACTACATTTCTGTTTGTTCCTGGAGATAGCATAGTTACTCACCTGTAACAGGTGATCTCCAGGAACAGCAGGAATTCAATCTTCACAATCTGTCCTTCTCCCCTAGGAGTTATAGGATTTCATTTACTCTCTTTTCTCAGCTACAAACTCAACTGATGAGAGGGAGTTTAGAAGGCAGGAAGGCAGTTGTGCAAGTGCAGTGGAGTTCTCCCAAAGGCTTTCCATTTGGACATTGGGGAGCATTCCCGCGTGGGCTCCATCAATACCGACATCACCATATATGAAGACTAAATTCCTGCTGTTCCCAGAGATCACTTGTTACAGATGAGTAACTATGCTTTCTCTCTGTACCCAAGGGTCCCAAGACATTCACACACTGGTTGAACAATGTGGTTCTCCAGATTTGCACAGACAACCAAGTCACTGTGTTCGATATAAACAAGCAGGGTGGCTCAGGTTTCCTGCACTTTTGCAAGGAGGTTCTTTGCATTTGGACATTTGCAAAGATTCTCAACTACAATCTCCTAGCTGCCTATCTTCTAGGAGATTGCAATCAGCTATCTGACTCTTTGAGCAGGCAGCTACGACCTCACGGTCAGTTGATTGCTTAACAGTAGAATGCATTTTTCAAAAATGGGGTGTTCCTGTATTGGATCTCTTTGTCACTGCAGAAAATTCCAAATGCCCCAGATTCTGTTCTCTTTGACCTTTGCACCAACTTGTAATTTCCTGGCACAATGATCTGATGTATGCCTTTCCTTCCTTCTCTCTCATATCCAGGGAACTGCAGAAGATACTTCAAGATCATATCTCTGTTATTCTTATTGCTCCCACATGGCCCAGGTAGGTATGGTTTCCTCTCTTCCCATCTGTACAAGTTGACATTCCATTGCCCCTGGGCTCACATCTCTTCCTTCTGACTCAACAAGGGAGTTACCTTCTCCATCTGAACTTATGAAATGTCTCTCTAACAGCCTGGATATTGAAGGCCAACTAGCAGCCCGCCTTCCTAAATTGGAAACATATGGCAGGTAATTTTGGCTTCTACAAAGGATTCCATTAAGAGATCTTATGTCTTCAAATGGTCTTGTTTTTCACGTTGGTGTTTGGTCTACCACCTTCATCCTTTTTCCTGCCCTCTTGAGGACGTCCTTTCCTACCTCATGGCTTTGTCGTTTGGGGTCTTGAAGACTTCGTTGGTACACATGCATCTAGTTGCATTTTACGCATACCATGATAAATTTGAAAGATAGTTTCTATCTCTGGATTGTAAAATTCATAACAAATCTCTAACCGCCAGTTTGAGAGCCAGTATCTGTTTCAGCATACGTCAAACCTCCCTTTAAGCTTCTACAAGTTACCCTTAAATCTTTTGTGGAAGACCATCTTTTTAATTGCTAATTGCTAGGAGTGGCCTAGTGGTTAGGACAAGGTACTTCAGGCCGGAGGGCCGGGGGTTCAAGTCCCACCTGGGGACAGCAATCTGAGGCCGGAGGGACTGGGATTTCTAGTCCTATAGGTACTCCTTGTGGTCTTGGGCAAGCCACTTAACCCTCCACTGCCCATGTTCCCTGTAAGTATTAGCGTATGTGTGTCATATCCCCTCGTGTTAAATGTATCTCCCAATTGACCGCTTTGACCCGGTGAAAAGCGGGATATAAATACAGCTAAATAAAATAAAAAATAAAATAACATCAGCACAGTGCATTAGTGAACTGGAAGCGCTAGTTCATTACCCTTCATATACACAATTTTTATCAACTAAATTTATTCTAAATTTTTACCTATAGTAGTTTCTGCCTTTCATTTGAATCAGTTCTGCCTAATTTATTCCCCAAGCCTCATGCTTCTCAGGCTGAAGAAAGTCTTCACTCCCTTGACTGTCAGAAGGTTCTATTGTATTACATTCATACTACACAAGACTGCCATATGTCTTCTCAACTGTTTTTGACTTTCAATCCAAATGATCCAGGTCTTTCAACATCCAAACATACTCTCTCCAACTGGATATCTGACTGTATTGAGTTTGCATATCCCACTGAGGATCTCTCGATGTATGATAAGATCACTGCCCATCATCTCAGAGCTAAAGCGTCAATGACAGCTAATCTGAGTTCTATCTCCATACCTGAAATCTGCAATGTGGCAAATTGCTCAACAGTTCACACCATTACCAAACATTACTGCCTTGACAGCTCATTCTCTTCAGATACAGAATTTGGGCAATCTGTTCTTCACAACCCTTTTGCTTTATAGTCACTTCCTCCTCCCAACTGTTGTAGGAAGACAATGGTCACATATAATCCAAGATAACATTTTCTCTGTGGCCAAGCAGGAATGAGTCCTCACATATGGGTGGCATCCTTGGACGGAGCCCATGCAGGAATGCTCCTCAGTTCTTATTGAAAGCTTTTGAGAGGCTCTAGCATGCCTGTGTGCTTCCTTCCTGCTGCTGCGGTGGCGTCATTTTACATCAGTTTTCATATTTCGACGGAGCACAAGGGATGCATTCCGGTCATCCTCCTCTTTATATCCGATTTTTCTCCCCTGCGGGGTTCCTGTGCTTTCTTGTCCCTTTTATTTAATTGGCTTAATTTATCTCCCGGGACAAGCAGGAATGTATGGCACTTGGGTGACATCGGTAATGATGGAGCCCACGTGGGAATACGCCCCAGCGTCTAATAGGAAATCCTTTGGGAGCACTCCACTGCACCTGTGAGGCTTCTGCCATGCCTTCCCAACTCCCTCTCTCCAGTTCTTCAGTTTCCGCGGAGCCATCAGGAAGCAAATCCTGTCATCACAGAAAATTCTCTTTTTGTTTTTTGTGGTTAGTGTCTGCCTTCCCGTCGACACTGGCAGTCTTGACATCGCCAGTTCCCTTATTCTTTCTCTTATCTTTTCTTTTAATAAAAAAACAAACAAACAAACTTCAGGCATATCAATGCATCTTAGGCCTTTAGCCTACCATACTGTCCACCGACAGTATGGAGAAACCGACCAATGGTTTCAGAAAATGTTCAAAGTGTGGTAGTACCATCTCAGTAACTGACACACATGACTGGTGCTTGAAATGCCTTGGGCCCAAACACCAGTCAACAGAATGTTCCCTTTGTAAAATAATGACAAAGAGAGGCCTGCAGAACCGGGCCTCTAAGTTTGGAACTCTCTTCTCTTCGGACGCCGTATCTTTGGCATCAATGTCATTGGCAGCCTTATCCTCCTGACATGGATCTCAGGTATCGAACATGTCCAAGCACAAGTCTTCCTTGAAGACAAAATTCCTCCAGAGGTAGATCTTGTTCCCAGCATTGAGATGCCTTGGGCGTTGCCCTGGAGGTAGATCGGCCTGCCAAACAGCCCTGGTAGGAGGACCTGCCCTCCAAAGCCATTGAGAGACTCTAGGATGCTCCTGAGGCCTCGACCTTAGGAGAGCTACTGGTACCATGCTCTGGGATGGTGGTACAAGTTTCCATCACTGATACTCAAGCATCAGTGACCTCGATAGACCAGTGTATACTGATCATCGAGCAGAGTTTGGCAGCTTTGGTTCCCATTAAACGTTGCCCTCAGGAACCAGGCCGTCGATACCAGTACAGGTACCGGCGCCGACAGCAGCACTAGTGCAGGATGAGTCAGGATATATGGCACTAGCATCACTGTAACACATGTCTTCCCTTGAGTCCATCACTGATACCGGGGCTCGACCCAAATGGTTCCCCAGCCCGATACCGATACGCATTGATATCGGCATCTAGTGGATGGGGAGCACCGTTCCCGCTAATACTTTGAGCCCTCCGATTCCACTTCCCCTTTTTCGTATGAGGAGACACTCAACTCCCAGGGGCCCCGAGGCCTGCTTTCGGAGCACTCCCCACCTCCAGAATGACGCATGTCACCTCCTGAGGACATGTCCTTCCAAGAATTCATTCATGGCCTAGCTAAGGGTCTCTCCATTACAATGACACCCGAGAAACAGCCCAGGGCAGAGGAATTGTAGATCCTCCAATACCCAACAGCTCCCAGGGAGGTGGCCATCCTGTTGGTGCACCACATCCTCCATGATCTGATGCTCCGGATGTGGGAGACTCCCTTCATGATCTCACCTCATACTCGACGTCTCAATACCATGTAGCGAGTACTGGATATCCTGGCTTCCAAAAACCACAGCTTCCCTACCATTCAATGATGGTGGAATTGGTGATGCACTGAATCAAGACTTCCAAAACTCATTCCTCTAACCCACCAGGTAAGGAATCGAGAACCCTTTGGGTGTCAATGTTTTCAGACTTCCATGCTTTCAGCCAGGATTAACTCCTATATACTCTACATGGTTATGTTTCTCAAGGAGGTCACAAAGGACCTTGAGGCCATGGCCCCTTTTCTCCCAGATAAGAGAGATGACTATTTTGCCCTAGTTAGACATAGCTAATAGGGCAACCTTTGATGAATTTGAGTGCACAAGCAGAGCCACAACAATTTGTATCAGTGCACGCAGAATTACATGGCTTCAGGCCTCAGATCTTGAGCAGTGGGTTCAAGATAAGCTGGGCAATATATCTTGCACAGGGGAAATCCTCTTTGGCAAAGACTGGCAGGAGAAGGCTTTCAATTAGAGTTAGAGAATATCACAGTAAACAGGTTGTCAAGGACAACAGCTAACCCCACTAGAAAGAAGACATCTACAAAGACAACTTCCTTACTTCCTTCAATAATAAGAAGAAATTCTACTCTTCTTATCCTCCTGCCTCTCAGTACCAGGCTCAAGGCCCTCAGAAGAGACAGCAGCCTCGTAAACAACAAAAGAAGGCACGGGTGGCTACATCTCAGCCAGCTCCGCAGCCACAATCTGGGCCTGGTTTTTAAATTTTTTCTTGAGAACATTGCCACGCTGCCTCTGGAGGACCCTCACTCCCTCCACACTGCAGGCAGACTGTGTCACTATGCCCACAGATGGCACCTTATCACCTCAGAACAGTGGTCACTAACCATAGTTTGGGAGGGGTACAGACCTCATCTGCAAACTCTGCCCCCTCAACTTTTGTGGGGGAATATCACACGCAACCCCCACTTACTACTCTCCTACAGGATGAACATAAGAAATGCCATACTGGGTCAGACCGAGGTCCATCAAGCCCAGTATCCTGTTTCCAACAGTGGCCAATCTAGGTCATACGTACCTAGCAATATCCCCAAAAGACACAGGTTCCACAATGCTTGTACTGGGTCAAGCATTGATAACCTGGGTCCCTTTTTAATAGTGGTTTATGGACCTTTCCTCCAGGAACTTGTCCAAACCTTTTTTAAACCCAGCTATACTAACAGCCCTTACTACATCCTCCGGTAACAGATTCCAGAGTTTGATTACACGTTGAGTGAAAAAATATTTTCTCTTATTTGTCTTAAATAGTTTACCCTGTAGCTTCATTACATGTCCCCTAGTCTTCCTATATTCTGATAGCGTAAACAATTGATCCACGTTTATCCGTTCCACTCCGTTCATTAATTTATAGACCTCTATCATATCTCCCCTCAGCCGTCTCTTTTCCAGGTTAAAGAGCCCTAACCTTTTTAGCCTCTCTTCATAGGAGTAGCCTTCCATCCCCTTCACCAATTTGGTTGCTCTTCTCTGTACGTTTTCTAATAACGCTATGTCCTTTTTAAGATACGGTGACCAGAATTGCACACAATATTCAAGGTGCGGTCGTACCATGGAGTGATACAGAGGCATTATAATACCAAGTGTTGTAGTAGATGAGGTGTCCTCTCTTCTGTCTTAGGGCACCATATAAGATGTCCAATGGGGACATGGGGAATGGGGTTCTACTCTTCGTACTTTCTCAATCCAAAGAAGACCAGAGGGTACAGGCCCATCCTGAACCTCAGAAATGTCAAGTTTCTGATCCGTGAGAAGTTCAAAATGATCTCTCTTTGGACTCTTCTTCTCTACCTCCAGAGTCAGGACTGGTTCTGTTCTCTAGATCTAAAAGAAGCATACACACATATCCTCATCCATCCAGGACACAGGAAATATCTATGCTTCATTTTCAGGGAAAGCATTATCAATACTGAGTCCTTCCCTTCAGACTCGCCTCAGCCTCAGGCGTCTTCTCAAAGAGCATGGCGGTTGTAGCCGTATATTTAAGATCGCTAGAGATATTTGTCTTCCCTTACTTAGACAACTGGCTCATAAGAGCAGACACCTCCCAAGAGGTTCAGCTTTCCTTGCATCATGCCATCACAGTACTACAACACTTGGAATTTGTCATATTCCCCAGGACCAAGCAGGAAGTCAGTCCTCACATATGGGTGACGTCGGCGCCGACGGAGCCCTCGCGGAGCAATTTCCCCAGCTTTCAAAGAAAGCCTTTGGGAATTGCAGCGCGCATGCGCGGTCCCCTTCCCGCCCAAGGGTGCCATCTTGCTCAGTCTTCTTTTTTCCGCGGAGCCCTACAGACGCTATTTGTGATCGCCGCTGAAAAAGTTGATTTTATTTACTATTCTTTTCTCGGTTCGACGCCGGATCCTTTTCCCGCCCGGACCCGATACGCTGGTATCGAGTCCGTTCTTTATTTTTTCGGTTTTTGTCCTTTGTGACTAGCGTTCGCGCCATTTTTCTTTTTTCACTGGCAGCCCTGTCTTTTGACCTCGCAGGGGCCCTTTTTCCCCCGATGGCTGCCAGCGGGTTTAAAAAGTGTGATCGGTGTAAGAAACTTATGTCTCTTACCGACACACACGACTGCTGCCTCCGCTGCCTCGGACCCGATCATGACCCGATGATCTGTGGTCCGTGTGGCAAAATGTCCTCAAAAGCGTTGAGGAGTCGGCAGCATCAAAAAGAACGAATCTTCTCTGACTCTGCGTCCGGCTGGGCCCGGTCCTCGTCAGAGGCTTCGACGTCCCGGGACTCCGGTCCTGAGCATCGTTGGAGTTCCTCTGAGCGGGGGTCTCCTGCCCGGGAACATCATAGGAAGAAGAAACCCGCGAGGGCGGCATCGGTGGACGCTCCCCGTTCCTCGAGGGCCAGGTCGCATAGCCCCGATAGCCGTCCCGGGTCCTCGGAGTCGGAGAGGCCTTCGAAACATCCTCGTCTCGAGATGGAGTCTTCTGGACACGTGAGTACTGTAGTCCTCATGGACTGGCCTCCGAAGGAGCCGACGTCGGGCCCGACGCCGTCGGGGCCCGAGTCGGGGGCTGCTGGGTCTCCTGAGCTCGGACTCAGGTTGATGGCCTTGGAGAGCAGTTTTGCTGCCTTCATGGACCAGCAGTGGGCATTGATCACTGGCCTCGCCGGTGCATCTGCCCCGACCACCGGGACGTCGACGTCCAAGTCGACCCCAGAGACCGAGCCGATCCTCGAGTCCATGCGAGCTCGAGTCGATCCTCGGTCACGGTCTCCCTCGGCCTCCCGTTCGGGACCGAGGTCATCGACACCGTCCTCGGCGTCGGGGCGGAGGGCATCGGTGCCCACCCGACCAGAGCCGCTCGATTCTTCCTCCGAGGAGTCGGGCTGGGAGACGGAGGACGAAGAGTCCCCAGGTACTTTTCGGACTCGGTGCGTCCCATCGGACTCGCCTGAGTCCGAACCTCGGAGACGGTCCCCCCTGGAGGACACCCGGTTCTCAGACTTCGTGCAGGATATGGCCAAGGCCTTGGCATTCCCCACAGATCCCGAGGAGGAGCCTCGAGCCGAAGAGCTCGATGCCCTCCAGTATGACTCCCCCCCGAAGGAGGCCTTTACTGTACCAGTTCCTCCGATGCTGGAGCGACTTCTCTTCCGCATGTGGGAGAGCCCAGCGTCGGCGCCGGTGTTAAGCAAGCGGGTCGATTCCATTTATCGAATCTGCAAGAGCCCCGGGTTCCAAAAGGCACAACTACCGCACCATTCCATGATGGTGGAATCGGCCATGCATCGACTCAAGAGTCAGAAGATGCACTCCTCGGTGCCTCCCGGATGGGAGGCCCGGAACCTGGATGCCCTCGGTAGGAAGTGCTTCCAGGGCTCTATGCTTGCTTGTCGAGTCCAGACCTACCAGCTCTACATGGGCATGTATCTCCAAGACCTGGCAAAGGAGATTGCCGGGTTCTCTGCTGGTCTCTCCGAGGAACCTTTGCAGAGGTTCCAGGCCTTGTCCACTGGTATTCGGGAGTGCTCGAAGTTTATCTCTCGAGCAGCCTACGATGGCTTCGAAGCATCGGCTCGGGTAGCCGGAGCCGGCATCGGTGCCCGCCGACAGACTTGGCTTCAGTCATCCGACCTTGAGCCATGGGTACAGGACGAGTTGGTCGATGTCCCCTGCAGAGGTGAAAACCTCTTTGGCAAGCCCATGGCTGAAAAGGCTGCACAGATCGAGACCGAGACTCTGACCAGGACTTGGCTGTCCAGAAAAACCTCTGCCCCTTCTCAGAAGAAGAAGGGCTCAGGGAAAAAGCCCTTTTACCCGAGGAAGGCGGTTGCCTATAAACACTACCCTCATTATCAGGCCTCAGCAGCTCCCCAACAGGGTTAGCAGGCCAAGGGACGGGGTAATGGGTCCCGTAGGCAGCAGGCCCCCAAGCCCACAACACCGGCCCCAGCTCAGCAGGGTGGGGGTTTTTGACTCCGTCAGCATGGCCTCTTCCCCTACGCTGGTTTCTCTCAACACAGGAGGCCGGCTGGTCCACTTTGCCCACAGGTGGTCAGCCATCACATCAGATACCTGGGTGCTTCATATAGTTCAAAAAGGCTATCTTCTACACTTTCACCAGGTACCTCCCTCCTACTTTCCAGGGGAGCCTCCAAGACTCCCTCTGCACAGGGACTTACTCCTTCAGGAGTTAGCCAGTCTTCTTCAGGAACAGGCTGTGGAACCGGTGCCCCACCACCTGAGAGGTCACGGCTTTTATTCCAGGTACTTTCTGATACCAAAAAGAACAGGAGGCCTCAGACCCATCCTGGACTTGCGAAACCTCAACAAGTTCCTGGCAAGGGAAAAGTTCAAGATGCTTACCCTTGGAATCCTGCTGCCCTACCTCCAGCAGGGAGACTGGCTATGCTCCTTAGATCTAAAGGATGCCTATACTCACATCCTTATTCATCCAGACCACAGACAATATCTCAGGTTTGTGGTGGGAGGAAATCATTACCAGTACAGAGTGCTGCCCTTTGGCCTATCCTCAGCCCCCAGGGTGTTCACCAAATGCCTAGCAGTGGTGGCGGCCTATCTAAGACTTCAAGGCCTTTTTGTGTTTCCATACCTGGACGACTGGCTCATCAGAGCCCAGTCTTCCCAAGAGGCCACTCAGGCCACTCATCGCACTGTGACTCTACTCCAGCACTTGGGATTTGTCATAAACTTCGCAAAGTCCACTTTGCTCCCCTCTCAAAATCTCGAATTCATAGGCGCCAGGTTGAACACACTTCAGGCGCGGGCCTTCCTGCCTCTGGACAGGGCCCACAGGCTCATGGATCTCGCCAGCCACTTTCACAGCAATTCCCTGGTCTCTGCCAGGCAATTTCTGAGACTGCTCGTCCATATGGCTTCCACGGTCCATGTGACCCCCAATGCCCGCCTGAACATGCGACCTGCTCAGTGGTGCCTTCGCACTCAATGGCATCAGGCCACGGGGAGCCTGGCGGACTCAGTACAGATATCCGACCTGCTGGTCTCTTCTCTACGGTGGTGGCTTCATCTGCCAAACCTGGTGCTGGGAGTGGATTTTCAATCTCCTCCGCCTTCTCAGGTACTGACAACCGATGCTTCTCTCCTGGGTTGGGGAGCACATTGCCAAGGGACATGTACTCAAGGCCTCTGGACTCCTTGGGAGTCTGCTCAGCAGATAAACTTCCTGGAGCTCAGAGCCATCCGCCTAGCTCTGAGAGCCTTCTCCCACCTCACTTCTCACCAGTCTGTGCTGGTCCAGACAGACAATCAAGTCGCAATGTTCTACGTGAACAAACAAGGAGGCACAGGCTCCTTCCTTCTCTGTCAGGAGGCACAAAAACTGTGCTCTTGGGCCATCCTTCACGGCATCCTCCTCAAAGCTGTCTATCTCCCAGGTCAAGAAAATTACCTGCCAGACAAGCTGAGCAGGATCCTCCAACCACACGAGTGAAGATTGGATCCGTTGGTGGTTCAGCGGATCTTTCTCAAGTGGGGCCTCCCCACCATGGATCTATTTGCCAGTCCTCTGAACCGGCAACTTCCCAGATTCTGCTCTCGACAACCGCATCCTCTCAGAGTAGCGGCGGATGCTTTTCTAATTCCATGGTCCACAGGCCTCTTGTATGCCTTTCCTCCCATGCCACTGGTGTCTCGGACGCTGTTCAAGGTTCTCAGAGACAGAGCCTCGCTGATCCTAGTGGCTCCCCGGTGGCCGAGACAGCCCTGGTTCCCGCTTCTGATGCAGCTGGCGGTGGACACTCCTCTTACTCTGGGGTTTCAACCCGATCTCCTGTCACAGGATCAGGGGACTCTCCTACACCCCAACCTCCGGTCCCTTCATCTGATGGCCTGGCTGCTGAAAGGGTAGTCCTTGCACCCCTCCTACTGCCTCGGGAGGTGGAAGAGGTCATCTTGGCCTCCAGGCGGCCCTCCACCCGGACGTCCTACGCCCTTAAGTGGCGTCGGTTCTCTGTGTGGTGTGCTCAGCAGTCTGAGAATCCCTTCTCCTGCTTGGTGGCAGTGGTCTTGCAATATTTGCTTTACCTCTCCAATCTGGGCCTTAAGTCCAACTCTGTCAGGGTCCACCTCAGTGCTCTCTCTGCGCATCACGCACCGGTGGATGGCAGGCCTCTTTCCAACCACCCTTTGGTGGCTCGTTTTCTCCGAGGCCTCCTTCTCCTTAAGCCTCCTTTGCGCCCACCAGCCCCTAAATGGGATCTGAATGTGATCTTGCAGCGGATTATCTGTCCGCCCTTTGAACCTATGGCTACCTGCCCTCTTCGTTTTCTTTCCTGGAAAGCCTTGTTTTTGGTAGCCCTTACCTCTGCTAGGCGCGTTAGTGAACTGCAGGCCTTAGTGTCTGATCCTCCTTACACTAGGTTCTACAGGAATAGGGTAGTCTTACGGACTCACCCTAAGTTTCTTCCAAAGGTGGTTTCTCCTTTTCATCTCAACCAGGAGGAGGTTCTTCCAACCTTCTTTCCCAGGCTGCACACCAGCCGGGCTGAAATGGTCCTGCATACTCTGGACTGTAGGAGGGCCTTGTCCTTCTACCTTGACCGTACGCGGGAGCATAGGAGGGCTTTTCAGCTCTTCGTTTCTTTTGACCCCAATAAGTTGGGGCTACCTGTCTCCAAGCGTACTTTGTCCATATGGGTTGCTGACTGTATCGCTTGGGCTTATGGGGCAGCCAGCCTCTCGTTGGAGGGTCGTGTCACGGCTCATTGTGTTAGGGCGAAGGCTGCGTCAGTGGCTCATCTCCGCTCTGTTCCTTTGGCAGACATCTGCCGGGCCGCTACTTGGTCTTCAAGCCATTTGCGGCCCATTACTGCCTGGAGAGGGAGTCCCGCAGGGACAGTGCTTTCGGTCAGGCAGTCCTCCATAATTTCTTTGAGGTTTAGGCAACTCCTACCCTCCGGCCCTTGTGTTGGGCTACCGGTCGGGGGCGTTTTCAGAGAAGATTCCTTCCTTATGTGCTACTGAGCTAGAGGGAGCTCATTTTTCCGCTTGAGGTCTCCGGTAGCCTTAAGCTAGGGAGTCCCATATGTGAGGACTGACTTCCTGCTTGGTCCTGGAGAAAGAGTAGTTACTCACCTGTAACAGGTGTTCTCCAGGAGCAGCAGGAATCAGTCCTCACAACCCTCCCTCCTCCCCTTGGAGTTGCAATCATCTGCTTAAGTTTTTTTGCAAATTTTTATGCTGTCTTTTAGCTATGTCATCAGACTGAGCAAGATGGCACCCTTGGGTGGGAAGGGGACCGCGCTTGCGCGCTGCAATTCCCAAAGGCTTTCTTTGAAAGCTGGGGAAATTGCTCCGCGAGGGCTCCATCGGCGCCGACGTCACCCATATGTGAGGACTGATTCCTGCTGCTCCTGGAGAACACCTGTTACAGGTGAGTAACTACTCTAACTTTCCAAAATCCCAGCTCACTCCAGTTCAGAGACTAGAGTTCATAGGAGTTTTACTGGACACCCAGTAGGCCAAGGCATTTCTGCCCCAACTCCGCTATGCCCATCTCATCGAGTTAATCTCTGAAGTGCTACTCTGGGATTATGTGACTTCCTGAGAAATGAGGCAGCTTCTGGGGCACAAGGCATCAACAGTACATGTCGTTCCATATGCCCACCTACATAGGTGGACTGCCCGGTGGACTCTTGCCTCTTAATGGATGCAGGCCTCAGGCCACCTCAGGGAGAAGATCCAAGTTACTGCCCCCTCTCACCACATCCCTCCAGTGGTGGGAGTTTCTCCAGAAAATCTCCTCATTGGGTCACCTTTTCAGATGCCTCCACATCAATTTACCCTGACAACTGATGCCTCCAAACTGGGTTGGGGAACTTACTTGGGCATTTTCTCTACACAAGGCCTCTGGACAATGGAGGAGTCCCAGCTCCAGTTCAATCTCCTGGAGCTTCATCCTATCTCAAATACCCTTTCGGTGTTTCAAGATCACCTCAGAGCACAAAGGTTCTTAGTTAGGATGGACAATCAGCTGATCATGTTCTATCTGAACAAGAAGGGCGGAATAGACTCTTGGACCTCTGCAAGGAGGCTCTCCATCTGTGGTCCTTTGCCATTTCTCATCAAATGCACCTCCAAGCATTGTATCTCTCAGGGAAGCTCAATGTTTTGGCAGACAAGCTAAGTTGGATCCTTCTTCCCCATGAATGGTACCTCCATCCAGACATATCATCCTACATTTTTTAGACATAGGGAACTCCAGACATAGATCTGTTTGCCACACCACAGAATGCCAAGCTTCCCTGCTTCTGCACCAAGGATACGATGTCCAGTAAATAGCAGGTGGATGCTTTCCACCTACATTGGGGTCAGGGTCTCCTTTATGCTTTCCCTCTCATACCCCTCATTCTCAAGATTCTTTTCAAGCTACAGGATGACAAGGGCTTAATGATTCTCATAGCCTCTCACTGGCCACGCCAACCGTGGTAACCCTTGCTGCTAGGTCTGACTCAGACTCAGCCTCTAAGATTGGGATCTGTGCCTGATCTCCTCTCCCAGGAAGACGGAGCATTGCTCCATCCCAATCCACATTCTCTCCATCTCACAGCTTTGCTGCTGAGAACATAGAATTACAAGACTTTAACCTCACCCATGAGGTTAAGGAGATCCTTTTATATTCCAGGAAGCCACCAGACATTCTTATGCTTTCAGGTTGCATAGGTTCTCCAGAAGGATCTCAATCCCTCCTTTGCTCCCGTGAAGGTACTCCTCCAGTATCTCCTCCACCTGTCCTCAACAGATCCCAAGACCAACTCAGTGAGAGTTCACCTCAGTGCCATTGTGGCCTCTCATCATCTCGGATGGACAGTCCATCTCCTCACTGCCACAAGTAGTGTGCTTTATGAGGGGTCTCCTGCTGACCAAGCCACCCATTAAGCCACTTCTGGTGGCTTGGGATATCAATGTTGTTCTAGTTCAGCTTTTTAAACCACTCTTTGAACTACTGGCTATG